>CM021103.1:520789981-520883822 GCA_007115665.2 Sequoiadendron giganteum
TTGCCTGTATCAAGGTAGTCTATCACTTAACTCTGGGGGAATGTCCTTGAAAATGGCGTTGGATCAGATTTGTGTATATTTTTTTGCTCTTCCCAAATCTCAAAAAATCCAAAACATTTAGAAAATTCATCAAAAAATCCAAAAACATGTCAAAATCTCAGAAAATCTTCAAAAAATGTCATCATCAAGTATTATCAGTCTTTCAACTCATCCGAGCTATGTCATCTCTAAGCTTGAACGTAAAAAAGGTTGATCTTTGTTCATCCCCCAAGACATATTAGGTCAGTCCTTAGGTGCTCGTCGCAGTAAAATAGAAATTTGTTTGCACATCTATCAGATCATTGAGTCAAGTATGTCGGAAGTCAAACTACCCGGTCTCTACATATATAATGTAGGCAAGGATAATCTATGGATCAGCTCCTGAGACCCCTAGGATAGATCTTTAAGTTAGTCTCTTCATCATAAATCTCAAAAATACCAAAAAAAATAATAAAACATCTCAAAAATACCAAAAACAACCTCAAAATATCTAAAAATACAAAATGGTACATCCATCTCATTTCGCTTTCACCCATGATAGTCATCATTCCTAATAAAATCAATCGTCGCCTTCACCCTTTGGTGATTCATTCAAAAGCAAGTCTAGTAGGTTTAGAACTGAACACCCTAATCATCAGAGTCTTGAAAGTCTAGGTCGGTAAGCAAGCAAGTTGGTCAACTCATAGTATCAATAGCTTGTCATCCAATCAATCCCACCAAAACCCTGATAACAACATGTCCTAGGATGAATCCTTCCCACGATGGACATAAGCATTAGGTATCTCGTATTGGTTTAGCCTTGGCTAGCGGTATGAAGAAAATTATCTTGTTTTTTTACTTTGTATTATTCTTTTTTGATTTATCTTATTTTTTGCTCATTCCTAGGACCTCTCGGTGATGCCTAAACAAAATAGGTTTAGAGAGAAAGGAATGGGGCAACGATCATTATATTTTTTATCTTTTGTGCTTGTTGGATGTTCTTGTAAAATAACTTGGTGAATACTTGCTCTGTTAGGTCCATCTTAGCAAGGTTTTTGTATGTCAAGTGTGAACAAGAAACTCCTATCTGATTGTTGAGTCAAAGTCCATCACACTAGGTATAATGCTATCTTGGTTCTTTATACCTTGATTTATCATACCTACGTGAGTTATCAAACATAAATTAATTAGCCCTTTGAAAATCCCAACTCGTGGTAAGCAAATCATCATCATTCATAGTGTAGGCTTGTTGGATCCTCCTTCCATCCATCTTATTCTTCTATCTTTACTAAAATTTCTATCTAAAGTAGGTGTGACATCTTAATATATACACGAGGCTACCCAAGGTCGATGACTGTCTATACATCATTAGAATTGTCCACATCAAAGAATTATCTTTGATCCTCTGATCAGTAGAATCACTCCTCTCGCATTTTATCGTGATCTCAAATGAAAAATCAAACATTTTCGCTTAATCTCTCAAGAAGGCATTATACCAACATAATCCTTCCATTGGGGAAGTAGTGGGGCATTTGAAAAGTCAAGAAAATGTTGAACTTTGATCACATCAGTTTATTCTTTGAATCAATGCAACAAGTACATTGCTTCAAAGAGGGGCAAAATGTAGACATGGAAAATGTACAAGTTCAGTTCGACACACTTGATCCTAATTACTAACGACATTTCCTCCTAAATCATACTCTCAACATTCCATCATATTTTGTCCCTTAATTTAATAAATCATTATTTATTTGATTAAGTATTTCTCCTCCAATGATTAAATTAATCAATTTAATTTAATTAACCTTATATTTATGTTTAATTAAATAAATCATTTTATTTAATTAAAGTCTCTAAAGTCCTCTTATCAAATTAAATAAATTAAACCTTATTTGATTTTATCTAACATTATCCCACTTAGTTAAATAAATCAAAATCATTTATTTAAGTAATCATTTCCTCTCAATTCCGATTTAAATCAATTCATCAATTTAAGTCAAAATTGTCAAATCATCTAATCCCTCATTAAATTAATCAAATTCTTGATTAAGTTAATCCCTAACACTAAAATCCTCTAGAGAATGCAAGTTTCACATGAAAATAGATTTAATTCATTTATTAAATCTCTATTTTCCCTCACATGGCATCAAAAGGGAATATTCCCTCAAGTTTGAATTCAAAAGGTCCAAGTGGACTTGTACATCCAACAAGGCATTCACTCCTCTTACATGTCCTTATGCATTGAGCCAAGTGGCATTTATTTCATTCCTTTTTCCCTCTCATATATCATTTCTTCAAATTCAAATTCCACCTAATTGCATTTATTGGCACTTTGGCCAAAATGTGCACAACCATCAACCATTCACATGGTGATAAGTGGCATTTGGCCATTGGGTAAAAGTTAGTCTCACATTGGCCAAACTTTCCCCTTTCTTCCAAATTCAAATCTATAAAATGGAGGATTCTCTCCTCATTCAACATCCACAATTCATGCAAAGTTACTCTTTTAACATTGAGAGCCAATTTTGTGCACATCACTCCATACTTCATCATTTTCACGATTCTTAGCTAGGTTATACTCAAATCTCACCATGGATATTTTATCAGTCTACATACTTTCAACATTGAAATTTAGGAGTTGGGAAAGGGACAATTTCAACATTCAATTGGCACCAATTCCCCCATGGGATCACAAGTTTAATCACTTAATTAGGATTTACATGTTTTTTCATATTGTGTTCTTCATATTCCTAGTTTAAGTTTTAGTAGATGGATTTCATGGGGTATCCTTCATTCTTGTTTTCATTTGATCTAACACATTGATTTGTTTTTTGTTCTTGTGCAATTGTAGATTTAGGGGTTCACATATTCCCTATGCAAGGTATGTGTGTTAGTCTTTTGAGCGGACATGTTATGGTGTTGCATGATTCATCTAATTAGGCCAACCGAATTGATGTTGCAAGTGTTTATCGATGTTGTGCATATAAATATAAGGTCAATTTATTATTAGATGAATGAGATAGATGAGTGTGATGTGAATGTGTTGTGAAATATAACAATATAGAATTCAAATAGGTTGATAAGTGGTGAAGTATGAAGTGTGTTAAGTTAGTCTTCAAAGCCTAATTGGAACTATCTTCAACATGTTGTGGATGCATTGTAATTAGTTCAATCTCTGGTAGTGATCCACCCTCTTTTTTATTTTGGGAGTAAGCCATTTCTTCTATTCTTTGAATAGTGAGTCCTCCAAATAGTGATTCCACCTGGTAGTGAGCCATTTTGTAATATCTTATAATCGGTTATAATATATTGTGAGATAATCCTCACCATGGTTTTTCCCTTTTTTGGTTTTCCATGTAAAATCCGGTGTTATTTTGTCTATTGATGTGATGCATGCTTAAAATATTTCCTTCCACTACTACAAATTGAATGAGATTTTTTGATGCATTTTAAGTTAATGAATTTCAAGGAATACTATTTCATCCCCCTCTCAATATTTTGGGTGTTCAACACATTTGTACTAACTCATCACCACCAAACTTAACAGCTCCACCATTAACCTTCTTGAGATTGATAAAATTTATTTTGTCACTAGTCATGTGATTAGAACAACCACTGTCAATCACCCAAGAATTTGCTTCTTCCTTTGCATGAAAATTAGTCCATACTACCATTGCTCTTTCATTAAATTTATCATCCTATAAAGTACCATACCTCTTACACTCTCCAATATTTCTCTTTTTGACTTTAAATGCCATGAATAGGGTTTCATCATCTGAATCATTATCTTCATCTTTTGAGTAACAATTTTTTTCCTTGGAATATAAATTCTATTTAACCTTATCTCTTTTGTTACTAGCATTTGATTCTTTATAAGGACGTTTAGATACAAAATAATCAATCCTTCCATAATTGAAATATTTGAAAGGTAACTTTCCTTTATATTTATTGGTGCCTTTCTTTAATATTCTTACAAAGTTTGCTTCAACTTCATCATTGTCATCATTTTGATCAGTTTCTCCATCTTCTATATTTTTATTGGTTTTAAATGTTGCTTCCTTCTTTGGAACATCTTTATCAAATTCTCTCATTTCAAAGATTGTGAAAGAACCAAACATTTCATCTATAGAGTATTGATCCAAGTCCTTGGATTCTTTAATAGTAGGCACCTTATGACAATAAGCTTTAGGGAGAGATCTCAAAACCTTCTTTGCAATATCATCTTCTTTTACTTCTCCACCAAGACCTCTAATGCCAGAGACAACTTCATGCACTTGGAGAATATAACTTGCAATGTCTTCATCCTCAATCATCCTGAGGGTCTCAATTTTACTCTTGAAGATCTACATCTTGGCTTGCTTTACTTTGGTATCTCCTTCATAGATGTTGCTAGGTTTTCCCTAAACATCCTTATTAGAAATACAATTAATCACCTTCAAAAAATTTAAATCAACCAATGCACACAAGATAACATTTTTAGCCTTGGAATTATTCTCATACAACCCAATTTCAACAAGATCTATTTGAGGAGTAGCAGGTGCAGTATAACCATCTTTGAAAAATTTCTATACACCAAACCTAAGAGAGTTTAGATGGCCTTCCATTCTCAATTTCTAAAAGGTTTAATTAATCCCGTCAAACCTAGGACCCTTGTATGATCCATAATGTGCCATCTTAGGGTAAGTGCAAAAATATGGGTCCCAAAAAGGGGGCTTAAGTGGTCACTTTATTTTTGAAATCAGGAAATAATGACCTTGGATGTGAAATTGAGGATAGTTACACTCAAAATTTTGAGATGGAACAAGAACAAGGATCAAATTTCTTTGAGCCTACTTTCTAAACTACTAATTTATTTTGAAAATGGATGAGATTAAGGGGTTCAAAAGAGAGAATTACAAAAATTGGTGTTTTTTTGTCAAAAAAAACATAACATAGCAACTCTTGTACGTCCCTAGCATGGTGAGATTTTTTAAAGTATTTTTAAAATTTCTCTAGTGAGAAATTATCTAAGAGTATGTATTTCATGCATGATTTTTTTGATAATTGTTTAATGAATATTTGATTTTTTACTAATTTTCTAAGTCGACACTTCCTGAAAAACAGAATTTTGGCCAAACTACCCCTACAAATTTTGGAAACTAATTGAATTTAAAAAAAAAGAAAAATTGTAGAATGGAGTCTAGTTTATAAAAATATAATTTATTTGAAATTTTGATGAACACTTAATTTATAACAAAAAAAACACTAAACATTACTTTTTTCCAAAAAAGAGACACGCAAACAAAAGAAATTATAGATGAAAGGCTTAACATTGTCAAAAAGTGAAAAAAATTACATCGTTGAATAGTTAAGAGAGAACCTAAGATTAGCCAAGTGTTCGATTTGTTCAACACTGAACCACATGCAATCCTGACGGTGAGCACAAACTTGATTATGTGAAACATTGTAGAATTTGCAAAAACACATCTCTGGTTGTTGGGAATGCCCTCCAAGCCTTTGGGTTGGTATTCCAAGGAAAATACCAAACCCAAGGCTTGGGGATTCCCAAAGAAAGATATATCATGTGCACCTTATAACGTGCTCATGTTATATCTCAGTTTTGACATAGTTTATGTGTTTTTGAGGGACATGTCTAGCAAGACATTACACGAGCATGTTATACCGCTCTCTCAGTATGTCTTGCTTTATGTTAAATGCTACTCTATTGAATGTATGTTTATATATTTGTATTTTTGTATGTACGTGTATGCTTGTATGTCATGTATGTATGTATGTATGTATCAATGCATGCATATTGTATGTATGTACACATGTATTATGCTTCTATCTATGTAAGTAAGTAAGTATGTATGTATGTATGTATTTCTTTAGAGGGAGGGAGAATTTTAAGAGAGAGAGAGTTGTCTAGGTAGGGTGGGAGGGAGAGATGGAGGTAGTGATAGAGAGTTTGGAGAGAGGTAGAGGGGGTGGAAGTGGGATTTTAAGAGAGAAGGAATGAGAGGGACTTAGCTAGGTAGGATGGGAGGGATAGAGGGAGAGAGAGAGGAGGGGTGGGAGTGAGATAATTGAGAGAGAGGGAGAGAGAGGGAGGGGGAGAGAAAGAGAGAGGGAGAGAAAGAGAGAGTTATGTAGGTAGGGTGCCAAAGGAAGATACTTGAGAGTGGGAGGGTGGGTGAGAGGGAGAGACTTCAGAGATAGGTAGTGAGGGATTAGGAGAGAGAGGGAGTGTGAGTGAGAGACCTGGGAGAGGGAGAGGGTGTGGGATGGAGTGACCTTAGAGAGGGACTTATCTAGGTAGGGTTGGAGGGATAGAAAGAGAGAGGGGAGAGAGAGAGAGAGTTACCTATGTAGGTTGCCAAATGGAGAGACCTGAGAGAGAGTGGGAGGGAGATAGAGAGAGATAGATAGAGGGAGAAAGAGAGGGTGGTAGAGATTGATTGAGTGAGAGGTATGTAGATAGAGGGAGAGGGTAGATAAAGACAATTAGAGAGGGTAGGAGAGAGGGAGGTAGAGAGAGGTGAGATGTATAGATAGAGAGAAAGGGATAGGGGTTGATGGTATAGGGTTGATGGTTTAGGGTATTAGGGTTTAAGGGTTGAGGGTTGAGGGTTGAGGGTTGGAGGTTGAGGGTTGAGGGATTAGGGTTGAGGGTAGAGGGTATAGGATAGAAGGTTTAAGGGTTTAGGGTAAAGGGTTTAGGGTTTAGGTTTTAAGGTAGAGGGTTTAGGGTATAGGTTAGAGGGTATATGGTTGAAGGATTAGGTTGAGGTTCCAATGTAAATGGTAGAGGGTATAGGGGTTGAGGGTTTAGGGTTTAAGGGTTAAGGGTTGAGGGATTAAGGGTTGAGGGTTGAGGGTTTAATGTATAGGGTAGAAGGTAGATGTTTTAAGGGTTTAGGGTTTAAGGTTAAGTGTTGAGGGTTGAGGGTTGAGGTTTTAAGGTTGAGGGTAGAGGATTGAGGGTATAGGGTTGATGGATTAGGGTTGAGGGTCCAATGTATAGGTTAAAGGGTATAGGGGTTGAGGGATTAGGATTTAAGGGTTGAGGGTTGAGGGTTTAGCGATTAGGGTAGAGAGTTTTCTTCATTTTAAGGGTTTAAGGGTTGAGGGATTAGGGATTAGGTTTGAGGGTAGACGGTATTAGGTTGAGGGTAGAGGGTTTAAGGGTTTAGGGTTTAAGGGTTGAGGGTTGAGTGTTTAAGGATTTAAGGGTTGACGGTTTATGGTTTGGGATTAGGGTAGAGAGGGAGGGATGGATGGATAGAGAGATGGAGAAATAAGTTAGATAGAGATAAGGAGAGAAGAGGAGGGAGTGATAGAGATATATGAGGGTTGAGGATCCAATGTATAGGGTAGAGGGTTGACCACCTATAGGGTTGATATATTAGGGTATTGGGTTAAGGGTATAGGGTTAAGGGATTAGGGTTGAGGGTACATGTGGTTGAAGGATTAGGGTTGAGATTCCAATGTATAGGGTAGAGGGTATTGGGGTTGAGGGTTTAGGTTTGAGGGTAGATGATTGAGGGTATAGGGTTGGGGGATTAGGGTTGAGTGTCCAATGTATAGGGTAGAGGGTATATGGGTTGAGGGATTAGGGTTTAAGGGTTGAGGGTTGAGGGATTAAGATTCAAGAGGGTTGAAGGATTAGGGTAGAGATTTTACTAAGTGGGTTTAAGTGTTTAAAGGTTGAGGGATTAGGGTTGATGTTAAAGGGTAGAGGATTGAGGGTAGAGGGTAGAGGTTTTAAGGGTTTAGGGTTTAAGGGTTTAGGGTTTAGGGTTTAGGGTTTAGGGTTGAGTGTTTAAGGGTTTAAGGGTTGAGGGTAAAAAATTGAGGGGTTAGGGTAGAGAGGGAGGGAGGGATGGAGGGAGAGATGGAGGGATAAGTGAGATAGAGAGGAGAGAAGAGGAGGGAGGGAAAAAGATATATGAGGGTTGATTATCCAGTGTATAGGGTAGAGGGTGAGGATTGAGGGTATAGGGTTGAGGACCTATAGGTTTGATGGGTATTGGATTTAGGGTATAGGTTTGAGGGATTAGAGTTGATGGTACACATGGCTGAAGGATGAGGGTTGAGGGTCCAATGTATAAGGTAGAGGGTATCAGGGTTGGGGTTTTAGGGTTTGAAGTTTTAGGATTGAGGGATTAAGGGTTGAGGGTTGAGAATTGAGGATTGAAGGTTTAATGTAGATGGTAGAGGGTATATGGTAGAGGGTTTAAGGGTTGAAGCTTTGGGGTTTAAGGTTGAGCATAGACGATTGAGGGTATAGGGTTGGTAGATTAGGGTTGAGGGTCTTATGTATAGGGTAGAGGGTATAAGGGTTGAGGGATTAGGGTTTAAGGGTTGAGGGTTGAGGGTTGAGAGATTAAGGGTCAAGAGGGTTGAGGGATTAGGATACAAACTTTACTAAGTGGGTTTAAGGGTTTAAGGGTTGAGGGATTAGGGTAGAGGGTAGAGGGTAGAGGGTTTGAATGTTTAGGGTTCAAGGTAGATGATCGAGGGTATAGGGCTGGGAGATTAGGGTTGAGGGTCCAATGTATAGGGTAGAGGGTATAGGGGTTGAGGGACTAGGGTTTAAGGGTTGAGGGTTGAGGGTTGAGGGTTGAGGGTTGAGGGTTGAGGGTTGAGGGATTAAGGGTCAAGAGGGTCAAGGGATTAGGGTAGAGAGTTTACTAAGTGGGTTTAAGGGTTTGAGGGTTGAGGGATTAGGGTTGAGGGTAGAGTGTATTGGGTTGAGAGTAGAGGGTTTAAGGATATAGGGTTTAGGATTTAGGGTTCAGGGTTAGGGTTGAGTGTTTAAGGGTTTAAGTGTTGAGGGTATACGGTTGAGGGATTAGGGTAGCGAGGGAGGGATGGAGGGAGGGAGATATGGAGGGATAAGTGAGATAGAGAGAAGGAGAGAAGGGGAGGGAGAGACAAAGATATATGAGGGTTGATGATCCAATGTATAGGGTAAAAGATTGAGAATTGAGGGTATAGGATTGAGGACCTATAGGGGTTGTATGGTTTAGGGTATTGGGTTGAGGGTTTAGGTTTGAGGGTACATATGGTTGAAGGATTAGGGTTAAGGGTCCAATGTATAGGGTAGAGGGTATCGAAGTTGAGGTTTTAGGGTTTGAGGGTTGAGGATTGAGGGATTAAGGGTTGAGGGTTGATAATTGAGGGTTGAGGGTAGAGGGTACAAGGGTTGAAGGTACAGGGTACAGGGGTGGGTTGAGGGTAGAGGGTTTAAGGGTTGAGGGTTTAAGGTTCAACACCTAGAGGATTGAGGGTATAGGGGTTGAGGGAGTAGGGTTTAAGAGTTGAGGGTTGAGGTTTGAGGGTTTAAAAGTCAAGAGGTTTGAGGGATTAAGGTGGAGAGTTTAATAAGTGGGTTTAAGGGATTAGGTTTGAGGGTAAAGGTTATTTGGTTGATGGTAGAGGGTAGAGGGTTTAAGGTTTAATGGTTCGGGGTAGAGGATTGATGGTATAGGGTTGGGGGATTAGGGTTGAATGTCCAATATATAGGGTTGAGGGTATAGGGGTTGAGGGATTCTGGTTTAAGGGTTGAGGTTTGAGGGATTAAGGGTCAAGAGGGTTGAGGGATTAGGGTAGAGAGTTTACTAAGTGGGTTTAAGGGATTATGATTTAGGATAGAGGGTATTGGGTTGAGGGTAGAGGGTAGAGGGTTTAAGGGTTTAGAGTCTAGGGTTGATGGTTGAGGTTCGATGGTTTATGGTTTAAGGTTGAGGGTAGAAGGTATTGGGTTGAGGGTATAGGGTAGAGGGTTTAAGGGTTTAGGGTTTAGGGTATAAGGGTTGAGGGTTGAGGGTTTAGGGTTTAGGGTTTAAGGTTGACGACCTAGAGGATTGAGGGTAAAGGGTGGGGGATTAGGGTCGAGGTTCCAATGTATAGGATAGAGGGTATAGGGGTTGAGGGAGTAGGGTTTAAGGGTTGAGGGTTGAGGGTTGAGGGATTAAGGGTCAAGAGGGTTGAGGGATTAGGGTAGAGAGTTTACTAAGTGGGTTTAAGGGTGAAGGATTAGGGTTGAGGGTAGAGGGTATTGGGTAGAGGGTAGAGGGTTTAAGGTTTTAGGGTTTAAGGGTTCAAGGTAGAGGATTGATGGTATAGGGTTGGGGGATTAGGGTTGAGGGTCCAATGTATAGGGTAGAGGGTATAGGGGTTGAGGGATTAGGGTTTAAGGGTTAAGGTTTGAGGGTTGAGGTATTAAGGGTATAAGGGTTGATGGATTAAGGGTCAAGAGGGTTGAGGTATTAGGGTAGAGAGTTTACTAAGTGTGTTTAAGGGTTTAAGGGTTGAGGTATTAGGGTTTAGGGTACAAGGTATTGGGTTGAGGGTAGAGGGTAGATGCTTTAAGGGTTTATGGTTTAAGGTTGAGGGTTGAGGGTTTAGGGTATAAGGTTGAGGGTATTGGGTTGAGGGTAGAGAGTATAGGGTTTAAGGATTTAGGGTTTAAGGGTTGATGGTTTAGGGTTTAAGGTTGAGCACATAGAGGATTGAGGATATAGGTTTGGGGGATTAGGGTTGAAGGTCCAATGTATAGGGTAGAGGTTATAGGGGTTAAGGGAGTAGGTTTTTAAGGGTTGAGGGTTGAGGGTTGAGGGATTAAGGGTAAAGATGGCTGAGGTATTAGGGTAGAGAGTTTACTAAGTGGGTTTAAGGGTTGAGGGATTAGGGTTGATGGATTAGGGTTGAGGGTAGAGGGTAGAGGGTTCAAGGGTTTAGGGTTTAAGGATTCAAGGTTTAGGGTTAAGGGTTGAGGGTTGAGGGATTAAGGGAATAATGGTTGAGAGTTGAGGGATTAAGGGTCAAGGGGGTTAAGGGATTAGGGTAGATAGTTTATTAAGTGGGTTTAAGGGTTTAAGGGTTGAGGGATTAGGGTTGGGGGTAGAGGGTAGAGGGTAGAGGGTAGAGGATTAATGGTATAGGGTAGAGGGTTTAAGTGTTTAGGGTTTCGGGTTTAGGGTTTAGGGTTTAGGGTTGAGTGTTTAAGTATTTAAGGGTTGAGGGTATATGATTGAGGGATTAGAGTTGAGGGTCCAATGTATAGGGTAGAGAGTATAGGGGTTGAGGGATTAGGGTTTAAGGGTTGAGTGTTGATAGATTAAGGGTATAAGGGTTGAGGGTTGAGGGATTAGGGGTCCAAAGGATTGAGGAATTAGGGTAGAGAGTTTACTAAGTGGGTTTAAGGGTTGAGGGATTAGGGTTTAGGGTAGAGGGTATTGGGTTGAGGGTAAAGGGTAGAGGGTTTAAGGGCTTAGGGTTTAAGGGTTTAAGGGTTGATGGTTTATGGTTTATGGTTTATGGTTTATAGTTGAGGGTAGAGGGTAGTGGGTTGCGGGTAGAGGGTATTGGTTTTAGGGTGGAGAGTATTGGGTTGAAGGTAGAGGGTAGGGGGTTTAGGGTTTAAATGTTGAGGGTTGAGGCTTAAGGGTTAAGGGTTGAGGACCTAGAGGATTGAGAGTATAGGGTTAGGGGTTTAGGGTTGAGTGTCCAATGTATAGGGTAGAGGGTATAATGGTTGAGGGAGTAGGGTTTAAGGGTTGAGGGTTGAGGGTTGATGGATTAAAGGTCAAAACGGTTGATGGATTAAGCGTCAAGAGGGTTGAGCGATTAGGGTAGAGATTCTGACCATGAGGCAATACTTGATGCAATAAAGAATAGAGCAGACCTAGATGGTTCATTGGATTAATTTGTAAGTGTGCACATTGGTTCTTATTAATTTATACTTGTATGCACATTAATTTTTATGATTCTAATCCTATCATCTTATTTTGCTTTTCCTATTTTCAAGTAACCTACTAAAAATTGATTGGTGTCCCCTTGCATAAAATGTTGATTTATGAGCCATCAAAGATAATCTCAGCCAAAAAAGCAATGAAAAATCCTTATTTTCATGATCTTGACAAATCTCAATTATGATTTATGGCCATTATAAAAGTGTGCAAATATTGGTGAGGAAATTTCAACCTATTCATTTGAATTTAACCTTATCATGAGCACCTTTGATGTAGACATTATATGAGCGTCTTGAATTTAAAGTTATTCTATTCATGAGAGGGGTTGTGTTGTATGACGAGGAGTGACTAAGGTGAGAGATTGGCATGCCTATCCTCAATGGAAGCATCAATATTTATGCCTTGTTGTTCCCGAGTTGGAACCAAATGGTGTGGATTTTTTTTCTATAAGTTTCTTCCATCTATTTTCATTTCATTTCTATTTTGGATGCTCTTTATTTTTCTTCTTTTACTTTGCGTATTTATAAGTAAACTACTAAAAATTAATTGGTGTCTCCTTGCAGAAAATATTAATTTATGAGCCATCAAAGATAATCTCAACCAAAAAATAAATGCAACATCATTATTTTGATGATCTTGACAAATCTCAATTCTCTCCCTATTATAACTAGGACTAATTGACTAACTTATTATAAAAACTTCATTTATTAAAACAAATCAACCTAATGATTACATATCAATATCAATATCGCATACAATCTATTGAAATAAACACTTGTAATGAGATTTTCTCAAATATTCAAATTTATTGCTGCCTTCAAACATTTGTAATTCAAGCAACATAATCCCTTAATAGTCCAAATTACAAAAGGGCAACAATATTTGATGGACTATTACTCGTATATCATGTCAGTTACGAGAATTATGGATGAGGAATCAAGATCATGTAGGGAACCTTTACAATAACCTCTCTCGGTTTTTGTTATCTCAAAGTCATTTTCCGTGTTGTCCAATTTTAACTTCATGAAAAAAGTTTCAATTGCAAGCAATGTAAATTTCCAAAGTGGTGCAACTTTCATTCTATAACTTGTGTGACTAAACAAACTATTCCAACATGTCTGAATGGGTACATTTATGCTAGGCATGGTCCTCTTTCACACCAAAACAAGCAGAATCATTCTGAGCTATACCCAACCTACTCAATCCCTTAAGGGTCCAATGTGCAAAAGGACGGAGATATTTGATGAGATATTAATCAAAAAATATGGTGCTTATGAACTCTCCCTCTAATCCTATGGGATCACATTGCACCCCTCTACAATAACCTCTCTCATTTTTTTGTTATCTCAGAGTCATTTTACTGTGGTGGTCAATTTTCACTTGATGGAAAACAATGTCAAATGCAAGCAGTGAAAAGATGCAAAGTGGTACAACTTTCATTCTGCAACTTGTGTGACTAAATAGACTGTTCCAATATGTTTAGATGGGTTTTTTATGCTAGTCATGGTCCTATTTTTTACCCAAACATGCAGAATCGCTCTGAGCTACATTCAACTAGCATAATCCCTTAAGAGTCCAAAATGCAAAATGGCTGCAAACTTCAACATGGTGTTGCTCGGATACCATGATGCTTATAAAATTCTATTCTAATCCTATGGTATCATAATAGGGCCCTCTACAATAACCTCTCTCTTTTTTTACTATCTCAGAGGGGTTTTCCTGTGGTGGTGAATTTTCACTTGGAGAAAAAGTTGTCAAATGCAAGTAATTGAAAGTTGCAAACTGGTGCAGCTTTCATTCTGCAACTCATGTGACTAAACAAACTATTCCAACGCATCTATATGGATATTTTTACATTAGGCATGGTCCTCTTTTGTACCCAAACACACAAAATCACTCTAAGCTACATTCAATCGACAAAATCCCTTAAGAGTCCAAAGTGCAAAATGGCTGCAAACTTCAACATGTTGTTACTTGGATACAGTTATGCTTAGAAACTTTTCATTTTAGCAATATGAGATCATGTTGGGCCCCTCTACAACAACCTCTCTCTATTTTCACTATCTCAGAGGCATTTTCCCATGGTGGAAAATTTTTATTTGGGAAATTTTTTATCAAATGCAAGTAGTTGAAATTTACAAAATGGTGCAACTTTTGTTCTGCAACTCGTGTGACCAAATGAACTCTTCCAATGTGTTTGGATGGGTGTTTTTATGCTAGGAATGTTCCTCTTTCACACCCAAACACATGGAATCACTCTGAGTTACATTCAACCAACAAAATCCTTTAAGAGTCCAAAGTGCAAAATGGCTGCAAACTTCAACATGTTTCTACTCGGATACCATGATGATTAGAAACTTCTCTTCTATTCCTATGGGATCATTTTGGACCCCTCTACAATAAAATTTCTTGGTTTTTACTATCTCGGAGGCATTTTCCCTTGGTGGAAAATTTTCACTTGGGGAAGAAGTTGTCAAATGTAAGTAGTTGAAAGTTACAAAGTGGTGCAACTTTCATTCTGTAACTCATGTGAGAAAAAAAACTACTGCAACACATTTAGATGGGTAGTTTTATGCTAGGCATTGTCCTCTTTCACACCCAAACATGCAGAATCGCTCCAAGCTACATTCAACTGGCAGAATCCCTTAAGAGTCCAAAGTGCAAACTGGCTGCAAACTTTAGCATATTGTTACTTGGATACCATGATGTTTAAAAAATTCTCGTTTGAGTCTCTAGGATTATGTTGGACCCCTTCAGAATAACCTCTTTTTGTTTTCACTATCTAGGAAGCGTTTTCCTGTCGTGAAAAATTTTTACTTGGGAAAAAAGTTGTCAAATGCAAGTAGTTGAAAGTTGCAAAGTGGTGCAAATTTCATTCTGCATCTTGTGTGACTAAAAAAATTATTCCAATACATATATATGGGTAATTTTACACTAGGAATGGTTTTATTTCACACCCAAACACACGGAATCACTCCAAGCTACATTCAACTGGTAGAATCTCTTAAGAGTCTAAAGTGCAAAATGGCTACAAACTTTAGCATGTTATTCACATACTGTGATGCTTAGAAACTTCTCGTTTGAGCCTATAGGATTACATTGGGCCCCTCTAAAATAACCTCTCTTGGTTTTCACTATCTCTAAGGTGTTTTCCCATGGTGGTGAATTTTCACTTGGTGAAAAAAAATTCAAATACAAGTAGTTGAAAGTTGCAAAGTGGTGCAAATTTCGTTCTACAACTTGTGTGACCAAACGAGCTGTTTCAACGCTTTTGGGTGGATATTTTTTATGCTACGCATGCTCCTCTTTTTCTACCAAACATTTTGAATCACGCTGAGCTACATTCAACCGATAAAATCCCTTAAGATAAATGTTAGAAATAAGTAGAAAAACAAGGGTTTTTATTGAATTCTCTCCAAAATACAAGTTACCAACCTTGGGCTCACCTTTTAAAGGCCAATTTAAACATCTTACATCAGTTTTCTAACTGCCCTTTGAATTCCAGTGACCAAAAATGTTCTTTCCAACCGATGACCCTTTTGGTGCAGACGCACCAAGTTCATTTTTCAAATTTGGTCAAGAAAGGTTTGAATGATAGTTTTCTAGGGCTTCAAGTATTTTTTTTAATCAATAAGGTCATAATAGACCATATTTTAATGTATTGAGTCATTTTGGTTGGTTTATAATTCATATGGTCACATTTTCCAAATATTGTCAAATGTTGTCATGTAAAAGTGCAAAAAAATCCAAAACTAGGAATACCAACAGTCAAGGGAGTTCAAAGGTTAGTTGAGTTGTTTGAATTAGTTTTTGTTTTATGTTGAAGGGTTTAAAATAGCCTCACACAATTCAAGATAGGTTTAGAATCTTTGTACTGAAGATTGAAGCAATAATAATATAGTTTTCCTTGTAATTTTTCTGGTAAATTACTACTCCAGCACCCTATATGTTTCTGTATAGGAATATTATGCTTTGAAATTAATTTTATTTTGTGAGGGAATGTGATATTTTTTTTGGTTTTTGAGTGATTGAATTTCATCAAGTTTTGAAGTTTTTACAAGCATTCTTTTGGGAATGGGTCTGTAACACCTTGTTGAGGATTTGAAAGTGTTCAAAATGCAAAGTTAACCCATTCCACCAGTAGAATAGGTTGTAAATTGGTGGAATGGGTAATTTTAGGTATTTTTCAATGTAGAAGTAGGTTTTTGGATTATGGAAGGTGATTTTTAGAGTTTTGTGTGATGCCCTAGGTGTATTTCATGAGGTTTTAGGGTTGAATTTGATGGTTAGAGGTTAGGGTCAACTGTAAAACCCTTGGACAGAGACTTGTGAAGGATGGAATACCTTAGGAAGACATATTAGAAGGTTTTTGAGATGTTGTAAAGGTGAACCAAGGTGTGGAGTGTTTATTTCCAATAAACCCCTATGAAACCTAGCCTAGAATGGCTTAAAATAGGGTTTAGTGCTTTGATGCATTAGTGAAGGTTTCGGTGACTAATTTTTTTTTATTCAATGCATTTGAGACCCATTAAGAGTGTTGGAGTTGAGTTTCAAATTTTGGGTGAATAAATTCACTAAGTTGCTTTCTAAAAGTGGCCTATTTAAGCTAAGGGGCAATGTAGCAACAGTTTTTTCAAGAATATGTTCCAAAGGAACCATATGACATTTTGGAATATATTTTGAAAAGGCTCAAAGGGTGTTTGAAACATCTTTTGGTTTCTGGGTTTTTGGCCTTCTCTAAAAGATTGGCCCATTTTCTCTATTTGGAATGCTACAAAGAAAGAATGGTGGAATTGTGGAACAAGGTCAAGATAGAGCCTTATTGATTGAAAGAGTGTCCAAATCAGTTTGAATAGTGATTTTTTTTAGGTTGCCTCCCTACTCTCCATCACCTTCATATTCCCTTTTTTGCATATTTTATAATTTTGCAACAATGGCAACATTTACAAAGTTGACAAATTGACCCCATAAACCACCTAGCTACCTAATCAATGACTCAATACACATGTGACATGGTCAGTATATGACCTTATTACAAAAGAAAACACAACCAATCCAAAAATGACAAAATTTCCTCATGGAGGAAAGAACTCAACTAGGTGCTCCTGCACCAAGAAATCAACTAGGTATTCCTAGAAATATTGAAGTTGTTTAGCATCAATCAATCAACATTCAAGACAAACCATGAAGGAAAAAAATTATCAATGCTAGGGCTAAACTATTAATAAGTATACATGTGAATAAGTCAAGCATACATCTGAATAATGGAAGCATAAGTAGTACTCAAAAACATGTAAGCCTTTAAGTATACACATGAATACATAGTATACAAGGTATACACATGAAAACATGTAAGTCACAAATTATGCATTGGAATACACATAAGTCACAAAGTATACACATAAATTGTAAAGTATACACTTGAATACATGTAATTCATATCTATTTAACTATGGATTGATAATGCAAATATGGACACCATTAATAAAAAATAATTGTATTAACCAAATAGACATATAGGCATACATAAATATATGTCAATATAAGTATAAAATATATACAAAATAACCATATAGGCTTACAAGAATGCCATATAGGCATACAATGTCAAATATATCCAATATGTAAAATATGTACAAAAATTCCATATAGGCATACAACAAAGGGCTCTATAATCAAAAGTCATTTCTCTACATCCTCTCGAAATAAATTCTTTCCCTTTTCTTGTCAATTGGATGATGATAGGTCTATCACTCATTTATTATAATGCCGAGGAGAGCTCTTGGTGAAGCTATATTTGTTACAATAAGAAGTAAAGACATTAATATATAGAAATTACATTATAAAAAATGATATATTAAACAAAATAATCACTTACCACCAGTATATGATCTCTCTCCTCATGGGAAAGATTTTCATGCTCATGCTATGGCGTGTTGAAGCCCTTTAGAAACCATCCAAAGAGAAATTAAACTACGAATCAATAATGGTTTGTTTATTCACTAACTAACAGCTATAACAATGAATGTAAGTTGAAATTTAGTAATTTGCCTCATACCTCCTCTGTGAGAGCCATAAAGGAATCTATAGCATATGAAACACTGAGGTCCATTTCCCTATGAACATTCAGAGGTGTATCTGATTCCAAAATCTAAAAATAAAACAAAAAATTATTCAATCATGAAAACTATAATAGGAATCCATGTCATGGCTTATAATGTATGAGATAATGAACAAAAATTTGAGTACTTATTAAACTATATATTACTAACTATCATTCTTACTATTTTCCCTATACATAGCTTTTTTGAAAGCACCTATTTTTACGCTTTTACCCATAGCAGCAAGGTGGTGAACCATTTGATAAAATGTTTTCATAAACATGTAAGTTAATTGTGGTAGCATAGAGAAGGCAATGAACTATTTGAAAAAATGTCTCAAAGAAATGGAGTCTTATGGCATGATGGAATGGTCTTACAAAAAAATGTGTCATGGTATTCCATCACCATAAGATCGCATTTCTTTGAGGCCTTTTTTCAAATAGTTCATTTTCTTCTCTATGGTATTATGTTGGGATGGGCTGGATGGTATTGTGTGGTCTTGGTTATGAGATGGAGAGAGATCATGAAATGAAGAGGGAGGGGTGGGGACATGAACAATTGGAATAAAATTTGGAACATTCCATGGATTGGAAAATTGAGGATGAGGACCTTGAAAATAATTTGGTGGGGAATTTTGGCTAAAGGTTTGGTTTCTATTCTTCAGATAGTGAGTTGTTTGAAAAAATTCCTTAGAGAAATGTCGTCTCATGGTGATGGAACGACATTCCATCACCATGAGACCACATTTATTCAAGGAATTTTTTCATACTACTCACTACCTTGACTATGATATTGCTTACTATTATGCTTTGATAGATTTTTTCCAAGCATCCATAGTTTGTTGGAGATCACCTATTTTAGGCTTTTAGACATAGTAGCAAGGAAGTGATTAGTTTGATAAAATTATTTGTTACATCTATGTATGAAAATGTGGTAGAATAGAAAATTTGGTGAGTTGTTTGAAGAAATTCCTCGAAGAAATTTGGTCTCATCGTGATGAAATGACATTCCATTACCATGAGACCACATTTCTTCGAGGCATTTTTTCAAACTACTCATCATCTTTTCTATGATATTTCTTACTATTATTATTTGATATATATTTTTCAAGCATCCATAGTTTTTTTGAAATCACCTATTTTATAATTTTAGCCATAGCAGCAAGGAAGTGATTATTTTGATAAAATACTTTAGTACACATGTATGGAAAATGTGGTAGCATAGAAAAGTTGGTGAGATATTTGAAGAAATGCCTCAAATAAATATGGTCTCATGGTGATGGAATGGAATTCCATCACCATGAGACTACATTTCTTCAAGGTATTTTTAAAACTACTCACTACTTTGTCTATGCTATTGCTTACTATTATGCTTTAATATATTTTTTCCAAGCATCCATAGTTTGTTGGAAAGCACCTATTTTACAATTTTAGCCATAGAAACAAGGAAGTGAGTAGTTTGATAAAATGTTTTGGTACACATGTATGGAAAATGTGGTGAGTTGTTTGAAGAAATTCCTCAAAGAAATGTGGTATCATAGTGATGGAATGGCATTCCATCACCATGAGACCGCATTTCTTTGAAGAATTGTTTTCAAACAATTCACTGCCTTGGCTTTTCTATTGCTTACTGCTATTCTTTGATAGATTTTTCCAAGCATCCATAGTTTTTTGTAAAGCACCTTTTGTAGGATTTTAGTCATAGCAACAAGGAAATGAATTTTTTGATAAAATTCTTTGTTATATATGTATGGAAAATGTGGTAGCATAGAAAAGGCGGTGAGCTGTTTGAAAAAATGCCTCAAAGAAATTAGGTCTCATGGTGATGGACATCACTATGAGACCACATTTCTTTGAGGAATTTTTTAAAACAACTAATTATCTTGTCTATGCTATTTCTTACTATTATTCTTTCATATATTTCTTCCAAGCATCCAAAGAATAGACAAGGCAATGAACTATTTGGAAAGATTCCTTAGTAAAAAGTGGTCTCATGGAATGCCATGACAAGAAAATGCAATTTCAAGTTGCTCCTACTTATTACTTATGTTATGTGATGTAATTGCATCAATTCTTATGTTGAATTTCTAAACAACTATATTGTAGTTGAAATTTTGACATCTATCAACATCTAATTATTAGATATGGAATGTGAAGTAATGCTTTGAGTTTGAAAGATGTGCAATGAAATTTAATCAACGATATGAATATAAAATACACAAATCTATTACTTGTAAAAATCATTAGTTAAAATCTTTATTCTATTACTTTCATGTAGGTTTGTGTAAATCCACTGGCACTGGGAGGTGTTCCCACAAAACCTCCAATATTAGCCTATTCAACATCCAAAATCACATATTAGAATATGATTCATAAAACAATACTATTAACATTAAATAAATTTATAATTTTTCACTAGTTACAAACCTCAATTGTTGATGTGGTGGAGTAATAAGTGGGTGTAGGGCTAGTGTAACCAGTATCAACACTGTGACCGTAAATTTTTATCAATATTAGAAAACTAAATTAAATTTAATCTTAAATTTCAAATTTTAAATTTAGTAAATTAAATTAAATGAACATGCTAACTTTTATCGTAGCATTGATTCCATAGGTCTCATTCAAAATTCCAGCTTCCCTCGCCATCCCCATAGTTGCAGACGTATCTTGTGTAGCAGCCTCTTGAGTGTTGGTGTGATCATATGAACAAGTCGCCCCGCAAGCTTGACACAAATGTGGTCGAAGACCACCACTCGAAGACTCCCTTGGATGGTGTTGTAGTATAGGGTTGGCATGTTGGATGACACTCTAGGTCAAAGAGTTGATGGCCTACAAAGTGTCTACCTTGGCACTCTCGTTCACAATGGAAGGGATAATCATATACTCATGAGCCGGCCTAGCGAGAGGTCATCTCACTTGTTTCCTAGGATCCTGCTATGCACTAGGTCTATCTTGATCCAACCCCCCACCTCTCCCCTAGAAGTCCCTCATATCAAAATAATTCAGCATTTTGTTCAGGATGAACTCACAGTATAACCATAATAAATTATCTCAATAAAAATCCCTAGTCACCTGCCTCCTATCTTGCCAACCAGATAATCGTTTGTTGATTGAATCTACATGTTCTAACATTTATTTGAGTGAAGTTGCAAGGTTATTTCTTTCCATGGTTGAAAAATCTTGATCATTCAACCTCGTGATTAACTCCTCGATTTTTGTTTTATTTTTTTCAATTTCACTCATTAAGTTTTACAGAGTGCCATGAGGATGTTGAGGGATTGGTGGAGGAGATTTTTGTTGTGGTTGTGCTTGTTGAGGATTTTGTTGATATTGTTATTTATGTGATTATTGAGGCTTTTTTTCTTCTTGTTATTTTTTTGTTTGTTGATTATTCTAAGGAGGGTTTGTAGGTTCATTAGCATCTCCTACAAATTCAAAAAATAAATATTAAAAAAAACATAAAACTAATAAATTCACACCAAAAAAAAAAGAATCCTTACCTCTCAGACCTCATTGTCAATGTAGTGGTATCCTGGCAACAAAACAACAAAAATTTGATGAAAAAAATATCTAAATGGATCATCCCAGAATGCAAGTGCAGAAATGTAGGGTTTTGGCCATGGACACACAAAAAATAGTCACAAACAAAGTGATTTCAATTTTTTTATTTTATTTTAATACCTCATGTGCGTTATAACATGCTCACGTTATGGTCTTGTTGTGGCTAATCTTTAGGCTCAATACACCAAGCCATAATTCAAGTGCGTTATGATATTTCAAAAAAAAAAAAAAAAAGATTTGGCCACAAATTGGCCACCCATCTTTTAGCACCCGCCCCTTAGATCTTCCCTCAAGCAATTAAGCTTCCTCAAAGTAACTTGTCTCTGATACCGATTTTTGAACACACCTGAATATTGAGAAGGGGGTGAATCAATATTTTCAAAACATAAACCCTTCAAACTTCTTTACTTGATCAGAAACCCCTCAAACAAATTGAAAACAAAGAAAGATATAGCAATTTAGTTCCTTCACGAGGTCAAAAACCCTTGATAATGAAAGATACCAAAAATCAACCCTTAACTATATCAACGAAAATGAAAGATGAGACAAAGAACAAACATGCATAAGATAACACTAGATTTACGTAGAAAACCCAATGAGGGAGAAACCATAGTGAGATTTAACTCACAATATATGAAGCTCATTGCTTACAAAATTACAATTAGGCTCATTTCCCAAAAGACTTGTAAAGTAAGGTACACAACCTTAGTGAAAGATACAAATGATTTATAGGCTGAAGTGCACAACTCCAAGGCAAGATACAAGGACCTGATGAGACTCACTATCTCAGAGAAAGATAGAAGAAGTTTATATAAATTATAATATATTTCAACTCAAACATTTGTTGATTGAGGTGTTAAAGCACATTTGATCTATCTTCCACACAATTTCACACTACTTTTGTGAGATATTTAATACATTCCACACTCTTACTTCCTTCAAACTCTTGCATTTGAAACATTCTTGCATTTATATCCATCACAAGAACTCAAAACAACAATTAGGTTGGCCAAAAAGAATACACACAATTATTTTAATAATTTAGCCACAAAAATATAATATGGTCCTATCCAAAAGATATAGAAGACTAAAAAAATATTATTACATCTTCCAATTTGATACCAAATAATTCACACATTGCCACACATCAACCCAAGTCGACAACAAGAAAACATGTAGATGAAACATGAAGCATATAACCAGCCGGCCCAAAAACATACTTCCAATTGAACTAACTCAATGTGGTCCCCAACAACATAGGTCAAGACCCAAATCCATCTTAACTCAACTTCATATGTTGGCCAAAACCCTCAAGAACATAGCACAAGCAAGATAAAAAGCCTTGTCAGCCAAACAACCACAAATTACCTAGACACCAACTCAAAACACAATGCCACACCAAAGAGATCAACCACTTTTGTGTAGATCACAAAGAGATGTTCCTTCAACATCCAAAAACACTTCTAGATGCTTCTTTCACACATTCATGCCACCAAAAACCATCACAAACCAAATATAAAAAATATTTCAACCCAAAAGTATAAAATGCACAACCATGAAATATAACATTAACAAATCAACTTACAAACTACTTCAACACATGGAATTTGAATTGAGACACTACACAAACATTGAGATAACATTCACCAACCTACAAGAGAAAAGACACTGAAACATAGGAAAATAGGGATCCCTAAAATTGGAGTGTGGATAAAGGGGTATTCACCTATCTTCCCTAGTTCATTAGGAAAAAGAGATCCCCAAGAGAAATATTGACTTACAACCCTTAGGTGAGTCAACCTTAATGGAGGTGTTGTTGTTTTCCTTATGACTGAGGATGGGGTAAATCAACCTGAAATTCACTTTTGGGAGATGAATGAAAAATACCAAATGAATGCAATGATGAAATGTAAAACATAAATCATCAACTTAAAACCTTAATCTAACAGAATCCACAAACTCTCGATAGATCTAAGAAGGTTATATGATTTTATGCACCTATCACCAAAATCCTATGTTGAATGTCCTCCTAGGATATATTTTCCCTAGGGTGAATGAGTCTTTGTAGGGCTTTTCTACTCAACTTTCTAGGTCCTCTGGAGATGGATTTTAGAATTTTTTTCCCCCAAGTTTCATTGTTGGAAAGCCAGAAAAGAATTTAGGATCTGATTTTTTGTATCTTGACAAATTTGATGATAAATTATGCAACTTTTTAAAATTTCTCCTTTGAGGTCTTCAATTATTTTTCTACTTATGAACTTGGACATACACAAAGAAAGGGGGGAAATGTTTATTTTTGGTGAATGGGGGTTTGCCTTGGTCAAACCCTATTTTGGTATTTAAACCTTGAAATGAAATGAAACATGAATGGAAGGAATGATGAATGAATACTTTCTTGTTGCAACTCACCAAAACCTTGAATGAAACCCTTTAAGGACTGAAATCTAACACATCTCTCCAAGGTCTTGATCTTACATGAAATGGCTTGATTGGATGTTGATCTTGATGCTTGAAAACTTGAAACTTGCATCACAATGTTAGCTCCAAAAACATGCATGAATGAAAATAACTAAATGGAATCATGATATGATCTTGATTTTTTTTTTTTTATACCAATTAATCCACTCTTCAATGCTCTTGACAATAATATTTTCTCTTTTGAAATTTTACCTTGCTAGATGTTTTGAATTCATAAAATAACTATGTATTTATAGATGATATTCTAATTTCCCAACAATTAAAATTCAAAAGCCGACAATTGAAATTTGAATTGGGGTCATTAAAATACTACCAAAAACATATTTAAAATTGGGATCCTAAGTCTAAGGAAGACCCATTCGCCCTTGGGTGAATGGATCCTAGGCCCTAAACCATGACACACATTTCCAAGATGTGTAAATTAATGTTTGCAACTATTTAATCCAAGTTCCTCTTTCAGAAAATGGGATTAATTAGGATTTTAAATGCATAATTGGGTAAATTAGAGGCTTAATTAATTCCAATTAATTAAGGGACCCAAACATAGTGATAAAATGTAAAGGGGTACATTTTATATCACTAAAAACATTAATGTGGAGAAATGTAGAGCATTTTCTAGACCAGTTTAAACAACCAAAACAATTGCCAACCTTCTACAATTAACAAAAACCTCCTTGACAACATAGGTGAATTGAAAAGATAGGAGTGCAACATCCACATAAAACAAACTATAAATTCCAAACCACAAGACCACATCTGCAACAATAGAGGAATGCGTAGCATTCTCCCAAACAACCTTCACAGTAACTTTCTGAAACATAAACTTTCTACCAACTTGCGGAGGCTAGAACTTAATTTTAGCAACACATGCTTCAAAAGAAAAAAAAGAGAGAGAATAAAACATATTGTATACCATCAACAACACTTCTAATCCTCATCTCAATATATGATTATGAAATCAGCTTTACTAACAATAGTAATGCACTATACAACTTTACTTGACATTCAACCATGAACTTTAGCAACACCACCATACATCAATGACAACCCAAATTGAATGTTGTCAAGAATGAAAATCAATTCCAAACAAAAATATCACAAACATATGTAAAAATCTTGATACCAACAAACACACCAAGTGTTAACATCAATGACAACCAATGCTAACAAATAAGAATTCTTACTTGAGATGGTGGTCACATTTTTTTATTGTAAGTATATTTATGGAGCATGAGAGAATGCTATAGATTCATGGGGTTTCATGTATAGCTCTGATGTTATATTTCATTTATTGACCCTTATGTAATGTATACAAAAGTCAGGAGAATTTCAAGATTTGGTGTTGTACACCATTGTATAAATTTATTTATTATAATGTAATTAAATAATTATTTAGTCATGGTACATCTAGGAGATGTGGTTAGCAAAACTAGGTAATTATTTGGGGTGAATTTTAAGGTTTAATGTAATATTGGGGTGAACATTTTATGTGTGAGAGATATAGGATAATTATTTAATATTTGGGAAAAGATATTTAATAATGTAAAAACTTAGTACCCAATATTAAATGTAGGGTTAATGGATTTGTGTTTTCATGGTTTTAAGGCACATAGTTTTATCTTACCACTTAGTTGTATTTGTGTGGGCTTGAGTCTATTTAAGAAAATATATTTTAATGGTTAAGGTTGATTGGGTGAGTGGATTTTCATAGTATCGTGTCTTCTTTTGAGGAGTGTATATGTGAAGCATGTCATGAAATGTGTGGATTCATGCTTGGACACATGAAAGATACATAGGAGACACTTGATGTTTTAGAAGTATTCATTGTAACTCTATAAGTGAATGCATTATTTTATTATTGAATAATGAATGGAGTATGGATGCTTTTGGAGGTTGGGTTTTTTATAGAGTATATCTTGTGTTATATTGTGGGTTGTATATTTCAACATTTCATTATGGTTGTTTTATAAGATTTCATGTATGATTTTCTCTCATGGGGTTATGTAGGAAATAGATTTAACATTTTGGGCTTTATGTATTTGTTTCATAACATTTGAAAATCTCTTTTGAATAGATTATCTTGAGTAATGAGTTTTTCCTACATCACCAATCATATAAAAATATCAATCTTAGGTGTAAGAGTCACACAAAGACTCAATCTCCTAGGATCACCTATAAAACCAAAAATAACCTTGCACAAGAGAATAAATTTCTTGATTATGTATGCAAAATAATGATACAATGATCAAATAAACCAATGATACTTTGTAATGTACACATGAGGCCTTAGAAAGGTGAGAGGATAAATGAACATAGGATTATAGCATGATTCACAATCACATGAAATGAAATAAATATATATAAGGATCCTAAGTAAACCCTGTTGTGCCTAAAGCACACACACCCCATTTAAATTGGGAACCCCCTCTTTTTGTTTCGCTCTCGCCAGGTCATTTTCTCTTTTGCCTTATTTTTTGTGCTCCTATTTTTTAGCTTAAAATGGTCACATTTATTGAAGTCATCAAACTTACCTTCGTTAAGTACACCTATCCAAAATTTGCTAAGTTTTGGGTTGAGGCAAAAATTCTTCTGCGGGCTTTCATTCATCCTTGGTCGTCACATGTACTAGACCTAATGGACCCACAACTGCAGGTCTTCCTTAGTAAACTTTTTTCCACCTTCACCACTCTCGACATCGTTTACATTGCATCTTCCCATGTGGTGGGTCCCGCACTCACCTTCTTTGCTCAATTCTTCACCAAACGGTTGTGTTGGTGCAGGTTTCTACAAACCCTCCCTACCCCATCACCTGTCATACCTACAATTAATGGAGGGCATTAATGGTGAGTTTTTCTATATAAACGTGACCTCCCACTTGTCATTTTCACCTAAAACATTCAAATTTAGGAGGAAAAGAGCCATCTGCGTGCATGAGGTATTTCGAGGGATTCAAGCTGGATTCATCTCAGTTTCCTACATGATCTAAAGGTATGATTCCACGTCATTTTCTCTTTTCTAGGAATTTAATTTGATTGAAAGTAATTTTTCCATTAGGGTTTTATATTTATTTAAAATTGGCATCCACATAACCCTAGTTTCATCTGATGTTAAGGTCGATTTTAGGGTGCTCACTAATTAATGCTTTAAGTCATTGAAAGTAGTCCTACATGCCTCAATTCTATATTTATCATTTTATGAGGATTTACCTTAGTGGTATTCATGATATTGCATGATAATTCGATTGCCTATCACTATTCACTAACAAATCCTCCAACCTCACATCTCGGTGTGATAAACCTACACTATGCATCACCAAGACTAGAGTCTTAACCTTAGGTTTGTAGTTATTGGAGAGGGAGTCCTTTACAACCCTATACTAGTGGAGGTTCACCCCCACATGGTAATTCTATGAGCAGTTGAGCCTTGGAATCCTTTGAATTTGAGGTTCCCACATTCACTTTCATCATAGATGAACTAGACCTCACACTTTGGAATTGATTAATTCCTAGTCACCTTGTGGGTTGCCTCATGCAACCTACCGACACCCAGTTGTCGCTCCTTCAATGGAAAAACCTCCACATCCTCTTGTATCACAAAATTGACCTTCGAACTATCCCCGCTCTGCTACCTTTTCTCAATGACAAATCCCTAGCATCTTTCCGCCATGTGGGTGTCGTGATCAACATTTCCCCAAATGAAACTGCACTGACAAAAAATTAAGTCAAAACCTCCATGCGATCCTATCTAGGTGGATCATCATTTGTGAGAGGCAGTTTTCCCTTGACCGCTCTCCAATGAAATAACATTTGTGCTTCTCCACCTTGCGAGTTATGCGAATAGCTTTTTCTCCAAGACAAAACTTCAAATGGCCAACAAAGTTACGAGTCAGACAACCTTTGTAGGATATTACTTATGGAATGTCGTCATCATGAATCCATTCTTTAACGGTAAAGCACAAACAACCCTCTGCTACTCGTCTTTCACTCATTAAAAGAATTTGCAACGAAATTGACTAAGAAAAAAAACTATACAGGTTACATGATGCGAAACTTCACATGCAGGAGGACATCAACCTATCATCGTTTTTCTAACTGCAATAACTAAATGATAATTTGCAACCTGAATCTCACACTGCTCGACTCTATGAATTTCCACTTAAATTTTTAAAACGATCCCAGGAAAGAAAATAAACATGTAGGTTCCACTATGCAGAACTCCACATGCATAATGTCATCATCCCAAAGCCGTCCTCTAACAAAAAAACCTTAGCAGATTTCCCATCCACAACACCCGCACTTCTCACACCCACATAAGCTAAAAGGATCAATTTGATGAAGGAAATCGACTGTGGTGCCCCATCACATATTTTTACATGTGTCCAACCATTTCACAAAGAATTTATTCATCAAACATTCCATGCATAAATTCTCCTATGGGCGGCTGTCTGTAGAATTTTTCCTTCCCAGTGTCATTCCATAACAACATTCACTACCACAACTTTCACAAAGGGGAAACTTACATCCCCAAACCCACATTCTCCTAAACTACCCAAACAAGCTATAAATGGTGAACGATGATGAATGTTATGATTTTTTAAGAATGTATAAATGGATCTAACCATGAATTTACAGAGTTTAACTGACATTTATCCTATTAATTTTTCAAAGCACTTACTGCACTCCTTGTGTACAATATTTATGGAACCTACTAAGGGATCATCAAGGAAGCCAGTGGGAAAGATTGACAAAGGAAAGAAACCCACAAGAAATCCTAGGGGGAAAGAAGGAAAATAATAGATGAAGTATCAGTTTCATAAGGTGGAGTGTACCTCTAAGATTGCATCCAAATGGGATACAATATCCGATACCGACCTTGGGCATGTGAACATAGATGAGTTAAAGTAGAGGGTTATGGTCAGACCCACTAAAGAGGAGGCCCAAAGAATAAAATAAAGTGGTCTTCCAAAGGCAACTAGCTATCCTCCTGCATTGGTCACTCCAGAATTAGTAATGGCCTGCTGAGAATGCTACCTTGTTGGTCCCAAGAAAATAATTGCCAAAGATAGAGGGGTACTAGCAGAATTATCCACCAAGTCTATTGACAAGAAATTTGACATTCCAACCTTTGATGAAATGGAGAAGGTTGAAAAGGAGTTTGTGCCTCGACAATTTGGAAACAAGATCCACTCTAGTGAAAATGAACAATAAATAAATCATGGTAAAAGGATAAGAGAGGAAACACCAATAAAATGCCCCAGATGTTGTATAGGAGTGATTTCTTTGGAGGATATCATGATTGAGTCACACTCCTAAGTAGATTAATGGGCCTGCCCACTACCACCTTCTTCAAAGAATGGATGTTCTATTTTATGGAGGAGATCCTTCGAGGAAGTGCCAAGTTCCACTGGGAAAAAATGATAAGTAACAATGTGCACAATCAGTTCATGGCAGTAAAGAAGACCTCCAAATTATACATGACTTCATATTTAGTTTATCTCCTACTAGCTAAATTCCCATACAAAGGATTGTTCTATGTTGGAACATTGTGAACCAAGAAGGGAGAACTTAAAGTATACGATTGCTTTGCCCAATTACAATACAAAAATTTCAAGATGGTATACAAAAGAGTGAATGATACCTTCATTGGGTATATAAACCGAATGGTGGGTGTAGACTATGAAAGAAGAGTGGCACACAACATGAAGGAAGTCATAAAGGGTTTCAAATATGTATTCATCCAACTCTTGAAATTTACCTACATCAAAGTAGAAGGGTTCTTAGGAAGACCTTATCGGTTGCCATGCTACCCTAATGATTGGATCAGTTTGTTAGAGCTAGCTCGATATTTGTAGACTAACCATACACTATTGAGTAACAAGCATCGAGCGGGGGTCCCATATCCCCTTACATTTGGATAGCGAATGTACTCCTACCCAGTTTTCCAATGTGTTGAGCACTTGGAGAAGTAATTTGTAGAATATAACCTTGATTTACATACAAATAGGGGAAACATGGATCCCCATAACAAACTGAAGAAACAAGTTTGGAGACAACATGCCCATTGACCTCATATTGAAGAATTCTAGTAAAATTATGATGATGACAAGGAGGTTCAAATGTGACATTACATGAGGATGATTGCCCAGTTCGTGAAGTCCATTGATTTGTTCCTCGTACCAGATCAGATTGTCAAGGATGACAATCTCATGGATGAAATATAAAATACCTTGGCTACTATGCCATTACCAGTTGTTCATTGGGCTAAGGAAGAGGTCGCCGACCTAGAAATTCTCACCCGCCCTATCAAACAAAGAACCAAATAATGGGTTTACGGAAAAATAACTCAATTTCAGGAGCAAGGTGCAGAGCTCACATATGGGGAACTTGAAGATGAAATTGAAAGTGAAACAAGAAATGGGGTTGTTGTGATTTCATCTTATGAGGCTCCCAATTCTCTACTTGCCACCAAGTCTACGAAAGGAAAAGAAATAGTTGAATGGAAGCCTAAGCATAAGGTATATATAAGGAATGCAACATAAGGGAAATTTTCAAAAAGGGAAAAATGAACGGGAACGTTTATTCTTGAAATACCAACCATTTAAGAGGAGGAAAATCCACATGAAGAGGAAGAAGAGTTTGAGCAACCTCATTCACCACCACTTACCACCTTCATTCCTTCGTCAGCAACTACTCTCCCATCAACCACCATTCTTGTTGTTGCCACCACCCCACCATCCTTTTTTGCTCCAAAAACATTGCCCATCTCATCCCCACCCATTATGGACATCTCAGTCCACCTCACCACCACCTCACCAACTACTCTAGTGGTGGTATTAGACTCCTCTTCCACTATTTCCCCACTATCAATCTCTCGCTCCCACCTCCATTGCAAACTCTTTCCACCCTATCATCTTTGTTGCCAAAAACTACCTTGGAACCTCTCACTTTGCCTCATGCTTTCACAACCTACATGTAGAATGTGTCGATCAAGATATCTGGGGTGATCCTCAACCCCAAAGTCTAGGAAATAATGGCTTAGCTTGTTGTTTCTTTTCCTCTTCCTCCACCACCTATCGAGCCACAAAAGATGGAGGCCAATGTGCAAATATTAGAAGAGATAGAGAGACTCAATGCGAAGCAACATAAACAAGCTATGAAAGACACCACCAATGAGTCAGAGGATTTTGACTGGGATGATTATTTTGAGCATCCCGAGGGTGGACTAAGGGTAAATATCAACAAATTGTATTTTGATGAAGAAGGACAATAATCATTCAAAGAGGATGGTGACGATAAACTTGATGAGTATTATGAAGTTGAGACCTCTAGTCAGGAGAAAGATAAAGGCATAGGCCCAAAGGAGCATCACTCTGAGGAAAGGAAAATGGCCACAAATCATGAAATGGAAATAATTAAGGAACCTCCAAAAATTGGCCAAGACGAGAGCCTGATACAAGAAGGGATGTCTCTAGAAAGGGAGGAAGAAAAATATTAAGAAGAAGAGGAGATAGAGGAGAAGAGCACTAAACCCAAGCATAATGTCAAGATTGAACATGAAGAACATAAAGGGACATCGCCACAAGAGGAGAATACTATTGAGGAAAACATAGCATCTACTGAGCCTAGCATGGAAAATATTGTGTAAGAAAAGGAGTCAGATGATCAAGAAAATGATGATGAAGAAGCTTCTAAGAATGATAAAGAGGGGTTATCTAAGGAACAAGAAAAGGAAGGTGATCATGAATCACCAAAGCAACAAATAGAGGTCCCCACATGGCTAGATCAACAACTAAAGAAGAAATATCCAAAGAAGAAAGATCCTATGGTTGTCGATCCTAAGGCCTGGTTAGAGGAAATTTTGCCTAGAGCTCAGACGAGGACTCGTAAGGAGAAAAAGCCAAAGGTTAGATCACATATCACAATTGACGTTTTTGGGTCCTAAACATTTCAAATAGCTACCCCAGTAGCAAATAAAGATGTGGGCTCTATTCAGGGAAAATATTATCAGATATCTACTATAAAATTTGGCTCCACCACCCGAGAACAAAGCATTTATGAGTTTCAAGGGTTTGTCTCCACTATCATTCAACAAATGAATAAGGACTAGTCCACAAAAGAAGAGCTAAAAGCACAAGTGGTAGATCTTATTGATTACATTCAATAGTGGACTTCAATAGAAGGGGAGGCTCCTACAGAATCATTGACACCTACCTTTTTCTAATACCTACTGTTAGCTTGCCCTATTTGTTTTTTCACATAGAGATATTTTAAATTGAAAAATGAATTTTACATTTATTTGGTGGTTGAAATAAAAATATATATTTATTTTATTTTCCTTGGTTATTTTTGTGACAATTTTTCTAACATAAATTTTTACCATCAAATTGATACCATCTACTACTAATGTTGTAAATGCAATGGTTGATAGAACTATGCTCACATAGAGTGATTAGTAGAGATCAGGCCATCGTAGTTGTTAAACTTATTACATTCTTCCTCACAAACCTCGTACATTGTACAACATATTTCTTCACAGTTTTGTGCCATTATACTGGCTTTCGTAATTTAAAGACCAAATGTCACAAGGAAAAGGATCGTAGTGACACAAAATGACTAAAATTTAAAAAATTGTGTTGATAAGTGACAAATAAATTGGTTTTCTAGATGGATATATCCTCTCACATGGTTGGTTCATTGGCTAGGACTTAGCGATAGAATCACGTACCAATATGCTTTTGATGAGTTTTGTATAATACACACTCATGTTTGTTGAGTTTTCTGGAGCAACTGGAATGCTTCCGGAGTACCAAGAGTTAGTCTTTTAATTGTTGCAATTTTCCATTCATGATAGCATATGGATACCAAAGAGTTTTCTTTCTGAAAAATATTACAGGTCGCTTTTCACTAAGTTTCCTTTTGCTAGGTGTTACTCCATTTTAATGCAATCTGCAAAGGGAAGGAAGTAAGTAGCTAATTCAATATTTTCCATGATGCACTATTTAAAAATTTTATTTAGATGAAGCACTATTTTTCACAAGTATGTTAAAAATTAAAAATGTTACAAATCTGAAATGAATATTTGGTATGAAAAGAACATCAATGAACAACTTCAGATGCATTACTAGTCACTTGTAAAGAAAATAAAAGCTTGTAATATTTATCAATTCTATTTAAGAAATGCATGTCAACAAAATTGGTATCCTACCTCTTATTTCTCTGAGAAATAAAATACTTAACAATTAGTAAAATATTTATCAAGGATCCTAAAATTCCACACAAGGAAAAATTCAGTAAATCTCACATCTATAGAAGTAATCTACTAAGGACAAAAAATATGCCTGATATTTTTAGTTTACTCAATCCTTCAACATATCAAACATATAGATGCAAAAATTATCAACAAAATAAATCAAATTATATAGCTGGAAATGATTTTTCTTGAGTTTCCAAGAAGCCTACATAAAATTATATTAGTTTCAATCAACTTGACAACAAGGCGATTTAAGGATATTGTCAATTAGTTTTTCAAAATTTTGGCAAATTTTGTTTATTTATATACTCCTAAAATCCCCTTTTTGCACAATTGTTTATGTCTGCTTAGGATAAGGAAAGAATTGAAACAAATACCAAAGGACTAGTCATGACCCAAGGTTGAGTAGATATTTGAAGAGAGATCGGCTCCTATGCATAGAGTAGAGTGTGTATTAAACAACGAAGGGAAATTTTAATAGATGATCAATTTTGGTCTCTTAAATGACTAACAACAAATTTCCAAATTCGGAAACAAAGAATAAAAAAATCTCCTCTAATATATGAAATGCATGATTATTTTATTCAAATTATTTTAAGCAATTGTAAAAGATTGATTTTGGAAAGAACATCCTCATCGTATCACTTTTTCTCATCAGCACGCATGAGAAATTGTTTATGATAGCAAATATATGTTGGACTAATAGTAATTTTTGAAATGGAGCCAACTTTTCAAAAAATGAAAGCTTGGATATTATGTACTTACAAGTATGAACACCAATAAGTAATAAGGACTACTGAAATGGGTTTTTTAGGTCAATTGCCTAAAAGTGCACTCATTGTGTAGGAGCCTTTATCTTCTTATTAGTAAATAATAAAATATTAGATCTATGTAACCAAAATTAGATGCCAATTGGAAAACTGTATTCTTAAAGATTACCCAATTAACAAGGATGAAAGCATTAGTACCTTTTTCCCACCCTTCTACTTTGTGAACCATATGAATGAAGAGTATGTGCAAGTAAAGTTTCTTCTCTGCCTACCCATGGATAGATCCTTTGATTTTAGGTCAAATAGGAACAACCGAGAAGTGACTCAATCATAACCTTGTTTGCTTGAAGTTGTTGCAATGAATGTTTATGTTTTCATTCAATTCATCTGATTTTCTATTTTTCATGGATCTGAAAGTTGTTTTTTTGGTGACTTCTTTCCAATCAAAGTTTATTGAGCAATGGTTCAAAATTATTTGCTTGAAATATGATCAGTGAGATCATCTCAAAGAGGATATGGATTTGGTTCTTCATACCATCAACTTAATGAAGAGGAGCCTCAAGGTCACACTATTAGGATTTACTTTTAAGCTAGTTCATAGTTTTCATGGTTTCCTGAGGCCATATTATAGTGCTTTCTCTAGAAATCCCACATGATCCCCATCAGGTATCTTCTTTTTATAGTCTCTAAACTTTTTAGAAGAAATCAAGAACCATTTTATCTAAATGTGGCTCATTTTTTACACATTAATATATCTTCTAGCAGAAATGTATCAAAGTGGATTCAGAGGGCCTTAAAGAGTGGGATCTCAAACATGGAAATCAAGAGTGGGACCAAGTAAAACTGTTCATAATCATGCTCATATTGTTTTATTGATTGTCTAAGAGCTAAGTATCTAAGACAACATTTTGTATTTTTCTGTTGAATTTCTAGAGTAAATAATTTTGGGTTTGCAATCCTATTTTTTAGTACACTAGCTAAGTATCTAGGACACAATGCATGTAATTTTTCTCACCAAATTGCTCATTTTCCACAAAATTAGATTCTGGTGTGTAGTATAATATTCACTATTTTGATTTTTTCTTTTTTAGAAAAATTAGAATCTAGTTCGTAGGTTGTGCTTGTTGTGCAAATGTGTAAGATGATTATTTTGTATTCAGCTACACAGTACTTTCCTTTTTAAATAAAATTTTATGCAATGGAGTTTAGATATTAGGATTAGTTTACTAATTGATATTTGAGTAAGAACTTAAAACCTTATTCACTGTCCTTTAAAATGTATATGACTATCTTGCAAATTGTCCACTTATATTCATGACTTTATTTCAACTTATCAAAGGATTGTTGTCTCTTGATTAAAAACTTTGTTTTATGGTTATCCTTCGTATGACTATCTCAATCTTCTCTTTCACAACTTCTTGTTACTTCACTATTTTTTCATACCTCTAAGTTTTTGTAATAGTGTCTTCAACCTCTCTGTAATTCCATTGATGATTCATATGTTAATATGTCAGCACTTCCTTGACCATGAGAATGGGAAATAAATAAATTGAGAGTCTATTTAGTAAATCTATGCACATTTACAACAACTTCAGCCTTCAATACTTCATCACCATTACACTCTTGAAGGCACTCTCACAAAATTATACTATCTACCTAGCTTTGAGTCCTACTCTATCCTCTAAATACTATGCTTTCTACTTTCCATTGTCAAAATTTATCTTCTAAGCTTATTTAGGACTATACATTTGGATTGAATTTGGCCTCCAGAATTGTCTATCATAGTGCTCAGATGATCATTAGATACTGATTTCCCTCTTCATGGTAGCTTATTGCCTTCAATAAATTTCCATGCCACTACCTTATTATTTTCTACCATTCTAATGTGAAGTAAAGGACACTGTGATATTCATCAAGACTACTGTCAAAACATTTTCACTGTCACTAATGGATCTGATTGTACTCTTGATGACAACCATGCAAATTTAATTCACTTGGCAATAACATTATACTCTTGCTTTGATGTCAATACAACATTATACTTTTAAGGGTTATCATCTCTATGCTCAATCCATTGTTTAGCTATCATTCCTCTAACACATTTCCTTATATATTTCATTGTTGAAGTGATTGTCCTTACACATTCATATCTGTAAGAGAGGGGGACCAACCACTACAAGGCCCCAACTCACAAAAGGCCAAGAGCAATAAGGCTGCCCTAACTTACCTCAATTTAAAGGAAGGTTAGGATAGATGGGATGAGAATGATGAGGACAATGAGACCCTTTGATCACTCTACAAACTGAAGAGTTGAAAGATACTACACGAGTCAATATTCATAGTCAAATTTGTGTCTCAAGTAGCTCTCTGTCAGGGACAAAAGTGTGGCTCTAGGATGACACCACGTTGCACTGGCATCTCGCAGGTGTGTCAGCATCCGTACGGCCAGAAAACTAGAGAGACGAGGTTAAACTCTAAAATAAGGACTGTCAAAATAGTTTAGAAGTTTCAGGAAATGAAAAACAAGACTGAAAAGAGTGAAATGTAAAGACAAATGTGATAAAGGAAGTAAATTACCGCAAGGGTGACGAAAATGATCTTGCCCAACAATCTTCTTGCCAGCTTGCTCCAAGATCTCTCCACCTACACACAAAAAAGTAGGAAAATTTTGGGGGGCTATATAGGGGTATGCCTCAGTCAGACCCTCATTTTGGTGTTTCCACCTCCACAGACAACCAAGTTTGCAATGATAGAAATAATGAGAAAGAAGGGAGTACAAGCTATAAATAATAAGACACTACAAAACAATACATGCTTACTCAACCAAAACAATAGAGAAGATAAGAAGAGCTTACCACCTTCGTACAAAGTGCTCAAGGCTAGTGGAGGAGAAGACGAGAGGAACTCAAGCCTCTGGTGCCATGGTTTTTGTCTTGCGCTTGCACTATCAGAGTGATGGAGTAGTGGATTGCTAATATGGAGTGTAAAGTGTTGCTACAAAGCTTGTGGATGAGTGAATGAAATGGAGAGAGTTCTCAAATCCATCTTCCAAAACTTGAGAATTGATGGATAGATGAATAATATGAAGGAAAGGATGAAAATTGACCATATTCGGGTCAACCAACCAAAGGGAGGTGTTACACTTCGACTTACAATGGGTACTGTAATGTCTCTATACAATCCAGTCACAAGAATCTACCAGGGACATGAGTGTGCCACATGAATGTCTATGTGTTATGTGGGCATCCCAATAGAAATTCCTCCTTTGACACATAAATATGGTGCTAAGTGTGATTAGAGAAGCAGGCTTAAGTGGAATTAAGTCTTTGCCTTAGGTTTTCTAAAGTGTAAGGGGGTAAAGGGGAATTTGTGTTAGGGGTGAAAATTCACACCTATAAATGTTTCCCCCACTTTAGCGAACACGAGTACTAATGAGTGCTTTGATAAAGTAGAGTAGTAAGAAGTAGTAAGGTATGAGATGTATACGTTAACCAACGAGGAAGCAGAGCATAGTATGGTGAACTCGAAAGTGTAGGAGAGGACTTCATAGTTCTATAGTACTATAAAGCTAGAGAATGAAAGCGCCTCATAGGCTCACGGTCCTGCAAGGGAGGTATCCTTCAAGAGCTCTCACATGAAGGAGATCAAGAAAAGGGGACTGCCTAGAGTCAAAGAGGGCGACATTTTTACCCACAAATAGAACACGTCAGGATGCAAACAAACAAGCCTATAAATAGATGATCACATAGACCATAGCTAAGTTTTAAAACTTTCAAAGGGGTCCCATGGGAATCCTTCAAAAGGAAGGAGGGTCCACTCAAGGGACGCTTTGTTTGAAAAGTAAATTCTAGTCAGGTTTCCCCCAAGCCAAATGTAAGAATGTGAGGTAGGCCTCGTCAAGCTGCCCCCAAGCTAGACACAAACATGCAAAACTAGTCTATCCATGTTGTTCCTAGGATAGACACCATAGAAATCATTGAAGGCTTTTGAAGGGCTCCCTTGGGAACCCAACTTGAAGAGGAGGGGTCCACTCAAGGGACACATTGTTTGGAAGCTATCGTCTTCCTTCTCGAATTGATTCATCATCAAGGAATCCTTTCAAAATGTGTGCACTTCATTAAGGAATTCAAAAGGAAGGATATGTGCCCATGCAAGGGGAAGGTTCCCAAGTCCTTTCTTTATAAACTCATGATGAAGGAAACATGTTCCATTAGGGTTTCAAGTCGAGAATGTAATTCTAAAAAAGGAGTGTTTGAAAGATCTTGAGAATGGATTTTTTTTCCACGAATGCACTTTCTAAAGACCAAATAGTGTAGAAGGGGCATTGTCACAAATGAGAGGGAAAACTAAAGCAAAGAAGAGAGAAAGATAAACAAAAAAATAAAGGAAAACAAAACACACACAAAGGGAACAATGGGATCTATTTTCATAGTGTCAGATCTACATTTATTGATGAGTAATAGGTAACCACGGTATGAGGTGAAAGATCATAAATCCCAAACCAGATCAAGAATAATGCATGGAGGACAAAGTAAAAATAAAGAATCGAGTCAACATGGAAGGAAGCCTAAATTCTCCTGTCTCTTTGCATCATCCCCAATTTACTAAAATTCAATCACAAACATGGAAGAATGACGATACATATAGAGGAAGGTTTACAACACAAAAACCATGCCTGTATCCAAGCACCAACAAGGGTGATGAGGGTCATCTAGACACATATAGCATGATCACAGGGGAACATAGGTCACAACACACACACACACATCTAATCTAAAGATCAAGAGGAGGGTATCCCCCTAACACTGTTCAACCAAGAGGTCATCAACTTTCCACTCTAGATCATCATAGGGGGAAGGGTGAAAATATTGCAATGGCATAATGTTAAGGGGAGGATATTTTGATCCTCCTACAACAAGGGCCAAGGAAAAGGGACCTGTGAGGTATCTGTCACTCAAATCTTGTGGGTCTAAGGTCAACGACTTTGCAAAGATCACTAACAGGGTCAAAAATTCATCCACCAAGTTAAACTTACACTTGATGAGAGTGTTATGTTTCACCTCAATGGATAGAGGAGTTCACACCTCAAGTTCACCGCTAGGCTCACCAAGAGACTCAGGAATAGTGACAAAATAAAGGGAGGCCGAGATTGGTTTTTTCACTACGATAGAGAAAGTCAATACAGGGCCACCTTTCGAAGAAGGTGGGCTCTTTTTACGTCCTCTATTACTAGAAGGACCACTCTCTACCTTCTTCATTGGAGGGAGTGAACTACCCATAGACGAAGCAAGGAGGATCGAGGGAGAAGAGGAAAGAACCATAGTGGATACAACTAGATTGTTAACCATATCCACGGGCTTTGAGAAAGGTGAGAAATCTGAGATGGATGTCAACATGGGTGGCTCCACAGAAGGAGTGATAAACACTTCCACCTTTCCATGCACATGTGCACTCATAGTGGAAGGTGGAAAGGATTCATAATTAGTTTGAATAGGGACAGAAGGGGGGAGAGAGGAGGACACAATAGGAGGTGCGGTCATCTCCTCCTCCTAGTTCTGTAAGGAGGCTTCCTCAGCTAGAAGATCCTTTTGCCAATACTTACACTCTTTCGAAAGGTGGTTTCCACGACTCTTCAAACTAGAATCCAGAGCTTGCAAAGGGATGGAGGGTTCTTTCTCATCCATGGGAGTGTCCTCCAAAGTTGTTTCCAATGAAAGTACAAAATCTTCAATTGGAGTAGAAGAAGTAGGTTCGGGAATGAAAGGAGAGATTGAATCTAGCACCTTAGTGGGGGGCCTCTTCCTGTTCACTATCTTAGGAACATGAATAGTGGTAGGCCGCAGAGGCTGAGATAGAGAAGATGCACCATGGGGGAATTTTTTTCTTCCATACCGAATGGGCCTAGGCTCCATGGGTAAGATAGAGTGCTCAAATGCAAGATGCTTAGCCTTTCACCAAGTGAGCACCATGGAATTCTCTCACAAATGCGAGGCAGAAGAAGATGGTACCACGATAGGGAAAGAGGAAGTATTGGGCTGAACAATGAAAGAGGAAGAAGGAGGGTTTTAGGACCGCTTCTCTTCTACGTGCCTTGGTGACATCACTATCGGCTTTCAGACAAGCTTTATGTGAAACAACATAGGGTGAAGGAGGGTATCTCACTTTCAGCCTAGCACGCCCTTTCTTATAGTTTTGATATGTGTGATATAGGAGGTCCTTCCTAGGTGGGAGAGGACCAAGAGGGGTAGGCCAAAAGTAATCTAGGTTATATATGCCATGTGCAACCAATGGTCTATAACCAATGTCATGGATAATGTGTATCGAACCTCCATGAAAAAAATTCAGAAACTTATGTACAATCGAGGGAACTACGTTCATAGCTACTAGCCAAGGAATGCCTAACTTCACCCTAAAGAGTTCAGACATTAGGATAATTCTAAATTTAAGGCTCTTAGATTTAGGCCCCACTAGGACCAATAGGACAATACTCCATATAGGAGGTACAAAAAAAATTTCGTGTGTGTGGAAGGTACTTTCAGATGCATCATACCCATCCTTATGCAAGAATTTAATCAGCATGAGAACCTCAATTTCATATTCACTTGAAATGTCAGATCAATGAGAACACCTGCTATGGTATTCTCATTTATCCTCATTGGAATGTAAAGAGGATATTGTTCCCTATTAAAGCCCATTTGAAGGTCCTATGAGGTGAAGGTTATGCTAGTACCACTACTCATAGTCTACGTAGAAGGAATAGGTTGATTCAAGAAAGAGGCCATCACACACACCAAATAGTACTTCTATAAAGCCTCCCAAGGTGTACGGGATAGGACAATGACCCAGTCAAGGTTTCATTACACAACACTATCAAAATCTTCCAAGTATGCCTACTAGGGGTTGTAGGTTGGGTTGCAAGGTAGAAGCCTCACAACACTCACACCTACAACACTCCTAGAATAAAAGGAAAGGGACTTTTAGTATCACAAAATGGAACCAAAATGGTTCACGTCGGGTTCACCAAATATGTAAGAGAGGGGCACCAACCACTACAAGGCCCTAGGTCACAAAAGGCCAAGAGTAGTATGGCTTCCCTAAATTACCTTAGTTTAAAGGAAGGTTAGGATAGATGGGATGAGAATGATGAGGAATATGAGACCCTTTGATCACTCTACAAACCTAAGAGTTAAAAGAGACTAGACGAGTTGATCTTCAGAGTCAACTCTGTGTCTCAAGTAGCTCTTTGCCAAGGATAGAAGCACGGTTCTAGGACAACATCACAGCGCGTTGGCATCTCATAGGTGCACTGGTGTTCATACGACCAGAAAACTAGAGAGATGAGGTTAAACTCTAAAAGAAGGATTGTCAACCTAGTTTAGAAGTTTCAGGAAGTGAAGAAAAAGACTGGAAAGAGTGAAATGTAAATACGAATGTGATAAAGAAAGTAAATTTCCGCAAGGGTGATGAAGACGATCTTGCACAAAAATATTCTCACCAGCTTGCTCCAAGATATCTTGACCTGCACACAAAAAAGAAAGAACTTTTGAGGGGTTGTATAGAGGTCTACCTTAGTCAAACCCCCATTTTAGTGTTTCCACCTCCATAGACAACCAATTTTGCAATGATAGAAATAATGATAAAGAAAGGAATACAAGTTGTGTAAACAAAAGACACTAAAAAATAGTACGTGCTTACTCAACCAAAATGATAGAGAAGATAATAGGAGCTTACCACCTCTGTCCAAAGCACTCAAGGCTAGTGGAGGAGAAGATGAGAGGAACTAAAGCTTCTACTATTGTGGTGTTTGTCTTGCGCTCACACTATCAAAGTGGAGTATTGGATTTCTGCAATGGAGTGTAAAGTGCTGCTACAAATCTTGTGGATGAGTGAATAAAATGGAGAGAGTGCTCAAGTCCATCTTCCAAAACTTGAGAATGGATGGATAGATGAAGAATATGGAGGAAAGGATGAAAAACAACTATATTCGGGTTGGCCATCCAAAGCGAGGCATTACACTTCGACTTCCAATGGGAAGTGTAATGTCTCTGTAGACTCCAACCACAGGAATCTATGAGGGATGTAAGTGCACCGCATGGATTTTATGTGCCACATGGGTGTCCTTGATAGAAACGCCTCCATCGACACATAAACAGGGTGCCAAGTGTGATGTGAGCAATGGGATTAAATGGAATTAAGTTTCTACCTTAGGTTTTCTAAAGTGTAAGGGAGTAAAGGGGAATTTGTGTTAGGGATTCAAATTCATGCCTATACAATATGAATATCTTTTGAAATATGAGAATACATTATTTATGATGTAAATTTCCCTATAGCATCATAAAGGCTATTCTTCATGTGCTCTATGGTGACTATTTTTTTTGTTTTAGCATCTACGATTCTTCATTCACTATCCATGACAATCCCCTTGATCTCATGACTCATCATAGGTTTTATATTTTACTCCAATTTTTGATCATCAACATCAAATGTGGTCATCATAATATCATCCATAGCCTCCATATTCTACAATTTTTCACTACTCATTTCTCATACGTAGTAGCCAAATAATGTAAACCTAGAGCTTGGACTGCAAATGTATGCAAAAAATGATAAATCCCTGCCTTTGTAAGCCAAATTAAACACAACCACTGACATGTTGTTTGATATTTTCAACAGCCATATCACTATCCTTTTTTTTCCTTGCAAACACTTAATTCATACGATAATTTATTGAAATGCAAAGTTTAATGGCCTCTTAACTCTTGACACTATTGTCATTGCATTTATCAAAATAGGGTTAAGCATATTCTAATCTAAATTTTCATAATGAAGTCTTCCCATTTGTCCTTTATATTTGAGAATTGATGACAGTCCATCTTGGTTTTAACTACCCTTTTCAAATGCTCATGGTCTTGGCATATCAACTTTCTCTCTTTGATTGACCTATCCTTATGCCATGTCATTATCCCTATGGATGCACCTCAGAGCCTCCTACTACTTTCAATGGTATTATCATGCTTACATAGTCTCTATGATTGTATTCATGGTGCATTGTATATGTTTTAGACATACAATAGATCTATGTTAGCTCATTATTGATGTCCTTTCCTTCTCAATCTCCATGTGAACTCCTTATTTACTATCTTATCCATGCTCCTAGAGGATCCAGGTCATTTAATTTACTAGGACAACCTTATAGTAGTTTTCCTTTAATGGCATGCCAACCTTCAGATTATTCTATTGTTGTGTTATGGTCCTCAATACTTTCCACCTTTATTCCCTTTCTTATAGTATCATTTATCTTTCATATAATGTATATGACTACCACTACCTTGGTGTAAGTTTCTTATGACTACCATGATGATGATTTTCCTTTTAAACAATGTAGTGTACTCTCATTTTTTATGGCTATATCCTTAAGTCCAGTCAATGAGCTCCTTTTAGTGTTCCTTTGACTTGTGACCATACTATGATAGTGTATATTTTTTCCCATCATGGATCTTATTGAAAATCTTTCCTTCTTAAAATTTTGAAAAGATCCTTCACCATACTTAAGGGACTATGATGCTATGTAAGAAAATGTGTTCCCTTATCCTTGAATCTATGGATACTCCATGGTATTTGTTGATTGTCATGAACAATCTCATTTAGGATACAAGCTAAATAAATTATTTCGACTATCATATCATATTATAAACTACCTTTAAAAGGCGTTGAGACTATCCTGCTCTTATGAACTATCTTTTCACTAGGTTGTTCCTTAGACTTCCATTTCCCTGTAGACTACCATTTTTTTTCTGATATGATGTTATATTGGTGAAGTGATGTCCTCAACCTAAGTTTCACAATGTAGACTTTCCTCTTATCATTTTGCAATATGCTCCTTAACATGAAAATAGGATACCTCTATTTTGGAAAAGATTTCCCTCATTCCTTCATAAAATATATCTTGAATTCATATTTGTGTGACAACTTATGTCACTATTACCTTATATTTTTCCTTTATTATAAATTTGGTGATACCTTAACATCCATGTACTATATACCTCTACCCTCATAAATTTGTAGCCCATAGGTTAGTTTCAGAAGGATTATTCTTATGAAATTTCATGGACTGTCATGTTCACCTGTAAGTAGCAATTCCTTATACAAGACAGTGCTATCCTGACCTCCAAGGGGGTAGTTTTCTTCATATCTCCTAAGGATCCCTCTTTTAAAACACACATTTAGAGTCATATTCCTAGAAAGGTCCTCAAGACTTGAATGGAAATCGTGGAACAATACGGGAAGTTCCCTTCCCAAAAGGGTGGGAATGTTTGCATGGGGTGCCCTCATGGAACACTGTTGTAATGTTAAAAATGGAAATCATAGAGGGGGTATAGATATAAATTTTGTAGTGTTAATTCAAATAATCAGATAGAAATTTTGTAGTGTTAATTAAAATAATCAAAAACTATATCATTTATGTACCTTTCAATATAGTTACATAAACCTATTGGGAAATTTATTCACTAATTAAATAAATTCTATTCTAAACATACTAGATTATTGTTATTCTGCAGTTGCTTCTAAAAAACTCACCATCAGGAAATATTCCCAGAACCTAGTGCCCGCAATTCTTACCTGCCTTTTGTAATATGCTTCATTAGTTTTGTCAGTTTGGAACAACACTTAATTTCAGCAGTCTTTAAGAGTTCTTGAGAAGGTTTTCACCCTAAAGTTGAGAACAATGTAACTTGGTTTATCCCATTTAATAACATTTGAATCTTAGAAATGTTTCTTGGACCTGCAAGAAACACTCACTTATCACTTGGGCTATGTGATATTCTTAATCAAAGATATTAATATAAAATCCAATGTTTGTTAATGGCATTCTTGTCTTCACTTTGGCTCCAATTCCTGAATGTTTTCAGTAGTAACATCACCAACATGAATATTCCTCAAAATCATCCAAATCAAACTATGAACACTTCATACAACACCCTTTCTCTTTGAACTTGATCTTTGCCACTCTTCTGAAAGGTCATGTAGGTTTTGTTTAGATTACAAGAAGAATTCTTGAATTTATTTGTTTTATCTCTATTTATACACCTTAGGAGTTTGTGCATTACCATCAAGAATTTTTATTTTTATTTTTTATGAAATAAATGGACAATACATGGCTCCATGATAGCTTGTCATTCTTGATACTCTCTTGGAGGAAAATACTGCACACTCACTACATTTTTGAGGAAGCTTAAGTACCATTTACACAACCACCACAACACCGCATGGTGGTTGTTGAGCCTTCGCAGTGATGTGAGGAGCTTTCCCCGCATCACCATGAAGGCATAACAACCACCATGCAGTGATTGTGTAGAAGGTTTTGTGAAGGCTTTGGAAGCTCCTCACAACTCCCATATCTTCAAAAACTTAAAAAGACTCTCTCAAATAATAGCCTCGATACCCATGGGAACATTTATTCCAAATAGCTTGCAAACAAAAAAGAGCTATCATAGTTTTTACTCTTCTATGATACCTAGAAATAACTCCCAACTCCAAAGCATGTGTGTAAGTCTTCATGGCAGCAAAGATAACCCCCACTCATAGTTCACCAATCTCTTGACATAAAGATATCCCATATACTCTTCAACAAACCATTTAATATAATGATTAGCCTAGTTATGAGATCCTACAACTCTAACCCTTAGCTCCACACAAATTCATATGACACTAGAAAATAAGAATAGACACCTAGTTCTCTTCAAAAACTTCAAAATCTCTAGCAACCAAAAAACTCTATAATAAATCTTGATAATTGAAATAGCTTCTAAAGCCTTCACAAAACCTTTTGTACAACCACCGTGCAATGTTGTGGTGGTTATCGAGAAGGTTTTGTGAAGGATTTTTCACATTTCTTTGAGGAATTTTTTGAAACAGTTCACTTTCCTTGTCTATGCTTCCACATTTTTCATGTATGTCTAGCAGGGCACTTGTAACTACAATATATGAAAAAAAAATATGCTCATTGTAATGCTTTGATGGATGTCCCTTCGTTATTACTAGATATCTAATGTAGTGCACATTATTATAGTGCAATCCTATTTTTCATATTATGTCATTTAGCATCACCAATATTCTCCACAAGAATATTTTTCCAGATTAAAATGATGGAAATAGTTCACATATCTCAGAACAATTTCTCTTGCAACAATCTTGGAGATGAATTTAGATGAAATGTGAAAATCAAAACAAACTCTAATGTTTGGTTTAACAAACCAAATGCAATTGCTAACTTTTGACTATGGTGGCAGATAAATGATTATTTTTTCTTCTATTCCACAACATTAAGTAAAAGTCTTGAATCTGGAAATACCTTGTTGCCTTCATTTGCCAAGCCAATTTCTCCAATTTTGCATAGCTCTCCCATGTCTATGGATGTGATTTGTCTCCTGTAGTTTTTAAATTGATTTATCTTTTTTTTGTGTTTGGACTTACTTTTGTAAAATTGCAATATACAATGCACTTTTATTCCCTCTGAATTGATAGTAATAGTAATTTTGTTGGTTGTATTGAGGCACACCTTCATTCATGGAAGAAAAGGCAACACCATATTTCTCATATAGATGACACATTGCATATAAAGGAGGAAAGATTCTAGGGTTATGGCTTCATTGAAGGAGAGAGCTTCATATATGGGACAAGTGATCCCACAATACTAGTTTACAATTTTTGGCCAAATTGGACACTGAACTAATTTTTTCTAACTAAATCTTCACTTTCGGGCACTTAATGTGGCTGAAGTCTAGCAATTTTTCCTTCTCAATGGTTGTCTTATTATGTACAATTGATGATTGATGTGTATTTCTATGTTTTATGTTTAAATCCTCAAATATCAATCAATTAAAATGACTAAGTATACTACTAATTGATACCAATTAATAATTAAATTGATTAAATATACTACCAATTGAAAAAATTAGTGAAGAGTTAATAAATATGACTAAATATATGACCAATGAAATCAGTGAATAAAAATGACTAAGTATACTACCAAATTGATCAAAATGATGATTAAAATCAATGACTAAATAGACTACCAATGGGCAAAAATTAGTCAAAAAAATGAATAAATAAGTAACTAGTTAACAACAATCAATGACTAAATTAATGACTAAATATATCAGTGAATAAATAAGTGACCAGATTACAACAATCAATGACTAAATCCATGAATAAATATACTACCAAATCAATTAATAAAAACAACTAACAAATGACAAAAAATGGTTTAGTCATCAATTTGGTCGCATTATAAATGACTAGCAATAAACTACTAATGTTCATGTGATCATGTTTGGTAATTTATATGCAGTTTTTAGTAGTTTTTTTTAATCATATATTGTTGTTTTTGTACTATTGTATTCACCATCATGTGATAAAATCATGCCACATTTATTATATAAGTAAAATTTACTTTCAATGCAACATCCTTCATGATTTTGGTCACTATCATGCATCATGAAATGATCTCCTAGTTGAGTTGAAAATTGAAAACGCTCATAATTCATCATATAGCTAAGGCCATGAGTTTGCATAGAAAATATGAAATCATCATAGGGCCATTGATGCAATCTAGGAAAGCAACTTCTAGGTGCATAGGAAGCAAAACAATCATAATCATCTATGTTATTCATTCCATCATCTGAGTGCTTCTCACATGAATCTAAGAAATTTTCTATATCATATTCAAAGACATCTTGATCTAAAGCATTTTCAATATCTTCCTTATGACTAATTGGTAGTGACATCACCTTTTGATCCATACAATTATCACTATGCACATTTGAACCTACTGATGTTGAACATATATTATCCATGATCTGTAAATCAATTTCATTCTCAAAGATCTCTAATTCAGATTTGCATATCCCTTGTTGAACATAGATAAGCATAGACTCTTAATCAGCCTTAAGAGTTCCTTTATCATTGTGAAAACTATGCTTGGGATCACATGAGTTGTATTCATCTTTATTATCACACAAAGTACCTTCACTATCAAAGAAAATTTTTTTTGGGGATGAAGTTTCTAAGTCATTTTTATGTGTATACCTTTGATATTCAATAGTCATCAAATTTGAAAATTTCCCCCTATTGATTGAACATGCCTCTTCATTCACCTCATTGCTAATGTATTCTTTGCTTCTTTCATCATCACAAAAATACTCAATATCATTGGATAATGATATATCAGATATAATTTTATCAGCATAGTTATTTCCTTCACCATTTGGTACAACATCTTGTTCATCTAAAAATGCTTCATCCTCATTATAGAATGGATTTGAATACACATGAAAATAACTTTTTGACATGCCTTGGTAAGATATCATTTGATTTTCTTCTATTATTCCATCATACAAGGGGTTTGAAAAAATCTGAAAATTATTTTTAGGTGTGCATATTCCTTACCAATCACGTCATCATGGCACTCAAATGTAAATGGATGTGTTGTTTGTTCACTGATAAAAGGAATTGATTCTTCATTAACTTCATTTTTATGCACTCCTGAAGTATTATGTACTCAAAAACATCTCCAATATTGCAATCCTTCTCAAAGGTGAAGAAGTGGTCTTCCATAATTTCATCTTTACTCCAATTTGGAATATTATTGTTGAAAATCTCACTTGCGCATGTTTCCTCTATTGGTTGTATTGTTTGATCAGATTTTCCATATTCATCAATGATATCACCATTAGATTCAAAATTGATAGAATCCCCATACCTGATTCTTCCTATACTATAAACCCATTCATACACCTGCCCAATAGTAGCTGGCTTCACTGACTCAAGCAAATAACCTAGATCATGGTTATATATTCTCATGAACAACTCAATGCATACGGATCCATCATGCCTAAAATTAAAATGTATTTGTGTATACATATCCACCATTCTATTGAGTAGAGCACATCCAAATTATCCTTCATGTCTCCTTAGGCCAAAAAATGCATCTAAGATACCTTCACTTCTTTCTTGAATATGTAAATACTCATCATTTTCCTCCTCAAATTCATGCACGAATTCACTTTCAAGTTCATTCCATGAAGTTATGCAATGCATAGGCAAGCTGAAAAACCAAATTTTAGCAATATTTTCTAATGTTCTCACAAAAAGTTTCTTGATAATATCCTCTTCATTGATTTGACAATTCACCATTAAATTAATGAATTTTTGGAAGTGCACGCTTGCTGATTCTAATTCATATCCATTAAATTTTGGCACACACTTTTGTTTGGATTATGGAGCCTTGCAGCATGAGCATGAACTATGGATGGTTTGTGTTGGTTTTCCTTATGTTTTCATTGATGTCAACATGGTGAGAAATATATGGTAAGTCTACTAGGTTTACCGGAATTTGTTCTCTTCTAGTAATACTCTTTTGTGATGGATCAATGTGTTGGTATTTGAGTCTGAAATTCAACTCAACATCTTATATGACTCTAGTATCTTAACTATGCTATCATGACTCATTCAAATAGCTATATCCTATATCTTGAGATGTTTTTGGTTGTGATTATAAAGTTATCTCTAACAAATTTCAACTCTATAGTCTATTATTATTTTGTGCTTGGCATACTATGTGGGAGACTCCACATTTTATTAAGGTGAACATTCTTATGATGTGGTTTTGTTGATAGTCCCTATGCTAGTGGTATGATTGGAAATTAATGTGTTCTCAAATTTGGAAGGTTTTTTCTTTGAGGTTTATTTGTTGGTTTAGAGAATTGCATTCTAGTCTTGGGCAACTTAGCGTATGAAATGCATTATGGAGACTAGTTATGTTTCATGGATGTTAGTTGACTTGGTATAATGCACTACATGGATTAAATATTTAAATTATACATGAAACCAACAAAGAAAGTTTGGATTTTTTTTTTTCATCTAATTAGGCTGACCTAATTGATGAATAAGATATACTTGTATATATATAAGATGTTTTTAGGAATGAGAAAAGAGGAGAGCGAAGAGTAGTGTGTGTGGAAGAAAGTTCTAAGTCTAAATGTTTTATCAGTTGTGGATCAGTGCAAATTTTTTGAGCAATTATTATGTGAGACAAAACTTCATATTCTAAACTTCATTGGAACTATACCCTACACATTGAAGGTCTATCTCATCAGTTTGACCTTTTGGTAGTGATCCACTCTTTATATCTTGGTGGTTAGCCATCTTTTGTACTCAGGTAGTGAGCTTGAACAAGGAAAATGAGTCCTAATAGTGAACCCTATAATATTTTGTATTCACATATAATATATTGTCATCTAACCCTCACCATGGTTTTTCCCTTTCTAAGTTTTCTACAATAAAAATTTTGGTGTTCATGTGTATGGTTGCATTGATTTTTTGGTATGTTCCTTCTTGCTGATTTAGTCAGAATTTTGATACTGATAAGATGGATTTTATTATGGTTTTATGGATACTGATTCACCCCCCTCTCAGTATTCCATATGTTCAAAAATTGGTATCAGAGATTGGTTCCTCAAATGAAGCCTAATAGCTTGAGGAAGGTCCTAGAATTTGAGTATAATTTGTGTTCCTCTGGAAGTGAACTTTGCTGGATATTCAGAAGAAATAGAAGATCTAAAGGACAAGTTCATAAAAGTGAATGAGTATATTGAAAATATGTAAAGTAAAAGTAGTGAAGCATGTGATTTATTGGCTAAGCTAGATAAAATTGTCTTTGACTTGTTGTAACACTTGGATCAGAAGAGAACTAAAGAATGATAGGAAATTGAAATTCAAAGGAAGATGGATGAATGCATGAAGTTTGAGGAAGAAGCAAAAATCTTCAGATTTGATTTGGAAAAGGAAAAAGTTTTAAAGAAAAATTTAAGATAAGCTCAACAATGCTTGATAAGTTGATTACCTCTTAGAAACTAGCGATGGATAAGAGTGATTTAGGGTTTGAGAAAGGTCAAAGTTCTAAAGTAAAGAAGACTTTTTGCAAAGATGGATGAATCAAGGACCTAAGAAAGAACTCTGGAAAAACTCTTATCAAATAATTTTATGCTAAAAGGTACATGTATCATTCAATGGTTTTTATTATTTCAACAAGAAATTTGGTCATGAGGAAAAGGATTGCAAAAGTAAAATGGATGATTCTTTATCATTCTCTAGAAAATTTATAAGTGCAAGAAGATTGGATATAAATTTAGTCTATGTAAAGATAAGATGAATAAAATAAAAGATGGAAATAAGAATGTTGTCTATTGTAAGTACATCAATCCAGAACACCTTGTTAATAATTGCAGAAGAAGGAAAAATAATTATCTGATGAAGAAGAATGATCAAATCATCAATCCAAAAGAAGAAAGAAAGGAAATGAAAAAGATTTGGAGAAAGGAAGGAGAATCCAAGAAAGATTCTGAATCATCGATGTTATCTATGTTGACCTCCGGTACAAATGCTCCTACCAATTTTTAAGTCAAGCAATGGCTAAGGGGGAGTAATTGTCAAAAAATCTATTAAACCTCCTCATAGATACTTTTGTCACATCATGACATAAGTATGTTTAATGTGGTAACAAAATTAAGGAATTTTATCAATTGCATGTGTGAAGGATGAACTTTGTATAATTTGAAAGAATGGAGGTGTACACAATTTTAAAGGTAATATACCTGCAAGTTGAAGCATTTAATGCAAAATCATTAAGAATGAAAGGAATAAATTCAGATAATTCAAGAGGCTTGTATATTTTCGAAGAAGCATGGAAAGGAAGTTTAGAGGGTAATTCAGAGTTTTAGGGTTTGAAAAAGAAAACAAGTGGATTTGAAGTGAGCTTTGAAAGCAGGATATCTACAAATTCCATGTTGGAATTTACAAAGTTATTCATGTTTGCACAATCTTTCACTTTTATTGCTATGGATAATTCAAAGGTTTTGAATAGTGTAGATAGAGTGCAATTTAATTTGAAGAGATATTTAAAGAATGTGTCAGAAGATTCTATTGGTGTGTACTCTCGCATCCCTCTAAGAGTGTTTCCCATAGAATTTTGGGAATAGGATGCCATTTATTTGCAATCCTAAACATATTTCATGTATCTCCTAAGTCCTTGGAAAGTGTTCCCCAACACTAGGATTAGAAAGAGAATAAAATCAAATGAAATGAACATGTAAATTAACATTTATAATTATTCCTAAATAATAGGAACATGTGGGGATGTCCAAGAAGAGATCCTACAAGAAAGGAGCACATGGGGTGCCCACATGGAAGGTGGAACCCACCTTGGTTCAGTTAACTATTTGGAGGATTGATAACACTTCATTAATGCATGTTTTGTTCCTACAAATTAGGGATTGATATTTACATGAGTGGAGTGGCACTATCAGTTCAGTGTCAATTCAGTTCAATTTTGTTTAATTCAATTCAATTCAATAAAGTTCAATTTAGTTCAGTTCAGTTCAGTTATGGTTCATTTATCTTCAGTTGCATGCTAGTTGCATGTAGTTATCTTGACTTACATGCTAGTTGCATGTATTTATCTTGAGTTCCATGATAGTTGCATGTAGTTGACTTGATTTTCATGATAGATAATAGGTGGATACTTTTAGTTAAGTGGGGATGATCAATCGTCCAATAATGTTTGCATGAACTAGTGGAGAGATATGTTTCAGTTAACTAAGATTGACCTGGAACCACCTTGGGCGCCCAAGTTGGAATCTTTTAGTTAACACCTTGTGCATGAGAAGATATTTACAAGGCTTAGTTAAGTGGGTCCATTCTCGGGTGCCAACTTTGAGGTGATGTTTACGAGATATATATATTCTTGACCAAAGTTCAGTTAACTGTTCAATTTGGGGTGCCTAAATTGAGGAAGACTTTGGTTTGACTTCATATTACATTGTGGAACTCTACTTGCCCAATATAGGCATATATTTTTGTGAGGCGATTTATGCTCTTATATTGTACAACTCTTATGATTTTTACATGCTCATTATTTTCTATTAATTGCAACAAGTGAGTGAGAGGTCTATGAGATTTTATTATAGGTTGTGAAGAAGGATTGTTGAAGGCAAGGAAACATATCAATCAAGGATTGATACAGTATTATTGTAATCTTATTCTAAGGTTAAATAATACAAGCACTATTGATTCTAGTGGATTTTTTTCCCAAAAGGGTTTCTCCATGCATATGTTGTGTCACTTCTATCTTCTTGTCTCATTCTTCTACAATCTTTTGTCTCTTTCTACTATTGGTAAAATTGATCTAAACATATTAATCATACACAAAGAATTGTGACAAAGAACACTTAATTAGATCTACAGTCTCATAGTTTTACAAGTTTTAAGCTACAATATTAACTTCATTTTCAACATTTGGTATCAGAGTTAATGGTTGCTTAGGGTTTGGGATGCCTTTCTCTTAAAACTATGAAGGTTTTTTGGCTGAAGTGGGAGCTTTTACTATTGTATTATTGCAGATTTCTAAAAGAAGTGTGTTACAATGAGTTCTACTTCTCATCTAGATATTGAAAGATTCAATGGATCTAGTTATGAGATGTCAAAACTAAAAATAGAGGATATCCTTGAATAGAGAGATTAGTGGTTAGTTATTTGTAATGAGAAAAATCCATCTACAATGATGTCAGATGAGTATTGGGCTAAGCTTGAAAAGAAGGCAAGAGGGACCATAACGTTATGTCTTGATGATGTTGTTCTCTTGAATATTTCAGATGAAGCTACCACATATAAAGTGTGGAAGAGGATAGGTGATATCTATCTAAATAGGAGCGAATTTGCACCCCTTAGGAAAATTCCCCTTTTACACATCCCCACATTAGAAAATCAAATCTGAAGGTGAAATTCCACCTAAGCCCACTGCTTTCATTCCACTTGGCACCCATTTTGAGTGTCGGTGGAGGAGTTACTATCAGAGATTCTCACACGACACAAAGACACTCACATGGTGCAGAGACATTCACATGGTGCGTAGACATCCCTGATGAATTCCCATGTTTGGAGCCTATAGTGGCATTACAATTCCCATTGGGAGTCGACTTGTAATGCCCTCTTCATTGACTAACCCAAGTATGGTTTTTTATTTCACTCTTTCCTTCAAATTCACTCACCTTCATTCATCTCATGGCTGGTTGATCCTTTCTACATCCCCTACAATCTCCACACAAGCTCCAAGAAGCTTTTTCACAAACACTTTACACTCCATAGCAACAACATCAACACTCCATCACTTTAGTAGAGCAAGTGTAGAACAAACACCATTGTAGCAGAGGCTTGAGTTCCTCTCATTTTCTCCCCCACTAGCCTTGAGTGCTTTGGGCAGAGGTGGTAAGCTTTCACTCCTCTCTATTATTTGGTTGAGTAGAATAACACTATTTTGAGGTGATTTTGTGTTTACTTCATTTCTACTTTTCTCTCTATCTATCTAGTTGTCTATGGAGGTGGGAACACCAAACCGAGGGTTTGACTGAGGTAAACCCCTATACAGACCCAAAAAATTCTCTCTCTCTCTCTCTTGTGTACAGGTATTGAAGACGTTCATGAGCTAGAGGCTTCATCACTCGCACATTCATAAGCATTTCCTTTCCCTTCTTATCCTTGTCCTTTTCTACTTCACTTCTATTTCAGATTTATCACTTTTTGTCATTTCCTTACAATCTAGAAGCTTTCAATAATTACAATAGAAGTGGTCACTTAGCTATTTTATGTGATAAACTCACTTTTGGGTCTATACGAGATGCCATCACACCTTGAGGACATCAGTGTGCCTCTGGGATGCCAATGTGTCACACTGTCATTTGTATTCTACGTTGACGTTCTCTGGTTGAGAGCTTGTCAATTTGTCTAGAGAATCTTTGTGACCTGCTCTTTCTGGTTTTAGAACTCTCGTCATTTTCCTTAGAGGTAGTTTAGGGCAGTTCACCTTGTGAGGCTCTCTGAGTGAAGAGAACTTGTGAGTAGTGAATCCCCCTTCTCTACACTATCAAACCAAGATTCTTACTAATAAGTTGTATCTGAAAATACAATTGTATTCGTTAAAGATGAAAGATGTTGATTCGATTGTGCACCATTTAAATTCTTTTAATTTGATTCTAAGTTAGTTAGCATCTATAGATGTAAAGCTAAAAGATGAAGATAAATGCATTTTCTTACTTTGTTCTTTACCAGTTTTGGGAAAATCTAATTGTTGCTATCAGTGGTAGTGGTGTAGATCCTCAGATGGAAAATATAATTCCTACTCTCCTATCAAAGGAGATAAGGAGGAAGTCTAAAATGGGATCCCAAGATGCCTTGTTTGTAAGACGCAAGCCTAAGGAAAAGGAACCTAAGGGAGACAAGAAAGGAAAGGGTAAGTCCAAAGGATATTCTAAAACCCCTTGGTAAGAGTAAGGTAAATTATTGGAACTTTTGCAAATTAGTACATGTAAACAAGGATTGTAAGAACAAGAAAAAGAGTTTTGATGCTTCTACAGAGAAATCCTCAAATGAGAGTAATGATGCATTAATCATTTCATGTAAAAAATTTAGTGATGAATCTTGGGTAATTGATTGAGGTTGCTCCTATCATATGACTCCTAACAAGGAGTGGTTCCTTAAGTATACTACATATGATGGAGGGAATGTCTTCTTTGGAGATAATAGCACAACAAAGATTGTGGAAAAGGAGAGGTAAAGTTGTGTTCGAGTGATGGTAGGGTTAAGGCCCTTGAAGATGTTTTGCATATTCTAGGACTTGTTAGAAATCTACTTTATGTATCTAAGTTCAATGATTCTAGAATGCATGTGATATTTGACAAAGGTGGTTGCAGATTGGTGAAAGGGAATATGGTGGTTGGTAAAGGATCTTAGATGGGGAGTTTTTTTAAGCTTAATACCTCCAATTTGAATAAATCAGCCAATGTAGTTGAAGCTTAAAATGCATGTATGTTGTGGCACCATAGATTGGGCCACATTGGTGAAAAATGTCTTAGGACCATTCTTAATAAGAAATTGCTTGACGTTATTCTTGATTATAATATTGGAAAAAATGATTTTTTGTGAGCATTGTGTGTTTGGAAAGCAATCTAGATCTTCATTTTCTAATGGAACAAATAAAGCTAAAATATTATTAGAGATTATTCATTCAGATGTTATGGGTCCTGTGGATATTGACTCTATTGGAAAATCTAGATATTATGTCACATTTATTGATGATGTCTCAAGATACACTTGGATCGATTTTATGCATAACAAATCTTATGTGTTCAATAAGTTTAAATAATTTAAGGCTTTAGTTGAGAAATATTTAGATCATAGGATAAAAGTGTTGAGATTAGATAATGGTGGTGAATATTGTTCTAAGGAATTTGATGATTATTGTAAGTATGTAGGAATTGTGAGATAGAACACTACTCCATATACACCTCCACAAAATGGAGTAGCAAAAAGGATGAACCAAACCTTAATGGAAAGAGTTAGGAGTATGTTAAGTAGTGCTAAGCTAGATCAGTGCCTTTGGGCTGAGGCTATAATTAATTCTTGTTATTTAATTAATAGATCTCCTAGTTCATCTATTGAAGATAAAACCCCTTATGAAATGTGGCTAGGTAGGAAACCTAGTGTTGCACATTTAAGGATCTTTGGTTGTGAGGATTTTGTTCACGTGCCTAAAGAAAAGCGGTCTAAGTTGGATCCAAAAGTACAGAAATGTATATTCATAGGTTATGGTGAAAATGTAAAAGGTTACAAGCTTTGGAATCCTCTAACCCAAAAAGTTACTTTATCTAGAGATGTGATTTTTCAGGGAATTTAGATCTTGTACAAGAGAAGAACAACCAAAGGAGAAGGATACTTCTCAAATAGTGAATTTTGAGAAAAATACTAAGAAGCGTGAAGATGCACATGTTGAAGAAAAATTGGATGGATTGGATGAGGAGAGTTCAAAGAGTTCTGAGATGGATTCTCATGATGAGTGTATTGCAAAACAAGAAGAACCTTCTTTGAGAAGATCCACAAGACAACGAAATCCCATTGATAGGTATAGCCCACTTGATTTCTTTTGTATATTTTATTTGATGAGTACTAATGATGAACCTAGATCTTACAGGGAAGCTTTGTCTTCAGATAAGAACAAGATTTGGTCATAAGCTATGCATGAGGAAATGGTTTCCTTGGATACTTATGATACATGAGATCTTGAGAGTTTACCCAAAGGAAGAAAGGCCATTGGTTGTAAACGGATCTTTAAAAAGAAAGCTGGAGAAGATGGTAATCTTGAAAGGTACAAGGCTAGATTAGTAGCCAAGGGCTACTCCCAAAGAGAGGTAGTTGACTTTAATGAAATATTCTCTCCTATTTCTTTATTAACTTCTATTAGATTCTTTTTATCTATTGTTGTTGCTTATGATTTTGAGATAGAGAAAATGGATATGAAAACTACTTTCTTACATGGGGATCTTGATGAGGAGATCTATATGAGGCAACCTGATGGTTTTGTTGTAAAAGGAAAATAATAATTAGTTTACAGGTTAAAGAGATATTTATATGGATTGAAACAGTCACCTAGAATGTGGTACCAGAAATTTGATGCTTTTGCATTAAAAATTGGTTATGCTAGGAGTGAAGAAGATCATTGTGTTTACATAAAATTTATTGATGATCAAATTTTAATTATTATCTTGTATGTTGATGATGTGTTGTTTATTGGTAACAGCAAGGTAATGATCAAAGAATTAAAAGCACAACTCTCTAACACATTTGAGATGAAAGATCTAGGGGCTGCAAAATATATCCTTGGTATGGAGATCAACAGAGATATAGGTAACATAAATCTTTTCTTAAGTCAAAGCAACTATTTTGATACTATTTTGAAATAGTTTAACATGCATGATAGTAAACCAATTAATATTCCTTTACCAATTGGAACAAAGTTAAGTTTAGACATCGATCCCAAATATGATTTTGATCATAAGGAAATTTCTAAAATCCCATATGCTAGTGTAGTTGGTAGTTTGATGTATGCAATGGTCTATACAAGACCAGATATATCCCAAGTAGTGGAAGTTCTAAGTAGGTTTATGTCTAACCATGGTAAAGAACACTAGACTTATGTTAAGAGGGTGTTTAGATATTACGAGTTACTTTTGATTACAATTCGGTTTATCACGGTGCTAATGATATTGATATTATGCATAAATTATTGGACACGGGATTTTTTTTATTTAGATTGGGTAGGAGACCTAGACGATTGGAGGTTGACAAGTGGCTATGTCTTTACTTTGTTTGGAGTTATGGTTAGTTGTATGAGTAAGAGGCAGCCCGTGATTTCTTTTTCCACCATAGAAGTAGAGTACATGGCTACTACACATGCATCTAAAGAGGCAGTTTGGTTACAGAGACTTGGGAAAGTCATTGGTTTTAATTGCAAGAAAACTAGACTTGAAAGTGATAGTCAGATTGCTATTTTTTTAGCCAAAAATCCTATGTATCATGATCATACTAAGCATGTTGATGTTCACTATCACTTTGTATGAGAATGCTTGAGATTGGGAAGGTATTGATTGAGAAAGTTGACACTTTGATCAATGTTACAAATTATCTTATGAAACTAGTTTCTACAGATAAGTTTTCTTGGTGCAGGAAGGCATTGGCCTTGAGTCCTATACTTGATTTATAATAATGATTCATTATTTAAAATAATTGTAATGTATAATGTCAAGTGGGATAATTTTTGGAATAGGATGCCATTTATTTGCAATCTTAAACATATTTCATGTATCTCCTAAGTCCTTGGAAAGTGTTCCCCAACGCTAGGATTAGGAAGAGATTAAATTCAAATGAAATGAACATGTAAATTGAAATTTTTGATTATTCATAAATAATAGGAACATCTAGGGACATCCAAGAAGAGCTCCAACAAGATAGGAGCACATGGGGTGCCCACATGGAAGGTGGAACCCAACTTGCTTCAGTTAACTGTTTGGAGGATTGATAAGACTTTAGTAATGCATGTATTGTTCTGAAAAATTAGGGATTGATATTTACATGTGTGGAGTGGCACTATTAGTTCAGTATTAGTTCAGTATCAGTTTACTATTAGTTCAATTCAATTCAGGGAAGTTTAGTTTAGTTTAGTTATGTTTCAATTATCTTTAGTAGAGTACATGGCTACTACACATGCATCTAAAGAGGCAATTTGGTTATAGAGACTTGGGAAAGGTATTGGTTTTAATTGCAAGAAAATTAGACTTGAAAGTGATAGTCAGACTGCTATTTGTTTAGCCAAAAATCCTATGTATCATGCTCATACTAAGCATGTTGATGTTCAGTGTCACTTTGTATGAGAATGGTTGAGAGTGGGAAGGTATTAATTGAGAAAGTTGACACTTTGATCAATGTTGTAGATTATCTTACGAAACTAGTTTCTACAGATAAGTTTTCTTGGTGCAAGAAGGCATTGGCCTTGATTCCTATACTTGATTTATAATAATGATTCATTATTTAGAATAATTATAATGTATAATGTCAAGTGGGATAATTTTGGGAATAGGATGCCATTTATTTGCAATCTTAAGCATATTTCATGTATCTCCTAAGTCCTTGGAAAGTGTTCCCCAATGCTAGGATTAGGAAGAGATTAAATTCAAATGAAATGAACATGTAAATTGACATTTGTGATTATTCCTAAATAATAGGAACATCTAGGGACATCGAAGAAGAGTTCCAACAAGATAGGAGCACATGGGGTGCCCACATGGAAGGTGGAACACAACTTTCTTCAATTAACTATTTGGAGGATTGATAACACTTTAGTAATGCATGTATTGTTCCTACAAATTAGGGATTGATATTTACATGAGTGGAGTGGCACTATCAGTTCAGTATTAGTTCAATATCAGTTTAGTATCAGTTCAATTCAATTCAGTTTAGTTTAGTTTAGTGTAGTTATGTTTCAATTATCTTTAGTTGCATGTAGTTATCTTGAGTTGCATGCTAGTTGCATGTAGTTATCTTGAGTTGCATTCTCGTTGCATCTAGTTATCTTGAGTTTCATTCTAGTTGCATGTAGTTATATTGAGTTGCATGCTAGTTACATGTAGTTGATTTGAGTTATATGATAGATAACATGTGGATACTCTCAGTTAAATGGGGATGATCAATCATGCATAATTTTTGCATGAATTGGTGGAGAGATATGTTTCAATTAACTAAGATTGACTTGGGACCACCTTGGGTGCCCAAGTTGGCATCTTTACTTAACACCTTTTGCATGATAAGATATTTACAAGGCTTAGTCAAATGGGCCCATAATTGGGTGCCAACTTTGAGGTGATGTTTATGAGACATCTTCTTGACCAAATTTTAGTTAAGTATTCAATTTGTAGTGCCTAAGCTGAGGAAGACTTTGGTTTGACTTCATATTACATTATGGAACTCTACTTGTCTAATCTAGGCCTAGATTTTGTGAGGAGATTTATGCTCTTATATTGTACAACCCCTATAAGTTTTACATGCTCATTATTGTCTATTAATTGCAGCAAGTGAATGAGAGTTCTATGAGAGTTTATTGTAGGTTGTGAAGAAGGATTTTTGAAGGCAAGGAAGCATATCAATCAAGGATTGATACAGTATTATTGTAATCTTATTCTAAGGTTAAATAATACAAGCACTATTCATTCTGGTGGAATTTATTCCCGAAATGGTTTCTTCATGTATATGTTGTGTCACTTCTATCTTCTTGTATCATTCTTCTACAATCTTCTATCTCTTTCTAGAATTGGTAAAATTGATCTAAATAGATTAATCATTCATAAAGAATTATGACAAAGAACACTTAATTAGATCTACAATCTCATAGTTTTATAATTTTAAAGCTACAATATTACCTTAATTTTCAAAATAGAAGATATATATGCATTTCTTTATAGTAAGATAGAAGAAAATTCATCAGTTCAGTTGAACATACTATGAAAGAATGAATTGGAAGAGAGTGTTTATGCCTACAGAGTGTTAGTTGAGAAAAAATTAGATGTTTGGAGGAAAGTCCCTTTATTTGAATTTGAGAAGAAGTAAATTCAAATAGTCTTGAGAAAAATATGTGATGAATCTTTGTGGATTGATGAGAAACATTTGATTACCAGAGAAGCAATCAGAGATGTAACTAGTTTGTGTTCCTCTGGACCAATTCCCAAATGGAATAATATGGTTGAGCAAGAGATAATTGAGGTTACTGGTATGAATATTGAAGGGAAATATATTTATTTGAGATCAATTTTAGATCTGGAAAGAAGGTATGTTGCTATGGTCATCTATCACAAAGTTTTTATTCCTAGCAATGACCTTACATTTTATATTATTTTTGTACATATTGTTGTTGATATGGTTAAAAGAGGTATGGATTATGGCTTGTATGAATTGGTTCGTATACATATTTTGAAGAATTTAAAGGAAATCAAGAAGAATAAGAAGAATATATTCTGGTAGGGAAATTTGGTTGTCTATTTACTTTTCTACTTTTTGAGAGAACTACCGATAATAGGAAGGATAGAATGGTCAAATATAGAGCCTATTGTCTATCAAATTAGGAACTTCATGATAAATATTGGTAGCTTGGATGCACAAGGGACTGCCCTTGCTGCATTCTTTGGAAAAATTTAGATGAGGATGAATAGAAGGCTTAGAATTCAATTTTTTTTTTTTGAAAGGTACTCTAGAAGCATCAATTTTCTTGTATCCACAGATTTTTGTCACATGGAAGCAGTTGAATCAAGGTTGGTTTAAATATCAGAATTAGATTATGAAGTGTCAAAGGCTGAAGTTGATACTTATGCTAAAATTCTTTTGGAAAGCCCTAAAAATCTAAGTATATAAGGTACCTTTGGTAGCATAACCAAAACAAGGAAGAAAACGAAGAGTGTTGTTAAGGGCTGATGCAAGAAGTTGGGTCCACAAAAAGCTCAAAAAGTGGAAGTGTTTTTGCTGTTTTTCAGAATTTGTCACACTTGAACTGAAAATTTGAGGCACTTACACAATGAATTTTTAAAAAAGTCAATAATATGAAATTTAGAGATTTGAATCTAGTTTATAAATATGTAAATTATTCAAATACCCAGATTGTAGAAACTAAATTTTGATAAAGATCTATAAAAACCACTTTTTAAAAGTCCCTGTTTTTTTACCATACCATGCACATGTACGGACAACACTTTTTGAATCAAATAAAAGTATTTTACTAATTCCTTTTGGGGAAAGAGAGCTAATAACATGAAGATCAATGAGGAATTTTTTTTGTAATTTTTTGTTGAATATTTTTTTTATTATTTAATTTTTATTGGCCTTAATTGTTGTTTTTAAAAATCAACATGTACGGACAGCATAATTTGACCTAACCTAAACTTTTTTTGAATTTTTTTTTTCATTATGTAAAGAATTGTCTAAAGATTGATGTCATATAATTTTTTTTCTAAAAACTTTAACCAAAAAAAAGTTATTAAAAACCAAAAAAAGTCTAATATTTCAAGTTTAATTACTAGTTTGCTTTGAAATTAATTAAAAAATAGAAAATATAATCCAATCTTAATAAAAATTATATATTTAAAAACTAGACATCATGTTCTGTAATGGGTTTTAATTTTATAGATTGATTCAGAAAAAAAATTCATCAACCATATTGTCAAATTTGAATATTCTTCTTCAATCTGCCTTAGTTTTTTAATTGCAGGTCAAAGGCTAAGGCTCGGATTGCCAAAGCTTTCCCAAACCTAAAACCAAGTCTCCAGGTAGGTTGGGAAACAAATTTTTTAATAACGCATATGCGTTATTGAAACAAAATGCGTACGCATTTCATAATGCGTACGCGTTATGTTTTTACTCATTGGGTAAAGGTAACGCGTACGCGTTAAGAAACACGTACGCATTCCTTTTTAAGAACGCGTACGCGTTATGAAATGCGTACGCGTTTATTTTTAAGAACACGTACGCGTTTCATTTTAAGAACGCATACATGTTTCTAATATATCCGTTTATCCTGATTTGACATTTTCTAATATAGTACGGTTTTCTTGCAACATTCTTTTTCTGCAGTACGGCCCACAAGTTCTATTTTCTGCATTTTTTATTACAAATTTGTCTTGTGCAGGGCATATTCTATTGCAAATTGGTTGAAAAGTCAAGTGCAGGTCGAATTTTCTAAAGTGGAATCAAGTACAAGAATAATTTACAAGAAGATTCAAAAAAAAGTTTTTGGATGTATTCATGATATTTTTGTGTACTTCAAAGTTCAAAGAAGAAAGGATATTCATAGTACAAAGTGTTATTTGAATATTTGAAGGAGATAAAAATTTGAAAATTGGTTACAAGTAAATCATTTGTTTTTTCATCAAAAAGGGTTTTGTAACCATGGGATCAAAACAAAGACAAAGAAAAAAGTGTAGAATGTCAATGACACCCGAAGAAATTCAAGCAAATAAAGATATGGAGGCAAAAAGACAAAAAGATAGAAGAGAAAGAATTCGTCAAATGAAAAATTTGGAAGCATCTACTTCAATGAATGTTGAAGAGAAAGTCATGAATGATGAAATGAATGTAGATGATGCAAATGTGGAGATGGTGAATATAGAAGAAAATACAATTATGGAGAGAAACTCAACTATGTCTTCAACTACAACTTTGAATGATATGGAAACAGTACATATGCAAACAGCTTCGGGTATGTCTTCAAATCCACCTCCCAATGATATGGAAAATGCACCTATTCAAACAATCTCTCTAGGTATTCTTTCAAACCCAAGTCTTGATAATATTGATTTTGCTTGTTTAGATGAAGCTGGATACACCATTGATGATATCAATAATTATAGGGTTGAAAGAATGCAAAAACAAAAAAATTATGAAAATATATCTTATGAGAATGCAAATGCTAATCAAATCCCTCATATTGATGAAAATGAGAATGAAATCTTTTTTACTTTGAAAATGAAAATGGAACCCCTTGTGTGAATGAAAATGAAACCCCTTGTGTGAATGAAAATGAAACCCCTTGTATGGATGAAGATGAAAATGTTTTTTTTACAATTGAAAAAGATGTGTTAGATAACCTTCGTGGTAAAGTTTCTTGGAGACAAATTAGAACTTATGGAAATAAAATATATAAAATGTTTTTTTATAGAAAGAAATTAGGATTCCAATGTCAACTCATGGTGCAATTGATGAGAATGTGGAAAATGAGAAAAGTGATGAAAAAATTAGGTATTTTTGTAAAACCAAAAAAGAAAGATGATTCAGTAGAACAAGTCATTTCTAGTGTTGCTAATGCTATTGATTTTATAGGTAAGAAAAGTCGATCTAAAGATAAAAATGCGGCTCATCGTGCAATAACAACTACTTTAGTTGATAAAGCAACTTCAAATAAAATAATGTTAAGTAGGATTAGTAAATGTATAAAAGTAAATCCCAAAACTTTGATTAGAGCTGCTAAAAGAAGAGAAAATATTGAAAATGATCCAATTAATCAATGTTGGAGTTTTAGTGGTAGACTCCCAAGATCAGACATGAAATTAACTAATTAAATTAATTTTTTAATCGATAAATTTTGGCATGATAATACAAAAGTATCACCTAACATTAGAGATGTCTTAAAATTAAGGGTGGGTTCCAAAATTCGTGTACCTCATCCAAAGCATCTCTTAGATATGACTCAAACCGAATTATATAAAAAAAAATTAGATGCTTCAATCTTACCATTGAATATTAAAATAAGTCAAAGATCATTCGAAAAGTGTAAACCTTGGTATGTTAGAATTAATAAGCAACGAATTTCTTGTTGTTGTAAGACTCATGTACAATTTCGTTATTATTATGATAGTTTTCAATATATACAATGCACTTTTCATGTTAACCAAATTATGCAGGACATTTGTGGTATTAATATGCCACCTGAAAGAATCAAAGATTTTATATCAGGTTTGTTTTGCGAACCCTCTAACGGAAACTTATTTTATTTAAAATCATGTATTTCTAGAGAATGTGATAGATGTGCTAACTTTTCATTATTAGGTGAATGTATGCATGAAAGTAGTTTAAATCAATTTGGACAGCAATTAGTAGATGTAAAAAGATTCAAAAATGTTGAGTATTCTTTAAAAGATGGAAAAACTGGAAAACGTTGTGAGTTAATTATGGAAAAAAATACTATGCATGCATTTATTAAAGAATTTAAAGATAAGATTGTACCTAAATATGTTAAACACTCTCAGTATGCTCATTGGCTTGATAATCAATTTTGTCTATGTAAAAACACATTCCCAATTGGAACTATATTGTCGGTTGTTGATTTTGCTGAAAATTATACTCTTGCTCCACAAGAAGAAATTCAATCACAGTATTATAATTCAGTGCAAGTATCTATTTTTGTTCATATTGTTTATAGACATGCAGATGATAGTAGAGAAGATAATAGAAAATTTTTGAGAGAGTACCATTTTTATGTAAGTGATAATCGATTACATTCATCTGAGTTTGTTCAATATTCTTTTGATATATTTTACAAAAATTTAAAAGAAAGAGGAATTCAATTGCTAGAACATCTCATATGGTCAGATAATTGCATGGGTCAATTCAAAAATGCTAGGATGTTTTATTGGTTATGTAGAGTTCATAAGGAAAATAATATCCAGCACATATGGAGTTTTTTTGAAGCCGGTCATGGTAAGGGAGAACACGATGGAGCAGGTGCATGTGTGAAAAGAGCTCTTGCTAGAGAGCAACTAAAATTTGAGGATGCTGCAAAATTTAGAGATGCACATGCAATTGTAGATTGGTGCAATACCAAATTATCTACAAGAGTAAGTGAGAGCTCAATAATTCACCGCTTCTTTTGGTTAGTTGAAGAAAATGATATTTGTTCTCGACAAGATTGTGAAACAATTAATGGATCTGCAAAATGGCATTCATTTAAGAGTTCGAATGCAAACACATGGACAATATGGACAAGGGAGTTGGCATGCTTTTTGTCAATTTTGTATTGTAGGTGATTGGGAGGCTTGTGAAAATATGGAATGGGTTGAACAATGGCAACAAAGAGCCTTAACACCTACATCGACACATGTTCAACATGGAACAATAATTGAAGATAATCAAGCATTTCGCATCAGATGATTATGATCGTGTTTCTGATCTTGTACAAGAAGGTACATTATTTATTGAGATGAATTTTATATGTATGCATGTTTATATACATGAATTAAATATAAGTCGTGCTCTTTATTGAATTTTTTATCTATTTTTGTAGGACATGTGTATGCTGTTGTTGCACCCGAGGGGAATGAAGAGGAGACAGAGTACTGGTTGGCTAGATGTGTTGAGAGAAAATATAAGTTGGTACATCCTAGAGTGGATGATGATAACTTTGAGTATCCAACTGGTTCAGTCATTGTTGTTGGCACCTAGCTTCGAAAATATTTGATAAGAAAGAATGGCTTGCCTGCATTTGAAGATTATGAAAGATACAAGAAGATTATACATTATTCACATTTGATTTTGGCAACCAATATAAAACTAGTTAGATATCACAGGAGGCCTGCTAATAAAGTTTTATGGACACTTTCAATGGATGATCATGAGACAATCATAGATGCATTACAAAAAAGAGAGGATGTGGATGGTACAATAGAGTAAATAAATATTGATAAGTATATCTAGTTGTATGTATATATTTAATTGATATATATATATTTATCTTTAAATTCACTTCCTTATTAAAGTTTTATATCATTTTTTGTTTCAGGTCTCCCTTGATACAAAAAAGAGAGGAGATGCACTCTTATTACAATGGAATTCGAATCTACAGATAGGTAACTATATATAGTTGTAGATGCATTTAGTTGAGAGTATAAATATAAAACTAAATTTAACTCATTGTCATTTTATAAAAAGTTTATAATTTATTTCATATCCCCTTAAGCCATCCTCGTATGTGCCATTAATCCATCCACTTGCATCCCCTTTAAGTCTCTCTATTAATTCCCCTTAATTCATTCTATTAGGACCCCTTAATCCATATCCTTGTATATCTATCCTTAATCCATCCTCTTGCATCCCCTTAAGTCACTCTCTCAACACCCCTTAAGACATCCCCTTAAGCCATCCCCTTAGGTCACATGGTTTAGAGTTTAGGGTTTCTAGGGTTCATGAGATGCTTAGAATAACAAATTTATATGGATTAATGGTTTAGGGTTGATCTCCTAGGATTTAGGTCACGTGGTTTAGGGTTTAGGGTTTCTAGGGTTCATGTGATGCTTAGAATAACAAATTTATATGGATTAATGGTTTAGCGTTGATCTCCTAGGATTTAGGTCACGTGGTTTAGGGTTTAGGGTTAAGGGTTTAGGACCCTTAAGTCATATCCTCTTACATGTACCCTTATTCCACAATCTTGCATCCCTTAAGTCACTCGCATAATTCCCCTTAAGCCATTCTCATAGGACCCATTAAGCCATACCTTAGGGTTCATGACATGCATCCCATTCATCCATCTTATGGAAAACATCATTTGAATTTTTATGAAATTTATAAGATCCAATTTTGTAACTTTTACTATATATTTACTTAAATGAATCAAAAAAATTATAGAACTACTTACATTTTACATTAATTATTTTTGCAGGTTCTCATCAAGTCGGTCTACCATGCGATTGTCACTGAAAAATTATTTTATCAAGAGACTATGTAAATATCAATTTTTGGTCTTCACGTAAAAATTGATAAGCTAAATAATTGGATATACATGTGCACACATATATGTTTCATCATGTTGTATAGTTGTATGATTTTCAATTAACTTATTAGTAGCATTTTAAAAATCTCATTCCAATTTTATAGATTATACATTTCATATAATTGTTCAAATATTTTCTAGAATTGGTAAATAGTTAAAATTACGCGAGCTCTTAATTTATTATGAATATAATCTAAACTATTTAAGGAATATTTAAATTTATCACCTTTAACCATGTGATAAATTATATATTTATGAAATTTGATTGTAGAGATAAGAATTTATATCTAGTGCATGTATTACTTGAAAATTAGATAAAATATCTAGATCTACATATACATATGAGTGCATATAATCATCAAAATGAACATAACATGATCATAATTGACTGCATATATATAATCATCACATTAAAGTCATCTGATATAAATAAACAAAAATATGTATATGTCAAGTCCAACACATAAAAGTTTAAATAAAACTAGAGATGTCTGGTCTATTTAAAATTTTAAACCATTTAACTATCAGGCTGATCAGTCAAATCAAGTCTCCTCTTTGTTCCAGGTCGATTAGATGTACCTGCATCATGTTGTAAAAGAGTACAAGTAACTTGAAATTAGATTTAAATTTATTTATAAATTTTGATATAATTAAACATATTTAAACCTGACAAAATATAAACTTTTGGATAAAAAAAATTAATTAATTAAATATCTAGTAAATACAATAAAAATGATTTTTAAGACATGAATAATTTACCATATGATCATGTGGATCTACTGGAACATTTTGTTCAACGGGTAGCATAACTGTCACTTGAGAAGATTCAAATGCCTGATCTACTATATCCTGCATATTCATATAAAGCAATCAATATGTTAAAACCTCGAATATATATATATATATATATATATATATATATTTAAAAGATGCATAAAAATTGTTTAGGATATTTAGTAAAGTTTACAACCTTGAATGATATGACCTCAAGATCACGCACCTGAGATTGCCCATGCATAAATGCTGACGATGTCTCAGGTGCACCTGCAATGGGTGTCTCATGAAATGCCTGCATATATATGTACAACAATTTGTATAGATCATTCATGCATGTGTATGTAAATGTAAAAATTAAATTAGATCTATGATGTGTATTTAATTCAAACTTAACAAACTTTTTGAAAGAACGCACCTGAGCTGATGATGACTTAGGAGCGCTCACCACAACTTGTGCTTGGTCAGCACTAGGCATGCTCATCTGACCTCCCTGCATCTAGATATAATATATATCAATCACACATCATGTGTAAACATTAAAAATAAATTAGATATATATATCCACACAAACTAAATTTAATATATATTGGTTTAAGTACCTGACCAAAAGGTGAGCCCATATCTACAACACTCGACATATAGACATGATCATTTTGAGTTTCAGGCATTGTCTAATCATGTGTCTACACCAAACACTTATTGAATTAATATTGTATTATATATATAATTTGATGTTATTATTTAAACATGAATTTTGCACATTCCAAAAAAATATATTAAGTTCAAAAGATGAACATACCTATGTAAGATGATGCTCAGAATATAGTAAATCCATCAATGACTCTGTCTCAGATGCAGGTGGGTCACCTAAAGTGGATGCCTAAGTATTCTTATTGTTGGAGCCTCCATGCTCTCTATTGACCACTTCAGCCGCCGTGTGTGAAGTCTGATGAGTGAGATGTCCTGAAAGTGAACTCAATGCTCCTAATGTCGATAGGATGGTTTGCTGCTGAAATGCAGTAGGAACACCAGGAGAAGTAGGAGGAACAATAGGAGCAATTGGAGCATGTCATTGAGGATCAACACATGCTCCTAATCTATGTTGAGGCATGCCACGCCCAACTCCCTGAAATGACCTCATATCAAAATAGTTGGGTTTTATACCCAACTCAAACTCTGCCCATAACTTTCTCAAAAAGTATAGGGGCACCTTAGAATTTCCATGTGGTGGAGTATCAAACACCATCCACCATCTATCCCAAAAATGTGCAGCTATCAAGGGGTGCCTACACCATAAAATTGAAATTCATTTTTTGGTGGGTGGAATTGGTTGGCTAGTTTGGGGGTTAAAAAAATACTGGCACAGGGCTTCTTTGGTAATTTTAAGGTCATTAATTTCTTTATAAGACAATCCATCTACATAGAATTGTCTCCTCTCATCTCTCCATTGATGGAACCTATCTAGGTCCGCATCAATAGATCGAACAAATCGACAATAATTTGCATTGTAGATGCAAACCGTGAGAGATGGGGGGGAATTCTAGGCTCATTTTTTATCAGATCTATATTTTCTTGAATGACCATAAGATTTTCCCTAATGCTCTCTCTCAACTGATCCTGGTCTACTATAGGGGGTGGGGGGTTAGGAGGTGGAGGGTTTGGAGGAATGGGGTTTTCTGGTGGTGGTGGGTTAGGAGGAATGGGGTTTTCTGGTGGTGGTGGGTTAGGATCTATGGGATCTACAGGAATATGTGGTTCAGGCATAAAATCCTCAATGCTAAATAGTGGATCCATGTGAATGTACAACCAAATGGCAACTACACATGTTAAACAATTAAAAAATATATATCAACAAACTAATTAAATAATGCAGACAATTTGAAAGAACTATTTAAAAATCACATTGAACGTGCACAAATCCAAAATGCAATTCATTTGAAGACCATTCGATTTATCATTAAAAAATCCATAATGTTCATTAAAAATCCATAGCATGTACACATTAAAGTTTATAATTTAAGTTTGTACAAGTTTTGAAAATTTCAAATTTGTGGTTTACAATTTGAGTTTTGGGTAAGGGTTTGTGTTCATATTTTAGAATGTAGGGTTTAGTGTCTATGTATATTAGAATAATGTAATAACCATTAAGATCTAGAAATTAAAAAAATTGGTTATAAGGATACATTTAAACATATTAAGAATACATTTAAACATATAATAATAGAAACATAGGAATCATGGTACATTTGAAAAGGGGAAATGATAATAGGAGTTACCATAGAACACAAAATATTGTTCATATGAGAGACATAAAAGGTATGAGAATTAAATATTATTTTAATAATAAATTATTAAACAATAGTATACTACATGAAACTTAAAGGATGCAAATAAATTAAAATTATAGTGATTAAAAGTAATAATTATGCAAAAAAATAAGGAATCCAAACTACCAATTCGGTAGGGTCAAATCCAAGAAAGTTTGCAACCCAATCCTTCACCAATTATAGAATTTAGAGTTATACATTTTAATTTCTTGATTTTTTAAAATTTTGAGTAATAATAATGAAGGAAAATCTATAAGTTGATGTTCTAGGACCCCCTTTGACAAAATGGTAACAATCAACCTAGATTATGTTGAATCAAGAGTGAAGGAAATAAAAATTCAATATGTTATGAAAAATTCTATGGTTGTTATAACAAATTGAGGGAAATGCATTGTCTTGTGATACCTCAAAATTATCTCTACTAAAAATAAACTTTGTTGATCACACCTAAAGACCCCATTGCTAGATAAGTTTGTAAATAAACTCTTTCAAAACTAAGATTGTGAGAAACAAAAATTGAAGAAATAAGACTAAAACCCTATGTGTTTTAAAAAGTTCCACTAGTATTCATGATTTTTAAATCCTTATGAAACCATCAAAAACCTTAGGTACCTAAGTACGGGGATTCAGTTCAAAAAGACATTGCTAATAGATTTATTTTTCAAGTTTAAGATAAAAAATTTAATCGATATAGATGAAAAAAAATTTAAAATACAATTTCATCTAGGGATATGTTGCCTTATATTAGAATTTTTATCACACTAATTCTAACTTGAACCATAGATGGGCTAATTATAACTTGAACCATAGACCCTAATTATAACTTGAACCGTAATGTATTCTAACTTGAACTCTAACCCTAATTGTAATTAAATCGGGTATCATAACCTTAGTTGAACACTAACCCTAAATGCATATAAACTTTTTAATCATAAACCTAATTAAATTTTGATTGAATGTTTAACTCTCACCAAAATTACAACCATTTAACCCTAGACTCTTAATTTAATTTTTACCCCAACCCTAGAGCCCTACACCAATTGACGGGGCTAATTCTAACTCCAACCCTAACCTGCATCTTAAATTTTAATTCATAATTTCATAATCCTAAACCTAACCCTAATAAAAATATAACCCTAACTCTAAACCTAGTTGAATACAAACCCTAACCTCAACCCTTACCCAAATATTTATCTTAGAACCCTAACCCTAGAATGAATTTTAACCCTAGAAGCAAGTAATTGAATTCTTTAATATTAAACAAGTAAACCTAATCATAACCCTAATTATAATTTTGAAATCTAACTATACAATATATACTAAAGTTTAAGCCAAACCCTAATTGTACCCTAGATTTAACCTAATTTTAACCTACAAATAGGGTTTTAGTTTACGTTACTTTTCTACGGTTTTAGTTTACGTTACGTTTTCTAGGGTTTTAGTTTACGTAAATTCTAGGGTTTTAGTTTACGTTACATTTTCTAGGGTTTTAGTTTATGTTTTCTAGGGTTTTAGTTTATGTTTTCTAAGGTTTTAGTTTTTGTTTTCTAGGGTTTTAGTTTACGTTTTCTAAGGTTTTAGTTTATGTTTTCTAGGGTTTTAGTTTATGTTACGTTTTCTAGGGTTTTAGTTTACGTTTTCTAGGGTTTAGGTTCAAAGATTAACGGTCTGATTAAATTAGTTTTTTAGAACCTACAGTTTAGGGTTTCAAATTTCAAAACTAAATGTGTCAAATTTAGGTTTTCGATTTAAAATTTTATGTTGTTTGTTTTTTTGATGTTTTCGGTTAATTAAATGTAGTTTAAAAACTATTAAATATTAAATTAAAACAAACTAAACAAAAATAACTAAATAGCAATTATAAAACAAAAATAACTAAATAGCAATTATAATGCAAAAATATTGTAGAATTCAACCAACCTGGAGGTCGCTGAGGTCAGGTGTGTCGATGGGAGGAGGTGAGAGTGAAAATTTGGAAGATTCCGGCCGTCCAAAACGCGTACGTGATCTGCTGTTTCTTGTCCTGGCGCTCCAAACTCGATTGTGAAAATGACTTTCATAGTCGCTTATTTAAAAAAATAAATAGTCTTTATAAACGCGTACACGTTGTGAAATACGTACGCGTTTTGGAACGCGTACGCGTTTTGGAATGCGTACGCTTTTCATAATGCGTACACATTTTAGGTTCGTATCCCGAACCGTAACGCGTACGCGTTACTAATTTAGGATCACGTATGTGATACATAATGCGTATACATTTTTAAAAATGCATATGCGTTTTGCGTGAGAATTTTTTTTTCGTCTGAAACTTCTCCTCTTCATGGACCCAACTTCTTGCACCAACCCTTAAGAAAGAAGTTGAAGAAGGAAGTGAGTTTGAGAGAGCTCAACATGAGCATGAAAGAATAAATACTCAAAGAGCTTTGGAAGATTTGTAAAAGGTTATTCCCAGTACTAATTTTGATTCATCTATTTCTTTTGTGGAATGACTGATTTGTTGAAGGTCTACATCTCTAGAATTGAAGTGCATGCTAGAATAAGGTTTGATGAAGGAAATTTGGAAGATATCAAGGAAAAATGAGAAAATGCACACAGTCAAGTGATGAAAGAGTTGGAGAGTGTACACGTTTGTGAAGAAGAGGCACATGAACTACTTTATTTTTTCCTAGATTGGTCTGGTAGTACATTGGATATAATAAATGAGATAAGGATAAATGAATCTTGGATGAGTACTCAGGCAGATACATACAGTTTAGCAGAAGATAGAGATAATCATAGATGGTCCTACATCATGCAACTTTAGGATAAATTATTTTATCTACAAGATCAAAAGACACATGTTATCAAGAAGTATTTCTCACTCAAAGACATGATTAAACTTAGGCACACTTTCATTTATAGTGATCTTGGCTATATTGGGGAATTATCAGAGATTAATCCTAGTCCCAATACTCTAGCAGATGGTATAGAGTCCTTAACTAAGCTTGAGATATTACACAAGACTCTTATAAGTGCAAAAGGTTCATGGGAGGAAGGAAAAGTGTCATGGGAGTTCATCCTAGAGAGTCTCAGAGGTTCTTCTTCAAGTTAACTTGATTTAGTGTTCATATCTTTTTTGTTACATTTTAATGTATATATACATACATACTAGACCCTATTCTTTGTCATTGATGTCAAAGGGGGGGAGATGGAGAGATGGAGAGATGAAGAGATAGAGGTTATCAAAGAAAAAAAAAATTGTGAAAAACAATTTTGATAGGGGGAGTATTCAGAATATTCAAATGCAGTAAATTGGAAAAAAATTCATCATGCATGTTGCCATCAATGACAAAGGGGGAGATTGTTTGGATTATGGAGCCTTGCAACATGAGCATGAAGTATGGATGGTTTTTGTTAGTTTTCCCTATGTTTTCATTGATGTCAACATGGTGATAAAAGATATGGGAAGTATACTTGGTTTACCATAATTTTTTCTTTTCTGGTAATACTCTTTTGTGATAGATCAATGTGTTGGTATTTGAGTCCAAAATTCACCGAAAGATCTAATATGACTCTAGTCTCTTACCCATGTTATCGTGACTCATTCAAACAACTATAACCTAGATCTTGAGATTTTTTTGGTTGTGAGCATAAATTTATCTATGAAAGAGTTCAAATATGTATTCTACTATTGTTTTGTGCTTGGCATACTATGTGGGAGAATCCACATTTTTTTAAGGTGAAAATTCTTATGTTGCGGTTTTTTTGATAGTCTCTATGCTAGTGGTATCATGGGAAATTAATGTGTTCTCAGATCCTGAAGGTGTTTCTTTGAGTTTTATTTGTTGGTTTTTAGAATTGTGTTCTATTCTTGGCTAACTTAGTGTATGCAATGCATTATGGAGACTAGCTATGTTTCCTAGAATTATAGTTGAATTGGTTAAATGTACTACAAGGATTAAATGTTTAAACTATGCATGGTGCCAAAAAGGAAAGTTTGGATTTTTTTTCATCTAATTAGGCTGATCTAATTGATGAATAAGATATACTTGTATATTTATAAGATGTTTTGAGGAATGAGAGAAGAGGATAGTGAAGAGTAGTTTGTGTAGAAGAAAGGTCTGAGCCTAAATTCTTTATGAGTTGTGGATCAATGCAGATTTGTTGAGAGATTACTATATGAGACAACACGTCATATTTTGTGCTTCAGTGTAATTGTACCTTGCACATTGAAGGTGTATTTCATCAATTCAACCTTTTGGCAGTGAGACACTATCTTTGTATCTTAGCGATTAGCCATATTTTGTACTCAGGCAGTGAACCTTTTCAAGGACAATGAGTCTTAGTAGTAAGCCATGTAATATTTTGTATCTGGATATAATATATTGTGAGTTAACCCTCACTATGGTTTTTACCTTTCTTTTTTTTCCATTTAAAAATACTGGTGATCATGTGTATGGTTGACTTAATTTTTTTTATGTTCCTTCTAGTTGATTCAATTAGATAATGATAAGATGGCTTTTATTATGGTTTTATAGAATACTAATTCAACCCCCCTCTCAGTATTTCAAATGTTCAACAACTTTTTTACATCCAAAGGGATGGTATGTGGGTAACCTTGAATGTTTCCTAAATCAAGTGGTTTGTATACTTCAAGAAAAAATAACCTCCTCTAAGAGTATAACTATGGTTGATGTACTTCTTGCTACTAATTTTGATTGACACCTCCAAGAGGGCTGATATTGCTTTGCACATTCTAATGAGGAGATTGGTATGGATATTGCCTGGTATACTGATTATATTGATAATTTTGGTAGTTCACTAATCCTTGATCAAGAGAGACAAGATAGGCATCTAATTTATTTGAGACTTGTGGTGTAAAAATGTCCTATTGTGTATAATGTGCACCACTTATATTGCTAAGATTATTAATTGTATCATGAGGCACTTGTGGGGTCGAAGAACCACTTGTATTTACATATCCATCCTGATTATATAGACTGGTATATATTGTGATGTATTTGAAGCAATATCAGCTCTCAATTGTAGCATCTTTTGAGTCAATATTTCCTTTTCCCTTGTCAACTCAAATCTTTCTACTTCTTCTAATTTTTGTTCAACCTCTTCCCTTAGCTCAATTAATTTTCTTGTTCAAGTAGGAACATCATGGGTACCATAATTTGTATTGGGAAAATAAGAATTAGAATACATACTTTAATAAGAAATCTATGACACCCTTTAATCCTTATTTTTTATTGGAAATATAGTTGTTCTAGGATGTTTTTTACATTTTTCATCATATTATTTTTAATAGATTTTCCACCACTTTCAAAGAGGAACAAATTTTATCTATTTGGGTTCTTCTTGCCAGCAAAGTTACCAAGTTTTTGTGTACTTTTTATAGAGAATGTAGTTTACATAATTCAAAACTTCACTAGCTCTTTAATGAATGGTCTTCAACCAAGATTCTAAATTACTCCCCAGTAGAGTCGCCAATCTATTGGTTGTGTGACTCAGATGGAAAGCTAAAAATTACACAATTTTGAATCTCTTGTTGACAATCAGCCTAAAAAATTTATTGACACTTTAACTGGATAAGTTGGAACCAAATTTCTTTTTGAGTTCATCCCCAGCAGATATGCCAATTTCTTGGTTCCTAAAATTGAAAATTGCAAACCCTAAGAGTATGTCAGGCTCTATTGTCAAGTTTAACAATTTTTTGGCCAAAAAACGAAGTCAACCAATATGGTTTAGAACTCCTTGCACTTTAGGCTTTGCTAGACCAAGGTAGGTGTACCCTGATAATTAAGCAGATTATGAACCTCAAATTTTGTGTGAACTCACTAACTTTTATTATCTACTCTACACTAGTATGTAAATGTGAAATAGACACAAAACCAACATCTACTCCTACTTCTAATGCTTGAAATTAAAGAGTATAAATTAGGTTTTGTAAAGTATTTTTTAATAATTAAGGTGTATCGATGCCTTCTATTGGGTAATGGATTCAATATGTATATGATATATGTATCCTCCTTCTAGATTAATTCGAATTATTTTGCACCTTCAGATGTTTATTTCCTATGTAAACATGCAAGGTTGTTAGTTACTAGGCTCTTCTTATTAATCCCAATGATATCTCCCCAGGTTACTGTGACTATTTGAAAGGATTGTAATTCTTGTTTTAAGGAAACCAATTAAGATGACTTATTAAAAGGATTTTAATTCTTTAAAGAAACCAATTAAAAGGAATCACTTAAAATGAGTTTAATTCTTTCTTGCAGAAACCAATCAACATGAATCACACAAAGGTAGAAAATGCTTCTTGAAAAATTAAACATATGCTTGATACATTCAATTTGAATAACAAGTGAAAACCACTCTGGAGACAACAAGATAACTTCTATAAATTAATATAAACAAAAACTTGAACACCATAATTTCGGTGACCAAGTGAAATTTTCTTCTGCATTAATTACTTCAAAAGTGTTTACAATATATCAAAAGTCTTTTCCTTGTGTTCTATTCTATAATGGCTAGATGATTATCTATCTACTATCTAATGCAACTAATCTAACTAATTCTCTTTTCTTTTGATTTTATCTTAAATATATAGTTTGTATTCTTAGGGTCATGACCCTTCACACATTTGTCCAGTGCAACTTTTCATTACATTGATTATCTTCAACAAAATAATTTAATTTTAACCTTCATTGTCTTTGCATGCATGTGAAAATTAATTTTGATTATTTAAGCTTCTTTAGCTATCAATTGCATTTTCACCCAAATTTGAAAAATACTCTTTGGGTAAAAAATATTACCCACTCCATGATTTTTATATCTTGTTAATTCCCCTAGTGAAAATATTTCTCATCTTGGTGAAAATATTGATCAAACACTCTCCTAGAGCCATGAGAATTCAAAGATATGTTGACTTATGAAATGGCAGCATGGTTTCCAAATATATTTCCATGAATTAATCAGGGTTGCAAGATATTAATGCTCAAATTTTCTTACTTAGTTGTTTTTGGAAACTACACTTGTCAAAAACTAGTTGGAACTCACCAAATCACCATTTTGAAAAGACATTAGATCTCTTCCTGGGAGGCTATCACATGGGGAATTAGTTCATTAAGGTTTAATAAACATGTGTGAAAAAGGTTTTTTCACCAATTCACTTTCTTTCACAAAATATTAAATTTCAAAGCTGACCCCTCTTTGAGAATTTCTAGAAATATAGTCATCAAAACTATGAAAACTCTATTTGCTTTTGATTTTGAAAAAATACCAAACGAGATGTTGAGGATTTGAGAATTGATATGGGAGAAGATTAACATGGGGAAAATATAAAACACTAATTGGTTTGTCATGAAAATCATACAACTCATAGATATTAGCCTCCAAAGTTGGCCACCCTAGCAGATATAATAATGTGTAGATAGCAAAACCTTCCAAAACCTTCCAACTTGGTGCTTCAAAACCCTATCAAATCTGATCATAGGAGGCTGAAATTGAACATACACACTAACATATGGTAGATGAACATGATTCCAAAGTTATTTGGTATCAAGATGAATAGGATTTCAGTTATGATTTTTCAAAGTAGGTCATTAGGATAAATTCCAAAAGTACATTTCTGAGTTGCAACCATTTTTTTCCTCATTGGCACCTCAAATTTTTCCAAAATTTGAAGGTTCCAATAGTGGCTCCATCTAGGGATGTATGCCCCTTGTGGGCATAACAAGAATTCAGATCTCTGGTGGAAGCAAACCAAGTGTCTTACTCATTGGGAAATGGAGTTAAGCCTCTCCTCTACCCTGAAATGATATGGTTTGAAAAATCAATCCACAAGTGATGGCCTTAGGCCACCCAAAAAGAAAGGCCTAAACTTACCTCTCTCATATATCTTATTTTGGTATTATTTCATCAAATTCCACTTGAAAATGTTTATGCAATTTTCTTGGCTACATCCACTGTCATTGAAAACTTTCAAAATTACACCACTCAACACTTCCCATACTTCCTCTAGCATTCTATAATTCATAGTTAGGTATAACCTGAAATTTTTCACCATCTTGTGATAAACTCATGCCACTTTTATCATATAAGGAACATTTACTTTGAATACAAAATCCTCCATGATTCTAGTCACTATCATGCAACATGAAATGATCTCCTAGCTAAGTTGAAAACTGAAAACACTCATAATTCATCATATAGCTAAGGCCATGAGTTTGCATAGAAAATATAAAATCATCGTAGGGCCATTGATGCAATATAAGCAAAAAAATTCTAGGTGCATAGGAATAAAAACAATCATAATCATCTATGTTATTCATTCCATCATCTGAGAGATTCTCACATTAATCTGAGAAATCTGCTATATCATATTCAGAGACATCTTCTCTGAATAATTTTCAATATCATACTTATTACTAATTGGTAGTGAAATCACCTTCTGATCCATACAATTATCACTATGCACATTTGAACCAATCGATGTTGAACACATATTATCCATGATATGCAAATCAATGTCATTCTCAAAGATCTAATTTTGATCTACATATCCCTTCTTGAGCAAAGATAAACATAGGCTCATGATCAACCCTAAGAGTTCATTTATCATTGTGAAAATTTTGCTTGGGATCATATGACTTGTATTTATCTTTATTGTCACACAAAGTACCTTCACTATCAAAGAAAATATTTGTTGGGGATGAAATTTCAAAGTCATTCTTATGTGTATATCTCTTATATTCAATAGTCATCAAATTTCAAAATTTTCCACTACTAAGTGAACATGCCTCTTCATTCACCTCATTGCTAATGTATTCTTTGCTTCTTTCATCATTACAACAATACTCAAGATCATTGGATAATGATATATCAGATATAATTTTATTAGCATAGTTATTTCCTTCACCATTTGGTACAATATCTTCTTCATCGAAAAATGCTTCATCCTCATTATAGAATGGATTTGAATACACATGAAAATCACTTTTTGACATGCCTTGGCAAGATATCATTTGATTTTCTTCTAGTATTCCATCATACAAGGGGTTTGAAAAAATTTGAAAATTATTTTTAGGTGTGCATACTTCTTCCTTACCAATCATGTCATCATGGCACTCAAATGTAAATGCATGTGTTGTTTGTTGACTGCTAATTGGAATCGCTTATTCATTTACTTCATTTTTGATGCACTCCTGAAGTATTGTGTTCTCAAAAACATCTCCAATATTGAAATCCTTCTCCAAGGTGAAGAATTGTCTTCCATAATTTCATCATTACTCCAATTTGGAATATTATTGTTGGAAATTTCACTTGCACATTTTTCCTCTATTGGATGTATTGCTTGATCAGCTTTTCCACATTCATCAATGATATCACCATTAGATTCAACATTGATAGCATCCTCATACCTAATTCTTCCTATACCATAAATCCATTCATACACTTCTCCAATAGTAGTTGCCTTCAATGACTCAGGTAAATGAACTAAACCAGGGTCATATATTCTCATGAACAACTCAATGCATATAGATTCATCAGGCCTAAAATTAAAATGTGTTTGCATATAAATATCCACCATTCTGTTGAGCAAAGGACATTCAAATTCTCCTTCATGTCTCCTTAGGTAAAAAAAAATGCATCTAAGAGACCTTAACGTTTTTCTTGAATATGTAAATAATCATCATTTTTCTCCTCAAATTTATGCATGAATTCACTTCAAAGTTCTTTCCATAAAGCTATGAAATGCATAGGCAAGATGGAAAACCAAATTTTAGCAATATTTTATAATTTTCTCACAAAAAGTTTCATGATAACATCCTCTTCATTGATTTGAAAATTCACCATTAAATTAATGAATTGTTGCAAGTACACACTTGCTAATTATAATTCATATCCATTAAATTTTGGTACACATTTTTTTTATGTCCAAAGAGATGGTATGTGGGTAACCTTGAATGTTTTTGAAATCAATGTTAGTGTAATTAATATTTAATTGCACTTGCATAACTTTACTTAGGTTTTGCTTAGGTAATAATTAGTTTACTTAATTAATAAGTAAGCTTTATTTAGTTGAGCTATTTTTAGGTCAACATTAGGGTTGCATACATTGCTTTTATAAAGCAATTCTCTTATTGTAATTTCTTAATTCTAAATAATATCAATTTGCACATTTCATGCAAAGCTCTTCTTTTTCATTATTTTTCTCTTTTGTGGAAGGTTTTTAGGTTTGCATGTTTGATCTTGGTTTCTAATATGGTATTAGAGCCTTGACATGTAGCCCCTTCTCAAATTCTGGAGAAAATCATTGCAAAGTTCGTTCGGGATTCCTCCAGGGTATCATGCCTTGAGTTCATTTATGCAGTGTCTTGGATCAGATCGGGCTTCACCATTGGATTCAGAGTGCTGGAAAAAGTTAGGATTGACTTTTATTTTACTAATTATCATCATCGTTGAAGAAATCTATGAGGGTTTCAAGCTCCGTGATTTTTTGCAAGCTCTGGAGATAGCTGATTTTTTGGAGCATTTTGAGCATGAACGGAGGTCACCATCATGTTTGCAGCAGCCAAAAACCCTAAGGACACATGTCGTTTGGTCAATTTCTGAGCACTTGATCTGGAAGGCAAAAACAATTGCCAGGGAAGTCGTACGGCCTCCCCAGCACACTTCCCGATGCACAAAAATCGAAAGAAATTAAAAAAAAATAAAAAATTTAGGGATCCACACCACCTCCTCCAGTTATTAAGGTTTGCACCACCAGGTGGCCACCCGGCCAGTGGCGCCACTTGTCAGCCGCCGATCGGCTCTCAGCCCCCACGGACCTGCACAGTTAAGCGTCGGTCATATGGGGGACCGGGCGCTATGCGCCTAGCCCCCGGCTAGTGATGCAGAGAAAAGAGGATTCACAACTCAACATTCCATTTACTTCACAACTTTCATAAAATTATTCATCTCAAAGAATTATTAAGTGCATTCTAGACCACATCAAAAACATAACCATGGTAGCCCACAATTTAATGCAATGAACAGTCATTAATAACTTCTACAAAACAAATAATAAATCCAATCACTTCGGTTAGATTTAATATAAAATAATTAAAGACCTCCCTTCCAATTTTTATGCAGATCCAATGGTTGAAAATAAAGTTATTGTATTTTTCCCAAAACTGCAAACTCTAGGCAGTGTTCAAACCTGCCCTCACCAAAATAATCATATCTTCCACAAAACTCAATAAAATTCAATGAGACAAAAAGAATTGGAAACTAGAAACAGACCTTTCTATCAATATATGATACTCTATTATTTGAATCCATACCAGTCCATACAAATCACAACTTCAACCTGAAAACAATGTAGAAATCATAAAATGCACACCAAACTTGAGGTTGCCATTCATCAAACTTCACAAATAATGTCTCCAACCTCCCCAATTCAAGCTTTGGAGGGTGTAATTATACATTTACAACCAAAACCAACTATTTTCAACCACCTTTTAGCTAGTTTGTTGACAAAACACTTTAATGAAACTTTTGACAAGTTGCTTGACAACTTTCTTGAGCAACTTTTACAATTTTTACAATATGGAACAACTTTCAACATTATTTGAAAAATGACTTCATATATTACTTCCTAAGACTCAAACACCTATAAAATGGTTTGATAAACCTTATTATAATATGCAATACATAAAATAGAGAAACTATTTACAAATGGCCTCATGGAGGCTTGAAAGCAACTTGGTGCTCCTGCACCAGCCAGCCCCTAGTCATGCACAGGACCAGGGGCCTTTTTTTTAGCCCCCTCGGCTGCCTGTAGGCCAAATTGGCCATTCTGGAGCACTTTCACCAAAACGGGCATAACTTTTGCGTACGGAGTTGGTTTTTCACAAACAAGATATTGTTAGAAATCTAGTTCTGAGCTCATTCTGTTGGTGCAAGTTATTTTTCCTGATTATGCTCTAATTTTATGTTTTAGGTCCTTGAACTCAGAACTTGTGTTTTCACTCCGGAGGGCATATCTTTTGACTCGGTGATCCTTTTTTTGCCATTCTTGCGACATTGGAAAGTTGGTTCAGTCTTCTACATAGATCTGAGGTCTTTTTTAGTTTATGTTTATGAATGTTTAGGAATTCTTGCATTTTTCAATCATTGGGTATTAAAATAAATGAACTAATATAAAGTTCCATCAGGGGAGTTTCTTGCATAATAATCTGATTAGAGTGTGCATGCACTTTGATCTTTATTGTGTTTTGATGATAAATCTCATGGATTGTAATCTAGTTTCTTAGTTTCTTTTGGCCACTTTTTTTGTCTTAGCTTGACACATATCATACTCATTTCAGATCCATCTCAATTTGAGGGCCACTAAATTTGTGGTTAATGTTCCTAAGTCTTTATGGTACTTGTTCCCATGGAAAAAATTTAGTCTCAGTTTGGCATAGGCATCGAGATTCATGGCTTCCATATTTTGTCATCATTATATCATCTTTTGTTGCTTTATGGATTCCAAGGTTGTTCCAGTTTGGAATGTCCCATGGCATCATGTCTGTTGTTGCATTATTATGATTCTGATATGGTTTCTTGTAGATAGAAGTATCTTTCCTTACTTTCTGGATTGCAGTTCCAGTGTTACTCCATAGTGTTCTTCTAGTGCTTCTTTGCAGCAATCATCTCATTGTAGGGGGGGTTGTCCCACTGGGTTTTTCTTCTCTACCTCATTATTGCATTTGTACATGGGTACCTGATAAGGCCTTGTTGTCGAGAGCCATTCATGCTTTCTTGCATTCATCTTAGTTTTAGGTGCATGCTTATTTAGTCTCCCTAAGTTGCACTTATGGGGGGTGTTAGTGTAATTAATATTTAATTACACTTGCATAACTGTACTTTGGTTTTTCTTAGGTAATAATTAGTTTACTTAATTAATAAGTAAGTTTTATTTAGTTGAGTTGTTTTTAGGTCAACACTAGGGTTGCATACATTGCTTTTATAAAGCAATTTTCTTATTGTAATTTCTGAATTCTAAATAATATCAATATGCACATTTCATGCAAAGCTTTTCTTTTTCATTGTTTTTCTCTTTTGTGGAAGGTGTTGTTTGCATGTCTGATTTTGGTTTCTAACAATCAAGTGGTTTGTATACTTCAAGAAAAAATAACCTCCTCTAAGAGTATAACTATGGTTGATGTACTTCTTGCTACAAATTTTGATTAACACCTCTAAGAGAGTTGATATTTCTTTGCACATTCTGATGAGGAGCTTGGTATTGATATTGCCCAGTTTATTGATTACATTGATGATTTTTGTAGTTCACTAATCTTTTATCAAGAGAGACAGGATAGGAATCTACTTGAATTGAAGCTTTTGGTGTAAAAATATCTTGTTGTGTATGATGTGCACCACTTCTATTGCCAAGATTCCTAATTGGATCATGAGGCACTTGTGGGGTCCAAGGACCACTTGTATTTACATATCCATCTTGATTATAGACTGGTATTTATTGTATGGACAATCTGTTGGTTGTGTGACTTAGATAGGGAGGTACAAATTACACAATTATGAATCTCTTGTTGATGATCAACCTCAAAACATTATTGACTCTTTAATTGGATAAGTTGGAACCAAATTTATTTTTGATTTTACCCCCAGGGAAGTCACCAATCTATCAGTTCCCAAAATTCCCAATTACAACCCTAAGAGTATACCAGGCTCTATGGTCAGGTTTAACAGTATTTTGGCCAATGAACGAAGTCAACCAATATGGTTTAGAACTCCTTGCACTTTAGTATCTACTAGACCTAGGTGGGTGTACCTTGATAATTACGCTGATTATGAACCTCAAAGGTTGTGTGAACTCACTAACTTTGATTATTTACTCCACAATGACATGTAAATGTGAAATAGACACAAAACTAACAACTAATCCTACTCATAATGCTTGAAATTAAAGTATATAAATTGGTTTTTATAAAGTATTGTTTAATAATTAAGGTGGATCAATGTCTTCTATTGGGTAATAGAGTAAAAATGTATATGATATGTGTAACCTCCTTCTATCTTAAGTCAAAAATTTTGGCACTTTTAGATGTTTATACCCTTCATAAACATGCAAGGTTCCTAGTTACCAAGCTCTTCTTACTAATCCCAATGATATCTACCTAGGTTAATGTGACTATTTGAAAGGATTTTAATTCTTGCTTGAAAAAAACCAATTAAGATGACTTATTAAAAGAATGCTAATTATTGAAATAAATAAATTAAAAGGAATCACTTAAAAGGGGTTTAATTGTTTCTTGCAGAAACCAATCAACATGAATCACACAAAGGCAAAAAATGTGTCTTGAAAAATTAAACATATGCTTGATACATGTTGAAAAATGAGGTGTTTTCTTAGCTTAATACTCAGTAAAACTTTAAGATTATTGATCTAAATAAGATTTTCCTTTTTGTTACAAATTCTTTGTGAGTGATTATCTTGATTAATCCATTTTACTATTGTAGAATGTAGACAGAAGTTGATAGAAGAAGTAGACAGGATATTAGAAAGATTACACAAGCATATACCATGGAGAAAACTCTTTCGGGTAAAAAACTCCACCAAGAATTAATCTATTATTCAATCTTTGAAGTAGATTACAATAGCTCCAAATCTTGCTTGAGAATGTCTCTTCTGCCTTCACCAAACTTCTTCACAACCTGAAAATAAAACTTACCAACTCTCTCTACAACTTGCTTGAGATATATAGACTTTCTCCAACATTGTAAACACCAAATGAGTTGCACAAACAATGCTCAAGCCCTAACCCTTAAAGGTATGCCTATTTCATGCAAGTGGAGTTGTACCATGAAAAAAATATGTCAAACCATCTGCCTCTTCCATTTGGGCGTACCAAACTGAAGTCACAACTTAGTCTTCATCCTATAAATATATTAAGGCTTTATCCTCAAAGTTGGTGCCCAAAAGAGAGCCCCACTTAACTAGGCCTTCAAAAATATCTCTACATGCAAAGGAGTTAATTCCAAGAAGCCAACTTGGGTGCCCAAAGTGGGTCCAAGATATTTCTTGTTAACTGAAACATTTCCCAACACCATTCATGCAAGAATGGTCATCTCCTATTAACTGAAGGAAGTTCTTGTTATCTGTCATGAAACTCAAGTTATTAGCCATGCATTTCAAATTAACTGAAGTCAACTAAAATGCAACTAAAACTAACTGAAGATAATTGAACTTGAACTGAACTGAACTGAATTGAACAAAACTGAACTGAACTAAACTAAACTAAACTAAACTGAACTGAACTGAATTGAAATGAACTTAACTTAACTGAACTTCAACTGAATTGAACTAAACTTCAACTGAATTGAAGTGAACTTCAATTGAACTAAATTGAATTGAACTAAACTGAACTTCAACTAAACTTCAAACCCTATTTTATAGATACTCAGCATGCATAAAACAAAATCCCTATTTTGTAGGAACCTAGGATGCATTTATGAAGTATACTCAATTTACCACTCAGTAAACTGAACTTAAGGTGAGTGTCACCTCCCATTCGTATGCTCATGTGCTCCTATTTTGTAGGAGCCCATCCCAAGGTGTCCCCACATGTTCCTATCATTTAGAATAACTTACAAATGTCAATTAACATGATTATTTCAACAATTATTAATTCCTTCTTAATCCTAGTGTTGATAAACACATTTCAAGAACTTAGGAGATACATGAAATAACTAATGTTTTAGGATTTCAATTAAATGATATCCTATTAACAACAATACATTCAATCTGAATAACAAGGGAAAACTAATTTGGAGATAGCAAGATAACTTCTCTAAATTAATATCAACAAACACTTGAACACCATAATTTCGGCCACCAAGTTAAATTTTCTTCTCCATTAATTACTTCAAAAGTGTTTACAATATATTAGAAGTCTTTTTCATGCATTATATTCTATAATGGATAGATGATCATCTATCTACTATCTAATGCAACTGATTTAACTAATTCTCTTTTCTTTTGATTTTATCTTACATATATACTTTGTATTCTCAAGTTTATGACCCTTCACACATCTATACAGTGCAAATTTCCATTACATTGATTATCTTCAACAAAAATATTTAATTTTAACCTTCATTGTCTTTGCATGCCTGTGATAATTAATCTTGATTATTTAAGCTTCTTTTTCCAGCAATTACATTTTCACCCAAATTTGAAAAATACTCTTTGGGTAAAAACAATTACCCACTCCATGATTTTTATATCCTCTTAATTCCCCTGGTGAAAATATTTTTCAATTAAATTTTATATTACTATGACACAAAATAATATCATGTTGTGATTCTTATTGAATAAATCTTTACTTTGCACATTTATTTTAACATTTTACCCCCACGCCCATATTTATATTAATCCAACACTTGTGAATTTACTTTACCACATTTTATGCTTCCATCAGTATCTCAAAGGGACTTGTTATTTTGTTCCACCGATATTTAATTATCCCTTTAAAATCATTCCTTAAGTACTTCCTCCCTATTTTTGGGATTTACAAGGGACTAAAACTTTGTTCCTACCAATATTCACTTCTTCCTCTGATAGACCTTTGCTTTGCAATTTATTGTACACATCGGTCAGAATTGAAATGGACACTATATGATAGCCACAAGTTCCAAAGAATACACGATCGTATGGATCAATGTCAAATATCTCAACTTCATTCAATCTATCCAATACTTTCAATTCCAACACATAAGTTTTCTTTACCACATATTCCTGAAAATGCCATGCATCTTCAAGCAAATAAGCTCTTGAAACTCCAACATAACAGGAATAATGTGCAGAAGGGAAATCATCACAAAAAAGAAAATTTCCATCCATTCCACAAAGATGACATTTATCATTATTAAAATCATGTACATCATTCACTTCAAGAGTTGTAACCTCAGCTTGTCCATTATTAGAGAATCTATTTTTTTTCTAGATGATTGAATTCTGTGAAATAGAATTTTTGTCCTCATAGGAAGTTTTATGCAAATTCCTTTTTCTACAATAAATCCTCTTGCCTTTTTAATGCAATGGATTTCCCCAAAACAATTCACTTAGAGTGAAAGATAGGTTAATTTTCCCATCGACATCATCCAAAAATCTTAGATTAGCAATCTTCTACCCAAACCTTCCATGTGTTCCCCACATTAGAAGATATTCTACCAAATAAACTGGCCATGTTACTACATCTAAGAAATCCCAATTCAATTGTCTCAAACATTTTTCTTTCATGTCATTTGCTTCTTTTGAAAGCATTTATATGTTTCATCTCACAACCTATATAAGATAAACATTTACGCTGTCTAGAAGTGAATTTGTTGTCTTGAAACTAAATGCTCCCACAATATCATCTAGAAAGATTGGACTTTAAAAATAAGAGATCACTAAATGATCTTAAAAACGAATACATAGATAAAAGGTTAGGAACTACTTTATCTGGTAAAGGAATATCTCTTGAAGACTAAGGAAGAGGTGAAATCAAAGGAAGCATAATGTTAATAGGTTTTGGTGACTGTGAAATTGGGCCTAGATCATTACTGTCAACGGTTTCGTCGGCAAAAGAGGCCTCTTCATAACTAACAATGAAGCTCGCTTCTTGACGTGGATTATCCTCTTGAATGTCTTCATTACTAACAACAAAGCTTTCCTCTAGACTCAATTTTTAAAATGCGTGTTCTACATCTTTGAAATTTGTGTGTCTTTCCAAATACTTTCCCTTTTCATGTTTTGGCTGCAATATTATGGGTAAAAATTTGGAACATTTGTTTCTCTTCAATAGGGGTATCCATTAAATTTCACAGTTCAAGCATAATAGCAGCAAGTCTTGAATCTTTTGCATTTTATTCCCTTTTTCTCACAATCTATGAATTGTCATGGATAGCCTTTCAATAGTATCATAACTAATGCTCTTTTCCTATTTTGGTTCATCCAAGCTTAAAATGGAATACGAATGCCGTCTAATAGCTTTGCAAGCTCCATCTTCTCTTCTTTCCTTACTGTCATATTTAAATCTTCATTTAGCAAAAATAATGAGCATAACTCAATATCACCCATAGTTGATTTCAAGTGCTTATTATTAGTCATTTATCCCAAGAGTTCTATAGTAATAACTAGCTATCCATCCTAGATCAATAACCTAGAAATACCACTTTTTCAATCATATCTCACTAAATTATTTTTATCCAAGATATTTTTAGTTGAATGTATCAAATTTTACCTTCTCTCTTCTAAGGTATCATCTTTTTGTAAAGCATCAATAGATAGACCATATAGGACTAGATCTTGTGGCATGCAAATATATAGAGATAAATGTATCCCAACCATGTGCATGACTCTCTTTCATTTTGAACTACATCTAAGACAATTCTTGTTAGCTTTAAGATAAATTGGATCTCAATTGGCAATTGTTGATTCACACGAGATAATATTGCATATCACTGTGACCAAAATAAGTTATATGGCTTCCCGAATCACCATAGGAAACTGATCAAACACTTTGTTGGAGCCACAAGAATACATCGATATGTTGACTTGTGATATGGGAGAATGGTTGCCAAACATATTTCATGATTTAATCAGGGTTGCAATATATTAATGCTCAATTTTTCTTACTTAGTTGTTTCTAGAAACTGCACCTCTCAAAAACCAACTAGAACTCACCAAATCACCATTTTGAAAAAAATATCAGATCTCTTGTTGGGAGGCTTCCACTTGTGGAATTAGTTCATTTAGGTCCAATAAAAATGTGTGGAAAAGGATTTTTCACCAATTCACTTTCTTTCAAAAAATATTAAATCTCAAATTTGACCCCTCTAAGACATTCTAGAAATACAGTCATCAAAATTGTGAACACTCTATTTTCTTTTGATTTTGAAAATATACCAAACGAGATGTTGAGGCTTTGAGAATTGACATGGGAGAATATTAGCATGGGTAAAATATAAAACACCTATTTTTTATCATGAAAATAATCCATCTCATAGATATTAGCCTTCAAAGTTGAACTCCCTGGAAGATTTAACAATGTGCAGATAGAAAAACCTTCCAAGTTGGTGCTTCAAAACCCTACCAAATTTGATCATAGGAGGCTTAAATCAAATATGCACACTAAAATATGGTAGATGAACATGTTTTCAAATTGATTTGGCATTAAACTAAACAGGCTTTAAGTTATGATTTTTCAAAGTAGACCATTGGGACAGATTTCAAAGTACATTTTTGAGTGTTGCAACCATTTGTTTCCTCATTGGCAGCTCAAATTTTGCCAAAATTTGAAGGTTCCAACACAAACAAAGGGGGTTTAAATCCTCTCTTATTTCTCCTCTCTTTTCTAATTTTTTGGAGGAATTTTTTCTCAAAAAATCTAAATTTATTTTTTTCAAGGAGGATCAATTATTTTGAAAATGTGAAAATTTTGAAAGCTTCATAACTTTTGCTCAGTAGCTCAAAATTTATTGTCAATTTTTGTAAAATTTCTTTTTTTTTTTTTGACAACACTTCCAACAAGCCCGTTTGGACTATTTACAAAAGCACTCCTTCTATAAAGTGTCAAATTGGGAGGTGGGAAGAGTCAATGGATGCCTAAGTAGGCTTAAAACCTATGTATATGCAATATATACACTAACATGGATGCTATCAAACTAACTTTGGGATCAAAATATGTGAAGGGGAGCGAATGATATAGAGTTAATTTTGACATTATGTCAATATTTTTTTGATTTGTAGGAATCCAAAGGAGTGATTTTGGAAATAGTGAGACTTCTAATAAAATTTGAGTTTCTCATTGGGGTGGAGGACATTCTGGTATGAGAAAGTTTGGGGGAAGGGATTCCTTATCTGCATGATATCCACATGTTGCTTGTTTCAGGGTCACGAGTGAACTTGTTTATTCTAGACATTAAGGATGTGAATTTGGCAAGACATAGGATACAAGCTTATTATGACACTATATTTCTGAAGTGCTATCTAAACTTGGAGGTGTACCAAAATTTTGAGTGGATGGAGGAATTTGTGAATTTCTTAGAAACCTTTGCAGATAGAGATGTTTGAAGGGTGGTCAAAAGTGGTCAAAATTTCAGTGCAAAGGAGGAAATAATGGTGTTTATATAATTCAAGGGTTGGAGTTGGAAAATTACATTACCATATGTTGATGATCAATTTTTTAAAGAGCAACAAAAAAAATTGACGTGCTTGAATTATAATATATTTGAATCAAATTGCAATCCAGGGAAAAAAAAGGGATAGAAATCTCAACTATTGAATGCAAAATCTTAGACCTTGCATGATCAATGATTATGGGGGCATTTTTTGTTGGTAATCTCTCTTGCAAAATCAATGGCTCTACCATGATAATGGATGGTTTATATTTTTTTGATATAGGAGGGTAAATGCTTTTGGGTTGTAGAGGCACCCACATCGATGTAAAATTATTTTGATAATTAATAAAATAATCACTATCTTATGAATTTTAAAAAAATGTATTTTAATTTCTTCATATGATTAAAAATAAATGCACAAAATAATTGCATGTTTGAAAACACAGTGGGCTATGAGTTATTTCATTCTTCTTGTTGAAATATCAAGGGTGGAGAGCTCAAGGAGGAGTTACAAGTAGGGAAGACAAAAAAAAAATGAGGTGAGGGGTAACTAACCAATTGGTTTCTTACATTTTTATTGTTTAAAAATAGTTTTTATCTTATAGGTTTCATAACACCGAGTGTTTTTCAACTTACAATTTCATAGACAACATGAATATAGTGAAAACCTTTTTTTCTTAACAAAGTAAAAATGCAATGAAATTCACCTTCAAAATTTATCACAACTGTCAATTAGAGTAAAATTTGCATTTAAATTTCTTCATATGTTTCAAAAATAAATGCTTTCTTATAATATACAATGCACTAAATTTTTGAATGTTAATTGTTTGTAACAATTATAGTCCATTGAGGTTGCAAACGATGGTGTATTTTGGAAACCATTTTGAAAACTAAGGTCTGAAAATATACCTACTTTTGAAACCTAGAATTTATGATACGATTCATAGGGTTCTTAAATACTATTTGTTGAACATGCCTGGATAGTGAAAGGGGGGTGAATCAATATCTTCAAAATGTAAACCCTTCAATACAATATAAATTTAGACATCTAACAAGATCAACAACCCTTAAAAAATCAACAACTCTTAATCAAATCAGTAGCAATGAGAGATAAAGAAATGAAAACACATGGACAAGATAACAACAGATATACATGGAAAATCCAAGAAAGAAAAAATCATAGAGAGATATCATAAAATATGAATAAGATTACAGTTTATTTTAAGGCTCGCTACCTAAAGAAATAAACTAAACTCTAAAAAACTTGCAGGCTAAGACACACAACCTTAGGGAAAGATACAAGGACTTGCACAATAAGGTGCACAACCTTAGGGAAATATATAAAGACCTACTAGGAAGAATCACTATCTTCGAGTAGGATACATGAATATTTCAATTTACAGCATATGTCAACAATACACTCTGTTGACTAAGGCATTGAAGTGAATTTAACTTATATTTTCTATAACTCACATTACTTATTTTATTTTTCCACTCTTGCACAAATTTCAACTGATTTTTTCTTATAATTATATCCTCAACAATTCAACCTCAAAAACATAAATACAATGAAAGTGGTCCTATATAGGAGAAATAGAGGACCTAAAACAAATTATTACATCTTCCAATGTGATCCCAATTATTAAACATGTTGGTGCACATCATCCCATGTCAGCAACAATGAATCATGTAGAAGAAACACTAGCAACATTACCAATCAGCCCAAAAACACGTCTTCCATCTGAATTTACTCAATATGATTCTCAATGGGATAGGAAAGACCTAAACTCATCTTAACACAATCTCAAATGCTATCATAGACCCCCAAGCATATAGTTCAAGCAAGAGAACAAGCCTTGTCAGCTAGACATCAACAAATCACTCAAAGAAACAACTCAAACAATATGCAGCACCAAAGAGATCAACTATTGATGTATGGACCACAAAGAGACATTCCATGAATGTCTAATAACACCCCCATATACTTATTTAACACTTTGATGCCAAAAACAACTAGCACAAAGCACTTAATCTCAAAATCTTAAGAGACCTACTCATGAGAGAATATTTACAAACCAACTTGTGGTAAACTTCATCACATGGAAGTTTAATTGAGACACTACACAAACACTAAAATCATGACCACCAAGACACAAAAATAGAAACAATAATGTGAAGAAATATGGATCATTTTCTTAACCAATCCTGACAAGCAACCAAACTACCAAGCTAATGAAATTACTAGAGATCTCCTTAGCAACATTGGTGACCTAAAAATATAAGAAGGAAAATCCACAAAGGGTCAAGGTCTTCATTTAAATTAATACATTATCAACACCTACACTTCTCCTTTAAACAATTATACATGCTCCCCTTATCAAAAACAACCAACCAACTTGTCACATCTCAATTTCATTGCTTGCATTTAATAATGTTGATTTAATTGAAATATTTGAAAAATGGAATTTATTATTTGGTATTTACGGATTTGATAAATGCAATGATATATTTAAAAAATGAATAGCTCATAATTTTATGATTTAAGAGAATTATTTCATCAATTTTATCAGTTAAATGTTACTGATAAGTGGGCAAGTGCAAGAATGTGTGTCTAAGAGCAGGTTGAAGGATGAAAACTTGATTGAGGTAGGGATGCTTAACCGGATGACAACATTAAGTAAGAATGAAATCTAGAATCTCACACACCACAGTAGACCATGACATTTGCATTTATCTGTAACTGAAAAATATCATTTTTTATTGTATGGAATCATAATTTGGTGAAATAAGCAATATTGTGAAAGAAATGGATTTAGTGCATCCTTTTCTTACCTTGTTTATCTCAAAGTTTGATATAAAATGGTGTTCAAAATGCTTTATATCATATACATTTATCATAAGGAGAATGATTATATTATTTGTTCTTTTTGACAAACTTG
>CM021103.1:520883922-520953596 GCA_007115665.2 Sequoiadendron giganteum
ACCTCTCTCTCTCTACCCCACTCTCCTTCACCCCTCCCCTCCCACACTCTCTCCCTCCCCCCCTTCTCTCTCCCTTCCCTCACTCTCTCTCCCTCTCTAATAATAATAATTTCTTATTAAATATTATTTATATATTAAATTACATATATATAATTTATATTTTATAACAAATAATTTACAAAAAATAATAATATAATTAATTATATAATAAAAAAAGAAATAAAAATATATAGATATAAATATATAAATACAAGTATATTAACATATACAAATATAAATTAGATAAAAAAACTAGATCAACAACAAAGTATATAATTTACTTCATCACTAGATCCAATAGATATACAACTCAACTTAACTAACTTAAGATTATCATCATGGGATTACATATTTATTAACTTGTAATAACAGAGGATAAATGGCCCTGCAATTTCATGAATTTTCAGCTACCTCAGGCTTTGATTTAATGTTTTTAAAAGTGAAAATAATAATCAACCTTCAAATTTGATGTGAATACCACTCATCAAAGCGGGGCTTCTCAGTCATGCAAATAAGTTGTCAGCCCAGTTGATCATTTTTAACAGAAAAAAAGGCGAGTTGGGCAATTTTTTAAGATGCTTGTACATTTATGAATGCAGTAACGACGAAGATGAAAATGGAGCTCCTTACTGTTATGAGTCGATTGTTACACCGCAGCCACAAGAATATATGGAGGAGAGAAGTTGATGTTAGAATGATAGAAAATGAAAATGAAAATTTGGACAAGGAAAGCGATAGTGAATTTGGCAATAGTAAGGGACAATTAAAAGCATAAGAGCAGACATTGGACATCGACATCTTTAATAACACGTTAATATTTGAGCCTCCTGAGGCGGAACAAGAGTACCAGGACAAGGGGGAGGATGAGAAGGAGGGGGGATTGCCTCCCTCATCAACAGACTTGCTTAGCTCTAGTAGCACGAAGGATAACGAGGAGACGGGGATGGTGAGTGAGCGACACAGAAAGAAAGACTCTATTCAAGCAGTGGTAGATGTGCATTTTAGGTTTCTGGTAGAAAAACTTATAGCTGCAGAGAATGTGAATGGTGAGAGGTGGAAAGAAATAATTTGTTCATTGGCATGGGAAGCTAGATGTTTCGAAGGAAGGAAAAGCAATGGATCCTCGAGGCTATGTCAAAGTCAAGCGTATAGCATGTGGCCACCACACTCAAAGGTATCCTTGCTTTCGCCTCTTTAACCGATTGCCCCTTGAATGTGGTAACATTCTCCTCTGTTAACGTATCTATGTGTTGCTTTGACAGCGAGTTAATTAATGAAGTGGTTTTCAAGAAGAATGTAGCACACAAGCACATGAAAAAAAATAGCATGGTCGCTGCCCAGTGAATTGCTGTTGATTTTTTCTATGAAAGAAACTGGCCAACATAAGCAATTGCATAAAACCCTGCTGTGAAAAGTTAAGCTCGGTGCTGTGTTGTACCCCAGTGCTTAAGAAAAGCAGATAGGGTTCAGACTCATCAGAGGACAGGTAATGGATCTCAGTTATAAGAACGCCAGCACGCTAATTATGTTAGGATCATCAACAGAGGGCTTATAAAACCCCAACACACATATTCATAGGCAATAAATAAAATCTCACTTTAAAAACACACCACATGGATATCAGCAACTTCACATTTCACAACAGGGTAAATCTCAATTAGAAAATCAATTGTAAAGAAATGAAAAAAATCCCTACACATGGGTATACCTCTAGGTTTGTCAATGTTCTGCCATTTTATTTTGTTCAAACCACGGAGTGAACTAGCCTTTTTATCACAAACACCTCATTCGACAAGAAATGCACTATTCTACATTCAAAAGTTGAAAACATACCTCAAGGCTTGAATATTTTCAAGAACAGCCAACAAAGCAATAAGTCATCAAGGGAAAGCAAAATCAGACGTCTCACTTCTGCTCTTCCACTGCACAAAAATTCCATGTATCAACAAATTGGAAGGTAGTTGGAACTCCTCCAGCTTCTGTGGCATCTTGTAACAGGGATAAGAACGCAAGTGCAGCAGTTAGGGCCTTTTTAGCAGCCAAAGAGCTGAACATGGATGAAACGTTTTCCTTGTCACCTCCAGCCAAATCAGATAAGCCTTGGCAGATCTGCAAGTAAATACAGTTTCAAGACCAACATAAGCCTATTAAGATCTTGACATGTCTGTAACTCTCTGGACTTTCGTTTTCAATATAATACCTAAAATCCTTATAGGGCACCAAGAAATTTCATATACTAAATTATGTGAATATTAGTTTGTGGGTATTCATACAACGAGAGATTCCCCAGAAAAAATGAAATACCGACCATTGCTATGGCTGCACTCTCTTCATCCACAGAGGCCACTTGAAAGTGATTGAACAAGAATTCTCAGCAAAGATATCTGCACTGGAGGCTTTCAGTCCCACCACTACCTTTGGGGTTTCAGGAAGGCAGAATGTACTATTAACACATCCCTCCAGTTTTAGTCCCTGTAGTTGAACATTAATATATTACCAGCATCAATTATAACAGTTGTTAGGCGTTGAAAAGGGTCAGATGCAGGTTCACAATTAACAGAATAAACAGGTAATGAAACGAAAATGCAGATATTCAAGCTGGTCTCCTATCTCTGTGGTGCCAAATTTCTGCCCAAAGAAAAGTAATGACTCCCAGATCAATAACTTCAGAAAGACAAGGTATGTGTTAAGCAACTAGAAAGGGAAGGAATACATAATCTGGCTATATAAAAACCCATTTCTTATAAGCTATATAGGATTTATGCCCAGATTTAGATATAAACAGCTGTATATAGGCATTCTCTGTTCAATCAACAATTGCAGTTTATTAGGTAACAGGGATAAGAACGCAAGTGCAGCAGTTAGGGCCTTTTTAGCAGCCAAAGAGCTGAACATGGATGAAACGTTTTCCTTGTCACCTCCAGCCAAATCAGATAAGCCTTGGCAGATCTGCAAGTAAATACAGTTTCAGAGACCAACATAAGCCTATTAAGATCTTGACATGTCTGTAAATCTCTGGACTTCCATTTTCAATATAATACGTAAAATCCTTATAGGGCACCAAGAAAATCTGATATACTAAATTTTGTGAATATTAGTTTGTGGGTATTCATACAAAGAGAGATTCACCAGAAAAAATGAAATACCGACCATTGCTATGGCTGTACTCTCTTCATCCACAGAGGCCACTTGAAAGTGATTGAACAAGAATTCTCTAAATGCGGCATAATCAACAAAGATATCTGCACTGGAGGCTTTCAGTCCCACCACTACCTCTGGGGTTTCAGGAAGGCAGAATGTACTATTAACACATACCTCCAGTTTTAGTCCCTGTAATTGAACATTAATATATTACCAACATCAATTATAAAAGCTGTTATGCGTTAAAAAGGGTCAGATGCAGGCTCACAATTAACAGAAATGCCTCAAGTTTGCTAGCAGTGTAGAACCATTTTCGGGTCGCTTCCAGCCAAAAGATTTCCTGCAGATTTGTTTTGTTTCCCAAAGGTACATCATCGTTTCCAAAATGCAGATATTCAAGCTGGTCTCCCATCTCTGTCGTGCCAAATTTCTGCCCAAAGAAAAGTAACGACTCCCAGATCAATAACTTCAGAAAGACAAGGTATGTGTTAAGCAACTAGAAAGGGAAGGAATACGTAATCTGGCTATATAAAAACCCATTTCTTATAAGCTATATAGGATTTATGCCCAGATTTATATATAAATAGCTGTATATAGGCATTCAATCAACCATTGTAGTTTATTAGGTACCCAAATTTTAGAGAGCATTCATAACAGGGTAAAAACAATTGGGTGTAGTTATTGAATTGATACCGTCCACTTCCATGAGCCTGTGTAGGCAAAATACTTGGGAACGCTGACATCTCCAATAGAAAGATAATTATTTGCATTGCCTGCTGTTCCATAGTGCACATCACCGGCTATGTCGAACTAGCCTATCAACATTTGAGTGGTCACACCTGCATTCAACTACACCAAATCCAAATAAAAAAGAAACAGGAAAACAACCGACTTTTTCTTGAGTATAACTGGCTAATATACACACTACCCACAAATCTTTGGTGCGACGCCCTTCATCCTCTCTGCCACAATTTGAGCACCTGCTATCTGAGATCTAATCTGCCCGTTACTTGGAGGGCCGTTATGACTTCCTAAATATAAAAATATGCCCGTTGGTTTCTCATTTTTATAATAGAACTTAATAATTATAAATTAATCTAAATTTAATTTATGATTTAAAATATACTTTGTGTGCTTTAATTTTCAAATTTATTTATAATTTTATAATTAACAATTCAAAAATCTATAATTTATCATAATTTATAATTCATAATTTACAATAATTAATATTTCTCCAATCTAATTAACCTAAGAGTTTATGGTATACATAAAAACAAAAATATAGCCAACATAGATTTAAAAACAATTAAAACTATAAAATAACTTAAGTAAACAAAATAAAACAAAATAAATTTTTATAAATAAAATAACTCTTAAGTAGCCTCCTTGAACTATTTATGAGGAACTCCATTAAGATTATTAATCCACTTCTATAATTGACATCATAAAATTACACATATATACTATAGAATATGATATTTCTGAATTCATAAATACAATAAATTATATATTTTTTACAAAAATATAAATAGTATTTATTATTATATTACAATAGTGGCTCACTTCTAATGGTTTAACCATGCACCCTTATGCACGCCAAATAGGAATTTATCTACTACTCAAAAGATTGATGAGGATAGTTCAACATCTACCACAATTATACTTGATGTCATAGTGGTTGTTGATGCAAATTCCTTACTTTGTGACCATGCATTAATTGATTGCTTTGTTGGCACCAACCTACATTTATTTATTCAAAATTGGTTTCTAAATTTTAATTCACTAAAATATGAAGTGGAAAATTCTCTGATTTAGATTTGCTTGTATAACCTTCCTAGCAACTTTGGTTAATGGATGTACTTTACATTATTGGGAATAACTTGGGAACTTGCGGTACTTGATGAGGAATGGTTGGTGGAGAATTCAAAACTATATTCTTGATTACATGTGGTCACAATATACAAACTTTTGAAAGGCATTTATCTTATGTGCACTTAATGGAGAATGCTCAGTGCAAACAATTGAGGTTGAAGAGAAGAAATTATTTTTAATAAAATGTGATAACTTCTCATATTTCACAAAATATTGACCCAAGGATCAACCCCAAAAATAGAAACAAATATGTGTTTAAAAGACCAAAAACTTGGTTCTTGACCTAGCCAATTATCCACAATGGTTGAATTAGATCAAACAAAAACTAGGAAGGTATGTACATAATCATGTTATACTTGTTCCTTTTAATGAGACAGTTTCTAGTGTAGATACTTTGCAAGTAGAAGAGAAAATGAGTGCAGAAATATATTTTAAATTATATGATGGGTTAGGAATCATGAATGTAAGATACATTAGCCAGTCTATGACTAAGATTTTGAAGGCCAATATTGATTCTAGGAGGAAGAGGGAGAGAAAAAATAATAAGCAAATAACAAAGGAATTTTCTTTGTCTAGAGGACAACCTAGCACTAATCACCACCTACTCAGATCTAAGGGAGGAAGTCCCTCCCTTAGAGGTAAATTAAGACTTCCTCATGAATATTAGGGGAACACCCATGACAAGACCATCACATAGAAACAATAATGGTTAACAACTACCACTGAGTAAGTAGTCATATCTTGAGGAACCTTTTGATAGATAACCCCTAAAACTTGGATTCTTCACCATGCACAAACACTTATTCCCATGTGTAGTAATGTCCATAGTCAAATTTTGAAAATTTAAGTTTCCTATCCCTTCCTATCTTGGAACATACTATGTTTTCAATGATCATTTTGTTGAAAAATTAGTATAGGATAGTTTACAAACCTCTTTTTCCCTCCAACCATTCATGAGATACAAGCTAGAAAACCTTTTATCATCATTCATCCTCCAACGTAAGTTGAATTAGAGGATCATAATAAGAGAAATAGGGCAACAGGGTGAATTTCAAAGATCTAAAGTCATGGATACCCCTTGGAGCTACCAAGCCATGGATATTTTGTGGTTTTTATTCCCCTCGACTATTTAACACACTTTTATTCTATTCCATCACTAGAGAATATCCATTAGGAACCCACTTCTCTATTCATAGCTAAACCATTAATCTACAAACTCACTCTATTTCCCTGAAAGACAAACCTAGACTCTTTTCCCTCACTTGAAAATCCCCTTATGCCCATTTCCTATCTCCCTTTGTATCCATCACATCCTCATACACCACTTTTTCTAGTTTTCTCCCTAAGGTTTGATATAGTGACAATCATTCTTGTACACTTTGAATATATCTAATAGTGCGTTATGGAGGCTAGAATACTCCTAATAAGGAACACACACAAAAAATATCCTATAAAATATTTTTCCACCCTTGTCATCAAATTCATCTCAAATTATCTCATTGTCAAGAGTCAATGTCAATATTCTATAAGCAAGAGAAAGAAAAAGAATTGGAGGCAAAAAATTCTAAACTTTATGGATTTATTGGAGACAAAGACACTTTTTCTTAGGAGGGGTTGTATTTCCTTGCTAAAATTAGGAATATACACTTTATAAAAATATCTAACAATGTCCAAAATTTCACTAGACGTGTTGTCTCCTCATCTCATTTATGCAATCAAACTAATCACATGTACTAAGTGAAAACATTCTATTTTTAGTTTCTTTGTGTACTTATTCATTCCAAAAATGATATATTATTTTTTATAGATCAAATCAATATATATTTATATTGTGTGATGTTTTAAATTTGATTTAGTAATGATAGTATAAAAGAAGAAAAACTACAATCTTTTAAGCATCCACACTAGAGATGACCTATTATAACCCTCCACAATTATCAATGAAGATCCAATACCTTTCAAAATTCACACTCACATGGTGAATATAGATATATTTTCACTGTGGGACTGGGATAAAGATGGTGTATTTTGGAATGATGATTTTACTCATTTCTTGGGTTTATCTCTTATAGTGCATGTTAACACTATGAGGCCTAGCCTTATGCGTGACTCTCGAAACATCTTTATTATTGAACGATCTATATAGTACCAGCTAGTTGAAGTCTTTTTAAGCCTTTTCTACTCAGTCCAATCTATATTGTCATGTTCAACTATGCCAATGGACCTCTTATTATTTTGATACTCCATGATTGATTTCACATTGTTAGGTTCTGGACTTATGAACTTGGCGATTGACAGTAAAATACATTTATTTCATGTGTAGAATAGCTTCAATTCCATATTGTTTTTGGAATGATCTAATTTATTGATCTAGTTAAAAGTATATTTTGATTTTATGTGATGAATATTTTTACATTTTCCCATTCTAATTGAATTTTTTTGAAGTTGAAATATAGTTTCAAGTAGGATTTGAATTATTCAAGTGTTAACCTGATTTGAGTTGGAGTTAATAAGGGTTATCTATGCATAGTATGTTAGATATTATCCTATTTTGTTGTAAAATTAGAATTAAATTGATATACGATATGATGTAAAATTGATTAAGATCTCCTTGTGAGTTATGGTTTTGTATAGTCTATGATAATGTATGCATTCTAAATTCAAGTTTCTTTAGCTATTATATTGGACATATAAATGGATTTTATTAAGCATTTAATTAATTTTTATGGCCAATAGAAACTAGAAGTCTCCTAAGAAAACTTTAATTATGTTATCCCTAGAAATGTCTTGACCTTATTCTATGAAGGAGACTAAGGCCTTTTATTGTAATTAATGTTGTAATGTGATTTATTTTGCATTGTAAAATTTATCTTATTTTCCTAAGGTATTTGGGAGTTAGAATTTGAGATGAGGGGATCCTAGTTGGAAAAACTTGGATTTTCCTTTGATAATACTTTAAAATGGTCTTTAAATGTCTTTTCCCTCTTATTTTTAATGTTTTTAGATCATTAGATCAAGTAGGGTTAGCCCACAATATCGTGTCAATTTTTTTTGTCAAAGTAGGACTTTGAAATCAACATTTTTCACCAAACTTCAATTTATGAAACCTATAGCAACTAAACTTTTATTAATTTGAAGATGTGAACTATTGTTTTGTAAAGATTTGTGTGTAGATTATAAATATATATTTTTAAAAATTAGAAGTAAATTGTGAATTCTTTGTGTAATTTTTAATAACTTTTTTATAGTAAACAACATTTTTTAAAACTGTTGTTTATTTCATAGCACATAATTTTTTTATTGAAAGGATAAAATTATAAATTTTAAAATATAAATTTGTAACATCAAATCTAGTGCATGGATATTTTTTCATAATTTTTTGTTTCATTGTTTAAAAATAATTTTTGAAGTCAAAGTATTTATAATTTGGACATAGGTGTATGTCATAACACATAACACATTTTGTATGTATTAAATTATTATTATCATTATTTTCTGAAATGGGATATCAATACCTAATGCACACATATTTTTATTTTATTTTTCTCTATTTTTCTATTTTTTTGCGTGTATGAAACAAATACCTTGATGTTTGGTGAAAAACCTACATTCAAAAGAAATAAAATATAAATATAATAATAAAATAAAAAATATTCAAAATTAGAATTTTTAGAAGGCTTGTAATAATGACTACATACTAACAAAATATAATTTATAAATGGGTAGAAGTAAAAACCTATGTCACACTTTTATAAAGGAATTAGCTAACACAAATAAAAAATTTCAACTTCAACCAAATAAAAGTGATTCTTCTATTTTCAATTTTTCAAAATGATGTAATCTAATGAAATGTAGAATTCTTGATGAAGTTAATTCCTATATTTTTTAAAATTAAAAAATGATAATTTTTTTATAAATTTAAGAGCATATTTTAATTGTTGAAAATTTATGTGGGAGGAAAAATATACTTGTGTCAAGAACAAAAATGCATTTAATGTGGGGGAAACTAGGGTAGGTATTTCTTAGATTTTCTTGTAAAATCCTAGTTTCAAAAAGAGTTATCATGGCTGCAACAAGAATCATGAAAGATGATTGGAAGCACATAGGTTAAGGTTGATGAAGATTTGTGTCAAATCTAACAAGAACCTAGGGTTTGTGGATCTTATATACCTCCCTACATTGAAGAAGAAGAAGAAGAGAAAGAATAAAGGGAACAAAGATGATAAAAGGCCCCTAAGACTCTAGAAAAGTATGTTCAAAAGAATCATTGAACATATTAGATCATCCAAGATAAGAATAATGATGTGAAAACTAGGAGAAGGCTTGTAAAAGCAAGTGAGCAAGTGATTTTGTGCTTACTTTCAAAGGTAGATCTCAAAACCTTTGTCAATGCTAGAATTTAGATGAAGGATGGATGAAGATAATACAAAAAGAATTGAATCAGATACAAAATAATTGGATATGGGAATTGGTTCCTAGCCCAGCTGATAAGAATGTTATAGGAACAAAGTGGGTGTTTCAGAACAAGTTGAATGAAGATCTATGTGAAGTTGTGAGGAACAAATCCAAATTGGTATGTAAGGGTATTCACAAGTATAAGGTATTAATTTCAAAGGATCTAATATCTAGAATGGAGGTAATCAAAATTTCATTTTCCTTTGCTTCTCATGATAATTTCAAGGTCTATTAGATGGATGTCAAATCAACCTTCTTGAGTGTTGATTTAGAGGAAGAGGTCTACATTGAGAAACTAGATGGTTTTCATCTATCAAAAGATTTGGAAATGGTGTGCAAGCTCAAGAAAGCTCTTAGAGCTTGGTATGCTCAACTGGATAAGTATTTACTTAAGTAAGGTAGTAATCTTTACATTACAGTAGAGGAAGATAAGATTTTGATAATTGATGTATATATGTTGATGATATCATCTTTAGTGAAGATGATAATATGTGTAAGCGGTTTGTAGAAGAGATGTACAAATATTTTAAGATATTTATGATTGGTGAGCTGTATTTCTTCCTTGGGCTTGAAAATTTTCAACTTGATTCAATGGTATCTTTATTTCTCAGGCTAAGTATGCTAGAGATATGTCAAATAAGTTTGGCATGGAGGATTCCAAACCAATAAGTACTCCTATGATTACTAGTTGTCACTTTAGAAAGGTTGATTAGACTCTTTATAAGTATGTGATTGGAGGTTTATTATACTTGACTGCTTCTAGACTTGATACTATGCATGCAGTATGTTTGGTTTCCATATTTCAAGATAATCCTAAGAAAACTCATGAGGAGGCAATAAAAATAATATTTAGATATTTAAAGGGAACTCTAGATTATGGTTTGTGATATAATAAGGATGATAAATTTTCTTTGAGTGTTTATACTAATGTTGATTAGGAAAGATGTGTGGATAACCAAAGAAGCACTAGTGGAAATGCATTTTTCTTATGAGACAGATTGGTTCCTTGGTTTAGTAAGAGGCATGAATCAATATCCTTATCCATAGTAGAAGCTCAGTATATTGTTGTAGCATCTTGTTGCACTAAGGTGCTTTAGATGAAGGGGACTTTGAAAGATATAAAGATGGTGTATGATGAAGCCATTCCCATATTGTGTGATAATATCAGTGCAATAAACATTTTTGAGAATCCATTGATGCATTCAAGGACCAAAAATATTTCTATCCGTTATCACTTTCTAATAGAAAAGACTATAGAGCGAGATTTAGGATTGGAGTATGTTTCTACTAAGGATAAAATTGTAGACATCTCAGGGGGAGTAGGTAGTTGTGTAACATTCCCAACTAAATTTTTCCCCAATAAATTAATAATTGACATTATGAATATAAATTCAAGATATAAATCCCATGGCTATTTTTCCAACATAGCAATTTCATGTCCATAAATTAAAAAAAATAACAAAATCTGATTATATTCATTTCCAAATATCAATAGTCAATGTACAACTTTGACTTGGCATTCAATCACCACAGAGTCAATACAATATTTATATTTATGATACAAGTACAGTAAATAGAATTCCATTGAAATTATTCTATGATAGCTCACTTCCACTAGTGGACAAGAACATGGTTGAGATGCTTTTCCACCCAACCACGAAACAATACCTCCCTCAAATTATTTGGTCCATCGAAGAGTACTTGACCCTACACAAAACACTTAGGAAGAGATATAGTTTGCAAGGTGGAATCTATGCATGACTAACTACATGCATTTCTATCCAGTGTTAGAACATATAAGTTCCATGTTAGATAAATAAAACACAACAAAGAGAGTATAAATAATAAATAATTTGGTCCACAGTAAAAATGGCTACAAAGCTTGGACAAGCTTGTGCTACATAAAATGAAATTTAAAAATTAGATTTGGAAAATAAAATCTACACTCTCTAAACACCCATTCTCGAAAGAAAATTTTATCGTGACAAAGGGGTATCCATACCTTCTAGACCATCTACTAGCATCTTATTCCAGTGTGCTCTAGTCTATCAAGTACTTTTGTATCATTTCATTTTAATATCATCAACAAGTATTCCTTCTAAATTCTGGTATAACCAATCTTCCATTCATGATTTAACTATCTTTCCATTAATATTCGTATTGCAATTCAACATTGTTCCATTTCTATAGTTCTTTCCTTTGCAAATGAAATTAATCAATCTTAATCAATGAGTAAATAAAGATGAAATCAAAATTTATACCACATGTATATGTACAATCATAAATGAAGTATTTATGCATGTACACATATATGCTAGAAAATAACACAATTTGGAATATGCTTATACATTCTGAATATTTAAGGTAAAATATTTCTTACATGCAGGTTTCCATATTTAGATAAAGTATCAACTTCATTTAGATGTTCCATTTTATCTCTCAATAACAACTAGTCTCATTTAAAATACAAATGAAACATTAATTCCATAGTCACTTGTCTTTCATATGGACTAGAGAACAACTGAGAATGAAACATGGTTGATTTACAACATCTTAAGTATTCAATTCTAGTAAAATAAACAAATTAAATAGAATATATGTACCCTTTAGTCTAATACAAAATAGATTCTATATTAAGTCTATTTTTGGCCAATATGTCCATTTGTTGTTTAGTTTAAATTCACTACCTTAATATTTTTTTTAAAGGAAAATCAAAACATTGTAATATTGGTTGCTTTATTCCATCAATAATGATATTCCACATAAGGGTGATGATAAGCATGTTATCATGTAAATGATAACACGATATTGGTTATCTAAAAGTTCCTTCATTTTACTCGATATCTAATGTGCCATGATTTGACCCACAATACAATGAAAGCACCCTTTAAAAAATATATAAGAAACTTAGTATAGTTTTTGTTCGAATCTGAATTAAAATACTGGATTAAATCATAGTTAACATGTATATATATACATACATATAGGCACTTGAATAATGATTCAAATGATTCTTAAAATTGCGTCTTGAGATGGCCAAGCACTGGTAACACATAAAACATCAAACATTACTGTCATGCATGGAACATTAGCAATGTTCGACTAAGGGTTTTCATCAAACAATAACATTATTCTTAATACTATTTCTCTTACAAAGTATGGTGAAAGTTTATGAATTAAAATAAGCAATGAGAAGATTGTTCGAGCCATGCATTTATGAGGGTTTGATTCACCACATTTATCACACCAAAATGGTAGGTGTGACGTACATGATACCAAATGAGTGATTCATGTAGTTCACTGATAGAAAAAGTATCAAAAAAATATAAATCACTTGAATAGCATAATCTAGATGCTCATAGAGTGTCGTTGAAATAGTATAAGCCAAACACAATACAAGACAATAAGCAACAATGAATATACAAGACAAGGTTTTCCTGATAAATGAAATGTAACAATAATGGTCGGGTTGAATGGCCATGACTACATGGAAAATGTAGCATGATGGTGGGAACCTATCATGGGTGTCTAACCCAATACTTGTGCATGAAAGGTATATTAAATAACAAGCTGAAAATGGTGGATCCGCCCCAAACAGAGCTACATACAATATTATAGAGCCGAGAAAATGCATGATAAGGGCACAAGAATTACACGATATTTCAAAATAGCACATAAGAATGAATAACCATTCGACTCAAAAGAGAAACAACTAAAATAGGTTCGAATTACCTCTCCTTGTGCAATTCTTGGTTATTTTTCCTTTTATAGAAATTAGCGATAACTTCTCAATCTTTCATTTTTCCCTTTCTTTGTCGATCCTTTTCCTTGATAGTCTCTTGTTTTTCGCTAGATTGTCTCTTCAACTTGCCACCTTTGACCAAGAATATCTCCTTTTCTATCTTTGGAGATAGTGGTCTTAATTTTCTTTTTTCATATTCCTTTCTTTTAGCCGCTCACTTCCCCTCTATTTTTGAACATTGTTTGTTACTTTCTAACATGAGATGGGTCATCCCCTATCCCATTAATTATGTGAGCTAAAAATTAAGGGATGAATTCATTATTAAAACCCATGGTAATACATTTATATATATATATATATATATATACACACACTTATATATATGGTTTCACCCACATATATATATATATATATATATATATATATATATATATATATATATATATATATATATATATACATATATTTATAGATATATATATCTTTATTTCTATGTAGGGATTTACAAGTATACTTATGATTTTATTTTTCCATTTCCTTATTCAAAGGCCTTTTTTTCAAGCTCGTCAAAAATAAAAAATAATACAATTGTTCTCCTTATGATAATTGTATATGATAGAATGTATTTCCAGTACCATTTTATATCAAACTTTGAGATAGACAGGGTAAGACAAGGATGGACTAAATTCATTTCTTTCACAAGATTTCTTATTTCATCAAATTATGATTCCACACAATAAAAAATGATATTTATCAATTATAGACAAATGTAGATGTCATGGTCTACTATGGTGTGTGAGATTCTAGATTCCATTCTTGCTTACCATTGTCATTTGGCTAAGTGTTCCTGCCTCAATCAAGTTATTGTCCTTCAACCTGCTCCTGCACATACATATTCTTGCACTTGCCCAATTATCCATAACCTTTAATCGATAATATTTATGGAATAATTCTCTTAAATCATAAAATTGCAAGATATTCATTTTTTAAATAATATCATTGCATTTATCAAATCCATAAATACTAAATGATAAATTCCATTTTAAAAATATTTCAATTAACTCAACATTATTAAATGCAAGCAATAAAATTGAGATGTGACATCCTTCCCCACTAGAAAGAGACATGGACCGATGTCTAATCAAACAAAATTGATTCCCAATGTTCATTTCAACAATAATTAATACTGTTTTCAAGACAAAACATCAGAACATACAAATACAAAAATATTAAGCAACAATATAAAGCAAATCATCTTTGGTCTATCTAAGAAATAAAATGAGGAAATGAGTGTTATATCTCCTTTGCATCCTCCCACACAACACTGTCCACATAATACTAATACCATTGGACCTTATATTGAACTATGTCTCTATTTTGCAACTTGGCATTGTGTCTATCTAGAATTCTAATGGGCTCCACTAGTACCACTCCTAGATCCTCCACCTGTAAAAAAATTCAATCAATTATATGAGATGTATCTTGGTGGTACGACTTAAGCAAAGAAACATGAAACACATTATGTAGTTGAGTTAGAGCAGGTGGTAGAGTGAGTATGTTGGAATCAAGGAATGTTGAGAGGGTGGGTGAATTGGTGTTCTATAAAATTTAACCTTATTAACTTGATCTTTAAACCACTTATAACATCGAACCAAAAGAAAGATGTAAGAACATAAGACAAGCAACCACAACACCATAACACAAGGATTTTTACGCAGAAACCCTATTAGGGGAAAAAACACGGTGGAAGTCAATCCAAAATTTGAGTATACTCAATATAAGTGTTTACAAAAGGAATGCACATGCATTCATAAACACTGTCTAGAGCTCGCTGCTCAAATAAAAAAGGCTTTCTTCCCAAAAATAATACTCGTTGTCTTACAGTCATATCCAGAAGATAGCTAGAGTAGATGAACTAAGAAATAACATCTGCTAATGCTTGATTATAGTTCCGGTTAAGCACATTATTCACATTCTTCACACTTTGTCTGATTCTGCTATGAAACTACACACAATCGATCTATATTCCTTCTAACTCTCATATCACATCGCATCATATATCAAAATGATATGAATGATCAATTATATATATCTATGACTAGAGATTAGTACAAGTGCATGTTAGCTTGAACAAAATATAAAATATGCACAAACTGTCAGCCCAATCCATAGAAAATTAATAATGTGAACCAAGTAGCATCGACCAAAACATAGTAGGGAACGAGAAAAACATGTCTCAAACATGAAACACCATAAATAATTATGTCTCAAAGATGCATAACACACTTCACTCATTTAGTTGGTCTATCTACACTATTAGACTGAAAATCAATACACCGGATCTTCTAACTTGCACACCAATCAATGTGAACCCTGATGATTCACAAATAAGATAGTTCATACATCAAAATACCTTCCCTAAGATCCACAACACAAAATGATAACATGAAATTACGTATGAGCCAATATACACAACTCTGTTGGATACCCTATTTTATCTTTGACAGATAACACATATATTAAATCTGGCTTTCGGTATAAGCAATTACAAAGATGTGGATGTGATTAATAAATAGGGTTTCCATCAATGAAAAAAACTAGATGACTTGTGCAATGTATCCTTCCAACAATCTCCCCCTTTGGCATTGATGGCAACACTTAGTGAAACATGACTAAGTGTCAGAATCGGTACCAACATGAGTACACTGCAATCCTCAAAACTTAAAAAAAAAAAATTATCCACAACTCCCCCTGAGATGAATAAGACATTTTTCACTATCTCACACTCCCCCTTTTACATCAATGGAAAAGACGGGAATCTGCATACCAAAAATCATTCAAAATTGTATATGTATAAACATGCTTTACTAATTTACATTAACTTGAATATGTTTGCAAAATTGTTCTTCAACAGGCTTAAACTAGTGTCCCAACCCTTTTTGAGAATCTCCAAAATAGTCATGTGACCAAAAAAAAAATAGTATTGCATCTTTGCTAACTCAAGATTTGTTGGATCACTAACAACCATAGCATCTTGTGCTTCCTTCAATGCACTAAGCATTGTCTCCATTTTAGGAGCAATTAGTCCTCTGAGTTCACATACCCTTTCATTTTTTTTGTCTCTTTCATGCTTCAAAATTTTGATTTTGTCAAGCAGGGATATGATTTGACCTTCATGCTTACTCACAAAAATGGTTAAAGGATCAAAGGTTTGAGAAATATTTGCTAACTATTTCTCATATTCCTTGATTTTCTTCTCAGTGACCTCGAGGAATTTAGACAAAGATAAACATGACTTGTAAATATTTCCACCCTCAGATAATGCACCTTGAATGTTCTTTTCACATGTAGCTTAGAATGATTTATCATTAGCAATCATACACTTCAATCTACTGAACTTGTCTACATCAAATTCTTTCTGAACCTTATCCCCAACTGACTTTTCAAGAGACTCAAAGTGAGTACTTATAGAGTTGATAAGTTTCTTCAGATGATCGAAGGAAGAATCAGATGAATCCTTGACATGTGTGGGCATGATATTATTCAAGATACCAGATGCAAGACTCAATAGCTCAGGGTATGTGCAGGATCATCATGGAAAAAATAGGCCCTTAAGTGGTGATGGAAATTCAAAAAATTAGAGTTAGACAACTTGACATAAAAATTTGAATAAGTTATCTATATTATTTCAAAAATATGTAAGAATAGAATCTGTAGCAAATTGAATGTAGTTTCTAAACTACCAGGTTTATTTAAAAAAAGAAAAAATCTATTTGGTGAAAATTTGAAATTTCAATGCAATAGTACTTAAATTTCAAGGACAAACATAGAAGTAGGTGTCTATCCGACCACCCTAACCACAATAAAATGATAATATTTTCTTATAAGATTTTAGATATAAGTAGAGGACTCATGTTTCGATGTGATGCATATTTTTGTATAATTTTTTTCCAAGTAAATAATTAATTATGTTTTTTTATTACAAATTTTAAAAAAATATTAAAATTCGTAGGTCTGACCACCTTAACTTGGTCAAAACTTCATGAAATTCATTTTTTTTTAATCCTATAGTATGCGAAGCATAAAATGTGACACATGCTTTAGATTCGAAAAATGTGATACTATTTGAAAGCTATAGATTTTTTTCAATCAACCTATCAATCATGACTTTAGTCATAATTCAACTAGAAAATGAATGATAATGATTTATTAAATTCAAAGTAAAGCATAATTTATATTGGTGGAAAGTTGAGAATCTCCTTTAAAAACCCTTTTCGTTTCATCAATTTTGGGTAAAAAAAAGTCGTCAGCCACATGGGTCATCATATTACTTACATATCACCAATTTTTGGCCCATCATGATCTTGCACATACCCCTCACTGTCCTCAATGTGAGATTTCAACAACTCTTCCCTTGCCTTGGTCTGAGAAAATGATGCAACCTTCAGATTCTGAATAGGAGATAAAGTGGCCAAGTTGATAGGACCTTCAACCAATTCAGGGTAAAACTCCTCCTGATGTTCTTCTAAAAACTTCTTTATTGCCTCTGTAGTGTCTCTTGCTTCCATAGAAACTTCCTTTACCTCAACCTTCTTTTCTTCAATCTTAGATTCTTTCTTGACTTTGGGAATCTCTACTTCTTCAGCTGACATATCTTTAGGAGCTTCAGTCTCCATGGGAATTTTAGTATCTTCCATATCTAGAGGATTCTGAGTGTCCTCAATTGTCTTTTCTCCCACTTATTCAATATTAGCTAGAACATCTTCAACATGAGATTCTTTAGACACAACATTATATCTGTTCTTCAATAGAACTGCCTTAAGAATTTTTTCAGTGTCTTTTGGCACTTCCTCAGTCTGCCTGATCATAAGCTTATTCACCCTTGATTTTCTCTTAAAATCCTTTTTAGCATTGTTGAGGATTTTCTTCATTTATTATATTGACATAATCAAACATAGATTGGCAAGTATGTGTTCTCTCATTTGTTCTTCTTCAGATCTTGCATTCACTCTCCTCATTTCTAAGACTTCATATAACCCTTTAGGTAACCCTGACATTATCTCTATGAGATTCTTATTGAAAATATTCAAATATTTTATTGTGGCTTCTTCAAGAGTTCTCTAACTGGCACTATCAAAAGTGTCATACCATTAAGAAAGTGTTGTGAGATTACCATCCTTGATTAATTATTTTTCCACTTCCTCTATAGTCATACCCAATTTATCTATTTTCACCATTTTCTTGGCATTTTCTTCATTAGAGGGCTTGTGCTTAGAGAATTTTGATGCCTTTCTTCCCTTATACTTGATTTATCTCACTTTTTCATCTGATTTAGTTTCTTCACCATCTTCAACAACAACATAGACTCTTGTGCTTTTATCCTTCTTCCTCTTTCCTTCTCTTCTAGTTGTCTTGACTTGAGCTTTTACAAGACTTGATTTCTTTGTGGGATTGGATGAGGGTGCATAGCTCCTTGTACATCTAGATCTGGAGGAGGATGCTTCTATACAATTTGACTTAGTTCTAGTAGGCTCCCTCTTTCCAACTTGTTCTCTTTTCTTCCTATCCTCCCTCACTGCTTCAATTGATATCCCGATGCTTTCTACAAAAGCTTCAACTTCTTTTCTCACCTTTCAGTCTATCACAAGTTTCCTCAGTTGGTTATGCACTTGTATATACTTTTCTGCAAAGGTACCAAACCTTTCTTCTATTGGATCTCAAGGTTTACTCAACAAGTGTTCGACATACAACTCCTAAATGTGTTCTTCAACCTCATATCCCATAGGCATTATCCAAACTATTCTAGGTTTTTCCTCTTCCATCAAACACTGATCAATGTCAACCATGAATCAAATAGTTTCCTTATACTTTTCCACAATAGACTTAGGAATCCTTTCCCTAGATTTTATTACACTCTAAATTTTTTTGAAGTAGCCCCATATAGTAGTTTTCCTTGCTTTGATATCTCCAATTCTGTATAACATATCTCTGATTTGAACAACTACAGGTTTGTCACCTTCCCATTGCACTTTACCAACTTCCGAAACTTCATTCATGAAGTAGAAGAATAGACACAAAAGAAGATTACGATACTTGAAAATGTTCTTATACTTCTTGATTTTACCAAGATTTTCAATTAGATGGCTCTGGAGTAACTTGCATAGGTCATATTCTGCATTTTCCTTCACCATTTGATAAGCTACATAGATTGCAATACCAGATACAGAGTTATCCTTGCTAGAGTGATATATTTTATATCTAATAACCATAGAAGCAAACTTTGCATCCAATTCAATGATGCCATTAACTATCATGGATCTTCTATCGAAATTGGAACTGGTTGCCTCAATGACTATTTGGTTCTTTACAACTTTCAATGTGGGAAACTCACCGGTTCAATTTGAAGACCAGTAACAATGCTTATAACTTCTCTTGTGATCTTGAAAGGATGATTTAACCACATGAACTAGGCATGCACTCGACTTAATATGTACCAAACCCATTCATTTTCATTGAACACTTGACTTGCACATTTAGGTTTTACTTTAAAATAATTGCATCTACACAATGCTACATACACAACATATAATATAAAAGAGATATACATGTTCATTCACATCAAGAAATTTCTTCAAGTTTCATGTTCTTATTTAACAAAAAAAAAAAAGACTTTCTTTATTTATATTAAATATGGATTTACACTTATCCTTGTTTACAAAAATTTTCCATGCTAAGCAGTTCCATCATTATCAGAAAGAGGACATTCCTCTGGATCCTCATTCAAATTTACATCTCCCCTCTTGGGTGAGGCAAGATGTGCACATAGGCCCTCTTTCTCCTTCTTAGTCAATAAAGGTGCATGAGGTCCACATATTATTGGTCAATCTCTAAATGTGGAGGGTTTCTTAGTCTTAGGAGTTCGTTTGGACTCAATATTTTTGCCTCTCTCCAATTTGAGATGTGTGAGGGTGTGTACTATATTTTCATCATTAGGAATCTCAGGTTGGTCTTCAAGTTTGTGATTCTCTTCAATAAAAAATAGCTTCCTTGAAGCCCTAATGGTTTTTCCATTCTTCCTTCTTGACTTGGACCTCCCCATTTCTTGAAACCAATTTAGATTTGGTTATTCTCTAGGTAACTCAATTCTAGTTAAGGTCCTACTATCCTCTAATCCAACCATCATGGTCTCATAGGCCTAGAGCTAAAGCCTAAGCTTTGATACCAAATGTAACACACCCAACTAAATCTTTCGTTAATAAATTAATAATTGAAAATGAATATAAATTCAAGACATAAATCCAATAGATATTTTTTCAACGTAGCAATTTCATGTCCATAAATTAAAAGAAATAACAAATCTGATTATATTCATTTCCAAATGTCAATAGTCAATGTACAACTTGTTGGATGTTGTGGTTGTGGCTCTAATATGTGGTTTTCATTGATTCCAACACTATTAGCATTGGTGATTCTGAAGGCTAGATATGTTAAGGAGATTGAGAAAATTGTAATAAATATATTGCAGGCAACCAATGAAGCTGAGAAGGTCAAAGTGATGGAAATTTGTGTTCACTGATGATCAGGAGGCACACACTAAAGGGTTTATTTTTGATCTTATCTAGTATGTTTTTCGAAATTTTCAATGGTACACATCAAGAATTGAGAAAGTTATGGAGTTTTGTGTTCCTACAGTTATTCAATTACTATAGCAAGTGTTTCTAGAAGATGAGATTGAAATTATGGTAAATTGGGTTGTTGCGTATGTTTATGAGATATTCAATAATGTTTCTAGATCATGCTCTATTAGTGTGGTATGTCAACGTTGATCGGCATGTTCATGATTGAAGATTTTTCCTTATGTGTTCAAGTTTCTCATGTTCTTGGCTGACATGATGGTGATAGCATGTTGCGGGTCCTTATGGATTAATATTTTATTGTTTGGCATGCTCAAGGATGTTGATTTAGGTCCTCACTATGTTGTAACCAACTTAGGTTGGTGCACATTAAGATTTGTTCATGTATTGAGGCCGACAAGTTGTAATTCATTTATTGTGTGGCCGACAGAGTTGTTGATTTAAATATGTGTAGCAGATATATAAGAATGATTGTTTCTTCATTTAGGAGTATGCTCAATGTATGATTGTGTGTGTATATGTGAATAAAGATCAGATTATTCGAATGTAGAGCAGAGTGTGAATAAGTTTGAGCGAAGTGTGAAGAAGTGTATCTATGCTTAACCAAAATTGTCATCAAGCTTTTGAAGAAGCTAATTTCCTAGTTCAACCTCATCAGATGGATTTAATCTGATTTTCTTATGTAAGGTAGTGAGCCTTCCCTTTGATCAGTGAGCTCTAGGCAGTGTGCCTGAATGCAAGTGCATTCTTTATTCATTCTTCATTATAATTTTAACAGGGTATAATCTTGTGGACGAATATCCACCATGGTTTTTCCCCTAACAGGGTTTCCACATATAAAATCTTAGTGTTCATGTGTCTCTAATGTGTTAATTGATTTATGCTTGCACTATTAATTATCAAATATGAGATTAAAGGTTGATTAATGTTGAATAAGTTTGATTTCGGTAATAACTGATTCACCCCCCTCTCAGCTGTCTATCCTTGTTTTGCCAACAATTGGTATCAAAGCTAGTTCCTTTATAGAAGTCTAACACCTTGAGGTGATCTGAGATGGAATCATATAAGAAGGATAGTCCTAGATTCAATGGTACAAACTACTCTCTATGGAAATTTAGAATGGAGTGTCATTTGAAGTGCATTGGTGAGCCATTCTGGAAGATTACGAAAAGTGCATACACTATTCCTCATAATGGTCCCTCTACTACTGATGAGATCAAAGAAGCAAAAACTAATACTAGGGCTATAGAAGCATTGTTAAGTGCTTCGAAAAATTCAGAGATGACAAATGTGATAGGTTTGAAGACTGCACATGAGATCTAGATAAAGTTGGAAACACTGTATGAAGGAGATGCACTAGTGAAAAGTGCTAAGCTACAAAGTCTAAAAGACAAGTGGGAGAACATGAAGATGAGTGAAGATGAAAACAACTTTTCTTTCTCGCAAAATGTAAATGAGTTAGTGATGGAAATTAGATGTGCCAGTGGAACATTGGAAGAAGATGAGATTGTGGCTAAGATACTTAGATCTATGCCTACTTCTTACAAAAATAAATCTCATGCTATTGAAAAGCTCAGTATAGTAAAAAATGTTACAAGATACAAGATAATTGGAAAACTTGCTACCTTTGAGTTGAGTGAATTTGGTGAATATTCTCCTAAGATAGAGTCTACATTCAAAGCTAGTGTATTTGGAGAAAGCCAACATGGATATAATCTAGGCAAGAGTTCCAAGAAGACATTCAAGTATGAAGAAGAGATGAAATTGATTGAAGATGAAGAAAGAGAGCCAGAAGAAATGGAAGCACTGATTGTGAAAAGAGAAGCCAAAGGATAAGGTAAGAACAAAGGAAATCTTCCTATTAAATGTTTCTCTTGTAGTAAGATAGGTCATTTTGCATCAAGGTGTCTTGAAAGAGTCTCTAAGTATAAAATTGACAAGACTAGATTTCAAAAGAAATGTTATTATGCTGAAGAAGGTGTTATTGATGATGAATCTGATAAAGAAACTAGAAATGAAGATGAATGGGTATTCATTGCTATGAAGGAAAATAGTTCGGTTTCCACTGAAACAACTAGTAATCAAATTATTGAGAAACCTCTTGTAGCCAAGATTGATGAGAAGGATGAGTGGGTGATTGATAGTGGATTCTTACATCATATGTCCAGTGAAAAAATAAAATTTATAAGTTTGGAAAAATATGATGGTGGTGTTGTAAGATTTGGAGATAACAATGCTGGTGTGATTTGTGGAAGAGGCACTATTTCTCTTGGAGGTAAATACAATACTGATGATGTTGTATATGATGAAATTTTGAAGCACAATTTGTTGAGTGTTGGACAGTTGGTTGACAAAGGTTACAATATTTAGTTCAAGGATGGTAAGTGCATAATTCTGGGAAGCTCAGGAATTGTGATTGCTTCAGGTACAAAGCCAAGAGGTAATATTTTTCACTTGAATGTTGCTAGTGAAAGTTGTTTGATTGCTCAAGTTGATGTAAGATGGTTATGGCATAGAAGGTTGTGTCATGTGAACTTTGATAACATTTTCAAAATAAGCTCCACACAAGCGATTAGAGATCTACCTAAGTTGGTGAAACCTACTAACATTATATGCAAGGAATATCAGATGGGAAAATAAACAAGAATTTCATTTCAGAGAAAATAGTAACATTCAAATGGAGTACTGGATTTGGTACATACTGATCTATGTGGTCCATCCAGAATCAAAAGTCTACAAGGAGAAAGGTACTTACTAATGACTATTATAGAATGGTTTGGGTTGCATTCTTAAGAGAAAAACATGAGGCATTTGATAAATTTAAAATCTTTATGGCTATGGCAGAAACTGAGATAGGTTTGAAGATCAAATGTTTGAGATCAGATAGAGGTGGTGAATTTACTTCCTGGGAGTTCAATTCATTTTGTGAAGAGCATGGAATAGAAAAGACAATTATTTTCTCCCCGGACCCCACAACAAAACAGATTTGTTGAAAGAAAGAACACAAAATTTTTAGATGCTACCAGAACTATGATGTTGGAAGGTAATGTTCCTCATTCCTACTAGAGAGAAGCTGTAAGCATTGCAGTATATACTATCAATCAGGTGAATGTCAATGGTAATTCTGGTAAGACTCCTTTTGAGCTATGGTTTGGATATAAGCCTACTATTAAGTATTTCAAAATATTTGGAAGCAAATGTTATATTAAGAGAGATGAAGATATTGGAAAGTTTGAAGCTAGAAGTGATGATGGAATCTTTATATCTCAGTCCAAGTATGTGAAAGAGTTACTAATTTTCTTTTTGGCATGGAAGACTCAAAGCCAGTTGGTACACCCATGGTAACTGAATGTAAGCTAACATAGAATGATGATTCTCCTAAGGCTAATCAAACAATATATAGGTCAATGATTGGTGGATTTTTATATTTAACTCAAAAAAGACTAGACATTATGAATGTTTTGTGCATGGTTGCTAGATATCAAGCCGATCCAAAAGAATCACATGTGACTGCAATAAAGAGAATATTCAAATACTTGAAAGGAACAATTGACTTTTGGTTATGGTATCCAAAGGATGATGATATTACTTTGAATTCCTTTACACATGCAGATTGGGTAGGTGATGTAAATGATAGGAAAAGTAAAAGTGGTGGTGCATTCTTCTTGGGGAAGAATCTGGTGTCATGGCTAAGTAAAAAGAAGAATTAAATTTCCTTATCTACTGTTGAGGAAAAATATATTACTACTACAAATAACTATACCCAAGTGTTGTGGATGAAGCAAATGCTGAGAGATATCAAAATTGAGTATGATGAGCCTATTGCTATATTCTGTGATAACTCAAGTGGCATAAAATAATCTAAGAATCCGGTGCTACACTCTAAGACACAACATATATCTATCAAGTATCACTTTTTGAGAGACAAAGTGAATGAGAAAGAGGTCATATTGGAGTATGTGCCTATAAAAGAACAAATTGCATATATCTTCACAAAACCATTGGCTAAGGATAGATTTGAGTATCTCAGAGGCAAGTTAGGGGTAATTTCCCCTCCTAATCTAAACTAATATGCAAGTCTTTGCATCAATCCGTGGACTCACAATCAGATCTTGTTTCAGATTGATGTTGTGGTGGCTACTACTTAGGGGAGTAGTCAGATGATTCAGATGATATGTGATCAGAGCATGTATACTTTTTCCATTGATGTCAAAGGGGGAGAATAATAATTTTAAAAAATCTTGAAGAAAGGGGGAGAAGAGTCAAGAAAGGGAGAGAAGAAATTTGAGAGGAGAACTATAGAACAAAGGGAGAGAAGTATGTGAACAACTAGTTGTGTTGATGGTACTATTTTTCACATAATGTGTTGCCATCAATACGAAAGGGGGATATTGTTGGATGTTGTGGTTGTGTTTTTGATATGTGGTTGTCATTGATGTCAACACTATTAGCATTGGTGATTCTGAAGGTTGTATATGTTAAGGAGATTGAGAAAATTGTAATAAATATTTTGTAGGAAACCAGTGAAGTTGAGAAGGTCAAAGTGATGGAAAGTTGTGTTTTTTGATGATCAGGAGGTGCACACTAAAGGTTGTTTTGCTGAGCTTATCTAGTATGTTGTTCAAAAGTTTTAGTGGTATGCATCAAGAATTGAGAAAGTCACGAAGTTATGTGTTCCTACAATTATTCAGTTACTATAGCAAGTGATTCTGGAAGATGAGATTGCAATTCTGCTAAATTGGGTTGTTGCATATGCTTCTGAGATGTTCATTAATTTTTCTAGATCATGCTCTATTAGTGTGGTACATTAGCATTGATCGGTGTGTTTGTGATTGAATATTTTTCCTTCCGTGTTCAAGTTTTTCATGTTCTTGCCTGACATGATGGTGATAGCATGTTGTGGATCCTTATGGATTAATATTTTATTTTTTATTGTGCTAGAGGATGTTGATTTAGGTACTCAATATGTTGTGACCAACTTAGGTTGGTGTGCATTAATATTTGTTCATGTATTGAGGTCGAAAAATTGTAGTTCATTTATTCTGTGGTCGACAAAGTTGTTGATGTAAATCCATGTAGCAAATATATATATGAATGATTGTTTCTTCATTTAGGAGTATGCCCAGTGTATGTCTGTGTGTGTATGTGTGAATAAAGATTAGATCATCTGAATGAAAAGTAGAGTATGAAGAAGTGTATCTATGCTTAACCAGAATTGTCATCAAGCTTTTGAAGAAGCTAATTTCTTAGTTCAATTTCATCAGATGAACTTAATCTGATTTTCTTATGTAAGGCAATGAGCCTTCCCTTTGAGTAGTGAGCTCTAGGCAGTGTGCCTAATTGCAAGTGCATTCTTTATTCATTATTCATTATAAATTTAACATGGTATAATCTTGTGGACTAATATCCACCGTGATTTTTCCCCTAATAGGGTTTCCACATATAAAATTGTGGTGTCCACTTGTCTCTAATGTGTTATTGATTTATGCTTGCACTATTAATTATCAAATCTAAGATTAAAGGTTAATTAATGTTGAATAAGTTTTATTTTGGTAATAACGGATTCACCCCCCCTCTTAGTTGTCTATCCTTGTTTTTCCAACACAACTTTGACTTGGAATTTAATCACCACATAGTCAATACAATATTTACATTTATGATACAAGTACATTAAATAGAATTCCATCAAAATTCTTCTATGATAGCTTGCCTCCACTAGTGGATGAGAAAATGGTTAAGGTACTTTTCCACCCAACCATGAAGCAATGCTTCCCAAAAATTCTTCAGTCCATCGAAGAATACCTAACCCTGTACAAAACACTTAGGAAGAGATACAATTTGTAACTTGGAATCTGTGCATGCCTAACTACATGCAAGTTCCATATTAGGTAGATAAAATACAATAGAGAGAGGATAAATAATAAACAGTCTATTCCTAATAAAAAATGACTACAAATCTCTGCCAAGCTTGTGCTACATAAAATACAACTTAAATTATATTTGGAAAAGAAAATCTATACTCTTTGGCACCTATTCCTTGAAGAAAAACTTATCATAACAAAGGGGTATCCCTCCCTTCTAGACCATCTACTAGCATCTTATTCTAGCATGCTATAGTCTATCAAGTACTTTTGTATCATTCTATTTCAATATCATCAACAAGAATTCCTTTTAAATTCTAGTATAACCAATCTTCTATTCATCATTTAACCATCTTTCCATTAATATTTGTATTGAAATTCAACACTATTCCATTTCTATAGTTATTTGATTTGAAAATGAAATGAAACAATCTTAATCAATGAGTAAATCAAGATGAAATCAAAAGGTATACTGCATGTATGTGCACGTGCATAAATGAAGTATCTATGCATGTACACATATATGCTAGAAAATAGATAGTTTGGAATATGTGTATAAATTTTGAATGAGTAAATCAAGATTAAATTAGAAGGTATACCGTATGTATGTGCACGCGTATAAATGAAGTATTTATGCATGTACACATATATACTAGAAAATAACATAGTTTGGCATATGCGTATTCAAAAAAAGTATCAACTTCATTCAGATGTTCCATTTAATCTTTCAAGAACAACTAGTCTTAATTAAGATACAAATGAAACATTAATTCCATAGGCACTTGTTTTTCATATGGACTAGAGAAAAACTCAAAATAAAACATGGTTGATTTAAACATCTAGAATATTCAATTCTAAAGAAATAAACAAATTAAAAAATATATATGTACCCTTTAGTATGATACAAAATAGGTTCTATATTCATTATATTTCTACCCAATATGTCCATTTGTTGTTTAGTTTAAATTCACCACCTTAATATTTATTTTAAAAGAAAATCAAAACACTGTAATAATGGTTGCTTTGTTCCATCAATAATGATATTCCACATAAGGGCACCGATAAGCATGTTATCATGTAAATGATAACATAATATCAGTTATGTTAAATTTCCTTCATTTTACCTGATATCTAATGTGTCATGGTTTGACCCACAATACAATGAAATAACCCTTTAAATACATATATATATAAGAAACAAAGTATAGTTGCTCTTCGACTCTGATTTAAAATATTGGATTAAATAATAGTGAACATGTATAGTTATATATATATGTATATATAAATACATATAGGCACTCATATGATGATTCAATTGATTCTTATAACCATGGTCTAAGATGGCTAAGCACTGGTAACATCAAATTACAATAAACATTACTGTCATGCATGGAACGTTAGAAAAATTTGATTGAGGGTTTCCATCAAACGATAACATGATTACTAATATTCTTTCTCTTATAGAGTATGGTGAAAGTTTATAAATGAAAAGAAATGATAAGAACATTGTTCAGCCCATGCATTTAATAGGGTTCAAGTCACCACATTTACCACACCCAAATGGTTGGTGTGAAATACATGATACCAAATTAATGATGCATGTAATTCATCGATAGACAAAGTATCAAAACGATATAAATCACTTAGCTAGCATAAGCTATATGCTCATAGGGTGCTATTGAAACAGTATAAGCCAAACACCATACAAGATAATAATAAACAATGAATATACAAGACCAAGTTTTCTTGATAAGTGAAACACAATAATGGTTGGGTCAAACATCCATGACTACAAGGAAAATGTAGCATGCAGGTGGGAACCCGTCATGGGTGTCTAACCCAATAGCCATGCATATTGGGTATACCAAATAAAAATATCATTATGGTGGCTTAGCCCCAAATAGAGCTAACATAGGCTGACATTGGGTTGACTAATAGTGATAGATACAAGATTATAGAGCCACAAAAATGCATGATAAGGGCATAAGAATTACACAATATTTCAAAAGAACACATAATAATGAATAACCATTCGACTCAAAAGAGAACATTTGAAATATGTTTGAATTACCTCTCCTTGTGCGATTCTTGGTGATTTTTCCTTTGATAGAAATTAGCAACAACTTCTCAATCTTTTGTTTTCCACTTTCTATATCGATATATTCCCTTGATCTTCTTTTTTTTTTCTAGATTCTCTCTTTATTCACCCCCCTCTAACTAAGAATATCTCCTTTGCTATCTTTGGAGATAGTGGTCTTATTTTTTTTCCCATATTCCTTTCACTTAGCTGTCAACTTCCCCTCCATTTCTTAGCATTGTTTGTTACTTTCTAACATGAGAGGGGTCAGCCCCTATCCCATTCATTATGTGAGTTAAGAATTAAAGCATGATTCAATACTAAAACCCATGGTAATACATTTATATATACATATATATAGTTTCACCCATATATATATACATACCTTCATTTATATGTAGGGATTTACAACCATACCTATTATTTTATTTTTCCATTTCCTTATTCAAAGGCCTATTTTCAAGTTTGTCAAAAAGAACAAATAATACAATCATTCTCCTTATGATAAATGTATATGATATAAAGCATTTTGAACACCATTTTATATAAAACTTTGAGATAAACAAGGTAAGAAAAGGATGCACTAAATCCATTTCTTTCACAATATTGCTTATTTCACCAAATTATGATTCCATACAATAAAAAATGATATTTATCAGTTACAGATAAATGCAAATGTCATGGTCTAATATGGTGTGTGAGATTCTAGATTTCATTCTTACTTAATGTTGCCATCCGGTTAAGCATCCCTACCTCAATCAAGTTTTCATCCTTCAACCTGCTCTTAGACACACATTCTTGCACTTGCCCACTTATCAGTAACATTTAACTGATAAAATTGATGAAATAATTCTCTTAAATCATGAAATTATGAGCTATTCATTTTGTAAATATATCATTGCATTTATCAAATCCGTAAATACTAAATAATAAATTCCATTTTTCAAATATTTCAATTAAATCAACATTATTAAATGCAAGCAATGAAATTGAGATGTGACAAGTTGGTTGGTTGTTTTTGATAAGGGGAGCATGTATAATTGTTTAAAGGAGAAGTGTAGGTGTTGATAATGTGTTAATTTAAATGAAGACCTTGACCCTTTGTGGATTTTCCTTCTTATATTTTTAGTTCACTAATGTTGCTAAGGAGATCTCTAGTAATTTCATTGGCTTGGTAGTTTGGTTGCTTGTCAGGATTGGTTAAGAAAATGATCCATATTTCTTCACATTATTGTTTCTATTTTTGTGTCTTGGCGGTCATGATTTTAGTGTTTGTGTAGTGTCTCAATTAAACTTCCATGTGATGAAGTTTACCACAAGTTGGTTTGTAAATATTCTCTCATGAGTAGGTCTCTTAAGATTTTGAGATTAAGTGCTTTGTGCTAGTTTTTTTTGGCATCAAAGTGTGAAATAAGTATATGGGGGTGTTATTAGACATTCATGTAATGTCTCTTTGTGGTCCATACATCAATAGTTGATCTCTTTGGTGCTACATATTGTTTGAGTTGTTTCTTTGAGTGATTTGTTGATGTCTAGCTGACAAGGCTTGTTCTCTTGCTTGAACTATATGCTTGGGGGTCTATGATAGCATTTGAGATTGTGTTAAGATGAGTTTAGGTCTTTCCCTATCACATTGGGAATCATATTGAGTAAATTCAGATGGAAGACGTGTTTTTGGGCTGATTGGTAATGTTGCTAGTGTTTCTTCTACATGATTCCTTGTTGCTGACATGGGATGATGTGCACCAACATTTTTAATAATTGGGATCACATTGGAAGATGTAATAAGTTGTTTTAGGTCCTCTATTTCTCCTATATAGGACCACTTTCACCGTATTTATATTTTTGAGGTTGAATTGTTGAGGATATAATTATAAGAAAAAATCAGTTGAAATTTGTGCAAGAGTGGAAAAATAAAATAAGTAATGCGAGTTATAGAAAATATAAGTTAAATTCAGTTCAATGCCTTAGTCAACAGAGTGTATTGTTGACATATGTTGTAAATTGAAATATTCATGTATCCTACTCGAAGATAGTGATTCTTCCTAGTAGGTCTTTATATATTTCCCTAAGGTTGTGCACCTTATTGTGCAAGTACTTTTATCTTTCCCTAAGGTTGTGTGTCTTAGCCTGCAAGTTTTTTAGAATGTAGTTTATTTCTTTAGGTAGCGAGCCTTAAAATAAACTGTAATCTTATTCATATTTTATGATATCTCTCTATGGTTTTTTCTTTCTTGGATTTTCCATGTATATCTGTTGTTATCTTGTCCATGTGTTTTCATTTCTTTATCTCTCATTGCTACTAATTTGATTAAGAGTTGTTGATTTTTTAAGGGTTGTTGATCTTGTTAGATGTCTAAATTTACATTGTATTGAAGGGTTTACATTTTGAAGATATTGATTCACCCCCCTTTCACTATCCAGGCATGTTCAACAAATAGTATTTAAGAACCCTATGAATCGTATCATAAATTCTAGGTTTCAAAAGTAGGTATATTTTCAGACCTTAGTTTTCAAAATGGTTTCCAAAATACACCATCATTTGCAACCTCAACGGACTATAATTGTTACAAACAATTAACATTCAAAAATTTAGTGCATTGTCTATTATAAGAAAGCATTTATTTTTGAAACATATGAAGAAATTTAAATGCAAATTTTACTCTAATTGATAGTTGTGATAAATTTTGAAGGTGAATTTCATTGCATTTTTACTTTGTTAAGAAAAAAAGGTTTTCACTATATTCATGTTGTCTATGAAATTGTAAGTTGAAAAACACTCGGTGTTATGAAACCTATAAGATAAAAACTATTTTTAAACAATAAAAATGTAAGAAACCAATTGGTTAGTTACCCCTCACCTCATTTTTTTTTTCTATTCCCCACTTGTAACTCCTCCTTGAGCTCTCCACCCTTAATATTTCAACAAGAAGAATGAAATAACTCATAGCCCACTGTGTTTTCAAACATGCAATTATTTTGTGCATTTATTTTTAATCATATGAAGAAATTAAAATACATTTTTTAAAAATTCATAAGATAGTGATTATTTTATTAAATATCAAAATAATTTTACATCGATGTGGGTGCCTCTACAACCCAGAAGCATTTACCCTCCTATATCAAAAAAATATAAACCGTCCATTATCATGGTAGAGCCATTGATTTTGCAAGAGAGATTACCAACAAAAAATGCCCCCATTATCATTGACCATGCAAGGTCTAAGATTTTGCATTCAATAGTTGAGATTTCTATCCCTTTTTTTTCCCTGGATTGCAATTTGATTCAAATATATTATAATTCAAGCATGTCAAATTTTTTTGTTGCTCTTTAAAAAATCGATCATCAACATATGGTAATGTAATTTTCCAACTCCAACCCTTGAATTATATAAACACCATTATTTCCTCCTTTGCACTAAAATTTTGACCACTTTTGACCACCCTTCAAACATCTCTATCTACAAAGGTTTCTAAGAATTTCACAAATTCCTCCATCCACTCAAAATTTTGGTACACCTCCAAGTTTATATAGCACTTCAGAAATATAGTGTCATAATAAGCTTGTATCCTATGTCTTGCCAAATTCACATCCTTAATGTCTAGAATAAACAAGTTCACTCGTGACCCTAAAACAAGCAACATGTGGATATCATGCAAATAAGGAATCCCTTCCCCCACACTTTCTTATACCAGAATGTCCTCCACCCCAATGAGAAACTCAAATTTTATTAGAAGTCTCACTATTTCCAAAATCACTCCTTTGGATTCCTACAGATCAAAAAAATATTGACATAATGTCAAAATTAACTCTATATCATTCGCTCCCCTTCACATATTTTGATCCCAAAATTAGTTTGATAGCATCCATGTTAGTGTATATACTGCATATACATAGGTTTTAAGCCTACTTAGGTGTCCATTGACTCTTCCCACCTCCCAATTTGACACTTTATAGAAGGAGTGCTTTTGTAAATAGTCCAAACGGGCTTGTTGGAAGTGTTGTCAAAAAAAAAAAAAAAAATTTTACAAAAAATGACACTAAATTTTGAGCTACTGAGCAAAAGTTATGAAGCTCTCAAAATTTTCACATTTTCAAAATAATTGATCCTGCTTGAAAAAAATAAATTTAGATTTTTTGAGAAAAAATTCCTCCAAAAAATTAGAAAAGAGAGGAGAAATAAGAGAGGATTTAAACCTCCTTTGTTTGTGTTGGAACCTTCAAATTTTGGCAAAATTTGAGCTGCCAATGAGGAAAAAAATTGTTGCAACACTCAAAAATGTACTTTGAAATCTGTCCCAATGGTCTACTTTGAAAAATCATAACTTAAAGCCTATTTAGTTTAATGCCAAATCAATTTGAAATCATGTTCATATACCATATTTTAGTGTGCATATTTGATTTAAGCCTCCTATGATCAAATTTGGTAGGGTTTTGAAGCACCAACTTGGAAGGTTTTTCTATCTGCACATTATTAAATCTTCCAGGGAGTTCAACTTTGAAGGCTAATATCTATGAGTTGGATTATTTTCATGATAAAAAATAGGTGTTTTATATTTTCTCCATGCTAATATTCTCCCATGTCAATTCTCAAAGCCTCAACATCTCGTTTGGTATTTTTTCAAAATCAAAAGAAAATAGAGTGTTCACAATTTTGATGATTGTATTTCTAGAATGTCTTAGAGGGGTCAAATACATTTAATATTTTTTGAAAGAAAGTGAATTGGTGAAAAATCCTTTTCCACACATTTTTATTGGACCTAAATGAACTAATTCCATAAGTGGAAGCCTCCCAACAAGAGATCTGATATTTTTTTCAAAATGGTGATTTGGTGAGTTCTAGTTGGTTTTTGAGAGGTGTAGTTTCTAGAAACAACTAAGTAAGAAAAATTGAGCATTAATATATTGCAACCTTGATTAAATCATGTAAATATGTTTGGAAACCATTCTCCCATATCACAAGTCAACATATCAATGTATTCTTGTGGCTCCAACAAAGTGTTTGATCAGTTTCCTATGGTGATTCGGGAAGCCATATAACTTATTTTGGTCACAGTGATATGCAATATTATCTCGTATGAATCAACAATTGCCAATTGAGATTCAATTTATCTTAAAGCTAACAAGAATTATCTTAGATGTAGTTCAAAATGAAAGAGAGTCATGCACATGGTTGGGATACATTTATCTCTATATATTTGCATGCCACAAGATCCAGTCCTATATAGTCTATCTATTGATGCTTTACAAAAAGATGATACCTTAGAAGAGAGAAGGTAAAATTTGATACATTCAACTAAAACTATCTTGGATAAAAATAATTTAGTGAGATATGATTGAAAAAGTGGTATTTCTAGGTTATTGATCTAGGATGGATAGCTAGTTATTACTATAGAACTCATGGGATAAATGACTAATAATAAGCACTTGAAATCAACTATGGGTGATATTGAGTTATGCTCATTATTTTGCTAAATGAAGATTTAAATATGATAGTAAGGAAAGAAGAGAAGATGGAGCTTGCAAAGCTATTAGACAGCATTCGTATTCCATTTTAAGCTTGGATGAACCAAAATAAGAAAAGAGCATTAGTTATGATACTATTGAAAGGCTATCCATGACAATTCATAGATTGTGAGAAAAAGGGAATAAAATGCAAAAGATTCAAGACTTGCTACTATTATGCTTGAACTCTAAAATTTAATGGATACCCCTATTGAAGAGAAACAAATGTTTCAAATTTTTACCCATAATATTGCAGCCAAAACATGAAAAGGGAAAGTATTTGGAAAGACACACAAATTTCAAAGATGTAGAACATGCATTTTAAAAATTGAGTCCAGAGGAAAGCTTTGTTGTTAGTAATGAAGGCATTCAAGAGGATAATCCACGTCAAGAAGCGAGCTTCATTGTTAGTTATGAAGAGGCCTCTTTTGCCAATGAAACCGTTGACAGTAATGATCTAGGCCCAATTTCACAGTCACCAAAACCTATTAACATTATGCTTCCTTTGATTTCACCTCTTCCTTAGTCTTCAAGAGATATTCCTTTACCAGATAAAGTAGTTCCTAACCTTTTATCTATGTATTCATTTTTAAGATCATTTAGTGATCTCTTATTTTTAAAGTCCAATCTTTCTAGATGATATTTTGGGAGCATTTAGTTTCAAGACAACAAATTCACTTCTAGACAGCATAAATGTTTCTCTTATATAGGTTGTGAGATGAAACATATAAATGCTTTCAAAAGAAGCAAATGACATGAAATAAAAATGTTTGAGACAATTGATTTGGGATTTCTTAGATGTAGTAACATGGCCAGTTTATTTGGTAGAATATCTTCTAATGCGGGGAACACATGGAAGGTTTGGGTAGAAGATTGCTAATCTAAGATTTTTGGATGATGTTGATGGGAAAATTAACCTATCTTTCACTCTAAGTGAATTGTTTTGGGAAATCCATTGCATTAAAAAGGCAAGAGGATTTATTGTAGAAAAATAAATTTGCATAAAACTTCCTATGAGGACAAAAATTCTATTTCACATAATTCAATCATCTAGAAAAAAAATAGATTCTCTAATAATGGACAAGCTGAGGTTACAACTCTTGAAGTGAATGATGTACATGATTTTAATAATGATAAATGTCATCTTTGTGGAATGGATGGAAATTTTTTTTTTTGTGATGATTTCCCTTCTACACATTATTCCTATTATGTTGGTGTTTCAAGAGCTTATTTGCTTGAAGATGCATGGCATTTTCAGGAATATGTGGTAAAGAAAACTTATGTGTTGGAATTGAAAGTATTGGATAGATTGAATGAAGTTGAGATATTTGACATTGATCCATACGATCATGTATTCTTTGGAACTTGTGGCTATCATATAGTGTTATATTCCATTTCAATTCTGACTGATGTGTACAATAAATTACAAAGCAAAGGTCTATCAAAGGAAGAAGTGAATATTGGTAGGAACAAAGTTTTAGTCCCTTGTAAATCCCAAAAATAGGGAGGAAGTACTTAAGGAATGATTTTAAAGGGATAATTAAATATCGGTGGAACAAAATAACAAGTCCCTTTGAGATATTGATGGAAGCATAAAATGTGGTAAAGTAAATTCACAAGTGTTGGATTAATATAAATATGGACGTGGGGGTAAAATGTTAAAATAAATGTGCAAAGTAAAGATTTATTAAATAAGAATCACAACATGATATTATTTTGTGTCATAGTAATATAAAATGTAATTGAAAAATATTTTCACCAAGATGAGAAATATTTTCACCAGGGGAATTAAGAGGATATAAAAATCATGGAGTGGGTAATTGTTTTTACCCAAAGAGTATTTTTCAAATTTGGGTGAAAATGTAATTGCTAGAAAAAGAAGCTTAAATAATCAAGATTAATTATCACAGGCATGCAAAGAAAATGAAGGTTAAAATTAAATATTTTTGTTGAAGATAATCAATGTAATGAAAATTTGCACTGGATAGATGTGTGAAGGGTCATAAACTTGAGAATACAAAGTGTATATGTAAGATAAAATCAAAAGAAAAGAGAATTAGTTAGATCAGTTGCATTAGATAGTAGATAGATCATCATCTATCCATTACAAAATATAATGCATGAAAAAGACTTCTAATATATTGTAAACACTTTTGAAGTAATTAATGGAGAAGATAATTTAACTTGGTGGCCAAAATTATGATGTTCAAGTGTTTGTTGATATTAATTTAGAGAAGTTATCTTGCTATCTCCAAATTAGTTTTCCCTTGTTATTCAAATTGAATGTATTGTTGTTAATAGGATATCATTTAATTGAAATCCTAAAACATTAGTTATTTCATGTATCTCCTAAGTTCTTGAAATGTGTTTATCAACACTAGGATTAAGAAGGAATTAATAATTGTTGAAATAATCATGTTAATTGACATTTGTAAGTTATTCTAAATGATAGGAACATGTGGGGACACCTTGGGATGGGCTCCTACAAAATAGGAGCACATGAGCACACACATGGGAGGTGACACTCACCTTAAGTTCAGTTTACTGAGTGGTAAATTGAGTATACTTCATAAATGCATCCTAGGTTCCTACAAAATAGGGATTTTGTTTTATGCATGCTGAGTATCTATAAAATAGGGTTTGAAGTTCAGTTGAACTTCAGTTCAGTCCAATTCAGTTCAGTTCAATTGAAGTTCACTTCAATTGAGTTGAAGTTTAGTTCAATTCAGTTGAAGTTCAGTTAAGTTAAGTTCATTTCAGTTCAGTTCAGTTCAGTTTAGTTTAGTTTAGTTTAGTTCAGTTCAGTTTTGTTCAATTCAGTTCAGTTTAGTTCAAGTTCAATTATCTTCAGTTAGTTTTAGTTGCATTTTAGTTGAATTCAGTTAACTTGAAATGCATGGCTAATAACTTGAGTTTCATGACAGATAACAAGAACTTCCTTCAGTTAACAAGAGATGACCATTCTTGCATGAATGGTGTTGGGAAATGTTTCAGTTAACAAGAAATATCTTGGACCCACTTTGGGCACCCAAGTTGGCTTCTTGGAATTAACTCCTTTGCATGTAGAGATATTTTTGAAGGCCTAGTTAAGTGGGGCTCTCTTTTGGGCACCAACTTTGAGGATAAAGCCTTAATATATTTATAGGATGAAGACTAAGTTGTGACTTCAGTTTGGTACGCCCAAATGGAAGAGGCAAATGGTTTGACATTGTTTTTCATGGTACAACTCCACTTGCATGAAATAGGCATACCTTTAAGGGTTAGGGCTTGAGCATTGTTTGTGTAACTCATTTGGAGTTTACAATGTTGGAGAAAGTCTATATATCTCAAGCAAGTTGTAGAGAGAGTTGGTAAGTTTTATTTTTAGGTTGTGAAGAAGTTTGGTGAAGGCAGAAGAGACATTCTCAAGCAAGATTTGGAGCTATTGTAATCTACTTCAAAGATTGAATAATAGATTAATTCTTGGTGGAGTTTTTTACCCAAAAGGGTTTTCTCCATGGTATATGCTTGTGTAATCTTTCTAATATCCTGTCTACTTCTTCTATCAACTTCTATCTACATTCTACAACAGTAAAATGGATTAATCAAGATAATCACTCACAAAGAATTTGTAACAAAAAGGAAAATCTTATTTAGATCAACAATCTTAAAGTTTTACTGAGTATTAAGCTAAGAAAACACCTCATTTTTCACCATGTATCAAGCATATGTTTAATTTTTCAAGACACATTTTTTGCCTTTGTGTGATTCATGTTGATTGGTTTCTGCAAGAAAGAATTAAACCCCTTTTAAGTGATTCCTTTTAATTTATTTATTTCAATAATTAAAATTCTTTTAATAAGTCATCTTAATTGGTTTTTTTCAAGCAAGAATTAAAATCCTTTCAAATAGTCACATTAACCTAAGTAGATATCATTGGGATTAGTAAGAAGAGCTTGGTAACTAAGAACCTTGCATGTTTATAAAGGGTATAAATATCTAAAAGTGCCAAAAAATTTGACTTAAGATAGAAGGAGGTTACACATATCATATACATTTTTACTCTATTACCCAATAGAAGACATTGATCCACCTCAATTATTAAACAATACTTTATAAAAACCAATTTATATACTTTAATTTCAAGCATTATGAGTAGGATTAGTTGTTAGTTCTGTGTCTATTTCACATTTACATGCCACTGTGGAGTAAATAATCAAAGTTAGTGAGTTCACACAACCTTTGAGGTTCATAATCAGCGTAATTATCAAGGTACACCCACCTAGGTCTAGTAGATACTAAAGTGCAGGGAGTTCTAAACCATATTGGTTGACTTTGTTCATTTGCCAAAATACTGTTAAACCTAACCATAGAGCCTGGTATACTCTTAGGGTTGTAATTTGGAATTTTGGGAACTGATAGATTGGTGACTTCGCTAGGGGTAAAATCAAAAAGAAATTTGGTTCCAACTTATCCAATTAAAGAGTCAATAATGTTTTGAGGTTGATCATCGACAAGAGATTCATAATTGTGTAATTTGTACCTCTCTATCTGAGTCACACAACCAACAGATTATCCATACAATAAATACTAGTCTATAATCAAGATGGATATGTAAATACAAGTGGTCCTTGGACCCCAAGTGCCTCATGATCCAATTAGGAATCTTGGCAATAGAAGTGGTGCACATCATACACAATAGGATATTTTTACACCAAAAGCCTCAATTCAAGTAGATTCCTATCCTGTCTCTCTTGATAAAAGATTAGTGAACTACAAAATTCATCAATGTAATCAATAAACTGGGCAATATCAATACCAAGCTCCTCATCAGAATGTGCAAAGAAATATCAAATCTCTTAGAGGTGTTAATCAAAATTTGTAGCAAGAAGTACATCAACCATAGTTATACTCTCAGAGGAGGTTATTTTTTCTTGAAGTATACAAACCACTTGATTGTTAGAAACCAAAATCAGACATGCAAACAACACCTTCCACAAAAGAGAAAAACAATGAAAAAGCAGAGCTTTGCATGACATGTGCATATTGATATTATTCAGAATTCAAAAATTACAATAAGAAAATTGCTTTACAAAAGAAATGTATGCAACCCTAGTGTTGACCTAAAAACAACTCAACTAAATAAAACTTACTTATTAATTAAGTAAACTAATTATTACCTAAGAAAAACCTAAGTACAGTTATGCAAGTGTAATTAAATATTAATTACACTAACACCCCCCCATAAGTGCAACTTAGGGAGACTAAATAAGCATGCACCTAAAACTAAGATGAATGCAAGAAAGCATGAATGGCTCTCGACAACAAGGCCTTATTAGGTACCCATGTACAAATGCAATAATGAGGTAGAGAAGGAAAACCCAGTGGGACAACCCCCCCTACAATGAGATGATTGCTAAAAAGAAGCATTGGAAGAACACTGTGGAGTAACACTAGAATCACAATCCAGAAAGTAAGGAGAGATACTTCTATCTACAAGAAACCATATCGGAATCATAATAATGCAACAATAGATCTGATGCCACGGAACACTCGAACACTCCAAACTGGAACAACCCTGGAATCCATAAAGCAACAAAAGATGATATAATGATGACAAAATAAGGAAGCCATGAATCTCGATGCCTATGCCAAACTAAGACTAAATTTTTTCCAGGGGAACAAGTACCATAAAGACTCGGGAACATTAACCACAAATTTAGTGGCCCTCAAACTGAGATGGATCCGAAATGAGTATGATATGTGTCAAGCTAAGACAAAAAAAGTGGCCAAAAGAAACTAAGAAACTAGATTACAATCCATGAGAATTGTCATCAAAACACAATGAAGATCAAAGTGCATGCACACTCTAATCAGATTATTATGCAAGAAACTCCCCTGATGGAACTTTATATTAGTTCATTTATTTTAATACCCAATGATTGAAAAATGCAAGAATTCCTAAATATTCATAAACATAAACTAAAAAAGACCTTAGATCTATGTAGAGGATTGAACCAGCTTTCCAATGTCGCAAGAATGGCAAAAAAAGGATCACCGAGTCAAAATATATGCCCTCCGGAGTGAAAACACAAGTTTTGAGTTCAAGGACCTGAAACATAAAACTAGAACATAATCAAGAAAAATAACTTGCACCAACAGAACGGGCTCAAAACTAGATTTCTAACAATATCTTATTTGCGAAAAACCAACTCCGTACGCAAAATTTATGCCCGTTTTGGTGAAAGTGCTCCAGAATGGCCAATTTGGCCTACAGGTAGCCGAGGGGGCTAAAAAAAAGCCCCTGGTCCTGTGCATGACTAGGGGTTGGCTAGTGCAGGAGCACCAAGTTGCTTTCAAGCCTCCATGAGGCCATTTGTAAATAATTTCTCTATTTTATGTATTGCATATTATAATAAGGTTTATCAAACCATTTTATAGGTGTTTGAGTCTTAGGAAGTAATATTTGAAGTCATTTTTCAAATAATGTTTAAAGTTGTTCCATATTGTAAAAATTGTAAAAGCTGCTCAAGAAAGTTGTCAAGCAACTTGTCAAAAGTGTCATTAAGGTGTTTTGTCAACAAACTAGCTAAAAGGTGGTTGAAAATAGTTGGTTTTGGTTGTAAATGTATAAGTACACCCTCCAAAACTTGAATTGGAGAGGTTGGAGACATTATTTGTGAAGTTTGATGAATGGCAACCTCAAGTTTGGTGTGCATTTTATGATTTCTACATTGTTTTCAGGTTGAAGTTGTGATTTGTATGGACTGGTATGGATTCAAATAATAGAGTATCATATATGGATAGAAAGGCCTCTGTTTCTAGTTTCCAATTCTTTTTGTCTTATTGAATTTTATTGGGTTTTGTGGAAGATATGATTATTTTGGTGAGGGCAGGTTTGAACACTGCCTAGGGTTTGCAGTTTTGGGAAAAATACAATAAATTTATTTTCAACCATTGGATCTTCATAAAAATTGGAAGGGAGGTCTTTAATTATGTTATATTAAATCTAACCGAAGCGATTGGATTTATTATTTGTTTTGTAGAAGTTATTAATGACTATTCATTGCATTAAATTGTGGGCTACCATGGTTATGTTTTTGATGTGGTCTAGAATGCACTTAATAATTCTTTGAGATGAATAATTTTATGAAAGTTGTGAAGTAAATGGAATGTTGAGTTGTGAATCCTCTTTTCTCTGCATCACTAGCTGGGGGCTAGGCGCATAGTGCCCAGTCCCCCATATGACCGACTCTTGACTGTGTAGGTCCGCGGGGGCTGAGAGCCGACCGGGCCGACAGGTGGCGCCGCTGGCCAGGTGGCCACCCGGTGGCACAAACCTTAATAACTGGAGGAGGTGGTGTGGATCCCCAAATTTTTATTTTTATTTTTAATTTCTTTCGATTTTTTTGCCTTCTAGATCAAGTGCTCAGAAATTGACCAAACGACAGGTGTCCTTAGGGTTTTTGGTTACTGCAAACACGATGGTGACCTCCGTTCATGCTCAAAATGCTCCAAAAAATCAGCTACCTCCAGAGCTTGCAAAAAATCACCGAGCTTGAAACCCTCATAGATTTCTTCAACGATGATGATAATTAGTAAAATGAAAGTCAATCTTGACTTTTTCCAGTGCTCTGAATCCAATGGTGAAGCCCGATCTGATCCAAGATGCTGCATAAATGAACTCAAGGCATGATACCCTCGAGGAACCCTGAATGAACTCTGCAATGATTTTCTCCAGAATTTGAGAAGGGGCTACATGTCAAGACTCTAATACCATATTAGAAATCAAGATCAAACATGCAAACCTAAAAACCTTACACAAAAGAGAAAAATAATGAAAAAGAAGAGCTTTGCATGAAATGTGCAAATTGATATTATTTAGAATTAAGAAATTACAATAAGAGAATTGCTTTATAAAAGCAATGTATGCAACCCTAATGTTGACCTAAAAATAGCTCAACTAAATAAAGCTTACTTATTAATTAAGTAAACTAATTATTACCTAAGCAAAACCTAAGTAAAGTTATGCAAGTGCAATTAAATATTAATTACACTAACATTGATTTCAAAAACATTCAAGGTTACCCACATACCATCTCTTTGGACATAAAAAAAATGTGTGCCAAAATTTAATGGATATGAATTAGAATTAGCAAGTGTGTACTTGCAACAATTCATTAATTTAATGGTGAATTTTCAAATCAATGAAGAGGATGTTATCATGAAACTTTTTGTGAGAACATTATAAAATATTGCTAAAATTTGGTTTTCCATCTTTCCTATGCATTTCATAGCTTCATGGAATGAACTTTGAAGTGAATTCATGCATAAATTTGAGGAGAAAAATGATGATTATTTACATATTCAAGAAAAACGTTAAGGTCTCTTAGATGCATTTTTTTTTAACCTAAGGAGACTTGAAGGAGAATTTGAATGTCCTTTGCTCAACAGAATGGTGGATATTTATATGCAAACAAATTTTAATTTTAGGCCTGATGAATCTATATGCATTGAGTTGTTCATGAGAATATATGACCCTGGTTCAGTTCATTTACCTGAGTCATTGAAGGCAACTACTATTGGAAAAGTGTATGAATGGATTTATGGTATAGGAAGAATTAGGTATGAGGATGCTATCAATGTTGAATCTAATGGTGATATCATTGATGAATGTGGAAAAGTTGATCAAACAATACATCCAATAGAGGAAAAATGTGCAAGTGAAATTTCCAACAATAATATTCCAAATTGGAGTAATGATGAAATTATGGAAGACAATTCTTCACCTTGGAGAAGGATTTCAATATTGGAGATGTTTTTGAGAACACAATACTTCAGGAATGCATCAAAAATGAAGTAAATGAATAAGCAATTCCAATTAGCAGTCAACAAACAACACATGCATTTACATTTGAGTGCCATGATGACATGATTGGTAAGGAAGAAGTATGCACACCTAAAAATAATTTTCAAATTTTTTCAAACCCCTTGTATGATGGAATACTAGAAGAAAATCAAATGATATCTTGCCAAGGCATGTCAAAAAGTGATTTTCATGTGTATTCAAATCCATTCTATAATGAGGATGAAGCATTTTTAGATGAACAAGATATTGTACCAAATGGTGAAGGAAATAACTATGCTAATAAAATTATATCTGATATATCATTATCCAATGATCTTGAGTATTGTTGTAATGATGAAAGAAGCAAAGAATAAATTAGCAATGAGGTGAATGAAGAGGCATGTTCACTCAGTAGTGGAAAATTTTGAAATTTGATGACTATTGAATATAAGAGATATACACATAAGAATGACTCTAAAATTTCATCCCCAACAAATATTTTCTTTGATAGTGAAGGTACTTTGTGTGACAATAAAGATAAATACAAGTCATGTGATCCCAAGCAAAATTTTCACAATGATAAATGAACTCTTAGGGTTGATCATGAGCCTATGTTTATCTTTGCTCAAGAAGGGATATGTAGATCAAAATTAGATCTTTGAGAATGACATTGATTTGCATATCATGGATAATATGTGTTCAACATCGGTTGGTTCAAATGTGCATAGTGATAATTGTATGGATCAAAAGGTGATTTCACTACCAATTAGTGATAAGTATGATATTGAAAATTATTCAGAGAAGATGTCTCTGAATATGATATAGCAGATTTCTCAGATTAATGTGAGAATCTCTCAGATGATGGAATGAATAACATAGATGATTATGATTGTTTTTATTCCTATGCAGCTAGAATTTTGTTGCCTATATTGCATCAATGTCCCTACGATGGTTTTATATTTTCTATGCAAACTCATGGCCTTAGCTATATGATGAATTATGAGTGTTTTCAGTTTTCAACTTAGCTAGGAGATCATTTCATGTTGCATGATAGTGACCAGAATCATGGAGGATTTTGCATTCAAAGTAAATGTTCCTTATATGATAAAAGTGGCATGAGTTTATCACAAGATGGTGAAAAATTTCAGGTTATACCTAACTATGAATTATAGAATGCTAGAGGAAGTATGGGAAGTGTTGAGTGGTGTAATTTTGAAAGTTTTCAATGACAGTGGATGTAGCCAAGAAAATTGCATAAACATTTTCAAGTGGAATTTGATGAAATAATACCAAAATAAGATATATGAGAGAGGTAAGTTTAGGCCTTTCTTTTTGGGTGGCCTAAGGCCATCATTTGTGGATTGATTTTTCAAACCATATCATTTCAGGGTAGAGGAGAGGCTTAACTCCATTGCCTAATGAATAAGACACTTGGTTTGCTTCCACCAGAGATCTGAATTCTTGTTATGCCCACAAGGGGCATACATCCCTAGATGGAGCCACTATTGGAACCTTCAAATTTTGCCAAAATTTGAGGTGCCAATGAGGAAAAAAATGGTTGCAACTCAGAAATGTACTTTTGAAATTTATCCTAATGACCTACTTTGAAAAATCATAACTGAAATCCTATTCATCTTGATACCAAATCACTTTGGAATCATGTTCATCTACCATATGTTAGTGTGTATGTTCAATTTCAGCCTCCTATGATCAGATTTGATAGGGTTTTGAAGCACCAAGTTGGAAGGTTTTGGAAGGTTTTGCTATCTACACATTATTATATCTGCTAGGGAGGCCAACTTTGGAGGCTAATATCTATGAGTTGTAGGATTTTCATGAAAAACCAATTAGTGTTTTATATTTTCCCCATGTTAATCTTCTCCCATATCAATTCTCAAATCCTCAACATCTTGTTTGGTATTTTTTCAAAATCAAAAGCAAATAGAGTTTTCATAGTTTTGATGACTATATTTCTAGAAATTCTCAAAGAGGGGTCAACTTTGACCTTTAATATTTTGTGAAAGAAAGTCAATTGGTGAAAAAACCTTTTTCACACATGTTTATTAAACCTAAATGAACTAATTCCCCATTTGATAGCCTCCCAGGAAGAGATCTAATGTCTTTTCAAAATGGTGATTTGGTGAGTTCCAACTAGTTTTTGATAAGTGTAGTTTCCAAAAACAACTAAGTAAGAAACTTTGAGCATTAATATCTTGCAACCCTGATTAATTCATGGAAATCTATTTGGAAACCATGCTGCCATTTCATAAGTCAACATATCTTTGAATTCTCATGGCTCTAGGAGAGTGTTTGATCAATATTTTCACCAAGATGAGAAATATTTTCACCAGGGGAATTAACAAGATATAAAAATCATGGAGTGGGTAATTTTTTTTACCCAAAGAGTATTTTTCAAATTTGGGTGAAAATGCAATTGCTAGCTAAAGAAGCTTAAATAATCAAAATTAATTTTCACATGCATGCAAAGACAATGAAGGTTAAAATTAAATTATTTTGTTGAAGATAATCAATGTAATGAAAAGTTGCACTGGACGAACGTGTGAAGGGTCATAACCCTAAGAATACAAACTATATATTTAAGATAAAATCAAAAGAAAAGAGAATTAGTTAGATCAGTTGCATTAGATAGTAGATAGATAATCATCTAGCCATTATAGAATAGAACACGAGAAAAAGACTTTTGATATATTGTAAACACTTTTGAAGTAATTAATGGAGAAGAAAATTTCACTTGGTCACCGAAATTATGGTGTTCAAGTTTTTGTTTATATTAATTTATAGAAGTTATCTTGTTGTCTCCAGAGTGGTTTTCACTTGTTATTCAAATTGAATGTATCAAGCATATGTTTAATTTTTGAAGACGCATTTTCTACCTTTGTGTGATTCATGTTGATTGGTTTTTGCAAGAAAGAATTAAACTCATTTTAAGTGATTCCTTTTAATTGGTTTCTTTAAAGAATTAAAATCATTTTAATAAGTCATCTTAATTGGTTTCCTTCAAACAAGAATTACAATCCTTTCAAATAGTCACAGTAACCTGGGGAGATATCATTGGGATTAATAAGAAGAGCCTAGTAACTAACAACCTTGCATGTTTACATAGGAAATAAACATCTGAAGGTGCAAAATAATTCAAGTTAATCTAGAAGGAGGATACATATATCATATACATATTGAATCCATTACCCAATAGAAGGAATTGATACACCTTAATTATTAAAAAATACTTTACAAAACCTAATTTATACTCTTTAATTTCAAGCATTAGAAGTAGGAGTAGATGTTGGTTTTGTGTCTATTTCACATTTACATACTAGTGTAGAGTAGATAATAAAAGTTAGCGAGTTCACACAAAATTTAAGGTTCATAATCTGCTTAATTATCAGGGTACACCTACCTTTGTCTAGCAAAGCCTAAAGTGCAAGCAGTTCTAAACCATATTGGTTGACTTTGTTTTTTGGCCAAAAAATTGTTAAACTTGACAATAGAGCCTGACATACTCTTAGGGTTTGCAATTTTCAATTTTAGGAACCAAGAAATTGGCATATCTACTGGGGATGAACTCAAAAGGAAATTTGTTTCCAACTTATCCAATTAAAGAGTCAATAAATTTTTTAGGCTGATTGTCAACAAGAGATTCAAAATTGTGTAATTTTTAGCTTTCCATCTGAGTCACACAACCAATAGATTGGCGACTCTACTGGGGAGTAATTCAGAATCTTGGTTGAAGACCATTCATTAAAGAGCCAGTGAAGTTTTGAATTATGTAAACTACATTTTCTATAAAAAATACACAAAAACTTGGTAACTTTTCTGGCAAGAAGAACCCAAATAGATAAAATTTGTTCCTCTTTGAAAGTGGTGGCAAATCTATTAAAAATAATATAATGAAAAATGTAAAAAACATCCTAGAACAACTATATTTCCAATAAAAATTAAGGATTAAAGTGTGTCATAGATTTCTTATTAAAGTATGTATTCTAATTCTTATTTTCCCAATACAAATTATGGTACCCATGATGTTCCTACTTGAACAAGAAAATTAATTGAGCTAAGGGAAGAGGTTGAACAAAAATTAGAAGAAGTAGAAAGGTTTGAGTTGACAAGGGAAAGGGAAATATTGACTCAAAAGATGCTACAATTGAGAGCTAATATTGCTTCAAATATATCATAATATATACCAGTCTATATAATCAGGATGGATATGTAAATACAAGTGGTTCTTGGACCCCACAAGTGCCTCATGATACAATTAATAATCTTAGCAATATAAGTGGTGCACATTATACACAATAGGACATTTTTACACCACAAGTCTCAAATAAATTAGATGCCTATCTTGTCTCTCTTGATCAAGGATTAGTGAACTACAAAAATTATCAATATAATCAGTATACCAGGCAATATCCATACCAATCTCCTCATTAGAATGTGCAAAGCAATATCAGCCCTCTTGGAGGTGTCAATCAAAATCAGTAGCAAGAAGTACATCAACCATAGTTATACTCTCAGAGGAGGTTATTTTTTCTTGAAGTATACAAACCACTTGATTTAGGAAACATTCAAGGTTACCCACATACCATCCCTTTGGATGTAAAAAATTTGTTGAACATTTGAAATACTGAGAGGGGGGTTGAATTAGTATTCTATAAAACCATAATAAAAGCCATCTTATCATTATCTAATTGATCAACTAGAAGGAACATAAAAAAAATTAAGTCAACCATACACATGATCACCAGTATTTTTAAATGAAAAAACAAGAAAGGTAAAAACCATAGTGAGGGTTAACTCACAATATATTATATCCAGATACAAAATATTACATGGCTTACTACTAAGACTCACTGTCCTTGAAAAGGTTCACTACCTGAGTACAAAATATGGCTAACCGCTAAGATACAAAGATAGTGTCTCACTGCCAAAAGGTTGAACTGATGAAATACACCTTCAATGTGCAAGGTACAATTACACTGAAGCACAAAATATGAAGTGTTGTCTCATATAGTAATCTCTCCACAAATCTGCACTGATCCACAACTCATAAAGAATTTAGGCTCAGACCTTTCTTCTACACAAACTACTCTTCACTATCCTCTTCTCTCATTCCTCAAAACATCTTATAAATATACAAGTATATCTTATTCATCAATTAGATCAGCCTAATTAGATGAAAAAAAAATCCAAACTTTCCTTTTTGGCACCATGCATAGTTTAAACATTTAATCCTTGTAGTACATTATACCAATTCAACTATAATTCTAGGAAACATAGCTAGTCTCCATAATGCATTGCATACACTAAGTCGGCCAAGAATAGAACACAATTCTCAAAACCAACAAATAAAACTCAAAGAAACACCTTCAGGATCTGAGAACACATTAATTTCCCATGATACCACTAGCATAGAGACTATCAGAAAAACCGCAACATAAGAATTTTCACCTTAAAAAAATGTGGATTCTCCCACATAGTATGCCAAGCACAAAACAATAGTAGAATACATATTTGAACTCTTTCATAGATAAATTTATGCTCACAACCAAAAAAATCTCAAGATTCGGGTTATAGTTGTTTGAATGAGTCACGATAACATGGGTAAGAGACTAGAGTCATATTAGATCTTGCGGTCAATTTTGGACTCAAATACCAACACATTGATCCATCAAAAAAGAGTATTACCAGAAAAGAAAAAATTATGGTAAACCAAGTATACTTCCCATATCTTTTATCACCATGTTGACATCAATGAAAACATAGGGAAAACCAACAAAAACCATCCATACTTCATGCTCATGTTGCAAGGCTCCATAATCCAAACAATCTCCCCCTTTGTCATTGATGGCAACATGCATGATGAATTTTTTTCCAATTTACTGCATTTGAATATTCTGAATACTCCCCCTATCAAAATTGTTTTTCACAATTTTTTTTTTTCTTTGATAACCTTTATCTCTTCATCTCTCCATCTCTCCATCTCTCTATCTCCCCCCCTTTGACATCAATGACAAAGAATGGGGTCTAGTATGTATGTATATATACATTAAAATGTAACAAAAAAGATATGAACACTAAATCAAGTTAACTTGAAGAAGAACCTCTGAGACTCTCTAGGATGAACTCCCATGACACTTTTCCTTCCTCCCATGAACCTTTTGCACTTATAAGAGTCTTGTGTAATATCTCAAGCTTAGTTAAGGACTCTATACCATCTGCTAGAGTATTGGGACTAGGATTAATCTCTGATAATTCCCCAATACAGCCAAGATCACTGTAAATGAAAGTGTACCTAAGTTTAATCATGTCTTTGAGTGAGAAATACTTCTTGATAACATGTGTCTTTTGATCTTGTAGATAAAATAATTTATCCTAAAGTTGCATGATGTAGGACCATCTATGATTATCTCTATCTTCTGCTAAATTGTATGTATCTACTTGAGTACTCATCCAAGATTCATTTATCCTTATCTCATTTATTATATCCAATGTACTACCAGACCAATCTAGGAAAAAATAAAGTAGTTCATGTGCCTCTTCTTCACAAACGTGTACACTCTCCAACTCTTTCATCACTTGACTGTGTGCGTTTTCTCATTTTTCCTTGATATCTTCCAAATTTCCTTCATCAAACCTTATTCTAGCATGCACTTCAATTCTAGAGATGTAGACCTTCAACAAATCAATCATTTCACACAGATTCTCCACAAAAGAAATAGATGAATCAAAATTAGTACTAGGAATAACCTTTTACAAATCTTCCAAAGCTCTTTGAGTATTTATTCTTTCATGCTCATGTTGAGCTCTCTCAAACTCACTTCCTTCTTCAACTTCTTTCTTAAGGGTTGGTGCAAGAAGTTGGGTCCACGAAGAGGAGAAGTTTCGGACAAAAAAAAAATTCTCGCGCAAAATGCATATGCGTTATGTATCGCATACGCGATCCTAAATCAGTAACACGTACATGTTACGGTTTGGGATACGAACCTAAAATGCATACGCGTTATGAAACGCGTACGTGTACGCGTTTCACAACACATACCCATTTCTAAAGACTATTTATTTTTTTAAATAAGTGACTGTGAAAGTCGTTTTCACAGTCGAGTTTGGAGCACCAGGACAAGAAACAGCAGATCGCATACGCGTTTTGGACTGCTAGAATCTGCCAAATTTTCACTCTCACCTCCTCCCATCAACACACCTGACCTCAGCGACCTCCAGGTTGGTTGAATTCTACAATATTTTTGCATTATAATTGCTATTTAGTTATTTTTGTTTTATAATTGCTATTTAGTTATTTTTGTTTAGTTTGTTTTAATTTAATATTTAATAGTTTTTAAACTACATTTAATTAGCCGAAAACATCAACGAAACAAACAACATAAAATTTTAAATCGAAAACCCAAATTTGACACATTTAGTTTTAAAATTTGAAACCCTAAACTGTAGGTTCTAAAAAACTAATTTACTCAGACCATTAATCTTTGAACCTAAACCCTAGAAAACGTAAACTAAAACCCTAGAAAATGTAACATAAACTAAAACCCTAGAAAACATAAACTAGAACCTTAGAAAACGTAAACTAAAACCCTAGAAAACATAAACTAAAACCTTAGAAAACGTAAACTAAAACCCTAGAAAACATAAACTAAAACCTTAGAAAACGTAAACTAAAACCCTAGAAAACATAAACTAAAACCTTAGAAAACGTAAACTAAAACCCTAGAAAAAACGTAAACTAAAACCCTAGAATTTACGTAAACTAAAACCCTAGAAAACGTAACATAAACTAAAACCCTATTTGTAGGTTAAAATTAGGTTAAATCTAGGGTACAATTAGGGTTTGGCTTAAACTTTAATATATATTGTATAGTTAGATTTCAAAATTATAATTAGGGTTATGATTAGGTTTACTTGTTTAATATTAAAGAATTCAATTACCTGCTTCTAGGGTTAAAATTCATTCTAGGGTTAGGGTTCTAAGATAAATATTCAAGTAAGGGTTGAGGTTAGGGTTTGTATTCAACTAGGTTTAGAGTTAGGGTTATATTTTTATTAGGGTTAGGTTTAGGATTATGAAATTATGAATTAAAATTTAAGATGCAGGTTAGGGTTGGAGTTAGAATTAGCCCCGTCAATTGGTGTAGGGTTCTAGGGTTGGGGTAAAAATTAAATTAAGAGTCTAGGGTTAAATGGTTGTAATTTTGGTGAGAGTTAAACATTCAATCAATATTTAATTAGGTTTATGATTAAAAAGTTTATATGCATTTAGGGTTAGTGTTCAACTAAGGTTATGATACCCGATTTAATTACAATTAGGGTTAGAGTTCAAGTTAGAATACATTAGGGTTCAAGTTATAATTAGGGTCTATGGTTCAAGTTATAATTAGCCCGTCTATGGTTCAAGTTAGAATTAGTGTGATAAAAATTCTAATATAAGGCAACATATCCCTAGATGAAATCGTATTTTAAAAAATTCTTCATCTATATCGATTAAATTTTTTATCTTAAACTTGAAAAATAAATCTATTAGCAATGTCTTTTTGAACTGAATCCCCGTACTTAGGTACCTAAGGTTTTTGATAGTTTCATAAGGATTTAAAAATCATGAATACTAGTGGAACTTTTTAAAACACATAGGGTTTTAGTCTTATTTCTTCAATTTTTGTTTCTCACAATCTTAGTTTTGAAAGAGTTTATTTACAAACATATCTAACAATGGGGTCTTTAGGTGTGATCAACAAAGTTTATTTTTAGTAGAGATAATTGTGAGGTATCACAAGACAATGCATTTCCCTCAATTTGTTATAACAACCATAGACTTTTAGTCATAACATATTGAATTTTGATTTCCTTCACTCTTGATTCAACATAATCTAGGTCGATTGTTACCATTTTGTCAAAGGGGGTCCTAGAACATCAACTTATAGATTTTCCTTCATTATTATTACTCAAAATTTTTAAAAATCAAGAAATTAAAATGTATAACTCTAAATTCTATAATTGGTGAAGGATTGGGTTGCAAACTTTCTTGGATTTGACCCTACCGAATTGGTAGTTTGGATTCCTTATTTTTTTGCATAATTATTACTTTTAATCACTATAATTTTAATTTATTTGCATCCTTTAAGTTTCATGTAGTATACTATTGTTTAATAATTTATTATTAAAATAATATTTAATTCTCATACCTTTTATGTCTCTCATATGAACAATATTTTGTGTTCTATGGTAACTCCTATTATCATTTCCCCTTTTCAAATGTACCATGATTCCTATGTTTCTATTATTATATGTTTAAATGTATCCTTACAACCAATTTTTTTAATTTCTAGATCTTAATGGTTATTACATTATTCTAATATACATAGACACTAAACCCTACATTCTAAAATATGAACACAAACCCCTACCCAAAACTCAAATTGTAAACCACAAATTTGAAATTTTCAAAACTTGTACAAACTTAAATTATAAACTTTAATGTGTACATGCTATGGATTTTTAATGAACATTATGGATTTTTTAATGATAAATCGAATGGTCTTCAAATGAATTACATTTTGGATTTGTGCACGTTCAATGTGATTTTTAAATAGTTCTTTCAAATTGTCTGCATTATTTAATTAGTTTGTTGATATATATTTTTTAATTGTTTAACATGTGCAGTTACCATTTGGTTGTACATTCACATGGATCCACTATTTAGCATTGAGGATTTTATGCTTGAACCACATATTCCTGTAGATCCCATAGATCCTAACCCACCACCACCAGAAAACCCCATTCCTCCTAACCCACCACCACCAAAAAGCCCCATTCCTCCAAACCCTCCACCTCCTAACCCCCCACCCCCTATAGTAGACCAGGATCAGTTGAGAGAGAACATTATGGCAAATCTTAAGGTCATTCAAGAAAATATAAATATGATAAAAAATGAGCCTAGAATTCCCCCCCATCTCTCACGGTTTGCATCTACGATGCAAATTATTGTCGATTATGTTCAATCTATTGATGCGGACCTAGATAGGTTCCATCAATGGAGAGATGAGAGGAGACAATTCTATGCAGATGGATTGTCTTATAAAGAAATTAATGACCTTAAAATTACCAAAGAAGCCCTGTGCCAGTATTTTTTTAACCCCCAAACTAGCCAACCAATTCCACCCACCAAAAAACGAATTTCAATTTTATGGTGTAGGCACCCCTTGATAGCTGCACATTTTTGGGATAGATGGTGGATGGTGTTTGATACTCCACCACATGGCAATTCTGAGGTGCCCCTATACTTTTTGAGAAAGTTATGGGCAGAGTTTGAGTTGGGTTTAAAACCCAACTATTTTGATATGAGGTCATTTTAGGGAGCTGGGCGTGGCATGCCCCAACATAGATTAGGAGCATGTGTTGATCCTCAATGACATGCTCCAATTGCTCCTATTGTTCCTCCTGCTTCTCCTGGTGTTCCTGCTGCATTTCAGCAACAAACCATGCTATCGACATTAGGAGCATTGAGTTCACTTTCAAGACATCTCACTCATCAGACTTCACACGCGGCGGCTGAAGTGGTCAATAGAGAGCATGGAGGCTATAGCAATAGGAATACTCAGGCATCCACTTCAGGTGACCTACCTGCATCTGAGACAGAGTCATTTATGGATTTACTATATTCTAAGCATCATCTTACATAGGTATGTTCATCTTTTGAACTTAATATATTTTTTTGGAATGTGCAAAATTCATGTTTAAATAATAACATCAAATTATATATATAATACAATATTAATTCAATAAGTGTTTGGTGTAGACGCATCATCAGACAATGCCTGAAACTCAAAATGATCATGTCTATATGTCGAGTGTTGTAGATATTGGCTCACCTTTTGGTCAGGTACTTAAACCAATATATATTAAATTTAGTTTGTGTGGATATATATATCTAATTTATTTTGAATGTTTACACATGATGTGTGATTGATATATATTATATCTAGATGCAGGGAGGTCAGATGAGCATGCCTACTGCTGACCAAGCACAAGTTGTGGTGAGCGCTCCTAGGTCATCATCAGCTCAGGTGCGTTCTTTTTAAAAGTTTGTTAAGTTTGAATTAAATACACATCATAGATCTAATTTAATTTTTACGTTTACATACACATGCGTGAATGATCTATACAAATTGTTGTACATATATATGCAGGCATTTTATGAGACACCCATTGCAGGTGCACCTGATACATCATCAGCATTTATGCATGGGCAATCTCAGGTGCATGATCTTGAGGTCATATCATTCAAGGTTGTAAACTTTACTAAATATCCTAAACAATTTTTACGAATCTTTTAAATATATATATATATATTCGAGGTTTTAACATATTGATTGCTTTATATGAATATGCAGGATATAGTAGATCAGGCATTTGAATCTTCTCAAGTGACAATTATGCTACCCGTTGAACAAAATGTTCCAGTAGATCCACATGATCATATGGTAAATTATTGATGTCTTAAAAATCATTTTTATTGTATTTACTAGATATTTAATTAATTAAATTTTTTTAATCCAAAAGTTTATATTTTGTCAGGTTTAAATATGTTTAATTATATAAAAATTTACAAATAAATTTAAATCTAATTTCAAGTTACTTGTACTCTTTTACAGCATGATGCAGGTACATCTAATTGACCTAGAACAAAGAGGAGACTTGATTTGACTGATAAGCCTGATAGTTAAATGGTTTAAAATTTTAAATAGACCAGACATCTCTAGTTTTATTTAAACTTTTATGTGTTGGACTTGACATATACATATTTTTGTTTATTTATATCAGATGACTTTAATGTGATGATTATATATATGCAGTCAATTATGATCATGTTATGTTCATTTTGATGATTATATGCACTCATATGTATATGTAGATCTAGATATTTTATCTAATTTTCAAGTAATACATGCACTAGATATAAATTCTTATCTCTACAATCAAATTTCATAAATATATAATTTATCACATGGTTAAAGGTGATAAATTTAAATATTCCTTAAATAGTTTAGATTATATTCATAATAAATTAAGAGCTTGCGTAATTTTAACTATTTACCAATTCTAGAAAATATTTGAACAATTATATGAAATGTATAATCTATAAAATTGGAATGAGATTTTTAAAATGCTACTAATAAGTTAATTGAAAATCATACAACTATACAACATGATGAAACATACATGTGTGCACATGTATATCTAATTATTTAGCTTATCAATTTTTACGTGAAGACCAAAAATTGATATTTACATAGTCTCTTGATAAAATAATTTTTCAGTGAAAATCGCATGGTAGACCGACTTGATGAGAACCTGCAGAAATAATTAATGTAAAATGTAAGTAGTTCTATAATTTTTTTGATTCATTTAAGTAAATATATAGTAAAAGTTACAAAATTGGATCTTATAAATTTCATAAAAATTCAAATGATGTTTTCCATAGGATGGATGAATGGGATGCATGTCATGAACCCTAAGGTATGGCTTAATGGGTCCTATGAGAATGGCTTAAGGGGAATTATGCAAGTGACTTAAGGGATGCAAGATTGTGGAATAAGGGTACATTTGAGAGGATATGACTTAAGGGTCCTAAACCCTTAACCCTAAACCCTAAACCACGTGACCTAAATCCTAGGAGATCAACGCTAAACCATTAATCCATATAAATTTGTTATTCTAAGCATCACATGAACCCTAGAAACCCTAAACCCTAAACCACATGACCTAAATCCTAGGAGATCAACCCTAAACCATTAATCCATATAAATTTGTTATTCTAAGCATCACATGAACCCTAGAAACCCTAAACCCTAAACCACATGACCTAAATCCTAGGAGATCAACCCTAAACCATTAATCCATATAAATTTGTTATTCTAAGCATCTCATGAACCCTAGAAACCCTAAACTCTAAACCATGTGACCTAAGGGGATGGCTTAAGGGGATGTCTTAAGGGGTGTTGAGAGAGTGACTTAAGGGGATGCAAGAGGATGGATTAAGGATAGATATACAAGGATATGGATTAAGGGGTCCTAATAGAATGAATTAAGGGGAATTAATAGAGAGACTTAAAGGGGATGCAAGTGGATGGATTAATGACACATACGAGGATGGCTTAAGGGGATATGAAATAAATTATAAACTTTTTATAAAACGACAATGAGTTAAATTTAGTTTTATATTTATACTCTCAACTAAATGTATCTACAACTATATATAGTTACCTGTCTGTAGATTCGAATTCCATTGTAATAAGAGTGCATCTCCTCTCTTTTTTGTATCAAGGGAGACCTGAAACAAAAAATGATATAAAACTTTAATAAGGAAATGAATTTAAAGACAAATATATATATCAATTAAATATATACATACAACTAGATATACTTACCAATATTTATTTACTCTGTTGTACCATCCACATCCTCTCTTTTTTGTAATGCATCTATGATTGTCTCATGATCATCCATTGAAAGTGTCCATAAAACTTTATTAGCAGGCCTCCCGTGATATCTAACTAGTTTTATATTGGTTGCCAAAATCAAATGTGAATAATGTATAATCTTCTTGTGTCTTTCATAATCTTCAAATGCAAGCAAGCCATTCTTTCTTATCAAATATTTTCGAAGCCAGGTGCCAACAACAACGACTGAACCAGTTGGATACTCAAAGTTATCATCATCCACTCTAGGATGTACCAACTTATATTTTCTCTCAACACATCTAGCCAACTAGTACTCTGTCTCCTCTTCATTCCCCTCGGGTGCAACAACAGCATACACATGTCCTACAAAAATAGATAAAAAATTCAATAAAGAGCACGACTTATATTTAATTCATGTATATAAACATGCATACATATAAAATTCATCTCAATAAATAATGTACCTTCTTGTACAAGATCAGAAACACGATCATAATCATCTGATGCGAACGCTTGATTATCTTCAATTATTGTTCCATGTTGAACATGTGTCGATGTAGGTGTTAAGGCTCTTTGTTGCCATTGTTCAACCCATTCCATATTTTCACAAGCCTCCCAATCACCTGCAATACAAAATTGACAAAAGCATGCCAACTACCTTGTCCATATTGTCCATGTTTTTGCATTCGAACTCTTAAATGAATGCCATTTTGCAAACCCATTAATTGTTTCACAATCTCGTCGAGAACAAATATCATTTTCTTCAACTAACCAAAAGAAGCGGTGAATTATTGAGCTCTCACTTACTCTTGTAGATAATTTGGTATTGAACCAATCTACAATTGCATGTGCATCTCTAAATTTTGCAGCATCCTCAAATTTTAGTTGCTCTCTAGCAAGAGCTCTTTTCACACGTGCACCTGCTCCATCGTGTTCTCCCTTACCATGACCGACTTCAAAAAAATTCCATATGTGCTAGATATTATTTTCCTTATGAACTCTACATAACCAATAAAACATCCTAGCATTTTTGAATTGAACCGTGCAATTATCTGACCATATGAGATGTTCTAGCAATTGAATTCCTCTTTCTTTTAAATTTTTGTAAAATATATCAAAACAATATTGAACAAACTTAGATGAATGTAATCGATTATCACTTACATAAAAATGGCACTCTCTCAAAAAATTTCTATTATCTTCTCTACTATCATCTGCATGTCTATAAACAATATGAACAAAAATAGATACTTGCACTGAATGATAATACTGCGATTGAATTTCTTCTTGTGGAGTAAGAGTATAATTTTCAGCAAAATCAACAACCGACAATATAGTTCCAATTGGGAATGTGTTTTTATATAAACAAAATTGATTATCAAGCCAATGAGCATACTGAGAGTGTTTAACATATTTAGGTACAATCTTATCTTTAAATTCTTTAATAAATGCATGCATAGTATTTTTTTCCATAATTAGCTCACAACGTTTTCCAGTTTTTCCATCTTTTAAAGAATACTCAACATTTTTGAATCTTTTTACATCTATTAATTGTTGTCCAAATTCATTTAAACTACTTTCATGCATAAATTCACCTAATAATGAAAATTTAGCACATCTATCACATTCTCTAGAAATACATGATTTTAAATAAAATAAGTTTCCGTTAAAGGGTTCGCAAAACAAACCTGATATAAAATCTTTGATTCTTTTAGGTGGCATATTAATACCACAAATGTCCTGCATAATTTGGTTAACATGAAAAGTGCATCGTATATATCAAAAACTATCATAATAATAATGAAATTGTACATGAGTCTTACAACAACAAGAAATTCGTTGCTTATTAATTCTAACATACCAAGGTTTACACTTTTCGAATGATCTTTGACTTATTTTAATATTCAATGGTAAGATTGAAGCATCTAAAAAAATTTTATATAATTCAGTTTGAGTCATATCTAAGAGATGCTTTGGATGAGGTACACGAATTTTGGAACCCACCCTTAATTTTAAGACATCTCTAATTTTAGGTGATACTCTTGTATTATCATGCCAAAATTTATCGATTAAAGATTTAATTTCATTAGTTAATTTCATGTCTAATCTTGGGAGTCTAGCACTAAAACTCCAACATTGATTAATTGGATCATTTTCAATATTTTCTCTTCTTTTAGTAGCTCTAATCAAAGTTTTGGGATTTACTTTTATACATTTACTAATCCTACATAACATTCTTTTATTTGAAGTTGCTTTATCAACTAAAGCAGTTGTTATTGCACGATGAGCATCATTTTTATCTTTAGATCAACTTTTCTTACCTATAAAATCAATAGCATTAGCAACACTAGAAATGACTTGTTCTACTGAATCATCTTTCTTTTTTCATCACTTTTCTCATTTTCCACATTCTCATCAATTGCACCATGAGTTGACATTGGAATCCTAATTTCTTTCTATAAAAAAACATTTTATATATTTTATTTCCATAAGTTCTAATTTGTCTCCAAGAAACTTTACCACGAAGGTTATCTAACACATCTTTTTCAATTGTAAAAAAAATATTTTCATCTTCATCCATACAAGGGGTTTCATTTTCATTCACAAAAGGGGTTCCATTTTCATTTTCAAAAGTAAAAAAGATTTCATTCTCATTTTCATCAATATGAGGGATTTGATTAGCATTTGCATTCTCATAAGATATATTTTCATCATTTTTTTGTTTTTGCATTCTTTCAACCCTATAATTATTGATATCATCAATGGTGTATCCAACTTCATCTAAACAAGCAAAATCAATATTATCAAGACTTGGGTTTGAAAGAATACCTGGAGAGATTGTTTGAATAGGTGCATTTTCCATATCATTGGGAGGTGGATTTGAAGACATACCCGAAGCTGTTTGCATATGTACTATTTCCATATCATTCAAAGTTGTAGTTGAAGACATAGTTGAGTTTCTCTCCATAATTATATTTTCTTCTATATTCACCATCTCCACATTTGCATCATCTACATTCATTTCATCATTCATGACTTTCTCTTCAACATTCATTGAAGTAGATGCTTCCAAATTTTTCATTTGACGAATTCTTTCTCTTCTATCTTTCTGTCTTTTTGCCTCCATATCTTTATTTGCTTGAATTTCTTCGGGTGTCATTGACATTCTACACTTTTTTCTTTGTCTTTGTTTTGATCCCATGGTTACAAAACCCTTTTTGATGAAAAAACAAATGATTTACTTGTAACCAATTTTCAAATTTTTATCTCCTTCAAATATTAAAATAACACTTTGTACTATGAAGATCCTTTCTTCTTTGAACTTTGAAGTACACAAAAATATCATGAATACATCCAAAAACTTTTTTTTGAATCTTCTTGTAAATTATTCTTGTACTTGACTCCACTTTAGAAAATTCAACCTGCACTTGACTTTTCAACCAATTTGCAATAGAATATGCCCTGCACAAGACAAATTTGTAATAAAAAATGTAGAAAATCGAACTTGCGGGCCGTACCGTAGAAAAAGAATGTTGCAAGAAAACCGTACTATATCAAAAAATGTCAAATCAGGATAAATGGATATATTAGATACACATACGCATTCTTAAAAAGGAACGCGTACGTGTTTCATAACACGTACGTGTTCTCTAAAAGGAATGCGTACGTGTTTCATAACGTGTACTTGTTACCTTTACCCAACGGGTAAAAAAATAATGCGTATGCATTATGAAACACGTACGCGTTTTGTTTCAATAATGCGTATGCGTTATTAAAAAAATTGTTTCCCAACCTACCTGGAGACTTGGTTTTAGGTTCGGGAAAGCTTTGTCAATCCGAGCCTTAGCCTTTGACCTACAATTAAAAAACTAAGGCAGATTGAAGAAGAATGTTCAACTTTGACAATATGGTTGATGAATTTTTTTTCTGAATCAATCTATAAAATTAAAACCCATTACAGAACATGATGTCTAGTTTTTAAATATATAATTTTTATTAAGATTGGATTATATTTTCTATTTTTTAATTAATTTCAAAGCAAACTAGTCATTAAACTTGAAATATCAGACTTTTTTTGTTTTTTAATAACTTTTTTTTGGTTAAATTTTTTAGAAAAAAAATTATATGACATCAATCTTTAGACAATTCTTTACACAATGAAAAAAAAAAAATTCAAAAAAAGTTTAGTTTAGGTCAAATTATGCTGTCCGTACACGTTGATTTTTAAAAACAACAATTAAGGCCAATAAAAATTAAATAATAAAAAAAATATTCAACAAAAAATTACAAAAAAAATTCCTCATCAATCTTCATGTTGTTAGCTCTCTTTCCCCAAAAGGAATTAGTAAAATACTTTTATTTGATTCAAAAAGTGTTGTCCGTACACGTGCATGGTATGGTAAAAAAATAGGGACTTTTAAAAAGTGGTTTTTATAGATCTTTATCAAAATTTAGTTTCTACAATCTGGGTATTTGAATAATTTACATATTTATAAACTAGATTCAAATCTCTAAATTTCATATTATTGACTTTTTTTAAAAATCCATTGTGTAAGTGCCTCAAATTTTCAGTTCAAGTGTGACAAATTCTGAAAAACAGCAAAAACACTTCCACTTTTTGAGCTTTTTGTGGACCCAACTTCTTGCATCAGCCCTTAACAACACTCTTCGTTTTCTTCCTTGTTTTGGTTATGCTACCACAGGTACCTTATATACTTAGATTTTTAGGGCTTTCCAAAAGAATTTTAGCATAATTATCAACTTCAGCCTTTGACATTTCATAATCTAATTCTGATATTTAAACCAACCTTGATTCAACTGCTTCCATGTGACAAAAATCTGTGGATACAAGAAAACTGATGCTTCTAGAGTACCTTTCAAAAAACAAAATTTGAATTCTAAGCCTTCTATTCATCCTCATCTAAATTTTTCCAAAGAATGCAGCAAGGGCAGTCCCTTGTGCATCCAAGCTACCAATATTTATCATGAAGTTCCTAATTTGATAGACAATAGGCTCTATATTTGACCATTCTATCCTTCCTATTATCGGTAGTTCTCTCAAAAAGTAGAAAAGTAAATAGACAACCAAATTTCCCTACCAGAATATGTTCTTCTTATTCTTCTTGATTTCCTTTAAATTCTTCAAAATATGTATACGAACCAATTCATACAAGCCATAATCCATACCTCTTTTAACCATATCAACAACAATATGTACAAAAATAATATAAAAAGTAAGGTCATTGCTAGGAATACAAACTTTGTGATAGATGACCATAGCAACATACCTTCTTTCCAGATCCAAAATTGATCTCAAATAAATATATTTCCCTTCAATATTCATACCAGTAACCTCAATTATCTCTTGCTCAACCATATTATTCCATTTGGGAATTGGTCCAGAGGAACACAAACTAGTTACATCTCTGATTGCTTCTCTAGTAATCAAATGTTTCTCATCAATCCACAAAAGTTCCATCACATGTTTTTCTCAATACTATTTGAATTTACTTCTTCTCAAATTCAAATAAAGGTACTTTCCTCCAAACATCTAAATTTTTCTCAACTAACACTCTGTATGCATAAACACTCTCTTCCAATTCATTCTTTCATAGTATGTTCAACTGAACTGATGAATTTTCTTCTATCTTACTATAAAGAAATGCATATATATCTTCTATTTTGAAAATTAAGGTAATATTGTAGCTTAAAACTTATAAAACTATGAGACTGTAGATCTAATTAAGTGTTCTTTGTCATAATTCTTTATGAATGATTAATCTATTTAGATCAATTTTACCAATTCTAGAAAGAGATAGAAGATTGTAGAAGAATGATACAAGAAGATAGAAGTGACACAACATATACATGGAGAAACCATTTCAGGAATAAATTCCACCAGAATGAATAGTGCTTGTATTTTTAACCTTAGAATAAGATTACAATAATACTATATCAATCCTTGATTGATATGCTTCCTTGCCTTCAAAAATCCTTCTTCACAACCTACAATAAACTCTCATAGAACTCTCATTCACTTGCTGTAATTAATAGACAATAATGAGCATGTAAAACTTATAGGGGTTGTACAATATAAGAGCATAAATCTCCTCACAAAATCTAGGCCTAGATTAGACAAGTAGAGTTCCATAATGTAATATGAAGTCAAACCAAAGTCTTCCTCAGTTTAGGCACTACAAATTGAACACTTAACTAAAATTTGGTCAAGAAGATGTCTCATAAACATCACCTCAAAGTTGGCACCCAATTATGGGCCCATTTGACTAAACCTTGTAAATATCTTATCATGCAAAAGGTGTTAAGTAAAGATGCCAACTTGGGCACCCAAGGTGGTCCCAAGTCAATCTTAGTTAATTGAAACATATCTCTCCACCAATTCATGCAAAAATTATGCATGATTGATCATCCCAATTTAACTGAAAGTATCCACATGTTATCTATCATATAACTCAAATCAACTACATGCAACTAGCATGCAACTCAATATAACTACATGCAACTAGAATGAAACTCAAGATAACTAGATGCAACGAGAATGCAACTCAAGATAACTACATGCAACTAGCATGCAACTCAAGATAACTACATGCAACTAAAGATAATTGAAACATAACTACACTAAACTAAACTAAACTGAATTGAATTGAATTGATACTGAACTGATATTGAACTAATACTGAACTAATAGTGCCACTCCACTCATGTAAATATCAATCCCTAATTTGTAGGAACAATACATGCATTACTAAAGTGTTATCAATCCTCCAAATAGTTAATTGAAGAAAGTTGTGTTCCACCTTCCATGTGGGCACCCCATGTACTCCTATCTTGTTGGAACTCTTCTTCGATGTTCCTAGATGTTCCTATTATTTAGGAATAATCACAAATGTCAATTTACATGTTCATTTCATTTGAATTTAATCTCTTCCTAATCCTAGCGTTGGGGAACACTTTCCAAGGACTTAGGAGATACATGGAATATGCTTAAGATTGCAAATAAATAGCATCCTATTCCCAAAATTATCGCACTTGACATTATACATTATAATTATTCTAAATAATGAATCATTATTATAAATCAAGTATAGGAATCAAGGCCAATGCCTTCCTGCACCAAGAAAACTTATTTGTAGAAACTAGTTTCGTAAGATAATCTACAACATTGATCAAAGTGTCAACTTTCTCAATTAATACCTTCCCACTCTCAACCATTCTCGTACAAAGTGACACTGAACATGCTTAGTATGAGCATGATACATAGGATTTTTGGCTAAACAAATAGCAGTTTGACTATCACTTTCAAGTCTAATTTTCTTGCAATTAAAACCAATACCTTTCCCAAGTCTCTATAACCAAACCGCCTCTTTAGATGCATGTGTAGTAGCCATGTACTCTACTAAAGATAATTGAAACATAACTAAACTGAACTGAACTTCCCTGAATTGAATTGAACTAATACTAAACTGATACTGAACTAATACTGAACTAATAGTGCCACTCCACTCATGTAAATATCAATCCCTAATTTTTCGAAACAATACATGCATTACTAAAGTCTTATCAATCCTCCAAATAGTTAACTGAAGCAAGTTGGGTTCCACCTTCCATGTGGGTACCCCATGTGCTCCTATCTTGTTGGAGCTCTTCTTGGATGTCCCTAGATGTTCCTATTATTTATGAATAATCAAAAATTTCAATTTACATGTTCATTTCATTTGAATTTAATCTCATCCTAATCCTAGCATTGGGGAACACTTTCCAAGGACTTAGGAGATACATGAAATATGTTTAAGATTGCAAATAAATGGCATCCTATTCCAAAAATTATCCCACTTGACATTATACATTACAATTATTTTAAATAAAGAATCATTATTATAAATCAAGTATAGGACTCAAGGCTAATGTCTTCCTGCACCAAGAAAACTTATTTGTAGAAACTAGTTTCGTAAGATAATTTGTAACATTGATCAAAGTGTCAACTTTCTCAATCAATACCTTCCCACTCTCAACCATTCTCATACAAAGTAATAGTGAACATCAACATGCTTATTATGATCATGATACATAGGATTTTTGGCTAAAAAAATAGCAATCTGACTATCACTTTCAAGTCTAGTTTTCTTGCAATTAAAATCAATGACTTTCCCAAGTCTCTGTAACCAAACTGCCTCTTTAGATGCATGTGTAGTAACCATGTACTCTACTTCTATGGTGGAAAAAGAAATCACGGGCTGCCTCTTACTCATACAACTAACCATAACTCCAAAAAAAGTAAAGACATAGCCACTTGTCAACCTCCAATCGTCCAGGTCTCCTACCCAATCTAAATAAAAAAAATCCTGTGTGTCCAATAATTTATGCATAATATCAATATCATTAGCACTGTGATAAACTGAATTGTAATCAAAAGTAACTCGTAATATCTAAACACCCTCTTAACATAAGTCTAGTGTTCTTTACCATGGTTAGACATAAACCTACTTAGAACTTCCACTGCTTGGGATATATCTGGTCTTGTATAGACCATTGCATACATCAAACTACCAACTACACTAGCATATGGGATTTTAGAAATTTCCTTATGATCAAAATCATATTTAGGACCAATGTCTAAACTTAACTTTGTTCCAACTGGTAAAGGAATATTAATTGGTTTACTATCATGCATGTTAAACTATTTCAAAATAGTATCAAAATAGTTGCTTTGACTTAAGAAAAGATTTATGTTACCTATATCTTTGTTGATCTCCATACCAAGGATATATTTTGCAGCCCCTAGATCTTTCATCTCAAATGTGTTAGAGAGTTGTGCTTTTAATTCTTTGATCATTACCTTGTTGTTGCCAATAAACAACACATCATCAACATACAAGATAATAATTAAAATTTGATCATCAATAAATTTTATGTAAACACAATGATCTTCTTCACTCCTAGCATAACCAATTTTTAATGCAAAAGCATAAAATTTCTGGTACCACATTCTAGGTGACTGTTTCAATCCATATAAATATCTCTTTAACCTGTAAACTAATTATTATTTTCCTTTTACAACAAAACCATTAGGTTGCCTCATATAGATCTCCTCATCAAGATCCCCATGTAAGAAAGTAGTTTTCATATCCATTTTCTCTATCTCAAAATCATAAGCAACAACAATAGATAAAAAGAATCTAATAGAAGTTAATATAGAAATAGGAGAGAATATTTCATTAAAGTCAACTGCCTCTCTTTGGGAGTAGCCCTTGGCTACTAATCTAGCCTTGTACCTTTCAAGATTACCATCTTCTCCAGCTTTCTTTTTAAAGATCCATTTACAACCAATGGCCTTTCTTCCTTTGGGTAAACTCTCAAGATCTCATGTATCATAAGTATCCAAGGAAACCATTTCCTCATGCATAGCTTATGACCAAATCTTGTTCTTATCTGAAGACAAAGCTTCCCTATAAGATCTAGGTTCATCATTAGTACTCATCAAATAAAATATACAAAAGAAATCAAGTGGGCTAGACCTATCAATGGGATTTCGTTGTCTTGTGGATCTTCTCAAAGAAGGTTCTTCTTGTTTTTCAATATGCTCATCATGAGAATCAATCTCAGAACTCTTTGAACTCTCCTCATCCAATCCATCTGATTTTTCTTCAACATGTGCATCTTCACGCTTCTTAGTATTTTTCTCAAAATTCACTGTTTGAGAAGTATCCTTCTCCTTTTGTTGTTCTTCTTCTGTACAAGATCTAAATTCCTTGAAAAATCACATCTCTAGATAAAGTAACTTTTTGGGTTAGAGGATTCCAAAGCTTGTAACCTTTTACATTTTCACCATAACCTATGAATATAAATTTTTGTACTTTTGGATCCAACTTAGACCGCTTTTCTTTAGGCACGTGAACAAAAGCCTCACAACCAAAGATCCATAAATGTGCAACATTAGGTTTCCTACCTAGCCACATTTCATAAGGGGTTTTATCTTCAATAGATGAACTAGGAGATCTATTAATTAAATAAGAAGAATTACTTATAGCCTCGGCCCAAAGGCATTGATCTAGCTTAGCACTACTTAAATACATACATAAAGTAGATTTCTAACAAGTCCTAGAATATGCAAAACATCTTCAAGGGCCTTAACCCTACCATCACTCAAACACAACTTTACCTCTCCTTTTCCACAATCTTTGTTGTGCTATATCTCCAAAGAAGACATTCCCTCCATCATATGTAGTATACTTAAGGAACCACTCCTTGTTAGGAGTCATATGATAGGAGCAACCTCAAACAATTACCCAAGATTCATCACTAAATTTTTTACATGAAATGATTAATGCATCATTACTCTCATTTGAGGATTTCTCTGTAGAAGCATCAAAACTCTTTTTCTTGTTCTTACAATCCTTGTTTACATGTACTAATTTGTAAAAGTTCCAATACTTTACCTTACTCTTACCAAGGTGTTTTAGACTATCCTTTGGACTTACTCTTTCCTTTCTTGTCTCCCTTAGGTTCCTTTTCCTTAGGCTTGCGTCTTACAAACAAGGCATCTTGGGATCCCATTTTAGACTTCCTCCTTATCTCCTTTGATAGGAGAGTAGGAATTATATTTTCCATCTTAGGATCTACACCACTACCAGTGATAGCAACAATTAGATTTTCCCAAAATTGGTAAAGAACAAAGTAAGAAAATGCATTTATCTTCATCTTTTAGCTTTACATCTATAGATGCTAACTAACTTAGAATCAAATTGAAAGAATTTAAATGGTGCACAATCAAATCACCATCTTTCATCTTTAACGAATACAACTGTATTTTCAGATACAACTTATTAGTAAGAATCTTGGTTTGATAGTGTAGAGAATGGGGATTCACTACTCACAAGTTCTCTTCACTTAGAGAGCCTCACAGGGTGAACTGCCCTAAACTACCTCTAAGGAAAATCACAAGAGTTCTAAAACCAGAAAGAGCAGGTCACAAAGATTCTCTAGACAAATTGACAAGCTCTCAACCAGAGGACGTCAACGTAGAATACAAATGACAGTGTGACATATTGGCATCCCAGAGGCACACCGATGTACTCAAGGTGCGATGGCATCTCGTATAGACCCAAAAGTGAGTTTATCACATAAAATAGCTAAGTGACCACTTCTATTGTAATTATTGAAAGTTTCTAGATTGTAAGGAAATGACAAAAAGTGATAAATCTGAAATAGAAGTGAAGTAGAAAAGGACAAGGATAAGAAGGGAAAGGAAACGCTTATGAATGTGCGAGTGATGAAGCCTCCAGCTCATGAACGTCTTCAATAACTACACACAAGAGAGAGAGATAGAAAGAGAGAGAGAGAGAGAGAAAGAGAGAGAAATTTTTGGGTTTGTATAGGGGTTTACGTCAGTCAAACCCTCGGTTTGGTGTTCCCACCTCCACAGACAACTAGATAGATAGAAAGAAAAGTAGAAATGAAGTAAACACAAAATCACTGCAAAATAGTGTTATTCTACTCAACCAAATAATAGAGAGGAGTGAAAGCTTACCACCTCTACCCAAAGCACTCAAGGCTACTGGGGGAGAAAATGAGAGGAACTCAAGCCTCTGCTACAATGGTGTTTGTTCTACACTTGCTCTACTAAAGTGATGGAGTGTAAAGTGTTTGTGAAGAAGCTTCTTGGAGCTTGTGAGGAGATTGTAGGGGATGTAGAAAGGATCAACCAGCCATGAGATGAATGAAGGTGAGTGAATTTGAAGGAAAGAGTGAAATAAAAAACCATACTTGGGTTAGTCAGTGGAGAGGGCATTACAAGTCGACTCCCAATGGGAATTGTAATGCCACTATAGGCTCCAAACATGGGAATTTGGAAGGGATATCTACGCACCGTGTGAATGTCTCTACACCATGTGAGTGTCTTTGTGTCGTGTGAGAATCTCTGATAGTAACTCCTCCACCGACACTCAAAATGGGTGCCAAGTGGAATGAAAGTAGTGGGCTTAGGTGGAATTTCACCTTCAGATTCGATTTTCTAATGTGGGGATGTGTAAAAGGGGAATTTTCCTAAGGGGTGCGAATTCGCTCCTATTTAGATAGATATCACCTATCCTCTTCCACACTTTATATGTGGTAGCTTAATCTGAAATATTCAAGAGAACAACATCATCAAGACATAACGTTATGGTCCCTCTTGCCTTCTTTTCAAGCTTAGCCCAATACTCATCTGACATCGTTGTAGATGGATTTTTCTCATTACAAATAACTAAACACTAATCTCTCTATTCAAGGATATCCTCTATTTTTAGTTTTGACATCTCATAACTAGATCCATTGAATCTTTCAATATCTAGATGAGAAGTAGAACTCATTGTAACACACTTCTTTTACAAATCTGCAATAATAGAATAGTAAAAGCTCCCACTTTAGCCAAAAAACCTTCATACTTTTAAGAGAAAGGCATCCCAAACCCTAATCAACCATTAACTCTTATACCAAATGTTGAAAATGAAGTTAATATTGTAGCTTAAAACTTGTAAAACTATGAGACTATAGATCTAATTAAGTGTTCTTTGTCACAATTCTTTGTGTATGATTAATATGTTTAGATCAATTTTACCAATAGTAATGAGACAAGAAGATAGAAGTGACACAACATATGTGTGGAGAAACCCTTTTGGGAAAAAAATCCACTAGAATCAATAGTGCTTGTATTATTTAACCTTAGAATAAAATTACAATAATACTGTATCAATCCTTGATTGATATGCTTCCTTGCCTTCGACAATCCTTCTTCACAACTTGTAATAAAATCTCATAGAACTCTCACTCACTTGTTGCAATTAATAGAAAATAATGAGCATGTAAAAATCATAAGAGTTGTACAATATAAGAGCATAAATCACCTCACAAAAATCTATGCCTATATTGGGCAAGTAGAGTTCCACAATGTAATGAAGTCAAACCAAAGTCTTCCTCAATTTAGGCACCCCAAATTGAACACTTAACTAAACTTTGGTCAAGAATATATATATCTCGT
>CM021103.1:520953696-521226782 GCA_007115665.2 Sequoiadendron giganteum
AGGGTGATTGAGTGAGAGGGAAAGAGATAATATTTAAATATTTTATAAATTGGTAATATATATATTTAATTATTTATGGATTAACTAAAACATTGAAATAATATTTAAATATTATACATTTAATAATATATTATATATTAAATACATAATTCGGTAAGAGATTACCATGAATTGTATATTAAATATATTACATTATAAACTTTATTGGATATTATATATATTAAATTATAAACTTAATTGCATTTTTAAATAATATATTAAAGATTGTATAAATTGATTTAAAACTGATCTAAAAGATATCATATATCGAATTCAAATTCGATATCAGATTCAAATCGGATATCCGATATTCTGACACAAAATTTAATGCCTTGGTATTAGGGTTGGTATTAGGCTCGGGATTTTGTTCGGACCCGCCAATCCTAAAAGTCAACACGTAAAATGTGTTTAAGAACTTACCTTGTTTTTTCAGACTTCGCCCATGTGGCTGACGACTTTTATTTTATGTAAATTTGATAAAACGAAAAGAGTTTGTAAAGGAGCTTATCAGCTTTCTACCAGTATAAATTATATTTTCTTTAGAATCTAATAAATAATAATTATTTATTGTTTATCAGAATTACGACTAAATTCCTGATTGATAGTCTGATAGAAAAACATCTATAACTTTCAAATGGTATCACATTTTTTGAATCCAAAAAATGCGTCACATTCTATGCTTTGCATACTATAGGATTAAAAAAAAAAAAATGAATTCTATTAAGTTTTGACCAAGTTAAGGTGGTCAGACATATGAGTTTTAATATTTTTAAAAAGTTGTAATAACAAATTCATAATTAATTATTTATTTGAAAAAAAATTACAAAAAAATATGCATCACATACAGACATGAGTCCTCTACTTATATCTAAAATTTTATAAAAAAATATTTTGATTTTATTATGGTTAGGGTGGTCAGACATACACCTACTTTTTATTTTTTCCCTGAAATTTTAGTACTACTGCATTGAAATTTCAAAATTTTCACCAAATAGATTTTAAAAAAATAAAAATTAACCTAGTAGTTTAGAAACTACATTCAATTTGCCACAGATTCTATTCTTACATATTTATGAAATAATATAGATAACTTATTCAAATTTTTATGTCAAGTTGCCCAACTCTAATGTTTTGAATTTTCATTGCCACTTAAGGACCTATTTTTTCCATGATGATCCTGCACATACCCAGCTACATGATCCAACTTTGAATTTCAAGAAATCCAAAAGTTGAATGATTCACCACTATTGGCGAATGAGTCCCACTATACTTGTCTATCAGAGATTTTTGTAGATTTGAGTACCCATTTGTCTGAAATCTGTTCTTGTATAGTTTACTCAAAACTGGACTGATTCACCCAACTTGGCATATGAGTCCCAATTGGCTTCAACGATAGATTTTTCAAGATTCCAGATCTCTATTCAACCTTCCTTAGTTTCCCAAGTACAAATTTCAAGTTTTACGGATTTCTGTTGTATTCTACTTGCATTTTTAGGTCATCTTGCATACTATATTATGTTTTCAAACATCTTATTTTCCAAGTTTACAATTGGTGGTGAACCCCTCACTTCTTTTCATTCAATCCCCTAGAACATTCCATTCATGAAATTTCAATTTCCTTTGCATTGAAATCTCAAGGGTTTTTCTTGAGTGAATCGTGCCTTAGAAAAAGGTGGACTTATTTCCTTTTAGTTCTAAAACCCTAAAATTCCTAGAGGGAGCCTCCACCCTATTTTTCTACGGTTCAACTTCATACAATGTGTTTCCCTCTTTATGGATGATAGTGGGTGTGATGTCCTTCATGAGTGTGATCTCTCCTAGCATATTACATTCCTCTAGTGGCTTTATGTGACACACTACATCCCCTAAGTTGTTAATCTTTTATTCTTTGATTGGTCCTCTCTTGGAGATAATAGGCACAATGTTCCCTAAGTTAAAGACCTCGCATGAACTAAGCAAGACTCCTTTGAACATTTCCTATTTTTCATTTTTCATTTGTTGTTATATAGCCACCTTGCATAACACATCTTGCATGCCTATGGATCCATCTTGTTTGTTCATGATCCCCAAGCATACGAAGTTTCACTTGTCTCATGAAGCTGAAAAATCATTTCTGTGTGACGACTTATTAAACTTATCGGGAGGTATAATTCTTGTATGGTTGAGTAGGAATCCCAATCCGAGGTATGAATTTCCCCATAGCGACATGCGTGTGTGTGAGTGCATACCAGCCATGAGTGTATTTTTCTCACCTTTTAGGGCTTCTCACTTGGTGGACAGCCAAAATTTTCATCACCTTAGAGGGAGTATGCATTTTTTTGGAAAAACAACCTAGATCTGATCCACATCGCATTGGAAAAATGGTTAAACCTTGATTTGACTCTCTTTTATCTTTTACCTTTTTTCTCTTTTTCATCTTTGGTAGTGTATGCTTGCACTTTCTTATTGCTCTTTATATCATTCTCATGTGTGTTCCTTTGTGTTCATGTTGGTTTGTCTTGGGATCGTGATCATGGAGGCTTGATCACCCCTCTTGATCATTGTCATCTCATCTTTCTAGCATTTTTACATTCGAACCCCTCTTGGTGCATGTTTATCTACTTTATTGTGAGTTTGAATCAAGTTCCTCCTCTCACTAAAGTGGGGGGCTAAATGTGACCACTGAAAAAGTAACCCTTCTACTTTTTATGGTTTGTTTACGCCCTCCTTGTGACTTTGGCTTAGTGTTTCCTTGATTTAGTGTTGTAAGGTGGATAAAAAATTCACATTAGGTCTTGGGCCCTTGTGAACTAATGAAATTTAATGGTGCTTTGTAAAAGTGTTGTGAAATGTTGTAACACACTCTCACACTTTTCTAGTGTTTTATCAAGTGGCCAGGCATAATCATAAACATAATTAAACATAGTCTTGCCTTATTTGGAGTGTTGTAACACACTTTCACATTCCTCTAGGTTTTTCATTAATAATTGGGCTTTCTTATGTTCTAATTGGCCCTATTTTGCATCCACAAGCCTCATTTATTGCATATTTTTTAGGATAATCTTGACACCAATCATTGACCAATTATAATTTAGGTGTTCCTGGCTTGTGTGGCCTAGATTTAGTGTATGGGACTCATTCGTCACCTTGGGAGAATGAGCCCCACCTAGTTCTTTTTGGCCTCGATGCAGGTTTCACACATTTCCAGACACTTTTCATTTTTTGTCCCATACATTATGTGTGATGGGACTCATTCACCACCTTTGGCGAATGAGTCCCACGTGACCAAAATTTAAATTTAATTCAAATTTGTGATGGTATTTTATTCTCCTAGATCTGATGTTGGCTTGTGTTTTAATTTTAGGAATTATTACATAATTGAGTATAAATACAAGGTTCTTTCACTCATTTTACACTTAAGAAAACTAGAACAAGCAATCAAGTGATCCTTATACCAAGTTGAGTTCACAAGAGTATTTGAGCAAGATCATTCAAGGGCATATTATCAAGCATTCTAGAGCATTCTTCAAGTGTCAATCATCATGTCAAATTGAGTTTTTGCATCATGTTGTTTTAGAGCTAACAATTATGGTGTAGGGTTTGTGATTCAAGTAACTGCTTCATTGAAAGATCTATCAATATCAAGCAAGATTCCAAGTCTACATCCATTGGATCCATTACTTACATATTTGCAGCACCACATTGCTAAGGTTTGGTGAGTTGCAACATTATCTTTTGTTCATTCATCATTCTCCTTTCATACTTTCTTTCATTTCAAGGTTTAGTTACCAACAAGGGGTTTGACCAAGGAAAAACCCTATTCTCTAACCCCACAATGTTTTTTTCCCTCTTATTGTGTGTGATATATATGTCTAGGTTGCATATTTTCCAAGAAGTCTAGTTGGAGGAAGGTTTTCAAGTCTCTAAAGTTGTCAAGGTTGTCATCAAGCCTTGGAGAAGCATGGAGAAGACCTATAGGTGGTATTTTTCAAATTTGGATCTGGAAACTAGTCAAAAAGAGTAGAGCAAACCGAGAGACACAAAATATAGTTTAGAACTTATAAAAAAAGTAGAAGTGAATTAATTTTCCAATATTGGTGAATGAGTCCCACTGTATAGGCCTGACAGAGGGTTTCACAGATTTGGACAGCCTTTTGGCTAAAACCCGTTTCTGCACATTTTCCCTGAAACTGGATTGATTTTCCTAGCTTGGAAAATGAGTCCCAGTCAACATACATAGTAGATTTATTTAGTGATCCAGACCTTCATTCCACCACCTTTAGTCTTCCAAGTGCACACTTCCAGTTTCATATCTTTTTACTATATTTTGTTCATCTAGGTCATTTTGCATATCACACCATGTTTTGCAATTCATTGTCTTTTCCAAGTTTATACTTGGTGGTGAACCCTTCATTGAATATCGTTTAACCTCTAGGATAGTCCTATTGCAAGATCTCAATTTCCTTTGCATTGAGATCTCTAGGGTTACCCTTGATTGGAACCCCTTAGTTGGTGATTGGGTGAAAATATATATCATTCCACCAAATTTAACCCTAGTTTTAAGAGGATCCATCTTGGTGGTTCCAAGTACAATGACTTCACTCCATCAAGGAACACAAATTTGAGTGGTGAGTTGCAAAACATCAATTTATCACTTGATTTTATCCATTTATCTTTCCCCAATCAAGGGTAAGAACTCTTTACATTGAAAATTCATTATGGAGGTGGGAACAAAAAAATAGGGTTTGAGTTAGGCAAGCCCTTATAAAACCCAACTCATCTCCTTTATTATGTGTAGGTGATAGTTATGAAGTCAATTTTTAAGGAGATTCAAGGCCTAATTGCAAGATCAAACATTCAAGCCTCTTATTTCAAAAAAATAGGGCAAGGTGAATTATTTAATGATGGACACAGGTTCAAAGATAAAACCTAGAAGGAAGGACCTATAGACTATAACCTATTAATACTTGTTCAAAGATCTAAAAAATAAATATTTCTAGTCTAGAGCAGCCATGCCCCTAACCAACTAGATTTAGCATAGATGTGAATGCCAAGTTCTTCTATCTCTACACTTTGCTTCTTTGTAATTTATTCTTATGTTTCAATTTTTTATTTTTTTGTAATTCCATTATTTTTTTTAGCTACATCTTTAACCTATTTTATTATTATATCCCTCACATCACTTCTAAATCAGATCCAACCCTACTAATACAAAAACATCACCAAAACCTTGATTACCCATTATATCTCTTCCATTTATAATAGCAACCAATTGGTATTTTATGGTCACTTTTGTGTCCCTAAATGTTAGATGGGCTAACTTTTGATTTGTACTGTAGATCACCATTTTCCCCATCACATTCTAGTAAAAATGAATTTTTTTACAATTGAATTTTTTTTGAAATTATATAGTTTTTATTTGAAAATCTAAGTGCAATCTTAGGTTGTTGTCATTAGTCAAAGTGCATGCACATTTTAGGGAAAAGAATTGAAAGAAGAAAATTTACATATTTTCTATCATTTGAAAGGTTTCAAAAGTGTTGGTTTTTCATTTTCAAGATAAAGTAAGGCTGTGTCATGTGAGAGAAAAGAAAGGAGAGGGGTTTCTGCCAAAAAGAAAACACCAATAACATAAGGGATCTATAGATTTTGGGTGAGTATGTTCTTTGTTGCAATGATTTTAAGGATCTCAGAACTGTCATCATCCCCCAAATACACATAGAACTAGAAGAATGACATGAAGAGAGAAAAAAAAAAAGGAAACCTGTTGGGTCAACATGGAGGAGACATAGGGTGTCTCGACACCTTACTTCATCCCCAAAAGGAAAACAAAATCGAAGATAAAGATGAAATGAAAAGGAAAAAGAAAAAAGAAAGCTTTTTGGGTCAACATGAAGGAGACATGAATGTATCAATGCCTTGCGTCATCCCCAAAAAGAAAACAAAAGTGAAGATAAAGATGAAAGTGAAAAAGATGCATTACATAGAGAAGAATAAAGATAGAAATAGAGGAATGTGACAAAGAGAGAGAAAATAGAACATCAAGGAGGATCACATTACGCACATGCAATCACACAAAAAGAAAATGAAAATGTAAAATACTAGTAAGGAAAATGTGAGTCAATCTACAAGCATGTCATCCACCTCCCAATCATGTTAGTTATATATCAAAGGCAGGAAATTGGCCAAAGGGACAAGGGAAAGTTTCAAACTAGGAGAAGCACCAGGTTCAACACTCTTTATAAAATATTTTTCATTTAAGGTCATGGAAGAGGAAAACAATGTGTTCAATTCATTATGCACCTCTTCATCAGTTTTGAAATCCTCACCATCATCATCTAAGTTGATCACAATAGGAGGTCAAAGGATAATATCCATAGAAGAGTCCAACTCTTGTTGTGGAGGATGCATGGAAATTTCTTGATGCGGCTGGGGAGGAAGAGCATCATGCATTTCTTCAATCAAGTTTTGATCTTGATTTTATTTTAATTCATAATGGAACTTGTGAGAAAGGGAATGACGTCTACGTCTACGCTCCCTAGCACCTCTATTTCTATTAGTTTTTTTTTCAAGTTGTAGTAGAGCGGGTTGATCAACCAAAGGTTTCTTTTCTTCCCTAAGGGTAAAAATGAATGAAACCACAAGAGGAACTATTCAACCACTTTCTCTTTGACTTTGTAAACTTATTTATTCTTGGAGGTGTGGCAAGGTTGGTTTCATGTTTTCCTGGTCACTTGTAAGAGGTAGGTAGGGTTTTAGGTTTAGGTTGGTCTTGGTTTTTTTGATCTTTTTTAGGTTCAAGGATAGTAGGCTTGAAGAAGGATGGGGACATGTTTCAAAGAGTTTGTTTTGTTATATTCTTTGCCTTGAAATTTTGATAGGATAAGAAAAATAAGTCTTCTCTTGGCTTGATAGGTTCCATGGGCTGGGGCCAAAATACATCTAGGGAAAAGTTTCCTTTAGATGACAAGGGGCTAAATCTACTATGGTGAACATTGAATATCTCATTGTCAAAGAGAAAATTTAAGAATTTGTGCACAAGTGAAGGGAAAAATTTCATGGAGTGAAGCCATGGGTGGCCTAACTTCACATGAAACTGGTCCGGCTGTAGGATGATGGAGAATGTAACATCTAATGTTTTTGGTCCTATCTATAGTGGTATAGTGATCAATCCAATCGTAGGACACACAAAACCATGATTTTTCTTGATATATGCTTTTGATTTGTCATAATCATCTTGATAGAGCTCATGCAAGAGTAGGAATTCCTTGGTGATCACTTTCTCTCTACAAGTGAGATCTATTAATATCCCATTAGTGGGCTTATCATAGATACGGTCAGATATGTAAAGAGGACCATCGGGAAAATAATAAAGTATATCTCTAGAGGAGAAATCAATATCAAGAGGACTCTTAGCTCGACCCTTATGATGGATGACGTCTATCATGCCTATCATTTCTTCTATAGGATGACTTTGATAACTGTTGTGCATATTTTGCACACACGCCCCACCATAGGCGGGGACCCTCTTTTTTCGCTTCCAGCGGGCTGCTTTGCTCCTGCCTCATTTTGTGTGCCCCTCATTTTGGTGTCCTAGTTGGTCAATGCGCCCTTCAAAGTATCATTTTTGGCTAACCATATTTTGCCCCTAAATTTTAAAAATGGCTAAGTCTTGGGTTTTTTCGGGCTTCGCCTTCCTATTCGCTTGGTTCTTCTTTTTCCTTCATTTTTGAATTTGGAGATAGGTTTCCTATGGATTTGGGATGTTTTGTGGTGCCCAAGCGAACTGCCAAGGTTTCATTAAGTTTTAGGAAGTTTTGAAAATTTCAAAACAATATTTCTACAGCAGCATTCCTGCAACAACATTTCCAAAACAGCATTTCGGCCTCTTGTCTCTGGAACATCCAAGCGCTCCTCTGATTTGAAAATGGACTTCGACCCAAATGCCAAAATTGGATGTTATCTTTCTCGGACCTTTCAAATTCAAAATTTGCAGCCAGGAGATACCATCCGAAACTTCATGCTCTGTTCGTCGTTTTCAAAATAGCATTTCTAGAACGGCATTTCGGCCTCTTGTCTCCGGAACGTCCAAGCGCTCCTCCAATTTGAAAATGAACTTTGACCCAGATGCCAAAATTGGATCTTATCCTTTCCAGATCTTTCAAATTCAAAATTTTCAGCTAGGAGATATCATCCGGAGTTCTGTGCTTTGTTCACCGTTTTCAAAACAACATTTCTAGAACGACATTTCAGCCTCTTGTCTCTGGAATGTCAAAGCACTCCTCTGATTTGAAAATGGACTTCAACCCAGATGCCAAAATTAGATCTTATCCTCTCCAGAACTTTCAAATTCCAAATTTTTGGCCAGGAGATACCATCTGGAGTTCCATTTTCTCTTCATCATTTTCAAAACAACATTTCCAGAATGACATTTCGGTCTCTTGTCTCCGGAACGTCCAAGTGCTCCTCCGATTTGAAAACAGACTTCGACCCAGATGCAAAAATTCGATCTTATCCTCCTTGAACCTTTCAAATTATAAATTTTCAGCTAGGAGATACCATCCAGAGTTCCATGCCCTATTCACCCTTTTCAAAACAACATTGGTAAAAACATTTCAGCCTCTCGGGCCCGAAACATCCAAGATCCCTCCAGTAAAATGCTAATGGCAATTCAAACTAAATACTATAATCTTTTGATGATGCATGAATGGATCTAGCAAGGATTTTGCAATATTTGATTAACACTTGTATTGGTTTGTGTATAAAAGCACTTACAACACTTCACGCATGCAGGTTTGAAGAGGCCTACCGTGGGTCCGTCGGGAGGCCCATTGAGAAAGATGAACAAGGAAAAGCATGTGGCTCCTATCACCATTTATTTTATGCCCACCTCTCCTCATGGTGCACATGAATAGAGTTGGCATCCGAAGAAGGCCCATGCAAAGGAAGCCAATGACAAAATGCAAGGAAGTTTGTCCTACTTTTCACCAAATGATGATGATCTTTGGGGGTTGTCTGCCTGAATCAGGGGCAACCAATCCATTGATGCCAATCATCGACAGACCCATTTGATCCAATGAAGAATGTTGCAAGTCCATCGGGAAGAAAGCAACTTTCAGGCAATTTTAGCTACAGTAAAAGGGAAATAAGCTAGAGGGAAAAACTGCTATAGTGACTGGCCACTACAAGACAAAATTGGAAAAAGACAAAAGATGTATTTTAAATTTCTGAATATTGTGGGGTAGGTGAAGCCCTAATGTAATTTGAATTTGAGCCACACAATGTAACTCAATCATGGCCATTCATTTGGGCTTTGGAAAACTATAAATAGGGGTCTTCCCCTCATTTGTAAGGGTTGGAGAGCTATTGTAAAAACATTTTGCAGGAATAGAAAGAAACATTGTATAATCTATGGGTGTTACTTTTGATTTTTCTCATTATGTGTGCATGGTTCTACCTTCCAAGTTAGTTTTAGTTGTTAGTTTATTGAATGGAAGTCATGATGGTGTTTGCTGTTATAGCATTTGATGAGCTTTCAACCCATACTTTTGGCACTTGTTGATGACAAGTTGCTATGCAAAGTTAGTCTGGGCTTCTTTATTTGATTGCTGCAACTTAGTTCACTTGCATGTTCATGATGTGTGTATGCAAACTGAAAATCTACAGTCCTCAAAAGATTGCACTGGTTTTGTGTAACTGTAGGATCCTCTTGGCCAAGCAAAACCTAGTTTAGGGAATTTGTCTACTGTAGCAGCCTCCATGATCACTATTCATTTGTAGTTTCAGATCCAGGAACCTTCTCTCTTCCTTTCCCTTTTTCCTTTTTTTTAATAAATAACCTTAGGCAAGGTTCATTGCACATTATAAAGCTAAATCTGATGTTGAAATGGATTTCTAGACTATTGTCTGAACCTACAGCAAATGCTCAACAACTCTCCCATCTTAAGAACTCCATTTGTAGATCCAACTCCCCCACTTTGTAACTCATCTGTAAGTCCTCCTTGTGATTCCAGCAAATCACATAAATCAACTGAGATATTCCAAGCACTGTCAAGACCTGACATTCGAGAGACCTTGGGATAATGTTCTACAATCTGATTGTGGAAGATTATCTTTCAAGAGAGGTGATGCACCTATGCATTACTTGTGTTGATAACTGCATAAAAACACCGTCAACATGCTTTAGCATGAACTTTAAGTTGTTTTATCTTGATTATTGTTATCATTTCTCTAGAGTACCTCGATGATGTCCTAAACTAGAGAGGCTAGGAAGGAGAATGATATTTTCTTTGTCTGTTGTTTGTGAGCTGATCATTAATACTATGCAAATTTTCATGAGACATGCTCTACAAAGTATCACTAATGACATTTCAGATTTTCATAGGAAAACGATTAACTCTTTGTTTGTTTTATGCAAGCTATACTTAGGTCATCTTGGTTCAATCATGCCTAGATGCTTTTATTATCTTGCACTATCAAATCTCAACGGAAGTTGTATGGAAGTTGTACTTAGGTCATCATGGTCTAATTATACCATTGACGTTTGTACTAAATTTCAACATAATAAAGGCTCAATGATGATAAAAGCATGAAAAATCGGCTAACAGAATGACAACCTTGCATATTTAGATTTTACATGGTTAAGATAGTTTTTGCATTTGCATTATCATATCAATCACATCTCATGCATCATAAAGAATCATCCATAAACCAATAAAATAACCTCAACCCAATCATTTCTTTCAATTTCTTCTATATGAATCCATGAATCCATCCAATCATTTCTGCCAATTTCTTCTAATCAATCTATCATCTCAATCCAATCATCTTCATCAAATCTATCATCTTCATCAAATTCATTCATCAAATCCTCTTTTATCATTCTAAGCAATAATTCAAATACAAGTCAATCTTTAATCCATATCAATCAAATCAATCAATCCTATCAAACGATCTAATCACATCAATGGTCCTAATCCTAATCTTGTTGTAAACCCAATCAATCAACCTATCATCATCATCTGTCCTATCATTGAATCTCACATAGGATGAGGTCAATAATCATCTATCCTATCATTGAACCTCACCTATCATGAGGTCAATCATCATCTATCCTATCATTGACCCTCGCCTATCATGAGATCAATCATAATCTATCCTATCATTGACCCTCGCCTATCATGAGGCCAATCATCATCTATCCTACCATTTAATCTCAACTATCATGAGATCAATAATCAAACATCATCATCATCATCAATCAATCAATCGATCGATGGTTTACACCTTGACAGGGGAAATACCTTATTTGTTTTTAAATCATTTGTACATGCTTGCTTGCTTTCTTGCGTGTGTTATCATTTTATCTTGAATTTGTATCAAATCTATAGCATTCTATAGAGTTTAATTTTTCTCATCTCTCTCCTTTTAATTATCGGGAGATAAATCGTTTCGACATCATAAAAATTTGAAACTCATCATCAAATCTTTAAAAATCATCACAAAATCATCAACAATTTTGAAAAATCCAAAAAATACTAAAAATCCAAAAAACTCATTGATTTATCTCCTGAGGGGGCACATGTCCATCATCACTCAAAATCAGCATCTCGGGCATATCGGGTCAAAAAAAATTGTTGGTACTAGCAGCAAATTTTTAGTTGAAGCAATGTGTAAACACATCACTTCAAAGAGGGAAAAAATGTATACACCTACAATCGATTAGGATAATCGATTAATTAAATACAAATTATTTAATTAATAAACCCTCTTAATTTGTTTACTTATAAATAAATTGAAAATTTTATTTATATAGTTCACTTTCTTCAATTCTTCCTATCTCAAATCATTTTCTTCATGATTTAATTAAATAAACAAATCTAACTAATTCGCTTTATTTGATTAATTCTCTCTCATTAAATTTGAATTTTTAAATTCAATTTTCTCACATTTCTACATAACTCTCTAACCTCAGCTGGGCCTCATCATGACAACTTGTTTGCATGGTAGAAGCCAGGCACGATGAGTGGGTATTCACATCAGAATTTGAAGGTTGATTATTATTTTCACTTTTAAAACATTAAATCAAAGCACGAGGGTAGCTGAAAGATTCTCATAGAAATTGCGGGGCCATTTTATCCTCTGTTATTACAGGTTAATATGTAATCCCATGATGATAATCTTAAGTTAGTTCCCAAGTTGAGTTGCATATCCTGTGGATCCTAGTGATCAAATCGATCCTTCCTTCCTTCCTTCCTTCCTTCCATTCCTTCTTCCTTCCTTCCTTCCTTCTTCCTTCCTTCCTCCTTCCACATCCGCTTTTCATCGATCTCCGCTGCATCCATCCGCGCCGCTGGCATCCATCATCCGCAGATCATCGATCCATCGGCATCCGCGCATCCATTCCGGCATCGAGATCACGTCAGTCCGTCCGTCGTCCGGGATCAGATCAGATCAGGATCTTGCCGTCAGGTCAGATCGGATCGATCGATCAGATCAGATCGATCAGGAATAATGAATAAGACTTATGTTGAATTAATCCCTCTGAAGTTTTGGTTTTCTAAAGTGTGAAAATTTGAAAGGAGTTTTCATTTTAGGGGTGCAAATTGATTCCCTATACATTTTCCTCCACTTTAGTATTTCAAATACTAGTGAGGTACTTTGGTAAAGTATTAGTCGAAAAAGTAGTAAGTAGGTTAGAGATGTATACATGTACCAGTAAATGCAGGTCTAGCAAACCAGAGAAGTGTCAGGAAAGGCTTCATAGTTCTCGAACTATAAAAGCTGAAAGAATAAGCTTACCAACAGGGCTCATGGACCTCTGAGGAGGCATCCTCTAAGAACTCATGAAGGAAACAAGGAAGGGAACCTTATAGACCCATAGACCTACAAGGAAAGGTACCCCCCAAGAAATCTCACATGGGGGAGACCAAGAAGAGGGGACTCCATAGAGTTAGAAAAGGCGACATGCTTACCCACAAATAGAACATGATAGGAGGCAGACGTGTAGGCTAGTGAACGAACAGTCACACAGAGCATCACTAAGTGGTAAGAATTTCAAAGGGGTCCCTTGAGAACCCTTCAAAAGGAAAAGGGGTCCACTCAAGGGACATGTTGTTTGAAAGGTAGGTCTAGTGAGCTAACCCCAAGCTAGGCATGAGGGCCAAATGGATTCTGAGTAAATTAGGCTCAGGACTACTTAGCGAAGATGTGAAACCCGGTCCTGGTCGAGTTGTCCCCGAGCTAGACATCCTGAGAACTTATGAGAGAAAAAAAAATTGAGAGGATCACAGGAACTAGCGTGAAAGAAAGGAGTCCACTCAAGGGACACCTTATTCAAAAGTCAATGTCTTCTTTCTTGGATAGTTTATTTCATAAAGAATCATTTTTAAATAATATGTTCACTTCATCCAGTAATTGAGAAAGGAAGGATATTTCTATATGGGGGGGGGGAAGATTAAAAGCTTTCCCACCTGGGAGGGAAAGGTTCTCCAGGTCCTTTCTTTATGAACAATCCAGTCAGACAAAGTGTTATCAGAGAGGTGAGAATCATCAATCCCCAGCTTGAATCAAAGAATAATGCCCACGAGAAGACAAAGAAAAAATAAAAAATTGGGTCAACATGGAAGGAGGCCTAAATACTGCTTACACTTTGCACCATCCCTAGTTTACCAAAAGCTAATCACAAACATGGAAGAATTAAGATACACATAGATGAAGGTTTACAATATAGACATTAAACCTATATCCAAGCACTGACAGGGGTGATGAGGGTCATCCAGGAACATATAGAAGGATTATGGGGGAACACATTGCAACACCCACACACACAACTAATCTTAAGATCAAGAAGAGGGTCTCCCCCTAAAAATGGTCAACCAAGAGGCCATCAACTTCCCACTTTAGATCATCATAGGGGGAAATATGATGAGCCTACAACAGTGTAATGGTAAGGGGAGGAGCTTTTGATCCTCCCACAACAAGGGCCAAGGTAGAGGGATCTATGAGGTCGTCGTCACTTAACTCTTGTGAGTCTAAGGTCAGTGACCTCGTAAAGATGGATGACAAGGTCAAAACTTCATCCACCTAGTTAAACATGCATTTAATGGGAGTGTCGGGTGATCCCACAATAGTGGTTTACAATTTTTGGTCAAACTGGACACTAAAATCATTATTTTTAACTAAATCTTCACATTGAGACACCTATAGTGACTAAGCTGTGAGGAATTTGAAGATGATGCAAACTAGAGTCTCATCACACATTTTGTTTGTAGATTCTATAAATATTTTTTTCAAAAATTTTGAAATCATATTGCACTTCATTTTCCATCTCCCATGAAAACTGGTTTTTTCATAAAATAGCATTTTTCAAAAATGACGCACACCGTATAATGCATTTTTTTTTTCCATGAAGGATAAAATTTTAATTCTTTCGAATTTAGATTTGTAAATCTAATATCTAGTGCTTCCACTTGATTAGATAGTTTTTTATTGAATATTTTTTCATTAGTCAATTTTCGAAGTCAAATCAATTACAACTCAGACATAGCACGACCGTATAATGTGTAACTTTTTTTGTATATATCAAAATTCATTTTTTTATTGGATCAAAGACTTCAATATCTGGTTCACTCATATTTTTCAAAAAAAAAATTGATAATCTACTATTTTTCCACATGTGTAGAACAAAGACCTTCATTTTCAATGAAAACCCTATATTTAATAAAACTAAAAAAACAAATACATAATAAAACCAAAACATATCAAAATTATATTCGTTGGATAGCTCGTTCTCAAGACTACCTGATTCCAGTTGGTTTTGTGAATTTTCCACCATTTTCATGTTCAAACCGAGCTTCAAAGTGAAATAGAATAGGTTTTTTTTTGGTGTCTGAGGGGGAGAATGAGGGATAAGGGGGGTTCATACGAACCCCTAGGGGTTCGAGCGAACCACCTCACATAATGCATTTTTATTTGGTTTTTGGGCAGGAAACTAGGGTATGGGTTCGCTCAAACTAGTAGGTTTGTACGAACCCCCAAAATCACATTATTTGGCATTGGGTCATTTTTTGTGAGTTTTTTCTTCCTCACTGGAATTGTAAACCACTATTGTGGCTTCACCTTGCCATGTTTTACCTTGACGGATGGGGGATTTTGCACCCAAGGTTCACCGCCAAGCTCACTAAGTGATTCGAGGGTGGTGACAAACTCAGGGGAGGCTAGGACTGGTTATGTCACCAAGACATAATAGTTCAGTGCAGGACCACCTTTTAGAGAAGGTGGGCTCCTCTTATGTCCTCTATTGTTGGAGGGACCACTCTCCACCTTTTTTTTCATTAGAGGAGGCAAACTCCCCATGAACGTAACAAGAAGGGTAGATGGAGCAGAGGAAAGAAGCATAGTAGACACAACTAGAGTGTTAATCATGTCTATGGGCTTTGGGAAAGGTGACACATCCAGAACGAATGTCATTAAAGGCAGCTCCACAGAAGGAGCGATGAACACCTGTACCTTTCTAGGTGCATGTGCGCTCATAGCGGATGTCGAAAGAGACACAGAGTTAATTTGGGTGGAAACAAAAGGGAGGAGAGAGGAGGACACGGTAGGAGGTCCTAATACATGAGTGATTGTCTCTTCTTTCTAGTGTAAGGTGGATTTCTCAACTATAATATCCTTTCTTCAACACTTTCGCTCACGCGCAAGGCAGTTCTGTGACTCTTTATACCAAAATCTGGGGTTTGCGAAGGAGCGGGAGGCTCTTGCTCAGCCATGGGAGTTTCCTCCATGGATGTTTCCAATAGAGGGATGGATTATTGGATTGGAGAAGGAGGAATAGGTTCAGAAATGGCAGGGGAAATTGACTCTAGTGCCTCGGCAACGAGTCTCTTTTCATTCACCGTTTTAGGAACAGGAACAATAGGAGGCCATGGAGGCTCATACATATAGGACTCTCCAGAGGGGGATTTATTTCTACCATACCGAACAGGCCTAGGCTATATGGGTAAGATGGGAAGCTTGAATGAGGAATGCTTGGTGTTTCGCCAAGCAAGCACCATCGGATTCTCTCGCAAGCATGAAACAGAAGTTGATGGTACCACAGTAGGGCAAGAGGAAGCATCAGGATAAACAATGGAAGAGGAAGAAGGGGGATCTTGGGAGCACTTCTCTTCCACGTGCCTCGGCGGCATTACTGTCAACTTTCAGACAATCTCTATGTGAAATAGCATAAGGTGAAGGAGGGTATCTCACTTTCAGCCTAGAGTGCCCCTTCTTATATTTTTTATATGTGTGATATAATAGGTCCTTCCTGGGCAAGAGAGGACCAATAGGTGCAGGCCAAAAGTAATCTAAGGTATAGCTTCCATGAGCAATCGGTGGTCTATAGACAGTGTTATAAACAACATGTATTGAGCCTCCACGAACAAATTTCAGACACTTGTGTATAACTATGGGAACTACATTCATAGCTACTAGCCAGGGGATGCCTAGCTTCACTCTAGAGAGTTCAAACCCTGGGATAATGTCAAACTTAAGGTTCATAGATTTAGTTCCAATGAGGACTAATAGGACAATATTCCCTATAGGAGGTACGAGAAGTCGATCGTGAGTGTAGACGGTGCTTTCAGGTGCATCATACCCATCTTTATGAAGGAATTTAGTTAACATGATTTCTTCAGTTATGATATTCACTTGAGATGTCAGATCAATGAGAACACTTGCTATGGTATTCCCATTTATCCTCATAGGAATGTAAAGAGGATATGGCTCCCTATTGAAGCCCATCGGTAAGTCATGTGAAGTAAATTTTATGCTAGTACCACTACTCATAGACTACACAGAGGGAATAGGTTGGTTTAAGAAAGAGGCCATCATGCACACTTAACAATACTTCCATAGAGCCTCCTAAGGTTTATGGGATAAGAAAGTGACCCAATCAAGGTTTCATTATGCAACACCATCGAAACCTTCCAACTATGCCTACTAGGGGTCATAGGTTGGGTTGTAAGGTGGAAGCCTCACAACACTCACACCTACAACACTCCTAGGACACGAGGAAAGGGACTTTCAGCATTGCAAGACAAAACCAAAATGATTCATGTCGGGTTTAACAAAAATGTAAGAGGGGGACCAACCGTTGCAAGGCCCTAGATCATGAAAGGCTTAGAGCAGTATGGCTACCCTAACTTACCTTAGTTTGCAAGGATGTTAGGATATATGGGATGAGAATGATGAGAACTATAAGGTCCTTCAGCCACTCTACAAACCCGAGAATTGAAAGGATACTAACTGAGTCCATCTTTAGAGTTGATTTTTTGTCTTGGATAGCTCTTTGTCTGAGGAAAGAATCATGGTTTTGGGATGATAGTGTGGTGCACTGGCATCTCTCAAGTGCATTGGCTTCCGTACAGCCAAAAAAACAAAGAGGCGAGACTTAACTTCTAAAAGACGAACTAGTAGCCTAGTTTAAGAGCTTTAGAAGGTATAGAGTAAGACAATGAAATACAAAATGTAAAGATGGAAGTGATAAGAAAAGTAGATTACCAAAAGGAGAGTGGGGTAGAGGGAAGGGGAGAGAGCAAGTGAGAGGGTAAGATAGAGGAAGAGGATAGTGAGTGATATGGGGAGAGAGATGAGAGGGGAATAGGTGGGATGGAGAGTGGGAGGGAGAGAGAGAGTGAGATGGAGAGGGGGGAGGGAGTGAGAGGTATATGGAGAATGAGAGGGGGAGGGAGAGAGAGAGGGGGGGGAGAGGAAGTGATAGTGGGGAAGAGAGAGAGGGAGAGGGAGAGGGAGAGTGGGGGTAGGAGAGAGAGAGAGAGGGGAGGGAGGAGAGAGGGAGAGAGAGGGAGGAGAATGAGGAGAGGAAGTAAAGTAGAGAGGGAGAGAAATTAAGAGAGAGGATAGTGAGTGATATGAGGAGAGAGGATGAAAGGAGAGGAGGAAATGGCAAGCTCAAGAGAGTGGGAGGGAGGAGGTATGAGTGCCTTTTCCTTCCCCTTTATCCATTCCTTTCCTTCCTCCTTTTCCTCCTTCCATCCCTCCATCCATCCTTCCGTCCTTCCATCCACTCGTCCATCGTCCTCCGTCCGTCCGTTCCGTCGTCGATCATCGTCGTCCGTCGTCGACGTTCGATCAGATAAATATTGATAGATCAGGATCAATATTGATTTTTGCATAGGCTTCATTGCAAGATTTTTTTTTGGTGTCTCCATGGTTGTGTATATCATGTTATCATTATATGTAGATATGTCATGCTTCACAATTCCATTACTCCAATAAAATTTACATTGCTAGTCTTCCTCGATTTGGGTTGGGTATTCTTCTTTCAAGAAGAATTTTGGATAAGTGAATCACTTCGTGGTAGGGTGGAAATGCACTCCAAAAAAATTATCGTCGTTGAAGTGGTCAAAGAAGTTAAACATCAAAAGAATCTTGTTAGGAAGGTCCATTTTATTATTCATTGTATAATCTTGTTCTCAACCATGTGGCCTATTGTAAGGAATACCTTCCATAATGTTTAGCCATGATATTGGCATATGTACTCCAAATTTCTTGTCGAAATATAATTCCTTGTCTCTATTCTTGAATATTGGACTTGTGTCATTGTTATATGCTCCTTATTTGTGTAATATGTGCAATTGGTTAATTTTAATTTAAGTATATTTTACATCTTGAGCCATGGTTATTGATTTTTGGAGACTCATTCATGGATTATTTAGCATGATTTTTTATTATTTATCTTCTCATGGATGTGGATATTGAGTGTTGGTTGTTTACTTTGGAGGATTCATTTGAGGAGTGCTAGCATTATTATCTCCTTGTGCATATGAGTGATTTTATGATTTCATCCATTAATGAGGAATTTTAGGAGGTGTTTTCTATTAGAGGTATAACATGTTTTGAAGGGGCCCCCAAACCCTTTACAATTAGGTTTTGAAGGGACCTAAAACCCTATCTTATCAAATAATGCTACTCAAGAATTTTAGCAAATATTTATTGTGTTGATTTTCTAGTATTTGGAATGGATATTTTGAGTTTGATATTCCTTGGTTAGAGAGGCTTACATACATGTTGGTTTGACATGATATATATGTTTCATTTGATCTATGATATTGAGTGGTTGGGTGTTGTTGAGGATTTTTTGGTGTTATAAGGAGATCATACTTGACACAAAATAGCACTTTGGGGTGTTGGTAAAAGGACATGGTATGATTTATGTTTTCTATCCTTTTCTATGGATTCTTCTTGAAGGTTCATGTTCATGTAATTTAGGAGAGTTGTGGTTACATGTTGTGAGAAAGAATGCAACTATTGGTTTTTTTGAAAAGATAAGCAGCATTTACAGGGTGTTGTACCCTACACAAGGAGCCACAAGGGCCAAAAAGGAACAAACTATTGGTGTTGCATGTGTGAATGATTGTGATTTTATTGGTATTACATGATTTTGATCATTTTCCACACCTTAGTATGAGAATTGATTGGTAGAATTGATATAACTTGTTCTATTTTAAAATTTGATATTTCTCATATAGTGGGAATTCTTAGATATGCATGTTCTTCATTGACATGTTTTATACAAGGATCTTGTGATTGTGGTTAATGGGTTTCATATGTTGATGGCATGATATTATTGGTGTTGTTAATACCTGGGAGGTATGGATGGTTGGATTTATTAGCATATATTATGGTTTTTATTTCTATTTGTGTGGGTTTTGGAAAAACAAGGATAGACAATTGAGAGGGGGGTGAATTAGTTGTTTACAAAATTTAAAGCTTATCTTACTTTATCAACCTTTACTCTCAAATCTGATAATTAACAGTGAAAGCATGAATCAACAACACATCATAAACATACAACACCAATATTTTTGCATGCAAACCCTATTAGGGGAAAAACCATGATGGAGGTTAATCCACAATTTATACCCTGTTAAAAGTATAAAAGAGAGTGAATAAGGAATATACATGCATTCAGGCACACTCCCTAGAGCTCATTTCTTAGAAGGGAAGGCTCGTTGCCTTACATAAAAAATAAAATTAAACCCATTTGATGAGGTTGAACTGAGAAATTAGCTTCTTCGAAAGCCTGATGACAGTTTTGGTTAGGCACAAAAATACTTTTTCACACTTTGCTCAAAATTCTTCACACTCTACTCTTCAATCAAATGATTTGATCTTTATTCACACATATCTCGCACGCACTTCACATGCATTCATTGAGCACACTCCAAAATGAGGAAACAATTGCTCTTATATATCTGCTACATGAATTTACATCAACAACTCTGTCGGCCACAAATAAGGAATAAATAAATTACAAACTGTCGGCCCAATTCATAAACAAATATCAATGTGCACTAACCTAAGTTGGTCACATTATAATGAAGACCTAAATCAATATTCTCGAACATGCCAAGCATTCATAAATTAATCCGCAAGGATACACAACACACTACCACCATCATGTCGGCCAAGAACATGAAAACTCGAACACATAAAGGAAAAATCTTGTATCACGAACATACTGATCAACATAGATGTACCACAATGATAGAGCATGCTATAGAAACATCACTGAACATCTCAAGAACATATTGAATAACTCAAATTACCATAATTGTGTTCTCTTCTTCCAAAAACACCTCCTACAGTACTAGAATAACTATAGGAACTTAGAAACTCATAACTTTCTCCAATCTTGATGTGCACCACTGAAACTTCTGGAAAAAATACTAGATAGGCTCAGCAGCAAACCCTTTAATGTGTAACTTTTATTATCAATGTGCTAAAATTTCCACCATTCTGATCTTCACAGCTTCACAAATTGCATGCAACATATTTATTATAATTTTCTCAATATCCTCGACATATGTAGTCTTCAAGGAACCAATGCTAGTAGTGCTGACATCAATAACAACCACAACATCCAATATTGGTTCTTTTCCTTTGAAAACAATTTGGATTCTTTGTTATCACTTGGATTTGATACATGTGTTCTTTAGATTGGTGTATCTTCACCCTGACTTGTTCCTTTTTTCCATAGGTGTCATGTTGGAGGATGATAGTGTATAGTACACCTTGAAGAATGAGAAGGGGGTGAATTAATCTTTTCAAAACATTAACCCTTCAAAATCCATTACCAGATCGAAAACCTTCAAATAGATAACCAACAAATAAAGATATAGAAATTTAGTTCCTTAATAGGCTCAGCAGCCCTCAATAATGAAAGATACAATAAATCAACCCTTAACTAGACAAGCAACAATGAAAGATGAGACAGAATATACATGCACAAGATAACACCATATTTACATGGAAGACCCAATGAGGAAAAATCATGGTGAGAGATAACTCACAATATATGAAGCTCATTGCTTACAAAATTACAATTAGGCTCACTTCTCAAAAGAAATGAAAACTAAGGCACACGTTAGGGCAAGATAAAAAGGACTTGAAAATTGAAGTGCACAACTCCAAGGTAAGATACAAGGACTTGATGAGACTCACGATCTCGGAGAAGGATACAAGAAGTTTATAGAAATTATAATATTTATCATTAAAAAACTATATTGACTGAGGTTTTAAATCAAATCTAATCTATATTACACACATTTTCACACTAATATAATATATTTAATACATTCCACACTCTTACTTCATTTGCACTCTTGCATCTGAAATTTTCTTGTATTTATATCCATCACAAGACCTCAAAACATCAATTAGGTTGGCTAGAAAGAATACAAATAATGATTTCAACAAGTCAGTCACAAAAACATAGCGTGGTCCTATCTAGAAGATAGAGAGGACCAAAAATATATTATTGAATCTTCCAATGTGATCCCAAATAATTCACATGTTGTCATACATCAACTAAAGTTGACAATAAGGAAATGTGTAGATAAAATGTGAAGTATATAACTAGTCAGCCCAAAAACATACTTCCAATTTGATTAACTCAAAGAAGTCCCCAAAAAGATACATCAAGACCCAAATCCATCTTAACACAACTTCATGTCCTAGTGAAAACCCTCAAGCACATAGTGCAAGCAAGATAACAAGCCTTGTTAGCCAAACAACCAAAAATTACCTATAAATCCAACTCAAAACACAATGTAGCACCAAAGAGATTGACCACTAATGTGTGGATCATAACGAAATGTTACTTGAACATCCAAAAACACTTCCAAATGTTTCTTTCACATAGCCATACCACCAACAACCACCACAAACTAAACAAAAACATAATACTTCAAACTAGAAGCACAAAATGCATAGTCATGAAATATAGCATTAACGGATCAACTTGTGGACTAATTCAAAACATGGAATTTGAACTAAGACACTATCCAGACATTGAGATCACATTCACCAAGTTGCAGGAGAAAATATATTAATGTAGAGAAATGTGGAGCATTTTTCAAACCAGTCTAGACAACTAGTAAAATTGCTAACCTTTGTATAATTAATAGAAACCTCCTTGGAAAAACAAGAGGCCTAAAAAGATAGGAGTGTAACATCCACAAAAATAAACTCTGAATCCCAAACTATAATAACACATCTTCAATAATTGAGGATTGTAGAGAATTCTCCTAAATAATTTTCATGACAACTTTCTGAAACAAAAACTTTCTACTAACTTGTGGAGACCAAAATTTCCTTTTAGCAACACATTCTTCAATAAGGGTAACAAGAGAGAGTATAAAACATACTATAGACCATTAGAAACATATCTCCACCTTTAGAAAAACTTCTAATCCTCATCTTTATATATCATTATTAAATCAATTTTTCTAATATCAATAATGCACTATACAACTTTACTTGACATCCAACAATGAATTCTAGGAACACCACCATACATCAATGATAGCCCAAATTGAATTTTGTTAACAATGACAACCAATTCCAAACAACAATCTCACAAACATATGCAGTAATCTTAATTCCAAAAAACACACCAAGTATTAACATCACAACAGTCTCCTCAAGTGTTGACAATAATGGTAACCAATGCGAACAATCTCCCCTTTGGTATTGATTGCAACACACTTTCTCACTCTCACCCTTTGAAATAAAGGAAAAAGGGCCACAAACACCTACATATAGAAGGAAACTACATATTCTCTAACTTCAAGAACAAAGGGCCAAAGATCTTCAAGTGAAACAACAACACATTCACCCCCTTGACCAAAAACTACACATGCACACCATCTACACAACTCTATGAACTCCCCCTTACTACCAACTCCTCCTGAGAGGTAGCACACATCAATCTAGGAGAAAAATATATAACACAGATTTATTCCCCTAGATAAATGCACCATCTATGCATCTAGATAGAAAAATAAAGGGCAATAACCCCTAACTTATTTTGGAGATACTCAAGAGTATCCTTTGAAAGTTCCTTAGTGAAGATATCTACAATACGATTCTTGGTAGGCACATGTTTCAATCTGACCTCATGCTCTGCAACCTTCTCCCTTAAAAAGTGATATCGAATAAAAATATGTTTAGTTTTTTAATGCATTATCAGATTCTTGGAAATATTAGTTACACTTATATTATCACACAATATAGGAATGGGTTCATCATATACCACTGTTACATCCTTCAAATTCCACTTCATCCAAAGCACCTAGGTGCAGCAAGATGCTGCAACAATATATTCATCTTCAATTATGGATAAGGACACTATGTCTTGCTTCTTATTGAACCAAAGACCAGTCTGTCTCCCAAGAAAAATGCAGTACCACTGGTACTTCTCCATTCATCCACACATCTTGCACAATCAACATCAGTATAAGCATTCAAAGAGAAATTATCATCCTTCTTATACCATAAAGCATAATTCAGAGTTCCCTTCAAGCATTTGAATATTCTTTTCAATACTTTCTCATGCTTTTTCTTAGGATTAGCTTGAAATATAGAAACCAAGCATATTGTGTGTACATAATATTAGGTCTAGAAGTATTCAAGTACAATAAACCTCCAATAATAGACCTATAAAGAGTTTGATCAACCTTTGGAGACTCATCAACTTTACTCAAGTGACAACTATACACCATAGGAGTACCTACAGGTTTAGAATCTTCCATACCAAACTTCTTCAATATATCTTTAACATGCTTATCTTGAGAAATAAAGATACCACCATCTAGTTGCAAAATTTGAAGCCCAAGGAAAAAAGACAACTAACTAATCATTAACATCTCAAATTATTTTTGCATCTCTTCTAAAACCTCTTACACCTATCATCATCTCCTAGTCAACATTCCTTCATTCTTGTCTCAACACATTCACTTTCTCACTTGCTCTTGTAAGCCTTCTCCTAGTCAACACACCTTCATTATTGTCTCCAATGATATCATTTGTAGAATGGTTCTTTTTAAAATATTTTGTTGGAGACATGGGAGCCTTCACGAGTTTTGGTTCCTTCTCTTCTTTCTCTTCTTCTTCAATCCAGGGAGATCTATTTGATCCACAATCATTTGATTCTTGTGAGATCTAACACAATTATTCATCAACCTTGAAACTTGTGCTTTCAATCCTTTTTCCCTATATCTTATTGTAGCATTTGTATGCCTTGATCTTGGTTGAATAACTAAGAAAGATCCCTTCATCACACCTTGAATCAATCTTCCAAGGTCTCATTCATCTCTTCTTATGTAGAATCTACTACCAAAGATTTTGAAGTATCTGACAGCGGGAGGCCTTCCATAACATAGCTCATAAGGGGTTTTAGTGTTGTTGACTCTCAACTATGCTCTGTTGATGGGTGTTTTAGCACTTGCTCAACACAAGTGATGTGTGGGTGCATCACCTCTCTTGAAAGGCAATCTCCAACAACAAGTTGCTAAAAATTACCCCAAGATCTCTCGGGTGTCAAATCATGACATGCATGGAATTATTCAGTTGGTCTTTTATGTGATTTTTTTGGTAATCATAGGGCAGATGTATGAAAGTTAGGTTGGAAGGAATTTTTAGTTTTAGGATGGAGTTCTTGAAGTGGGAAGTCAGTTTGCAATTTGCTACATATTCGGACAACAATCTTAAACTCCTATTTGGCCTTGATATTTGGCTTTACAATGTGAAATTAACCTTAGCATAGATTTTTTATTAAAAGAAAAAAGAAAAGGGGCAGGGAAGGGAAGAGTTTCTTGGATATGCAACTAGCAATGAATAGTGATCATGGAGGGTTCTACTGTGGACAGCTTCCTTAAAATAGAATTTCACTTAACCATATTTGTTCATAGTGTCATGAAATTTGTGCAAGCTTCTAAGGATTGCAAATATTCCACCATTCATTCACCATAAACATGCATGAACAAAAGATAGAATTTTGGAGCAGCTTCAAACCTATGCCCAGAATAACTTTACACAGTTGTCCACCATCAATAAATAGCCAAAAGTATGGACAAGAAAGGCATCAACATAGCAGAAAACTACACAACCATTGAACATCATCAACTACTCTATCAAAGCAAACCAAAACAATCTAAACAACAACATAAATATTTCTAAATCAGCTAGCTATGGGAGATGAACCATGTAACGTGCAATAGAAACACAAGAATCCACCAAAAGACAATGAACTTATATTGATATTTGTGTAGCATGCCTTTACAACAACTCAACTCTCTTAAAATGAGAGGAGGAGACCCCTATTTATAGTTTTCAAAAAGAAAAACATGTGGCCAAGATTTAATCACATTGTGTGGCCAATATTCACTTTACACTAGGGTTTCACCTACCCCCAAATATTTTACAATTTTAAATTACATTTTGTCTTCTAGCCTATTTTGTCCTTTATGATAGCACTATAGCTCTTTTTCATTTAGCAGATTGTTTTTTTTTTTACTTCATCTACTTAGTGAGGAACTCATCATCTATAATAGGCATCCTTGCTTCCTTTTTTTGTGTGGTGTACTCCACGAATTTCCCAACCAAGGGATGAAGTTTATCCCATTCCATAATATCTAATTGAATCACTTGAAAATTTAGCTTCTTGGACCGATGTGTGAGGGCCTCCCAATCTCCATCACACTTGGTCATATTTTGTAGCACTTGGTTGGACTAGGCAAAGGCATGAGCAACAAAACATAAAATTTGTGGTGAGCTCGTTCGCAGATTCATCTTCCATTTTCTTGTGAAAATGAGGCTTCACTTTTTCAAGATCTTTTTCTATAGATGGCATCTCGAATCTTGACATTAATTTGAGATAATCAAGACATGTTGTCCTTATTTCCTTCACCCAATCAAGATCCCACTCAACTTCATCGAGCACCTACTCCAGTATTTCCTTTCTATGCTCTAGGCCTAACTTCCAATTCTCCATGAGCCAGAGGTCTTTCTCAACCACGGCAAGCTCTTTCTTTACTGCCCTATCAAGCAACCTAAGTATTGCCTCAACCTTAGGATGTGTGATCATGTATACCTCTAGGAAGTCAAGGCGGGTTTTTCTCATGTCCTCAAGGTAATTTTTCATGTCCAAAAACATTTTTGGTGCTCTGACAGCATGATCGATGCTCATATTGCCATTCTAGAGGACTTGTTGGAACTAGTTCTCATATGTTATGTTGAGAGAAGCAATGGAGGGGTTGACGACATGGTAGGCAGCTCATCATTTGAAGACCACTATTGGATGTATGTTGTCAAATCTGTAACCTGTGCCTTCAATTCCTCCTTAGAGGTCTTGTCTTTGTTCATTTGTTGCACTATGGTGGCAACGGATCCCTGGAGGTGATCAATATTCTTCTCCCTAGTGTTCATTCCTAGATCAATAGTGGAAATATTGTAAGTAACCCCTTCCTCACCCACTACTAGGGTGGAAATTTTCATATTCCTTGACCCTGAGGCATCCATGGTCAGTCGGGATCTGACCTTTGGCTTCTTCTTTTTCTTGGTGCTAATCTAGGCATGAGCAAGGATGGCCTCCAATCTTGCTTTAGGGTGTATTGGGGCTGGGATCTTCTTTTCAAGGTGTTTTTTGAGCCACTCAGGCATCTGAGCTTCTCCCTTGAGTGATTCATGACCACCCTCCTCTTCGTGGGCTTCTTGTATTTGTGACGTTTTATCGCCCGAGGTTTCCTGTTCCAACTTTTCCCCTTCTTCCTCATCTGAATCCTATATTACAACTATCACTTTTAAGGATTCAATAGTTGCATGTTTCTTAGGAATAATCTCCTTGTCTAAAGCCTCTTCTTCTTCTTTTTCTTCTTGTCCATGCTCTTCATGATGCTCAATCTCTTGGTCCTCTCTTGTTTCAGTCTCTCCCTCAGGCCTACCCTCTTCTTTCTCCTCCTGTTCATCATGAAGAGACATATCCTCATCAGGCCTAGGGCTTTGATCATGTTCCCCTATTGGAGACTTAGTGTCCTCCCTCTCTATCTCAACATCCTTTTCTTCAATGATGGGTTGTCTTTCAGCCTCTTTCTCTCTAATTTCCTTGAGCTTCTTAGATAGCTCCTCTTCAAGATCAGGTCTGAGGTCTCTTCAATAATCTTGGTGTTGGAATCCTCATCATCATCCTTGGAGGATTCATATATGACTGTATCAATTACCTAACACTCAAACATAGGATGCTCATGATAGTCATCTGCCTCCTCTTCCAACTTTTTGGTTGCCTTCCTCTGTTGTCTATCAAACTCAGAAACTCGCATGGTGGCTTCCATCAAGGGTGGCTCAGTAGGAGGAGTAACTACGAGTCTAGATATTGCTTGGGAAATGGCATCCTACAGCATGGGTTTAACAAACATTCTAGAGATTTTTGATGGCATATTCTACATATATTTAGTAAAATACTCTGGAAGTGTAAGAGTAGGCATTGTGGTTGTTGCAATGGAAATTGGAAGGGAGACTGGTGGAGACATGGATGATGAGGAAAGTGGGGAGGTGGTGGTCAAAGATAATTCCACCACTATAACTTGTGTCATGGGGTAGGTAGAGGTGAGGTAGATGGAGATGTCCACCATGGGCAGAGAGGTAGCGACTGTTGCTTGTGGGATAAGCGGGGTCATAGCAACAACAGCGATGGTTGTAGAAGTGGATGTAATAGGAAAAAATTTTGGCTTCTCCTCCCCTTCATGAAGAGGGTCTTCCTATATAGGGGGCATTGTGGCAAAACCACCCGACCTCTTTGGCCTCTTCGATGTTCCAACCTCTACAGTATTCGCTAGAGAGTCCTTTGATTTGGCTTGGTCTTCAGCCACCTCCTTTCTATTTTTTGATCTTGTGATGGGGGGAGATTTCAAGGTTTCTCTCGTCAAAGCGTCATCAGTAGCGACACCTTCGGCTTTGCCCTTGTGCTGATGCTCAGGCTCTACAAAAGTAAGATCTACTCCTTGTTGCTTCAATTGGGAAACTACCGATCAACCCATTGCTTGGTTCTTGCTTCAATAGGCTTGGTGATAATATCGAGGTCATTGAACTCTTCTTCATTCCAATCCAAGGCTATAAATGGAAAGTTAGCGACAACATTATACCTTGGATCTATCACGGTGCTCTCTTCCTCCACCACCTACTCCGACACTAGAAACAACTTGACCATTTTGACGAGGTCATCATGCACATATATTTATGCATACAAACCTCCTTTTCATCTTTACAGTTCGCCCAAAATTCCTCGATGTTGTGCAAGTGGGCATATTACACTCCCACCATCTTCCTTAGCTTACCATAAAGACCCATCCGCAGGCGATCATTGTAAGACTTCAAATTGTACTCATTGAGCTCCTTGTGAGATTTCTCTACACATTGAGAAGTATGGAGCTCATATAGTACTTGCCCAAAGATAAGAGGATAGGGAACTCCTACCTAATGCTTCTCACTTAGGAGGGCATGTGATCATTGCAATTTCTAAGAGACTTCAAGTAGTATTATTCGGTCATTGGGATACCGAGGTAGCTTATATGGTTTATTTGAAAACCCCTTGGTTCGGATGTAAGTGTACTTCACAAATTGAATGAAGAGGAATCCAAACCAATGGATGAAGGCACTAGTGTTGTGTGAAATTCTTCTTTCAGGATCACCTCCAAGCAATCTGATGGCATGGCCTATGAAGGCGTCATTACTCTACAGTACTCCCTCTTAAAATTTATATATTGAAGCTAAGGGTACTTTTCATATACTTTCATATTTGTTCGTGGATTTGGATTCGGTGCAGCAAATAGGCCTCTATACTGGGCATGGTTGGAAAACAAGTACACAAGATAAGATGTCATATAAAGCTTCGAGGTCTTCTTTACTGCCATGAACTATTCATGCAGGAACTCACTGATCATTCCTTCCCAGTAGAAGTAAGTATTCCCCTGGATGATTTCCTCAATGAAGTAAAACATCCATTCTTGAAAATAAGCAGAGGTCGGAAGGCCCATGACCCTGCTTAGAAGAGTTACCAAGTCATGGTAATCTTCAAATAAATCGCTTCAAAATAGTTCTCGGGGACTTTGTTGGCACTGCCCCTCTTATCCTTTAGCCAGTGTCGGTTAACCAATTTCTTGCACTTAAGGGGATCTTCATCCCACATCTGCTTGTCATATTCTATGCTAGCTTGTCCCATTTTACTGATGGTGGGGATGTGGAAGGTGTGCTCAATGGATTTGGCGGACAAGTCAGCCAGTATGTTTCCATCCCTATCCATGATAGTTCTATTTTTTGCGTGGTAGGCGTCTTTGTACGCCATTACAAGTTCGGGGGTGATAAGCGTTGCCAGGAATCCTGCAGCCTTGGCCAACCCACTTGCTCTGATTTCTTGGGCATTCTCTATCTTAGGATTTATTCTCGCCCTTTTTTTAAACTCATCAAGGTCAATATGCCCCAAGTTGGTATATGAAATGTCCGTTCACTCAATGAGGACTTTGTAGTTAAGGGGATCCCTTGGAATTTATACTTCATTTGATCCTTGTCTTCTTTGCCCCAAGGAGCCTTTGCAATTTTCTTCCCCTTGTCCTTTTCTGCAGCTACCCCCAAGGTTCCAGCAGCTGGTTCCATATATCCTACAACCAAACAAGGCATTAAATGATAAAATCATGAAATACAAGGAATTCTAGACAACACCCTGCAAAACAATGCTAGATCAGATAGTTAATGCATGAAATCCCTTTAAATGTCACCTTCACCTTCCATTTGAGGGAAATTGTGCAATGTGGGCCCAAGGGTGCGGACTTCCCTGGGCTGACAGTTGTTTGTGTCTATCTTTGAAATAGCACTGGCAGGACGAAGTCCCATAATGCAGGATCTGCAGAGATGAAGGAGGGTTGGGGCATGCAAGTCGGGAGACATGGGAGGATGCAAAGAGCCAGCCATTTGAAATGGCAAAGAGGGTGTGGCAGCCCGCACATGGAGTTTTGTTGATTCAGGTCCGTAGAGGGTCATAGTTGTTCATCCTTTGTTTAGTTTGATTTTGATTTACCCTAATGGTGAACGGAGGTGTGGGATCCACAGTGTGGGAAGACATAGGTTGCAGGCTATTGAAAATGGCAAAGGAGTGGAGGAGTTCTACACACGAAGATCCACAAGAAGCTACTCACAGAGCCCGAGAGTTATTCATTTCATGCAATTTATCCTTCACAACATTTTGGGCAGCGGGGTCCGACAGTCGAAGGGATAGTGATAGTCATCCATTCAAAATGGTAAGGTGAAACAGCTGAGGGTAGATGGTGGTTCACATCGGTGGACTCAAGAGAGGCAACAATGGGTGATTCCCTCACCATGGATTCTTCAAAGTTTGATCAAAAAAGGGGATGTGGCATTTGACCAAGGGAATGCAGATCCGAAAGGCCATTTGGAATGGCGTCAGGAAATGGAAATGAGCTGATGGAGATCCGTACAGTTGGGCCTGAGAGTGACGTCGAACGGTGGTTTTAGATTTAATTTTTTCCATTGTTTAATCACTGGGTCGGGTTGTGACATGTAGAACAATACTAGAGGATAGTCGTTTGAAATGGTGTTTCTAAAAGGGTGAAAGGCCTACGGAGACCCGCACAATCAGGTCTACAAGCCATGATGGACAGTGTGTTCAATGTGTGGGATCTCGAAGACCCACACAACCAAGTTGGTGGGGCATCCTGCCGAGGCAGACCTGCTGAGGTCAACAGTCGACTTCAAAATGACTTCTAATTTTGAGAACGGGGTGGCCAAGAAGGGAATCAGGGCCAACGGATATGAACACCAAATGGAGGCAGAATTGCCAAGTTCTGAGGGTTGTGAAATCACCACTGTCAAGGTTTCGGGGTGTTTTAAATTATGGGTTTTACAAGAAGGATGGCCCTTCATTGAGTTTCATCGTTTAATTGAAACAATCATTCAATCACTTGGATATTTGGCGAGAAGGAAAGGAAGTGTGAAAAACAACAAACCTATCTGATGATCCCAATGATAAAATCGTCAAACTACATGTGAAATGTATGTTGGGTGGCGGATGCGAGGTACGGGCACAACGATGGTTGTGGATGGTGTTTTGATTCCTCTCTACAAAGAATTTCATTGAAAATGACAAGTCGACAGGAGTATATATAGGGTTTTGTACATTGATTGCTAGCAATTAATGCTCATACAGTGGTCGATGGGCTGGTTGATTGGTCATTTCTAGACAGCACTGGGGTCAGCGGAATCTAACATGTGGATGGTTGTTAAGTGACTGTCGATCGGAATGGTGATAACCAAAAGGGTGGACAAGGGTGTGGGTCTCGTGGGGCAGGAGGATGCCAGGCGTCTATCATTCAAAATGACAAATGCACAAGGCAATTCTGCAAACCACAGCCCGCAATGGCGAACCCGCACCATCCCAAGGACAACAATTCAAACAAGGACTTAGAAAATTTTGGAGGAGGCGAGGGGCCACATTTGATTGACTTGAGGTTAGTTTAAAGAGCTCCTCAATCACTTAGATTTCAAAATAGGGGCATACAAAATGAGGTAGCGAAAAGTGACCCAGCACATGTGACAAAAGGGAGGGTCCCCATTCCAAACGGGGCATATGTGTTATAGGCAAAACATGTTGTATTAAGAAAATAGATAGCAATGTGAATTGCTTCCTTCTAGTACATATCAGGAAAATCTACATCTTTCATCATTGTCATAGCCATTTCTTAGATAGTCTTATTCTTTCTTTCCACTGCTTCATTCTATCAATGGGTTTTAGGAGTAAACAAAGTTCTCCTAATACCATGATCTTCACAAAAAAAATCAAATTCATTTGAAGTAAATTCACCTACTCTATTTCACCTTAAGAATTTGATCTTAACATCCATTTCATTCTCAACTTTTTCTTTGAATATTTTAAACTTATCAAAAGCTTTTGATTTATCTCTTAAAAATGTAACCCAAGGATTTATAATTTAATCATCTATAAGCAACATAAAATAACTTTCACCTTGTTGAATCATTGTCCTTATGGGTCCACATAGGTTAGTATGATTCAGATCCAATGGCATTGTAGCAAAGAACTCCTTGCTCTTGAAACTTTTCCTTGTTTTCTTTCCCATTTGAAATTCTTTGCATAATGTGTTTGCAGGCTTGGTTATCTTAGGAATATCTCTCATAGCATGAGAGGAATTGATTTTCACTGTATTATCGAAATTGGTGTGTCCTATTATTTTGTGCCACAACCAACACTCACTAGACTAATCAAGTAAGCAGATTCTTCCATTTTTCTATTTTAGATGATAGACATTACCATTTGTCCTTGTTCCTTTAGCAACTAGTCTTTCAAAACTTATTTTTTCTGATCTCACAACCATTAGCATGAAAAGTAATATTGTATCCCTTAGTGTATATTTGATCGACACTAAGAAGATTATGCTTGAGACCTTTGACATAGAGGATATCCTCAATCCTGTTCTTTCCATCAATTGTTATAGCACCTTTCCACACATTTGGTTGGAAGTTTGTTTGACATTGAAGATATTTTTGAGAGTATGGTATATGGTGTTGTTATGGTGTTTTCATTGATGTTAACCTATTCATTAACATCAACCCATTTTATAGATACAAAATTGTTGGTTAAGAGAATACCAAATGGTTTAGATAATTGCTTAAGTCCTAAGTTCAATTCCAGTCTTACATTGAACCAATTTTGTGGTCTGCATTGCTCTGCTATGAAAAAACATTTCCATGCAACTTTCAAGAGTTCATTGTGTGTGTGTTGAGCGTGTTCAGATCCAAATTTTCATGTTTTTATGCCTTTCACAATTTAAGATATTTTTGACAAAGTATTGACTAAGATATGACAAAGTTAATGGTGTAGAGTGTATGTTGGAATGCTTTGTATTCCACTGTGGATGAATATTATGTTATGTGGATTTGTGGAAGTGTTTACAAATGTCAAAAGTGTGTACATTCCAACTAGCAATTTTTTTGGTGGTATGTGTGTCAAGTTGTGAAGGAGCGATTGGTTCAATCAGTTATTACTTCACTAATTTTTCTATCTAGTGTCGACCTAATTATGGGGTCATGTAGAGTTGATTTATGTAAAGATCATATTCATGGGAGTGTTTTTAGGTCATGCTGACATATTTTAATATGTGACACATTTTGATTCCCTCTACAAGGCATGTGTGTTAGTATTTTGAGATAATAAGTTATGGTGATGCACATTTCATCTAATTAGGCTGACCTAATTGATGTTGCAATTGTTTACAGATGTGCATATAAATATAAGTTCAATTCATTATAAGATGAATGAAATAGATGAGTGATGCAAATACGATGTGAAATATATCAATGCATAATTTAAAGAGGTTGATAAGTGGTGAAGTATAAAGTGTGTTAATTCAATATTCTAAGCTTAATTCGAATTGTCTTTAGCATGTTGTAGATGCATTATAATCAGTTCAATATCTAGCAATGAGCCATCCTCTTTTCTATTCTAGTAATAATCCATTTATTCTATTCTCTGGATAGTGAGTCCTTCGAATAGTGAGTCCACTTGGTAGTGAGCCATTTTGTAATATCTTATAACTGTTAATAATATATTGTGAGCTAATTCTCACTATGGTTTTTCCATTTTTGGGTTTTCCACATAATATCTGGTGTTCTTGTGTATATTGATTGATGCATGCTTATAGTGTTTCCTTCCATTACAAAAAGTTGAATGAGATGTTGTGAAATGAATTTTAAGTTAATGAATTTTAGTGAATAATGATTCACTCCCCTCTAGTATTTCGAGTGTTTAACAATTGGTATCAAAGCTTGGTTCCTTCAATTGGCTTGACAGATGAGGTAGATCTTGGAAATTGAACACATCACAGCTAGGAAGTATCCTATCCCTCCAAAATAAATTCATATGGTAGGGTTTACTGAAGAATATTGTATGGTTGATATAGAAGTTGAACTCAAATAAGACCTTGATGATCTATATAGTATTGTGATATATGAGGGATTCACTACACACGCATCTCTTTATTCTCAAGAGATCACTAGGGAACAAACTTCTCTTGTACACATCAATTTTAATGGATCAATGAAATAATGAAGTAAAGCGAGAAAATAATATTAGACCCATTGAGAGTGAGACTTTGAGATTTCCACCTCTGGTTGAGGGGCTCCTGGCCAAAATACGTCAGTGTAGTTTCAAAACGCCAGCATAGTGCGATGTCGTCTAAAAGACGCACTGGAATCCTAAGCCATGAAGAATTTAGTAGCTCAAGCAAGTGAAGTTGAATCTCACTTCTAGACTCGAGTTAGAATTGCAAGAGACCATACAATCACTGGAAAGCTATAAAATAAAGGGAAACACAAAAGAACTCAAATGATATTACCTTCGTGTGGTTGAGTCTTTATTCCAAGCTTCACTTTGTAACCTACACACAAAATATCAAGAGGAAAAGTTTGGGGTTGTATAGGGGTCTGCCTCATTCAAACCCTTATTTTGGTGTTCCCACCTCCATGAATAGTCAAGTTTGGAAAAGAGTGCAAAGGAGTAAACAAAGTATGTGGTGAAAAAGAACCCGCTTTGGAGTAGAGCCCGCACCACAAAGTAACAAATGACCTAGTAAAAATAGTGATAGGAAGAGAGAGCATTACCCATGAGTCGAGATCCTCTTCTGAAGCACATGGGTGCATCACTATGTGCTTGCTTGAGATCTAGTAGTTGCTTGAGAGTTGATACGTGCTAGAGGAACCTCAGTTCGGCATGGCTTCTGCTATAAAAGTGTTGTTATTCAAGGATAGAACTTACCCAAGACTAGAGTAATTAGTGACAATGCTTCAACTGATGACTTCCAACCCCAAAATGAGAGAAAAAAGGGGGTTTTCATGCATGCAAGGGTGACATAGAGTCGTTTCATCTAAGACCTAACCACCAAGACATGTGTCGCAAGGGTCAGGTATCTAGATTCGTCATTTCAAACTTGAAAAACCATCAGGATGCTAGCACATTGCATGAATGGCCACGCATCGCGCAGGCATCCAAAGCCTATATTTTTGGGAAACGCCTTGCCAAGCTTCTTTCATCTCGCCATGTGTCCAAATGGAGTCAAAATCGTGAAATTTCAACTCATGGGATTTTGCCATTAATGTTTCTAAGGTGTCATAAATGTTAGGCAAGATGCGAAAATGTCGAATTTCCCCTAGGTGTAATTCTATGACATTACATTTTTCCCCCACTTTACTGGACTAGATTTTGGAAAAAAATCAGCCTCATTAAAGTAGAGAAGAAAAATTTCACCCGAATTCTGGACTTTATAGAAATGTGTTCCAGAAAGAGGGACCACAAAGGTCACCAAGGTTGATTTAATCAGTACCAAGGATGCCCCTAGCTTCTAGGCTAAAAAAACATCAATACCACAGTCACGAAAAATAATTCAACGTTTTATCCTGTAAAACTAAAATTTTGAGTCGATTTCAAAAAAATCGGAAGAAACTACCACGAAGAGAAGAATGATCAAGAAAAAGTAGTCAATTCGAAGGAAAAATATGATCAAGAGGTGACTATATTCCCTCTCTTGATTTTTCCCCCAGCGTGGTGGGGTAAAGTCAAGAGAAATCAAGGAGCCACAAACTCTAGGAAAAATGGGCCTCAGGGACCTATATATATCTAGGCGGACCCCTAGAAGGGTCATTTTCACTATTCACTGTGAGCAAATTGTTGAATTTTGTGAGAGAAAAGTCAAAAAAATGTCGACCAGGAGAGAGTATGAGGCATCGAGGCTAGATTAGCTATGCGAGGACATCATCAAGGGTTGCAAGGTGGACCAGGTAGGCCTCCAAGCCTCACTTTTTGTTTTGTATTTGTCCACTCGTCGAGGTGCACAGGCATCTAGAATTCGCACTCGTGTCCCTGATACATATTCTTTTCCAAGATACGCGTTGGGGTCTCAAGTCCACGTTGTCATCCTAAGGATGCCTTGGCATCCTCTGAGTGACCATGGTGGTTTGGGACACAAATGTGATGTGCAAACATCTGCACAACGCACATGTGTCCTTCAGCATTTTTTCCTTTCTCTATGATGTTTCTGACTTAGAAATTTTTACTTTTTTGCAAGACTATCCAAAGATCTGGGAGCATCTCGAAGGGCGAGCATTTTGACTCGTTTGCGAGCAAAGGGATCAGCTTTCCCAAAATGATATCTCACACCTAGAGCAGGTCGGTCTCTAGCACATATTCACTATGACAGATATGTGATACCACGAGAGGATGCTCACCACTTTGATGGAGCGTTGGGATGCCACCACATCATCTTTCCAACTACCATGTGGAGAGATGACTATCACTCTCAAGTATGTGTATCGAATCCTCAGGCTACCCATCTGCGGATGGCGGGTGGTCTAAGATGACACCTGATCGGTGCGAGAACGTAGTGAGGGTGTCCTCTACTGCAAAGGGAGGAAAGATGGTGGTGATGACACAGGTCATATCTACACCCACTAGTATGACTAGGCGAGGACAACAACATTGTTGCTACGTTGGGTGATGGTGGGCATAGTCACCTTCTACATCACCATAGACGGGTGAGGCTCGCACCTTCATGGGGGCCTTGTCCCTATTATTAGAGAGATGGTAGAGCATCAGACTATATTTTCTTGGGGGTGCAACATGCTAGCGCACCTATACCAGGAGCTTGTGTGGTACATGCACTACACGTATCATAGTCTTACAACATGCACACTTTTGTAGGTGTGGGATTTTTCCCACATCATGTGCACCCAGCCAATCGATTTTCCCCAACAACATTCGTATCAGATCATGATGGCCCACTCGTAAGATATTACAAGCCAGTGGTGTTTTAGGGATCTATAGTTTTGGAGGCTATAGTTTGACACTGTTGTCATGGGAGAGGTTTGCTTGAGACACTACCCTTATTTTAGGTGGATCAATGATAGTAGGTTCTAGAGGAACCTACAGCGGGACCATTTTTTGGTTGGTCACCGTGATTTTGTTTTTGTTCCTTATACTAGTGCCAGGTCATGCGACAGGACATCCGTATTTAGACTATACCACCTAAAGTACCCACATACATCAGGGCACACCGTAGTGTAGTGAGGGAGGGAGATCACCCTTGCCCATCCATCACATACATCATCTTCTCGGATGATGATGAACCCGACCATGATCTGTCGGCCACGACAACGGTAGATAATGTCAAGGTAGCAACAGACTTCACGCACTGGTGGGAGAGGCATCATCCTACTCCAATTTTCATCGAGGGTTCTCTAAGAGCGGACCTTAGCCCGCAAGAGGACATGCCCCACCAGCCCCTGTAGGATAGGAAGAGAGGCCACTAGCAGGGTGACGCGGAGGAGGAACGAACATAGGAGGAGGAGCAGGAGGTAACGGTTGCGAGGTCAAGGTGGCAGAGGAGATCGGATCCCCCTGAAGCTACCCTTGTCTCATCAATGCCACCAGTCTTTATTGTCCCAGGAGCGGTAGCACTAGCATCACCAGGGTCAGCCACCAATACCGATGGCATGGGCCCTAGCGTCGACCCACACCCTGATCCCACATGGCAGGTAGGGGATCCAAGTATGCATAGTACATTATTTTCATGTTCATGCTTTTTATCTTTTTATTTATGATTATTTATATATGCCATGTGTAGACATGGAAAATGTACAAATTCAATTCGGCACACTTGATCCTGACTACTAATGACATTTCTTCCTGAATCACTCTCTCATCTTATCATCACCTTTTGTCTCTTAATTAAATAAATCATTATTTATTTGATTAGGTCTTTCTCCTCTATTGATTAAATCAATCAATTTAATTTAATTAACCTTCTATCTTTTTTTATTTAAAATAATTCATTTTATTTAAATCAAGTCTCTAAAGTCTTCTTATTAAATTGAATAAATTAAACCTTATTTAATTTAATCTAACATTATCCCCTTTATTTAAATAAATCAAATCATTTATTTAATTAAATCTTTCTTCTCAATTCTTGATTTAAATCAACTAATAAATTTCAATCAAAATTGTCAAATCACCTAACCTCTCTTTAAATTAATCAAATATTGATTAAGTTAATCTCAATCACTAAAATCCTCTAGAGAATGCAATTTTCACAATAAATCAATTACTTTGATTTATTCAATTGCCTATTTTCTCTCAACAAGGAATAAGGAAGGAATACTCCCTCAAGTTTGAATTCAAAATTCAAGTGGATGGGTACTTCCAACAAGGCATTCACTCCTCTTACATGTCCTTGTGCATTGAGCCAAGTGGCATTTATTTCATGTCTCCTTCCCTCTCACATGTCATTTCTTCAAATTCATATTCCATCTAATGACTTTATTGGCACTTTGTCCAAAATGTGCACAACCTTCAACCATTCACATCTTGACAAGTGGCACTTGGCCATTGGATGTTGAATGATTCCAGATTGCTCCATTTCACTCTCTTCTCTATTTTGGAAATCTATAAAGGAAAGGTTCTTCCTCCCATTCATCATCCACAATCTCATGCAAAGTTACTCTCTTCACATAGAGAGCTAATTTTTCCCATTTCTCTTCAAATATTTATAATTTTCACAATTTCATAGCTAGGTTATGCCAAAATCTCATCAAGGAGATTTAATAAATCCACACATCATCAACATTACAATATAGGAGTTGCGAAAGGGCCAATTTTGACACATCAATTGGTACCAATTCCCCCATGGGATCAATTGTTTGCTTAGTTTAGATAGATTTAATTTCGTTTATTGCATTGTTCTTCATTTCCCTTTCTATCTAAGTTTTGTAAATGGATTTCATGGGGAATCCTTCTTTCATCTTGCATTTTGATTTAATAACATGTTTGTTTGTTGTGTTTGTGCAGGTATGAAACTAAGGTTCATATTTTGGCACTAGAAGGAGGGCGGATCTCAAGCATTTCATCACGTTTTACAAAAAATTATGTGTTTTTTTTAACATTTTTGTGTACATAGGAAACTACGGCCTACATAGGCCTGCGACGCTATAATGCACCGCTTCCAAAGGTGTGACTCTATATCGCACCACTCTAAATCCAAATTGTGCCGCACTTGTTTCTCGCTCTAGAATTTTAAAATTCCAAAATCCTTCGTGGATCTGTGAGTCCAAACTATGCCGCACATAGTCCCGCAACACAATATTGCACCACTTTCATAGGCGCGGTGCTATATTGCATAGCACTTAGTCCAAAATACGCCACACCTGCGTTCCCGCTCAACATATTCGAAATTTTAAACTCGGTCGTGGATTTTTCAAGTTGCAAACTGTGTCACCTGGCAAAACTCTGCCACACCCGCGCTCTTTGTTTCTGCAGAGTGCCACACTCAGTGAAAGGTGCGGTGCTATAAAGTGCCACATTTGTTCCAAATTGTGTTGCATTCACTAAGTAGGGCGCTGAAAAATAGTCAGAAATTCAAATTTATTTATTTTAACATGTGCCTTTTTTTTATATATTTTTGAATTATTGACTTGTTTGTTGTTCCTGTACTCTCTGGTTTTTATCATCTTGCAAGTTAGGACAAGGAAGAAATTGAAATGGAAGGTTACATAATGGCATCATCCCCCTCTTATACTAAGTGTTTTTTAACACTATAGTGTTGTTTAAAACTTTAGAGAATTCTTAATCTCTTTCAAGGATTTGTTACCTTTCATGCTTTAGAAAACACTATATCTCCTTTTGGGCTCTAAAAAGAACAACACAATTTTATTTTTAAAAAGTTTACAAAAGGAATTAAAAAGAACCTTAGAAAAAATCTGACTAGATTTGGTTGAGGTTTAAAAATTGAACAAGGCAACTTCCACATTTGAATTGGTGCTTTAAAAAGAATTCATTTTGATTTGAGGGTTTAAAATGAACAAGTGCTATTTTGTTTTGTAATTATTTATTCAAGATAATATCATCAAAAAGGGAATATGCACTAGCCTCATGGTGATCTTAAGTTGAATAAAATAATTGCCTCCACATTTCATTTTTGGAATAAAATTGAACAAAACATGCGAGTTGGAGCATGATATATTGTGAGTGTTCTCCCTTTGTTTTTCAATGAAGGTTGATTGAACTACGGGATATGCTAGTTTTCTTTTGTTTATCTTAGTGGGCCTACCTTGTGGGAAAAAGTAATCACCCAAGGGAACACCTCAACCTAGAACACGCTAAAGCCAAGCGACTTTCACCCAGGATATAAGTGTGGATATTGGAACAAAGGCCAATATCATGAGGATTATTCCAACGAGAAGGGAAGAAATGGTCTCTCGCCATACTGGATAGTCCCCCACTAACAGAATGCCCGCATTAAAACCCTTGTTTTAGGAAAGGCCAAAATCCTATCTATTTTTTGGTGCAAAAGGTCATGTCCTTTGAAGCCACCCCACATTATACATGTGGTTTTGTTGTAGAGATGAAAAGTATGTCATGGGAGATTCATGGGTACTAATGCTTGATTGACCTAAGAAGTGAGTGCACTATAAGGGGGAGCCTATGTGGTCAAGCATCTAATCATCCACACTGAATATGCACAGTTGGATTCGTCCAAGTGGGAACCCAACAAATATTGTCTTCTCAACCTAGGGTTGTGCATGTTATTGGAATCAAAACACTTGCTTCGATCTAAAACTTTGGAAAACAAACATTCAATAGGAACTTCAAAATTTCAAACCCTTTGGAGGAAACAAATACCCTTGACAAATCTAAGTGCTCTTGCTTACCCTAGGGATTCTATCCTTAGAGGTTTCTAAATACTTGGGTTTAATCATCATTTTTTTTCACTAAAGTCAACTCAGGGAACTGTGCTCTTGAAACCCATAATTTCACATAATGGACCTTATGGAATGAAAAGGAATCAAAACATGGACATTTAGTTTGAAACTTTAAATCGAAGAACTGTTTCTGGTAAAAATAATTCATTAAGCAAAGATAAAGATAATTGACTCCACACATGTGTCCTTCCAAATGATTTCCCGCAAGATCAAAATCCCAAAACCAAGGTTCAAAAGGATTAGTCTAAAATCTCATGAGGAGCATCTTGAAAGGATTTTTGAAGTTAGAGAAAGTTGGTGTATAATTTCAACAAGAAGGCTTCAAAGAACAACCCAAGTTTCTATGAATTCTATTACCAACAAAATCTGGAGCTTTTTGAAAGGTTTTATTTTCTCACATAGGAAATGAGGCATCTTCTTCAATACTGAGGTCTTGTAAAAAAGAGTCTTGTCTAGTTCAAAGTCTAGGATCAAAATCTTCACTCTCATCCATTTGTCCATCAATCAAATTTCATCCCACCAAAAAAAAATTGAGAACTTTGAAACATCATTTATGCTAAACTAAGGCGAAACCAACATCACTTTGTTTGACTTAATGCACCTAGTCAAATTATCAATCCTCTTGAACAAATTTACCTCTAGGATAACATAACTTCCTAAGTTCTACTAGTTCATGATCACCTTGATTGGCTTAACACACTTATCCAATTCATTCTCTTGTTTGAGTTTTCCCTAGGATAACACAACTTCCTAGGGTTTAGTCAAACTATCAAAATCAATCCAAGCCCTAAAATTTTAGCACTACCCCTAAAATTTCTTCAGAATTTTCACTCATTCACCTCATCCATTTATCTCATCCCCATCACCACCCTTTTTTTATCCTTGAACTCTCCTAGTTCTTCTCCTCTTTTGGGCCTAAAGATTAAGATCAAACGATCTCTATTTTATGGTCCAAACAAGATCACAACACAAGAGGAACATGGAAAACACCAGAGAAATATCAACTTCCAGTGACTTAAGTCAAACAACCACCGAGGTAAACCTTGCGGGATCAAGCAATCCCCCAAATAGATCTTCTCTACCATCAGAAAATCCTCAAGAGGAAGGATATGAAGAGGAAATCATCAACGAAGACTTGGGAATGACACAAAAGGAAATAACTAAAATGATTCAAAATCTATAGAATCATAGAATTGTCAATGTCATGCTTAAACTTAATCCCTCTCTATACTTATGCACGTTAATGGAAGGAGGGGTCCAGTTCCCTTCTAACCTTGATGTAGGCACCAGTATGGAAAGGCCTCTTACAAGCATACCCCTAATGTCAATTCCAAATATCACTCAAGAAATTCCCCAAACCATATCGACAATCACATCAACCTCACCAATTGTTAACAAAGGAAGTGTCATGTTTTGTGAATTACAAAAGCATCGCCTTGTAAACAATAGAGAGTTAAATATCAGCACCACACCGGATAAATCTGTTTCGGTGAATCCATCACTCCTGTACATCTCGCTCACTTTCCATAATCATGTGGATTCATCCTCATTCCATGCAACACCAGCCTATTTGTTAAACATACAAACTTCTCTATCGCAAGGAGAAGGTGTTTTGTTTAGAATAGAAAGATTCAATGACCCATTCTCATCATCACTCTTCCAAGGGAACATACCATTATTCCCTCCATTACCACTCACATCCATATCACCTCTTGGGTTGGGTATTCCCCCCCTATCCACCACTAGTTTCTCAAATCAAGAAAATCTAAGCATCACATTGAATCCTCTCCTTTTGCTAGAAGCATTGCAACAACAAGTAGCAACCATTCAAGCCACCACTGTCAATACATTATTCGGTCCTCAAATCCCTCAAAACATACCTTTTCAAGGACCGAACATATCAACCACACCACCAACAACCCAAGTCCCAGCTACCAACACAACCCCTCTACCTATCACAATGGTTAGCACCATTCCCAACCCACTACCAATCCCATTGAAACCTAATGTAATGAATTCATTCATCACCATGATTCAGGCCATTCAAAAGGCCAACCATCTAAGGGTACTTCAACAAAAACAACAAGCTGCACAGTAGGTTTCTCAGCAAGCACAAGCCTAGCACCAGGCTCAACAGGAACAAGCACAATACCGAGCACAACTGCAAGAAATTCATCAATAAGCATACCAACAAGCCCTGGAAGATTTTTAGGCACAACAACAAGCTAAACAACAAGCTTTATTGGTGCAACAATAGCTAGACCAACAACAAGCTTTGTTGGCGCAACAGTAGCTAGACCAACAACAAGCTTTGTTGGCGCAACAACAGTTAGACCAACAACAAACTTTATGGGAGCAACAACAACTCGACCAACAACAAGCTTTGTTGGAACAATAGCAGCAAGATCAACAAGTGTTGTTGACACAAATGCTAGTATATCAGCAGGCCTTGAACGCATAGCAAAGCTTACAGAAAACTCCCACCAGTACCCCTCTCATCAATCAAACACCCCAAAACACCTCAAAACACATTCATCCCAACTCTCAATCCACACAATGATGTTGCAACACAAATCAAACTGCTATTGCAGCAAGTGTTGGACCTCTAAGCAAGAAAAATAGCCAGAATGTAGGGAAGCTTGTGTCCCTATCCATTCGACAGACATCTCACAATGATATCATTCCCAAAGGGATTTGAAATCCCTAAATTCAATAAATATAATGGAATGGGAAACCCTAAAAGAAACGTCAGGGAATTTTAAGTGCATTGCATGGAGGTTGCATACGATAACACATATCTAATGCGACTTTTCCCCTGAAGTCTGATTGGTCCTGCCATAGAATGGTTTTCTCGCCTACCCATAGGCATTAAAATATTCCAAGAAATCATGGAAGTATTCCTTAAAAAGTATGCATTCAACATAGGTGCAGACGTTAGTTTGGAGGAACTATCAACACTCAAACAAAGAAAAGGAGAGCTATTTGCATCCTTCTTGCAAAGATGGCGATCCAAGGCCAATCAAAGCAAGTGGACCATGCCAGAAGAACAAAAAGTTTGCACAATCATATCCAATCTAGATGAAAACTTGGCATTCTACTTAAAAATGCAATACATCACAACGTATGATCAGTTGATTCCAAAGGCACTCAATATCAAAAGAGCCCTTGTAGCGCAAGGAGGCACATCAAAATTTCCCCCACCACAAGATAACCGCTCGTCCAACAATTATAATAATAAACCTTGAACATGGTCGAGGAACAAAAACATCACGAATGACGGAGTGGTTGACGCTAAGGTGGTCATCAATGCTCCTAAATAGAACATCCAGACTCATCACTAGCCATAGAATCACAATTGCAATAATGTGAAAACTAATATAGTGGCACAACAACAACCACTCCCTAACAACCAAATCAGTAACTTGGGCAATCAAGGAGGACCACCTCCTCGAAACAAGTATCCTCCCAAATGGAAGTTCACAGTCCTTGGAGAATCAATTGAATCCATAATGAATAAGCTGGTTAAGGAAAACCTTATCAAAATCTCCAATTATGAGCAATACGCAAAACCCATGACAAAACCACCATGGTATAATAAAAATCTCCTTTGTGATTTTCACAAGATCAAGGGACACACAACCACAAACTGCATGAGGCTGAAAAACATCATCCAAGACCTCATTGAGGACAAGATCATAAATGTTGAACAACCAGTTGGAAATTTGGACCTTAAAATATACACAAATCCGATGTTGAATCATAATCAAGGAAATAACCAGGGGAACAACAAAGGGAAACAAAAGTATGCTAGTGAAAACCTCGTGTATGAAGAAATAGTCGCATGTGTAGACGAGATGGTCATGGTCATTAACATCAAAGGAGCCAATTTCAATTGTGGAGTTACCACACATGGTGCAAAGGTCACTATTGTAGGGGCATCAAAGCCATCTAAGACCCCCATTTCAAGTACTAAATTCGTTCCCTACGACTATAGTGTCATCGACTAGCTAAAGAGAACCCCCATCCAAATATCCATCATGGAATTATTAAAAATTCTCGCCGCCCATAGGAAAATCCTTGATGAAGCATTAGCTACATCCACTATCTCCACCACCCTTGATACAGAACAGTTCCAAGCTATGGTTGATAACATCATTACCCAAAATCTCCTCACATTCTCCAATCAAGATTTCCCCGCCCAGCCATCTCATAATCGTGCAATTCACCTTCAAGTTTTGATTCACAAAAAGAAATTCAAAAGAGTCTTGGTGGATGGAGGTGCAGGCCTTAACATTTGTTCCCTCAAACTCATAAATAACTTGTGACTCTCGAAGGACTCTATCGACAAGAAAAAAGGCATCACCATAAGAGCATACGATGATCAAGAAAGAGTGACTCAAGGCACTATCAGAATCCATATCCAAGTTGGGACAGCAACCATGGAAACCACTCGTCAAGTGCTTGATCTCGACCTATCATACAAAATCCTCCTAGGAAGCCCATGGATCCATAGAATGAAGGTGATCGCCTCAACATTCCATCAATACATCAAATTCCTATACCAAAATGAGGAGGTAAGAATACAGGGTGATCTGAAACCATTTGCCTACTATAAAAAATTTGAAGCCAAGTTTTACAAAATCCCCCAAGTACCAAAAAATGATGAAGGCCCATCCACTTCATACATAGCCCCATATAACCTTGCCTCAACTTCTACAACAGAGACACACTCCATCCCTGATATATCCAAATCAAGCTCATGATCTAGGACAACAGGTACAGAGACTATAGAATTAAGAAGAGTGTGTTTGTTGTAGGAGAGTTACCACAATCTCATAGGTCACATGGGCAACCTCAATTAGCCGAAACACTTGTCCACACTCTTAGGGAAAACCCTTCTGCATTTCTTTGTTGGGGGGATCTTAAGTCGGGAAAATTTTGATGAGGAACACATTTCAAGCACACTATACCATGATGAAGGACCCACACCCACTCTACCCATGGATGAAACCAGCAGAGGATTGCAAATAATATTTGGTATGGGCTACAACAAGAACAAAATCCTGGGAAGAAATAGTGATGGACGACTAGAGCCCATCATTGTAGAAAGAAGAATGATAAACCTCAACCTCAGATCTACCCCTTCGAGTATAACCATACATGGTAGAGGTACTCCTAGTAGATTAGTTGAATCCTCTCCTTAAACATCGACATCCACCCTTTGATTACCCATATCCACAAGCCTACCCCTAGATAATTTCACTTTTGATGTAACTGATGTCTGCACCAGTAGCAATGATGAGGTTACCATAGCTGGCTTCCCCTTGATTTTTGAGGATTCCTCCTTACTAATGATTAGTGCCTCACCCATTGAGTCACACCGCCAAACTTACGAATTAAACCTAGTTTACCCACATCTCATCGATTATGACCAACGAGGACCACTAGTTCTAGACACATTTGAAAATGATGAGGCACTCTCAGAATTCATGGGACTAAGGGATGAAGTTCCATGCAGAGATCACAAAGTTGGTTTTGACATCACATTGGACACTCAAGCATATTATGGGGAGACGATTGATTCCTTCAGTCGCAAAAGAAAAAGAATGAGAATAAGCTCGGAGTTATTGAGTGAAAACCACATTGTGGCACTCTCTAACCAAAGAATAGTAAAAATAAAGGACACATCTAACGGTGAAAACCTCTCTGAGGCATCGGAAGATGAAGGATTCAATCTCCCCTCCATTGCACTTCATCAGGAGAAATCAGCAGTCCTCGCAGAACAATCCAATCATGTCAATATGGGGACAGAGACAACACCACAAATCACTTTCTATGTTGAGTCACCACTGACAGAAGAAAAAGAACTACTGGCAGCATGTATAAAGGAAAGAAAGGTAAAATTTGCATGGACCTATGCTGACATGTTGGGTCTGGATCCAAAAGTTGTGGTTCATCATTTGGCGGTTTACCCTAGAGCGAAGCCAGTAAGACAAAAATTAAGGAAAATGCACCCTTAAATAGCCTTGGCAGTCAAGGTAGAATTATAGAAACTCTTGGATGTTGGCTTCATACGCCCAATTGACTATCCAGGATGGGTATCTAATCTTGTACCAATTTCAAAACCAAATGGGGGCATCTATATGTGCATAGACTTCAGAGACCTCAACAAAGCATGTCCCAAGGATGATTTTCCACTACCTAACATTGATATGATAGTGGACATGACAGCCAGACATGAGATTCTATCACTGATGGATGGCTTCTCAGGGTATAAATAGATAATGATTGCAAAAGAGGACTAGCATAAGACGGCATTTACATGTCCATGGGGCACCTACTACTAGAATATGATGCCATTTGGGCTAAAAAATGTAGGGGCTACATATCAGAGGGCCATGACACCAATCTTTCATGACATGATACACAAAATCATCAAAGATTATGTGGATGATAGACTAGCCAAATCAAAGAAGAGACAAAATCACATAGCAACCCTAAGTGCCATTTTTGACAGATTGGAGAAGTCCAAGGTCAGGCTCAACCCAAAGAAATGTGTCTTTGGGGTACAATCAGGTAAACTTTTGGGATACATAGTATCAATAAGGGGAATAGAGGTGGATCCCACCAAGGTCAAATAAATCCTCAACATGGAGGCACCAAGGATACTAAAACAACTCAGAGGCCTACAAGGCAGACTTTAATCCATTTGAAGGTTCATAGCACAATTGGCAGATAAACAGATTACATATTCACATCTACTCCACAAGGGAGTCGCATACAAGTGGGACGACAAGTGCAATAAATAATTTGATAAAATCAAAGATTATATGTTCAGGCCACCAATATTAATGCCACCCATTGCAGGAAAACCACTGATCTTATACATCTCGGCAACACTAGTAGCCCTTGGTTCTCTTTTAGCTCAGCACAATGAAAATGGGACAGAGAGGGCCATCTATTATATCAATAGAACAATAGTCATCCATTAGTTAAACTACTCATTCATTGAAAAATCTTGTCTACCAGTAGTGTTTGCTTCACAAAAAACTTGACATTACATGTTGGCACACAAAATCAAACTCATCACCAAGATAGATCCCCTAAAGTATTTACTGTCAAAGGCAATACTCAGAGGAAGGATGGCTAAGTGGGTCATGATACTATCAAAATATGACATTGAATATGTGGAGCAAAAAGAAATCAAAGGACAATTCATTGCACACCAACAAGCAGAAGCTCCTATTTATTCAGAGAACCCACTCTTATCAGAATTTCCATATGATTCCATATTTAATCTCATCATAGTCAATCATTGGAAACTCTACTTCAACAGTTTACACACACAACATGGATTAGGAGCCGGTGTTTTCTTCATCACCCCACAAGGGGATTGTATACCTAGATCTTACAAACTTCCATTCCCCTACACCAACAACATTACAGAGTACGAGGCTTTAACCATAGGTCTCAAAATTGCAACACAATGGCAAATCATCGAATTAAAGGTCTATGGGGATTCACATCTTATTATCAACCAATTCAACGGTGAGTACCAAACTAAGGATGATAAGATGAAACCATACAAGAAGTTAGTAGAGAGCCTGAAAGAATAATTTATTGATATCACCTTTGAGCAGATACCGAGGGCTAACAATAGAGAAGTTGACGCCATGGCAACAATTGGATCCTTACTGGATATCCCTCGTAATAACTCAAAACATGAATTCTTGGTAGAGCAGCTTCTCATACCCACTTTCAAGGTACTATAGTGAATATGCTTGTAAACTCATTGGTCCCGGTGATCTCTGGTATCATGATATCTACACCTACCTAAGAATAGGATTCCTCCTAGCCGACATTACCCCGAACCTCAAACGAACCTTTGTCAAAAGGTCCTTACATTTTGTCATCCTAGGAGAAACCCTCTTTCGTAGGAGAATTGACAGAACCCTATTGCGTTGCTTAAAACCTGAGGAAGCCCTGACTGCTCTGAATGAGGTACATAATGGCACTTGTGGTTCACACTCGAGTGGTATGACCTTGGCCAAGAAGTTACTAAAAATAGGGTACTACTGGAAAATAATGGAAACAGAGGCACATGAATTTGTCAAAAAGTGTGTACAATGCTAGTAGCATGGAGACCTTATCCATGCACCAGCTTAGGAACTCCATCCTATTGTTACACCATGGCCCTTTTCACAATGGGGGCTTGATCTCATAGGAAAAATCACACCCACCTCATCCAATGGCCACAAGTTCATCATCACTGCCACGGAGTATTTCACGAAGTGGGTCGAAGCAATTCCCATGACCTACATAATAGGAAAGAATATTCCAAAATTCATCCTAAATTATCTCATTTTTCAATATGGTGTCCCCCAATCCATTATCTTTGAAAATAGGACACCTTTCAAGAATCAAGATGTCTATGACTTATGCGACAAATTCAAAATCCAACATCACTTTTCTACTCCATATTACCCACAAGGCAATGGCCAAGCAAAAGCTACTAACAAAACTGGATTAAGAAAATAGTCAATGACTTTGGTCATGACTGGTATCTACAGCTAAATCTCACTTTATGGACCTACCACACTAGTATTTGCATGCCAATAGTTGCCACCCCATTCTCCCTGGTCTATGGATCATAAGTCATCCTCCCAATTGAGATCAAGCTCCCATCACTAAGAATATCTTTGCAAAACCTCATAACAGATGAGGAGTACCAGATTCCAAGGCTGCAAGAATTGGAGTTATTATATGAGTGGTGCATGGATGCCCTCAATCATCTACAATTCTATCAGAATCACCTGAAATGCAACTACAACAAGAAGATCAGGCGATGCACCTTCCAAGTCGACAAACTTGTGCTGAAAGAGAACCAAAGGAATGTGTCGAATTTGGAGAGCAAAGGTAAATTTGAACCCAACTGGCTAGGACCTTTCATCATCACAGCCAGCAATAAATTAGGAGTGTTTTAGCTATCAACACTTGAAGGTGAGCCTCTACATGAGCCTCTGAACAACTCCCATCTCAAAAAAAATTATGCCTAAAAAGCTTTCAAGGTATAGAACCAAAAAAAAAATCAGAAAATTATCTTGAAAAAAGAGTCACCTTGATGAAAACCTAGCAAGAAGGCATCTTGGTGACAACAAAAATATTCAAAAAAATACAAAAATCCAAAAAAAAATCAGAAAAAGGATTGAAAATAGTAAAGAAAAAAATCGTCCTCTAGTAAAAACCACTTTGGTGGCGCTTTGGGCAAGTACCTTGGTGAAAACATGAAAAACATGCACCAAAGCACTCCCCATCCACCAGGATCTACATGAATCACTCATCCATTCCATCACATTTCATTAATCTTCCATCCATCCATCCGTTCGCATCCATACCATAGCATGATCTCGTACTCGTATCATATTCCACCATAGTATTACTTGGCATATTCCTAAGGTCAGTTTATCCTACCTTTATTGAAGTATTCTATCGCTTGACGTTGGGAGCATGTTCCTAAACTAGCATTGGATCGGATTTGTGTATATTTTTTGTGTTCTCTTCCCAAAACATCAGAAAATCCAAAAACATTCAAATCATATGAAAATCCAAGAACATCGGAAAAATATTGAAAAGTCTTCAAAAAAAATTGAGTATTGTCAGTCTTTCACCTTGTCTGAAGTACATCGTCTTTGAGCTTGAACGTAGGCAAGGTTGACCTTTGATCATCCCCCAAGACATTTTAGGTCAATCCTTAGGCATCTGTCGCAATAAAATGGCAATTTGTTTTCCCATCTATCTTATCATTAAGTCAATTTTTTCGTCAATCGAACTACGTGGTCTCTGCATGCATAACGTAGGCAAGACTAATCTACGGATTAGCTCTTGAGACCCCTAGGATGGGTCTCTAAGTTAGTCTCTTCGTCATAAGTCTCGAAAATCCAAAAACACCAAAAGATTCAAAAATACCAAAAATAGCCTCAAAATAGCCAGAAAAACCTAAAATGGTGCTTTCATCTTATCTCGCTTTCACCTGCGATAATCATCATTCCTAATAAATCAATTGTCATCTTCATCCTTTGGTGAGTCAGTCAGAAACAAGTTTAGCAGGTTCAAAAGTGAACACCCAATTGTCAAAAGTCCTAAAGTCTAAATCAATAAGCAAGCAAGTTGGTCAACTTGAAGTATCAATAGCTTATCATCCAATTAGTCTCACCAAAACCCTGATCACAACATGTCCTAGGATGAATCCTTCCCATGATGGACATAAGCATTAGGTATATCATAGTAGTTTAGTCTTGGCTAGTAGTAAGAAGAACATTAGCTTGTTTATTTACTTTATTTAGTCTTTTTTGACTTATCCTACTTTATACTCATTCCAAGGACCTCTTGATGATGCCTAAACAAAACAGGTTTAGAGAGAAAGGAATGGGGCAACGATCATTGTCTCTTTTATCTAATGTGCTTGTGGGATACACTTGTAAAATAACTTAGTCATATGTACTTTGTTTGGTTTGTGGAGAGGATGTTTTAGATATCTTGTTGACCACATAAGAAAGCTTGCTTTCCTATGTTTTGGTCTGAGATGTTTAGAATGTCTAAACTACATCCTGAACAAGGTTATGTGTGTTGAGTGTGAACAAGAATACTCCTATCTGATTTTCAAGTCAAATTCCATAACACTAAGTACAACGTCATCCTGGTTCTTTATACCTTGATGCATCGTACCTAGGTGTGTTATCAAACATAACGTAATTGGCCCTTTGAAAAACTTGACTCCTGGTAAGCAAATCACCATCATCCTAACTAATTAATTCTAAGTTCTTCTATCTTCTCTCCATACTAACAGGGTATCATGATAGTTAAATCAGGACATCGCCAATGCATACACCCTACATCCACCAGATCATTAGCATAAAATGCATATCATATCATATCATTATCTTAAGTTATGAGGAATAATATAGATTTTTTATTCTAAGAATCTTAAGCAATAATTACATTACATCATACATAATCATTAGCATCCATTACCATCTGCACATCAATACGCCATCATTAGCATACATTACATTCATAGGATCATCATTAAAAAAATGCATGAAAAAGATACAAAAAGAAGTACATCCATTAGAAACATACATCATATCGCGTGAGCATAAGAAATAGAAACATCTCATAAGCATATAGGAAATTAAGAAATGCATATCATAAATTGTAGGACATCTCATGAAGCTGAACAATCTCATATATAATCATCAAAAATTTACTATCATGGTACAAAAATCGGATCAAGTGTACGATCAAGGTACATAGTACAAAAAGGGGCAAGTAATCGAGGCCCATGAATCAAAAATGGAAAACTTTCTATGATCAAAAGGCCAGCCCTACTGGTTGCTGCCCTCTCCCACCTACCTCTCACCATGGTCCTCTAGCAGCCTCATCCATGTCTGTTGAGAGAAGTCTAGCACCCGGCCTGCTGCTGGCACTACCTGTCTGTAATGGTTCTGATAGTACTCAGCCTCTCTGACTACCTCTTTGTATGCCCGTAGGGAAACTGATCGGCCCTAGGATGATGAAGTATTTCTCTCTAGCTGCCTCTGCCAACCAATCTCTTGATCCCTCCCGGATCAAGCGTAGTCCCTCTTGGCAGTAACTGTCGAGCGTGATCTCTCTTCGTAGTCAATACCTGAATCTGACCCTAAAACAGTTGAATCAACACATCTCTATGGTCTTCTTACACTCCTGGTTGCTGATGCGGGACTGCTATGTCCCCATCTCTCAGTTGGTTGACCTGTGCCTCTACCCTTGGAGGTACCTATTGTGCCTAATCTCTAGGAGGTGTCTGATGAGGAGGTGGCCACCTCCTCCTCTATCTCTGTCACCTCTACCACCCTGTCCCCTCCCCCTGCGATTTGATCTACCTCTGGGTCTCTGTCGAGGGAGTGTTACACTAAGAACTATCAATCTCAAAGAAGGCTTGAACTAGACTCTATACACTGGAGTCACCCCTGCATCCGTTGGCCCCTAATCATATGGCCACGGTCAATCCACTAACTATTTGAAGGAAAACACTGCATCAATTATCTGGATGGGCTGGCCCCATGTTGTCTCTCTCCTCGTACAGGAAAATATTTCCATGTACTGATCATCAGACCTATCTTGCATATCTCCAAACTGACGGGTCACCCTATTTGGGAGATACTGCTCTATCATGGTATACTCTCGGCTCTACATCCACCTATCCTGCCAAGCAAAAAACAACTAATATGCATCATCATACCAAGGGCCTATGCCCATCATTGGTCTCCAGACCAACTCTCTCATCTCATCAAGAACTCGTCGCCAATAAGCAAGGCCACCTATGCCAATGTGGGTAAAATGAATTTTTCCCCAACATACCGCCAAACAATAGGATCATCGATATCAAGGAAAACTAGTGTGACATCTAGATGGAGCACTGGGATTCGCTCCCATGCCCAGATGTGTACTAAAGTAAATCTGGCCCCAAGGGCCTGACTATCCAAGTATGTGAACTCATGCAAATCTTTGTATAGGGAGGCCAACAATATTGGCCCCTAAGCAAAGCACTCTCCGCCAATGAACATCCGATGCCATGCTAGTCCCCAGCCTGGACTAAAATACCAACCTCGTCAATTAGGTGCCACAAGACCAGAAATAATAGCGACAACAATCAATCTATAGGTGGGCGCTCTACCTCAGTATCTCTCTAGGTTAATCTATCCATCAAAAAGGATGATCTCATCAATTCCCATAGCATCAAAATAGGTATCCTTACCCTCCTCTGGATTGTAAATCACTCGAGCTTCGTGGATAGGAAATCGGGGAATGCGCCAGACATCCTTGAGGGTGGTGGTGGCCTCGCTAGTAGAAGATGGAAGGAATAAGTCTCACTGTGTCACTGCTTAGCTAAAGCAGTCATCATACCTAGGTGTGCTCGAATGGGAGGGACATATGCAATATACCAAAGACCAAGAATATCGAGCTTCTCCTGAAGATAAACATGTATACCCTACAATCTGCAAAGCACCAGCCATTTGTGCTCCCTTGAATGAAGTACATCGAGCTCCTCCTACGCAAGGGAAACTACCGTGTAAAGTCTCCTAGAAAAATATGCCACTCGCGTCAATTTTTTTGCATTTGAAACAACATATGCGGCATTGTTTACAAATGCAGCACAGTTTGTAAAGTTCCAAACTGCGTCGCGGGGTGGACTTCGACAACCCTAACTTCCTAACTGCGTCACGCCGCATTGTTTGTGCACGGGACCAACTTTGACCCCAGGAACCCTAATTTCCTAACTGCTCCGCATAGCGCTCTTTGTGTATGTAGCCATGTTTAGGACTGCGCGGCATCGACCGAGCAATTTCAACGTTGCCATATAGCATCACGACGCTTAAAATTAAAGTTGACCCTATTTAATGCATGAAAAATAAGAAATTAAAAGTTAGGATGGGGGTACATACCACGGTTCCTACAGTGACTCACCACTGATGTACTTGTACTCTCTTTGACACGTTCCTGGGAAGCTGTCATTGCGCCATCTCGACCAAGACTCAGAGCTCAAAGTGTGAAATTTTCAAAGGGCAAAGTATGAAAATGTATTGAAAGTGACCCCTCAAGGTCTATTTAAGCTTGAATATTAGGGTTTATTGACCTAATTTGGCCATCTAACTAGAATTTTGGTCCCCTGATTCCATTTTTTTCCAACCGAGGGCCATTTTGCATCTTTTTTGGCATTCTAGCACGTTTATGGACATTTTGGGGCATTTTTGAGCTTGTCAGGCACCTTGTCCTCTTTTTTCGTGAGATCATCCAAAAAATCAAAATTTTCATCTGATCTCTTGAGGGGGCAATATACCAGTATAATCCTTCCATTGGGGCAGTAGTGGGGCATTTGAAAAAATAATTGAACTTTCATCATAGCAGTTTATTCTTTGAATCAATGCAATAAGTACATTGCTTCAAAGAGGGGCAAAATGTAGACATGGAAAATGTATAAATTCAATTCGGCACACTTGATCCTGACTACTAATGACATTTCTTCCTGAATCACACTCTCAGCTTATCATCACCTTCTGTCTCTTAATTAAATAAATCATTATTTATTTGATTAGGTATTTCTCCTCTATTGATTAAATTAATCAATTTAATTTAATTAACCTTCTATCTTTGTTTATTTAAAATAATTCATTTTATTTAAATCAAGTCTCTAAAGTCTTCTTATTAAATTGAGTATATTAAACATTATTTAATTTAATCTTACATTATCCCCTTTATTTAAATAAATCAAATCATTTATTTAATTAAATCTTTCTTCTCAATTCTTGATTTAAATCAACTCATAAATTTGAGTCAAAATTGTCAAATCACCTAACCTCTCTCTAAATTAATCAAATATTGATTAAGTTAATCTCAATCACTAAATCCTTTAGAGAATATAATTTGCACAATAAATCAGTTACTTTGATTTATTTAATTGCCTATTTTCTCTCAACAAGGAATAAGGAAGGAATATTCCCTCAAGTTTGAATTCAAAATCCAAGTGGATGGGTACTTCCAACAAGGCATTCACTCCTCTTACATGTCCTTATTCATTGAGCCAAGTGGCATTTATTTCATGTCTCCTTCCCTCTCACATTTCATTTCTTCAAATTCAATTTCCACCTAATGACATTTATTGGCACTTTGGCCAAAATGTGCACAACCTTCAACCATTCACATCTCGACAAGTGGCACTTGGCCATTGGATGTTGAATGATCCCACATTGCTCCATTTCACAATTTTTTCCATTTTGGAAATCTATAAAGGAAAGGTTCTTCCTCTCATTCATCATCCACAATCTCATGCAAAGTTACTCTCTTCACATAAAGAGCTAATTTTTCCCATTTCTCTTCAAGTATTCGTAATTTTCACAATTTCATAGCTAGGTTATGCCAAAATCTCATCAAGGAGATTTTATCAATCCACACATCATCAACATTACAATATAGGATTTGGGAAAGGGCCAATTTCAACACATCAATTGGCACCAATTCCCTCATGGCATCAAGTTTTTTCTTAGTTTAGATAGATTTAATTTGGTTTATTGCATTGTTCTTCATTTCCCTTTCTATCTAAGTTTTGTAAATGGATTTCATTGGGAATCTTTCTTTTATCTTGAATTTTGATCTAATAACTTGTTTGTTTGTTGTGTTTGTGCAAGTATGAAACTAGGGTTCACACCATGTGATATTGATTCATGTTTCACTCTCTGTGTTTGTAGAGGATGTATAGGGATGGACTTGGTTCATAGCCCAGTGTATTTCAGGGGTGGCCCCAATCGTGTTGATCCAGGGAACAATCCTTGAGGACTACTAGTCAATTTCAACATGGAGGTATGCCCCCACTTTTGAGTTGGTAGCACGTCTGAGGACCATGTACAAGGAGCAAGGCATACAGGTCATACAGTTGACTGCAGAGCTAACAACCATGCAGGAATAGCGAGATCAATTGTTGAGGGAGTTGTGGATGGCGCTCACCAAGAGAGACACAGCAATGATAAGGGTTGATGTCATCGAGGCGACATGTGACACCCTGCGGAGCCGCATTGATGAGCTCAACGCACAGCCGATAGCTATGATCCCGACAGATGTTTGACGGTTATAGCAGGAGTTCATCCAGGCGAAGATGGATATTTGCTTGCTGCATGGGGAGCTGAGAGGGATACGGGCAGGCTTATCTGTATCACGCTCACACTGATCTCGTTTGTAGACCACCGTGCAACCTCCTCCCAAAGTACTAGAGCAGCCACCAAAGCCAAAGGGCTCAAGGATCCATGCACCACAAGGATAGGAGTCCTTCTTTTGTATATCATTTTTGTAGCCGGATATGGATACACATACATACTTGTAGATATTTTGTATAGACACACATTTAGTAACCACTCATTTTTTATAACAGTGACCTGACATGACATTTGATTTATACATTGGGAATATATATTATATATATATATATCGGTTTCAATATCATGGCTTTGTTTATGTGTATTTTTTCCATTTTTATGTATGTTCATGCTATGGATTTTATTCGCTTATATGGATGTACGTTCACATTAGATGCTAATCAGGATTTAATTAAACATATTTGGGTACATGTTAATTAAATTCCATGGTGATCTAATTACTTTAAAATATGTAATGTGATGTATGGATAAATAGCATAGTCAAACACATACATGTATGTTTTATCATGCACACATAGACACATGGTCATGTCATAAACACAAAAAAAATCATGATATGAAAATGATAAAATGTCAATATATGCAGCATTACTACCTTTTAGGGAGAACACCACACATAGGAAACTATGCATAGTATCGACGAAGATGCATCGTATTGGTAGGCTCTTTTAAAGGTGTTCCATCCATAGATAATAATTCATAGGCACTCGAACCATACATATAAATCATGATGTAAGGACCTAGCTTGTTAGGGTTGAACTTCCCTCTCTAATCAGGTGGCACATTTACATTCCACAAATTTTCATATAGAACTAGGTCTCCTAGTTTAAAGGTCCTAGGAAGCACACCTTGATTATATTGTCTTGACAACGACCATTGATATACTTTAAGATGATCGAGGGCATGTAAATGGTGCTCATCGATCATCTCTAACTAATGCAAATGGTTAGCTTGGTAGGTTTCATCATCAATTAACCCCCTAAGGTAAAACCACAAAGATGGAATTTCCAACTCCAAAGACATGATAGCTTCAGTTCCATACACAAGGTTACAAGGCATCATTCTTGTCGTCGTACGAACACTCATGTGATAATCCCACAAAGCATACGGTAATTGAATATGCCAATCCTTACTGTGTTTGTTAACTATTTTATGAAGGATGAGTTCAAGTTTTTTATTAGAAGCTTTGGCTTGAACATTGGATTGTGGATAATATGGCATAGAAAACCTCTATTGAATATGAAACTTCTCCAAGAACTGATTTACTTCCTTGTTTTTAAATGGTGTACCATTATCTTAAACAAGTGTAGCAAGCACTCCAAAATGAGACATGATATTTTTCAAGAGGAAGCTACAAATAGTTTCAGCATTCATGGATCGGAGTGGCATAGCTTCGACCCATTTTGTGAATTAATTTGTAGTAGTGATGATAAAGGTATGTCCTTTGGAGGAAGGAGGAAATATTTTTCCAGCAATATCCAACCTACATTTTGCAAACGGCCAAGGAGAAGTTTGATTCTGCAACTCCTGAGTAGGAGCATGGATAAGACGTCTATGTTGTTGACATTGAAGGCACTTTTTGACAAAACTGAAGGAATCTTGTTCCATTTTTTTCCAATAGTATCCCATGTGTACCAATTTCCTCACTAGGGATTTACCACTGAAATGTCCACCCCCAAAGCCCGAGTGGGCTTCTTTAAGGGCAAGGGGTATTTCTACTTTAGTGAGACATCTTAGCATCAAGTCATTATAATCTTTTGGGTAAAGAACATCAAAGATGACATAACACACTGAAAGCTTTTGTATACCAGTGCAATCATTTTTTATCACATCACTAGGAAAGTTTCCAATCTTCAAATAATTGTAGATACTAGAGAACCACTCTCCCATGTCTGCATGAAAATAAGCCAAAGACTCGGGCTCGGGTTGTTCGGAGACCTCTGGGATTCGCGTGACCTGAACCACAAAGTGAAATTCTTTCATCTCCCCTTCTGCATGTACCAAAGAAGTGGTGCTCACCATGGCATCTACATGTCTATTTTCTCTTCGAGGGATACTATTTATTGTGAAAGAGGAAAATTAATTAAGCAAGGACAAAGCGAGGTCTCGGTATCAGGACAATCTACTTTTTTTAGTTTGATAAGTTCTTGTGACCTGATTCATAATAAGTTCATAGTCACCCAGTATATAGAGAGGTTTAATCTTTAATGAAATCATGACCTGTAAGCCAGCAATTAGAGCTTTGTACTCAGTGATATTGTTAGTACAAGGAAAGTCCAGTTGAAAGGATAAGGGGACCAGTTTTCCTCCAAGGGATATCAAGACCACATCCACTCCAGAACCAGTCTGACACCTCGATCCATCAAAGTACATCTTCCATTCAAGATCATAGTTAATCATGAAGATATTCTCATCAGGAAAAAAATCCAACCCAAGGAAGGAGTGAGATGAGGGAGTGTCTGCTAATTGATCAGAAATCGCTTGTCCCTTTATCGATTTCTGAGTGACAAATTTTATATCAAACTCAGAAAGAAACATAACCCACTTCGCTAATCTTCTCGCAAGGTCGGTGCTAGAGAAAAAATGCCTCAAAAGATTTGTTTTCACAATGACATGAGTTTCAGCATGGAGGAGGTAGTGCCTCAACTTCTATGTAGCGAATACAAGCATGAGACATTGCTTCTCCATGGATGAATAAAAAGTTTCATAATTGACAAGAACGTGACTGTTGTAGTAGACCGCTCTCTCTCTTCCTATGTCATCATATTGAGCTAACAAAGCAACCAAAGCACATGGTGATGCAATAAGATAAAGTAGGAAAGTTCTATCTTGCATAGCCGACATTAGTACAGGAGGGTTAGTCAAATAAGATTTTATGGATTCAAAATATTTATAACACTCTTCATCCCATATGAAGCAAACATCCTTTTTCAGTAAGCAAGTGAAAGGGCGGGTACGATCAGCCAACTGAGATATGAATCTATGAATCACCCAAATATTACCTTGTAAACTTTGCAACTTCATGATGTTCTTTGGTGGAGGCATGTTAGCAATAGCATCAATCTTATTTGTTTCAACCTTCATTCCACGATAAGAGACTATAAACCCAAGGAGCTTGTCGGCGTCTACACTGAAGTTACACTTATCAAGATCAAGTCTCATCTTGTAAAATCAAAGTCTTTCAAAGATAATATGAAGGTTCTTCACATGATCTCAATGATTTATGAACTTCGACAGGATGTCATCAACGTAGTCCTCTAAGATTTTATGGATGAAATCATGAAATATCAGGGTCATTGCTCGTTAGTAAGTTGCTCCTGCATTCTTTAAACCAAAGGGCATGACCACATAGTAGAATTTCCCCCAAGGGGTAGTGAATTTTGTCTTGTATTGATCATCTAGATTGATACGGATCTGATTATAACCCGAGAAGCCATCCATAAAATATAATAATGCATGGCCTGCAGTCGATTCCACAATCATATCTATATTAGGTAACAGAAATCATCCTTAAGATAAGCCTTATTAATGTCTTGAAATTAAATACATATACGAATATGGCTATTGGGTTTGCTAACAACGACTATATTTGAAATCCAAGGAGAATAGTCAATAGGATGGATAAAGCTTGATTTCAACATATTTTTTATCTCAGTTTTGACCATTAAAGCTACCCTAGGATTGATCTTTCAAATTTTATGCTTAATAGGCTTAGCGTTAGGACATAGAATGATATTATGGACCATTATAGATTCATCAATACTAAGCATATCCTCATATGTCCAAGCGAAGATATCAGGGTGAGTATGCAAGAGAGTAGAGTGCTCATCTACTTCCTCGAGGGAGAGACACTTCCCAATCTTGATTGCCTTTTCTGTAGATTTAGGATCCATGGGGACATCTACATTATCTCCTTTAAGGAGAGGACTTCAATCCTTGGGATGAGATGTCGGTGCATCATTTTTGATGTTAGATAGAGGGTCCTCCTCATCAAGGCTTAGAATGGATTCTCCAAAGTAGGCTTGTTTATGCAAGTGATATGAGAACCACTTCTTGTGATGATAAGGAGGAAACAAATCATAAGCACCTAGAAATTACACCAACGCTTCATCCATAGAGAAGGCATCCATGGGAACTTTCTCGGCTTGCCCCCTTTCCTCTATCAACTCAAGATGGACCAAACTTAACGGTTCGATTGAAATCATATTAACACTCGACCAAGGTTTTTGTCTAAATTGTTCAACAAAGCATCCCAAACCTAGATAGCATCGTCGTTGCTTAAACTAGATAGGGAATTTTATTCCTTTCTCAATACATCCTAGGCCTCTCTTCCCATAGCCATATCAGGAAGCGATTTTGTAACCAAACGCATAATGAGCTTGTATAACTTCAAGAGGGGGCAGCTCCACATAGAGTGTCTCATTCCACCAATGGATGTCGAAAGTTTCTACGGGAGCGGTCACGCTTCCTTTACTCGGTTCACAAACATTAAAATCCCTTATAGAAGGAGGGTCACTCTCCCGGGAAGGAGCGGTCTCTTGGGAAGGATCACACTTCTCTTCCTCAATGAGAGAGTCACCCCTCCTCATGTCAGTAGAACCTGGAAATTCTATACCATAGGGGTCTGACTTATATTCCGCTATGAAGAACTCGGAGAATTTTAAGGAATCCCAATCATCACCTAGGAGAGCACTCAGTCGAGGAGATGAAGCTGAGGATGGGGAGGACTTAGGATCTTCTTCTTTAGGTGGTTTATTTTGGTCGATACTTGCTCCAGGAATGACTTCCATAGAGGGTACTAATGAATAACATGCCATAGCATCAGCAGTTAAGGAAGGACTACAATTATTGGGAGTGGATACAATCGAGTTTCGACCAGTAGTGACCAGCAAACAAAGGTAAAGAGCCTTTGGATATGCTTTAACCATAACCACCCACTTTTTAGCAACAAAATTTAAGGAATGATGTAGAGTAGAATTTACTGCACCCATAGTGTGAATCCAATGTCTCCCTAAGAGAATATTGTACAATAATAGACCGGGCATCACATAGACCAACGTAGGCAAGGTAACGGGGCCCAGCTACAAAGGTAGTATTATCATACCTAGAACTTGGTGGCCAGTTTTATTCAAACCACAAATGTACAAGGAATAGGCTGCAAAAGAAGATGAGTCAAATTTAATTTTAGGAAATAGGTCTATACCACAAACGTGGAGAGTTGAACCAATTTTAATGAGGGTATGCCTAAGACCGATGTTATTAACATTTACTATAATCATCAAAGGCTCTGCTTGTTTCTACACATCTGGAGGCAGGAGTTCTTGCGGGTGGAATATTCGGCGAATCCGCTCAAATATGTTCCATCAACACATCAATGTTTGTAGGCCTACTATAGGCAGGCAAGAGAATCTTCTACAAGGCTTCTTGCAATATTTCTTGATAAACCGAAGCGGTCTGAAGCAAATCCCAAAGGTAGATCTTAGTCGGAGTAACACGGAGTTGCTCAACAAGATCATAATCACTTGGTGCTTTGATCGCGGGTTTAGGAGTTGAAGGTTAGGTTGAGAAGGTGGTAAAGAAGTAGGAGTTTGAATTGGTTGTGATGTAGGAACAAAAGCTTGTTGCTCTACATTTTGTTTGTTTCTCCTTATATTGTATGTATGCTCGACAGTATTATAAGAAGTAGAGTCAGTAACCTTCACAAACCTCGAATATAAGTCTGATGGATCGCTATGATACAAAATCTCATAGATGTAATAGTCCTCGCTAGGGGATGGCTTGACCAGGGCCACATAAATGACGGGTTTCTTAAAGCTTGCAGGAGCCATAGAAACTACAACCACATTTACCGACTCCACAGCTAGCGAGGAAGGATTTTGTTTAGAATATTTACGAATAGGGGAGGTTGCTTCTAAGAAATCATCTAGAGAATCTTCCAACATATCTAAATCTTGTTCAAATAAATAATTATTATAACTATACAGCATTATGAAAATGGATTTGACGCTTCACATCGAGCTCACCAAAATGTGATATAAGAGGGATTTGTTGCACACAAGTCTCTTTATTCTCAAGAGATCACCAAGGAAAGAACTTCCCTTATACACATCAATTTGAATGCATCATTGAAATGATGAAGGAAAGCAGTAAAATAATCTCAGACCTCAGTAGAGCGAGACTTTGAATTTCCACCTCTGGATGAGGGGCTCCCAGCCAAAAGACATTAGCACAATTTCAGGATGCCAACATGGCATGTTGTCATCTAAAAGATGTGTTGGAATCCTAAGCCGTGAAGAGCTCAAGAGCTTAAGCGATTGAAGCCAAATCTCACTTCTACACTCAGGTCAGAAGTGTGAGAGACTAGACAATCACTAGAAAGCTAGACACTAAAGGGAAACACAAAAGAGCTCAAACAAGATTACCTTTGTGTGGTTGAGTCTTTATTCCAAGCTTCGCTTTGTAACCTAAACATAAAAGATCAAGAGTAAAAGGTTGGGGCTGTATAGGGGTCTACCTCAATCAAACCCATGTTTTGGTGTTCCCACCTCCACGGACAGCCAAGATTGGAAAAGAGTGTAAAGGGGTAAACAAAGCACATGGTGAAAACAAAACCCGCTTCGGAGTAGAGCATGAACCACAAATTAACAAATGAGCTAGTAAGAAAGAGTGATAGGGAGAGAGAGAGAGAGAGTGTTACCCACAGATCGAGACCCTCTTCTGAAGCACACAAGTGCACCACTATGTGCTTGCTTAAGAGCTGGTAGCTGCTTGAGAGCTGATAGTTGTTGGAGGGACCTCAGTCCAGCATGGCTTTGCTTGTAAAAGTGTTGCTATTCAAGGATAGAGCTTACCCAAGACTAGAGAAAGTAGTGACAATGCTTCAACTGATGACTTCCAACCCCAAAATGAGAGAAAAAGTGGGTTTTCATGCATGCAAGGGTGACATTTATTCGTTTCATCCAAGACCTAACTACCAAGACACATGTCACAAGGGTCGGGTTTCTAGATTCACCATTTCAAACTCGAAAAAATATCAGGACGCTAGCACGCCATGCACACACTAGTGTGTCGCGCTGATGTCCAAAGCCTAGATTTTTGGGAAACACCTTGTCAGGATTCTATCATCTCACCATGTGTCCATAAGGAGTCGGAATCATGAGATTTTGACTCATGGTATTTTTCAATTAAATTTTTAAGGTGTCATAAATGTTAGGTAAGATTTTTAAATGTGTAATTTCCCCTAGGTGCAATTATGCGACATTACAAGTACAAAATGAGAGAACATAGATCTAGAAGAAAATATTAAGGAATCAGATGAGTGCATCAAGAAGTTGAGGGAGAAAAACAAGAAGTTTAAAGAAAGATTCAAGAAAGTAAATGAGCAGCATAAGCAATTAAATGAAATAATCACTAGTATAGAAGTGCAAGTTGAAGAAGGAAAATGGATTGAAAATGCCTGAATGCCAAATTGAAAGGAAAATTTGAAGAATGCTCAAAGCTTGAACAACAGATTATGACTTTATCAACAAATCTGGAGAAATAAAATAATCAAGAGGACAAATTCAAGAAGAGATCCACCTTACTTGACGAGATGATTGTGAGTCAGAAGGCTTCTAAAGACAAAGAAGGATTAGGGTTTGAGAAAGGAGAAAGCTCAAAGATAAATCAAATTCAAAACAATTCTAAAAAGAAGAACAATGAACAAAGGAATACTAGAGATAAGAAGAGCAATATCAAACAAGTTTGAAACTAGAAGAAACATTTCAAGAGACCACCTATCAGACAACTGACTGCACAAGGGTATTAATCTTTTAATGGTTACCATTATTCTTGTAATAAAATTGGACATAGAGATATAGAGTGTAGAATTAGAATGAATCAAAATCTTAAAACATTTCTCGGTCAATGATATGCATGCAATAAATTTGTTCATAAAGGTAGTGAATGCAAAAATCAGATAATGAATGGCTACAATAATGGCATGATGTTTCAATCTTTCAATGGCTATTGTTATACATGCAATGAATTTGGGCTAAGAGTTTTGAATGCAGATCTATAATGGCTAGAAGTAAGCTAGTTCAACAAAAAAGGTGTAATATGCCACAATTGCAACAAATCAAGACAAATTACTAAGCTTTATAGAAACAAGAATGTGAAACCATTTGTTTCACAAAAGAAGGTTGATTTGGTAAAGAGGGTTCATTTGGTGGAGATGAAGAAGGAAATGAACAAGATCTGGAAGAAGAAAGAAGAGATTTAAATGAAAAGTGGGTCTATGCCAACTCCTAGTGTAGTTGTTTCCTCTGAAATCTAGATAAAGAGCTTTAGCTCAAGGGGATTTTTAACAAAAAACTCCTTAAGCCCTTGCCAAGGATGTGGTGTTGATGCCTTTAGCACACTAATACAAATTTTGGGCGACATGCTTAATCTGTTGATGAGATCTTCAATATGAAATATCTTGTTACAATGATTTACAAACTAATTGAAGGTGACTATGTCAACATAGTTAGGGTTTATCAAATTTTTGACCTAACCTTATTTTTTGCATTTAATGTAAATTAGGTCACTAAAGAAAGGTTTATTTTTTGTTTTGCACATCAAAATTCATTTGTAGTTGAGAAATTGAAGTAGAGAGTAGAGAAAAGGTGATTTAAAGCATTTAGTGTGCTATGTGAAACCCTAACTAGCAAAGAATTCCAAAGGCATTTATAGTTTCCTATTAAACCCTAGATTTTGTGAAGTTACAAATTCTTTACTCCTCAAGTGGTTGATGTATTGGAATGACCAAGACCTAAGTTCAATAAATATCCATTCAAATCCATGGAGACAGATCTAAAAGGTTCATTTTTGAAGGTTCCCTTTGAAGTAATGCACACAAAATTTGTAAGAATGTACATCCATGTGAATATGGAGGAATATGATCACATTAAACTGGAAAATTTTAGACACAAACATCTAACTAGATATGATTTCAAGCTAAAACCTGAGTATAGTAGCTTGGTAAAGAAGAGTTTGGAGGTATGGAATGATTTTACTATTTTTTTATATGACGATGAGTGGGTAAGATATCTATTTAGAAAATTTCATGACAAGTTCATATGGTTGGACTTTTAGCATATGATCAACAAGTATGAAATTAGGGTTGTAATGGGTTTGTGCCTTAATGGATCTATTTCGACACTAAAGGCTATGAAAAATGATGTGGTAATGAATCTCACCAGTGTGAAATATGACAAACGTTCCCTAACGATGAAGGTGATGCAGGAGCATCTAGTGCACGGATAATCCTACACGACCAAAAATATTATTAAATTTTATTGCTTGAGTTTTTTTTGTTGTAGGCACAAATTAATGAAATTCTCAACTCCTCTAGCATCATAGAATTCGGTGACAGTCATGGGAAAAATCAATTATTAATTTGATACATTATTTTATTATTTTTAAAATTGTTGCAAAGTGTTAATTTGACAAAAAGGAAAATCCCATGCCCAAGCCTATGAGTGGGATTTTAATGGAAATTGTAACTACATTTAAAATATTTGAATTTGCATTTTTGTAAAAAAAAATGAGAATGTGGGGTGTTGGGGAAGTGGTGTGAGTGGATTGTAAGGCAGGAAGGCAATTTTAAAAAATTTATTGAATGCATATGCCAAGAAGAGAAAACCCATGCCAAGGAAGGAGACATGGGCATTCAAAAGGTTTGACTAGGAGAGGGAGATTGTCTAAATTCATAACTATGAGAACCAATCTCAGTAAAATATGCATAACTTTCTCATTTCTAAATGAAAATGAGAAACTCAAAATATTCTGGAAAGTTAGAAAGGAGGAGCATAAAACTCATAATTTGTTAAATAGAATCTATTATAATGAAATAACAGTGATATGAATAATGTGATTGGTTTAATTTTTTGTTGCAATACGAATTAAAATCGATGTTGTTGTTTGTTGGATTTGAAATTCAATAAAAGAGTGTGAGTTTTTTTATTATTAATGTGGTGGATTATGAGTTTGTTTCTGAGAAAAGAGTCTCTACATATGATGCCCTGAGTAATTTTTTGTGATTTGTGAGTTACAACATGCATTTGGGAGTCCCCCTTGCATCAAATGGTATCAAAGCCAGAAGATCTTGAGAGTGCAAAGTATGCACCAAGACCCGTAGGTGAAGAGTGGTGAAGCCATGAAAGAACTTGAGAGATAACTTGTTTGTTGAAGGTATAAAAGAGGTCATGTGAATTCTATCCTCCAACAGAGATAAAGCTAAGTAGGTGTAGATTTTCTCCATTTAGAGAGGGTGGGTAGAGGAAGCATCTTCCAAAGTCTTTGTTGGGTATAGGATAGTATTGTGAGTGAGATATTGTTACAAGGAGTACTTGTAACTATAGAGGGACTTATGAGTCTCTAAAAATTTATGTGAAAAATAAGACAAGATGGATCATTAGAAGACCTATGAGAATGTTATTTTGGGAAGAGTATTGGGAAAAAGTGAGAGAAAAGAATCTCATTGCGGAGTTAAGGAATATAGAAGTAAGATTGAATTCCCTTGAGGAAAGATTGGGAATGAAGAAGACATAGATTTGTGCAAACTCCTAAGACAACATCTAATGGATAATTTACAAGAACAAAAGAGTCCAAATATCCATTCTGGTAATGATACTCTTATAAAAAAAAAAATTACTTTCTTAGATAAATTCCCAAAGCAAAGAACGTTGTTTGGTTGGATAATGTACCTATTTCTGGACAAATTAGAGATCATCTAGGAAGGTTTCTAGATTCGGGGTCCTAGAAAAAAGCTTTGTGGGGACATTTCAAGTCATTTCAAGACAAGATGCAAATCACAGAGAGGATTTTGGAAAAAGTGGTAGATAAATGCAAGAAGGATATTACTTTCATGGTCAATAGATATTACTACTATATGGAGGTAGTAGAACCCAAAACAGTTTGGATTCTAGAACTTAGATATGAAGTGACAGAAGATGAAGTCACTAAACTTGCAAAAATTATGTTAAGCAAACCAAGAGATCCTACAATAGACAAGCTTGGAACCTATGAAGATAAATATAGTGAACTACACCTACAACAAAAATAAAAGGAGATAAATAAAAATGTTGAAAAGATGAAGGCACAATTGGAGGAGATTGTTGGTTCACCAAAGAGCCCTATAGAGAAATCTAAATGCATACTTTCTCCTCTGAATGCTTCTCCAAGAACAAGAACTGTTGTTCTTAAACCCTCCAAAATGAAGCATGTAGGGAGTTCCAAGAAAAGAGGAACATTCAACACCCCTATACAACAAAATGTTCCACATAAGAGAACAAACGAAAAATCTATCAGAGAAAAATACATTAGTTGTGAAGATGAGGAAAATGTAGAAGAGGAAGGACCACAACTAATCTGGAAGAAGAAGATGTCTCAAGCCTCTGCGAAAGAGACAAATGAAAAAATAAATAAGGTTGATGTAGTAGATGCAAAAAGTGAGGAAGAAGTAGAAAATCAAAAGAAATTCTTTATTATCAAAAAAAGAGAAAAGAGTTCAAGAGAAGAACTAGTTAACAATGAGGGAAAAGGTAAAGAAAGAAGAAGGCCCCTCTGGTAAGGGAGCATAGTCCCTTGAAGCTAGATGTGTTGTTTAATAACATTAGAGAGTTTTGTCTCCTATAAGAGATAGAAAAAATGTACCCAAAAGAGAATGATGTGAATAAGGCTACAATAGAAGAGGTTATTGTAAAATATATGGTAACATTTAATACTAGCCTTGAATAAATTGAGAGTTAATTTCTTGATGAACTTAAAGGTGTTTTGAGTGCTAGAAGGCAAGAGACTTTTGATGAAGATGCAAAAATGAAAATATTTTCCTTGGAGAAGATTGGCTCTTCTCTTACAGATGAAGATAGAGCTAATTTGGCTCAAGTGTATAACAAGAAGTTCAGGACAAAATAGATAGTTAGCACTTTGATGAGAAAATATAAGGAAGATAATGAAAGAATGAGGAAAGAGATATTTCAAAAGGTTGTAGGCCTGGTAAAATAATTGGAAATATATCCAGATAGTGAAGAAAAAAAGAAACATGACACATCTTTCTTGGAAAGCGGTGTGAACCTATTAATGAGCAACCTAAGCATGTGCTTGTAGATGATAGTGTACAAGAATATGTTGTAACCGATAACATCCATCTAGATATGGAGAGTATTATATATGAAGAGCAAAAAGAAGAGAAACAATACATCCTGGAGAAGAATAAATCTCAAAGTGAACAAAACTTGCCCCCTTCAGTGTGAAGACTAATATTGAGAGAAGAGAAGAATTTAAACAAGATGTCTTGGAAAAGGATAAAGTACAAAAGGAATAAAGTGTGCATCCTCTAGATAGTGAAAAGAATACATAAGAATGATCTAGCAACAAAGAGAAAGAAAAGAGTGAGAAGAAGGAAGAAGAAAGTTCTCAAAGATTTGGTGAATCCTTTAGAGATTTTGGAGATTCATTGAAAATTTTACTAGATATGCAACTACAATTCCAACCAGTGGTATTTGCATAGTTATTATAGATTCCCATGTATCAAGGACAAGTAGATATGGATAAAATGTATCCCCTACATTAATTACAACTTGGTGATTCATTTCATGCCTCCAAAAGGAAGGAGATACTTCAAACACACCAAAAGAGTTCAAAAATGATTGACAAAGCAGTTAAAGTGTTACAAGATAGTTTTCGCAGAGAAAATGTTGATAATTCTCTATCTAATGTGCAACAATTGAGGCTATTACTTGATTCTTTTAAGGAATATTCTAACATTTTAGAAGAGAAGTTGGAAAGGAAATAACAAAGAATGTCAACAATAAGAGGTTAGAAGATGTTTCTGATAAACGTGTTGTTTCACATGGTAAGGTGTAAATCAACTTAAAATATGTTAATTAATGTGTGGAAGAAGCTAAATTTCTATTTCAATTTTTTTTTCAATGGACTAATTCTACAAGGATCATAAAGGACCAAGTGGACTCAATAGAGTCACAAATTGCTTAGGACTCTGATGTTTATGAACTGACAAGTGATGCAGATGGTGCAACAAGGGCAGCTATTGAAAATTTGCATGGAATTTTTTTCCAACTACGAGAACAAAAAGAAAGCTCATAATGCAGTATAGTTAGCTCATAGACTTGATAGTGCAAGGCTTACATCTCTAATTGGAGTTTTAGTTAATGCTAAAAATGTGTTGCAAAATAATTTGGTGCCCAGCTCTTTGGTTGAAGGAGAAGACCTCCATGTGAAGATTGAGATTCAATGTGGTATACTTTCCTTCACTAAAAAGGATTGGGAGATAGCAAAGAAATATTGGGAGGAACACCTTGCAAAATTGAAGATGTCTAATCAGGATATTTTACGCTCCTCAAGTTATTTGGACACTTTTTCTTTTCATAGATAGTTTTCTTGATTGCAATATGTATATGTAGAAGTATTTGATGATGATGCAGTATAAGTATTTATCATTTTTGTAATGGATAACATTGTTAGGGGGAGTTACATTGATGTAAGTATATTTGTAAGAGGAAGTAGAGTTAAGATATATTTTTGGTACCTTGTGCCCTTGATGTCAAAGGGGGAGTAGTTTTGGCTAAGTGTGTTGCCATCAATGACAAAGGGGGAGATTGTTGGAAGTTTCTTTGTCATTGAGGAGATTGTTGAGAGTATGGCATATGGTGTTGTTATGGTGTTCTCATTGATTTCAACCCATTGTACAAATGCAAAAGTGTCTATTCAAATAATATCAAGTGGTTTGGATAATTGCTTAAGTCTTGAGTATAGTTTCAATGTTACAATGAACCAGTTTTGTGGTTTGCATTGGTCCACTATGCAAAAAAAATTCATGTAGTTTTAAGGTGTTCATTGTGTGTATTGAGCATGTTTAGATATAAATTTTCATGGTTGTATGTATTCCACAATTGAAGATATTATTGACAGAGTATAGACTAAGTGATAACAGAGTTAATGGTACAGAGTGTATGTTGGAATGCTTTGCATTCCATTGTGGATGAATATTATGTCATACAGATATGTGGAAGTGTTTAGATATTTTAGGAGTATGTACATTCCAATTGGAAAGTATTTTGGTGGTCTATGTGTCAAGCCCTGGATGAACGATTGATACATTCAGTCATTACTTCACTAGTTTTTCTATCTAGTGTCGACCTAAGTATTTTGGGGTCATGCGGAGTTGACCTATATAGGAGTAGATTCGTGGGAGTGTTTTTAGGTCATGCCAACCTATTTTGATGTGTTATATATTTTGATTCCCTCTGCAAGGTATGTGTGTTAGTATTTTGAGCCAACATGTTATGGTGTTGCATGTTTCATCTAATTAGGCCAACCTAATTTATTTTGAAAGTTTAAATGGATGTTGTGCATATACATATAAGGCCAATTTAGTTTTAGATGAATGAGATAGATGAGTGTGATGTGAATGTGTTGTGAAATATAACAATCTATAATTCAAAGAGGTTGATAAGTGGTGAAGTATGAAGTGTGTTAAGTCAATCTTCAAAGCATAATTGAAACTATCTTCAACATGTCGTAGATGCATGGTAATTAGTTCGATCTTTGGCAGTGAGCCACCCTCTTTTGTATTCTGGCAGTAAGCCATTTCTTCTATTCTTTGAATAGTGAGTCCTCCAAATAGTGATTCCACCTGGCAGTAAGCCATTTTGTAATATCTTATAATCGGTTATAATACATTGTGACCTAATCCTCACCATGTTTTTTCCCTTTTTGGGTTTTCCACGTAAAATTTGGTGTTCTTTTGTCTATTGATGTGATTTAAGCTTAAAATATTTTCTTCCATTACTACAAATTGAATGAGATTTTATGAAATGTATTTTAAGTTAATGAATTTTAGGGAATACCAATTCATCCCCCTCTCAATATTTTGGGTGTTCAACACATTTGTACTAACTCAGCACCACCAAACTTAACAGCTCCACCATTAACCTTCTTGAGATTGATAAAATTTTATTTTTTCACTAGTCATGTGGTTAGAACAACCACTGTCAATCACCCAAGAATTTGCTTCTTCCTTTGCATGAAAGGCAATCCATACTACCATTTCTCTTTCATTAAATTTATCATTCTGCAAAGTACCATACCTATTACACTCTCCAATATTGCTCTTTTTGTCTTTCAATGCCATGAATAGGGTTTCATCATTTGAATCATTATCTTCATCTTTTGAGTAACAATTTCTTTCCTTGGAATATAAAATTTTTTTCACCTTATCTCTTTTGTTACTATCATTTGATTCTTTATAAGGACATTTAGATGCAAAATAATCAATCCTTCCATAATTGAAATATTTGAAAGGTAACTTTCCTTTGTATTTATCAGTGCCTTTCTTTAATATTCTTACAAATTTTGCTTCAACTTTATCATTGTCATCATTCTGATCAGTTGTTCCATCTTCTATCTTTTTATTGGTTTTAAATGTTGCTTCCTTCTTTGGAACATCTTTATCAAATTCTCTCATTTCAAAGGTTGTGAGAGAACTAAACATTTTATCTATAGAGTGCCAATCCAATTCCTTGGATTCTTCAATAGCAGACACCTTATGACTATAAGCTTTAGGGAGAGATCTCAAAACCTTCTTTGCAATCTCATCTTCTTTTACTTCTCCACCAAGATCTCTAGTGCCAAAAACAACTTCATGCACTTGGAGAATATAACTTGCAATGTCTTCATCCTTAGTCATCCTAAGGGTCTCAATTTTACTCTTGAAGATCTACATCTTGGCTTGTTTTACTTTGGTATCTCCTTCATAGATGTTGCCAATTTTTCCCTAAACATCCTTATTAGAAATAGAATTAATCACCTTCAAAAAAATTGAATCAACCAACACACACAAGATAACATTTTTAGCCTTGGAATTATTCTCATACAACCTAATTTCAACAAGATCTATTTGAGGAGTAGCAGAAGCAATATAACCATCTTTGATAGATTTCTATACACCAAACCCAGGAGAGTTTAGATGGCCTTCCATTCTCAATTTCTAAAAGGTGTAATTCATCCCATCAAACCTAGGACCCTTGTATGATCCATCATGTTCCATCTCACGGTAAGTGCAAAAAGATGGGTCCCAAAAAGGGGGCTTAAGTGGTCACTTTTTTTCTGAAATCGGGAAATACTAACCTTGGATGTGAAATAGAAGATAGTTACACTCAAAATTTTGAGATGGAACAAAAACAAGGATCAAATTTCTCTAAGTCTACTTTCTAAACTACTAATTTATTTTGAAAATGGTTGAGATTAAGGGGTTCAAAAGAGGTACGTACAAAAATTGGTTTTGTTTTTGTCAGAAAAACATAACATAGCAACTCGTGTATGTCCCTAGCATGGTGAACTTTTTTTAAGTATTTTAAAAATTGCTCCAATGAGAAATTAGCTAATAGTATGTATTTGATGCACGATGTTTTTGATAATTTTTTAATAAATATTTGATTTTTTACTATTTTTCTAAGTGGACACTTCCTGAAAAATAGAATTTTGGCCATACTACCCCTACAAATTTTGGAATCTAATTGATTTTTTTATTTTTATTTTTTTAAAATTGTAGAATGGACTCTAGTTTATAAAAATGTAATTTATTTGAAATTTCAATGAACAATTAATTTATAACGAAAAAACACTAAACATTGTTTTTTTCCAAAAAAGAGACACACAAACAAAATGAATTATAGATGAAAGGCTTAACACTGTCAAAAAGTGAAAAAATTTACATCGTTGGATAGCTAAGGGAGAACCTAACATTATCCAAGTGTTCGATTTGTTTGACATTGAACCACATGCAATCCTGACGATAAGCACGAACCTGATTATGTGAAATATTGTAGAATTTGCAAAAAAACGTCTTTGGTCATTGGGAATTCCCTCCAAGCCTTTGGGTTGGTATTCCAAGGCAAATACCAAGCCCAAGGCTTGGGGATTCCCAAAGCAAGATATAGTGTGTGCACGTTATAATGCACTCACGTTATATCTCAGTTTTCACATGGTTTTTGTGTTTGTGAGGAACATGTCTAGCAAGATACAACGCGAGCGTGTTATATCGCTCTCACGTTATGTCTTGCTTTATGTTAAATTTTACTCTATTGAATGTATCTTTATATATTTTTATGTTTGTATGTGCATGTATGTGTGTATTACATGTATGTATGTATGTATGTATCAATGCATGTATATCAGGGATAACTTTAAGAAACCCCCCCCTTGGCACAAGTGTAAAATCCTGGTGAATCCTGTATACTTCTCGATGAAAAATATTAAATTTATTGGCAATTTTTTTCATTTTTCGAGAAAAAAAAATAATCCCCGTTGGCAAATCTTTTATAATCCCTGGAAGTCTATGGAAAATCGTGGCGAATTGCAATTTTTTTAAATTGAATAAAATATTTTTCATTGGCGAATAAACCCATTTTTCAAACCAGAATTTTTTTCCATTGGCAATTAAAATATTTTTTCAAAGCAAAAAGTATATTTTCATTGGTGAATTAAAATGAATCTAAAAATAATAAAAAAATCTAGTGGCGAAATAAAAATCATATGGGTCATTCGATGGATGACTATAGTTGCATTTCGGAAGTAAATCTATCAAGCAGTAGACTTGCGATTTGAAACCTCCAGAATATCACTAGAACCGTTAGATTTCTAGAAATCAATGGTTGATATTTTATTACCGTACAAATGGTTATAAAGTTTTGTTTCTCAGCGATTGGGTGACCTAGGTGGGATGCACAACTTTCGAAGTGACAACTCATTTAATGAATTGTACGATGCCATTAAGGAATGTCTTCTCAAACACCAACTGGATAGATCTTAAATAAGATATTAAGGAGTTTGGAGAAATGGATTTAGTAGCAGATTGTCACTTCCTGCTGGTAAAGTTAAGTGAGCCTGCATACGAGGAAAGGTGGCAGCATTTTCAACTCCATACTCAGAGTTTCCTCAAAATGGTACTTCCAACCAATATTAGGGTATGGGAAGATGAAATTGTGGCCTTCATGCAACCCAATTTGAATTGGCCTAAAGAAGAGCAACTCGACATCATTTCCCAGCTACGTTTAGTGGCGTGGAAAGAGAAAACCAACTATGTCGAGTACAACAGGGTAATTTTTGTTTTAGAAGAAGAAGAACGTGCTGAATTTCATAATTTTGTTATGGAAATGCAGTTGGAACTGTACAGAGTCTCGGAACCTCCAACAGTTTAACAACATTACAACATACACAAATCCTTTAGTGAATTGTGAATTTGTGACACATAATGATAAGGGGGTGTAGTTTTAGCTTTTGAGCGCTTTTTGAATGTTGATTGTACAGGGTGTGGGGTGACAGGTCTGTGAAACCACATTTTTGGGATTAGAGAGATAAAATAATATATTTCTAAATCTTTTTATTTATCAATGCTTCCTTTTAATTATGAATGAATTGTGTTTCTTCATGATAATTGTTCAATGTTTATCTATTAGTGTTAGGTCAAATTCAGAAAGCTTATTTTTTCATCTCTAAGACTTTGTGTTCAGATTAATTCATCGCTCATTCTCTCTTTTCAATGCCTCGAATCTTGATGTTGTACATTTCATTTCATTTAAATTCTCAATATTTTTGAAGAAACTGTGGTTGGCAATGGCAGTGGCGGCAATTAATGCCATATGTGATATGAACATCCAAAGCAATTTCTTGGACAACTCATAGCTTTAATGAAACAAGATTTGTAATGATTTCATATCGTTTGAATGAGTGATTTTGACAGCTTGTCAACTTGAGGTAGAGTTCAAGTTAGCACGTAGCAAGACATCAATCAAATTAGAAATTTTAATTATACAGGCTGGTAGTGGCACTAGTGGCCCATAAATAGGGATAGTGATTCAGTGATTAGTAGATAGTGCCATAAGGGTTTTTATTTTCTAGGGTTAATAAGGATTCACAAAGAAGATGATGCAGTATTGGGGATACTATAAATTCTCCTACCTACAATTATGTAGTTACAGAGTAATCAGTAAAAGACAAATTTCCTTCAAGTTCAGAATGGGTGGAATTGGAAAGAAGTTGATTTGGTTAACCTAAATTTTTAGATGGGTTTTGAACCAGGATGAGGAGCTCTGATGGAGATAAGTGCTATCCAAATGCATAGAGGTTGTAGGTAAAAGATGGGAGTAGATTTGTTTCTCCTTCTGTATTCTAACAGCTCCCATTTCCCCAGCATGGTTGGCCAGGCAAGCTCCATGCATTTATTTTGAAAGAGACATTTTTTTCTCATCTTTTGTATGACTCTGGTTCTTGAAGGGGATAAGTACATTTTGTATCTTCACGGCTCCCATTTCCCCAAGAGTGATTGGAACCCCCTTTGCCCAGCATGGTTGGAAAATCCACCAGCAAAAGCTTGGAATCATGAATTTATTTTCAAAGCCACATTTATTTTTAGAGATATATGTGTATTAGGTTTTCAACAACAAAGCTTGGAAATTGGAATCAATTTGTAATCCATTGTAACGAGCAACAACTTGGAATAAATTATTAAATTTTGTCTATGTAAAGTACTAAAGTGACACACTAACATATGTTATTTTTACAAAACAGGAGCTATAGTGCTACTCGTTTGTAAAAATATATGTAATAATGTGACATTGAAATTCAGATGCAATAAAATAAATGGTTGTGTTGTGCTATTCTTGAATCTTCGTTATTCATTTACGTTTAAGAGTAAAGAGTTGTTTTCTGAGTTTGGAACTTCAGTGTCACTGTCTATTAATAATTTAATATATTCAAATCACTAAAACAGTTTTTTCTCTTTTGAGAAATTAAGTAATATACTCTATGCAATATGCACTTGAGAATTCATGGTTATATTGGGCCATCGGGGGAATGCAATCATTCGTTCCACCGATGTTTATGTGTTACAACGATGTGCTTACTTTTCTTGATTCTATCAGTATATCGGGGACTGGGAGCGCTTAGCGCACCTTATGAGTTATGAGTCTTCGCCTTCGGGCCATCAGAGGGGCTGTGATGGGGGTTCCACCGATAAAGCATTGTTAGGCCGATGCCTATGGTATTGACTTTAAAACACATGTGTCATGTTAATTTTTTTAAGTTAATATCATAAATTAGTAAATTACTAAAGTTTCAAGTTCAACCGTTGGATGAACATTTGATGTATGGTTGTAGTTACATTCTATAATGAAATGAACAGAGCGATGGGCTTCCCAACTTAAACCTCCGAAATTACCCTATATCTGTTAGATTCAGAAAGATCAACGGTTAAGATTATGACAATAGCAAACAATCAATATGAAAATTTTATGACAGTTTGACTTTGGTCATTTAAATGCCTATCAAAAAAATTGTTTAATTTACGAATTTTTATATAAAATCTTTTATAAATGGATTATCTTGAAAAATTAGAAAACAATGATAATTATTAGTGATAAATATAAAAATCTACTGTTATAATTAACAATTAACAAAAGTTTCTAAAATCGTATTAAAAATAAATCTTGTTAAATATATTCTAAAAATTAAAAATAATTATGTTTTATTTTGAAAAGATTCTAAATTAATATATATTTTTATAATAATATTATAAATCATATATATTAATATAAAAAATGATAGCTATTATAAAAAAGTCAAAAGTTTCTAAATTCATATTAAAAATATTCAAAAAAGTTATATTCTATTTTCTTTTTATAATAAAAATTATAAAATTATATATATTATAAATTAAAATACTATATAATAATTTTTTACGGTTTAATAAAAATATAGCAAGTCAAACTATACGGTCTAATAAATTTTATAGCTATAATATACGGTCTAAAATTGAAAAAATGGTCAAATATGTAATAGACCATCAAATTCCGTAATGACATGCACAAAGCTATGGGCTTCCCAACTTAAACCTCTGGAATCACCCTATAACTGTTAGATTTAAAAAGATCAACGGTGAAGAATTTGCAACTTGTAGACCTAAGACGTGTCATTCACTTTAATGTTCCAATTTCGAGAAACAAAGCATTTAAAGCACTTTGTACTACTAAGTGTCAATTGTCAAGTGATTAATGTTTATTTTAAAAGTTAATATCATTAACTACTCAAGTTTCAACTATTGGATGAACATTTGATGTATGGTTGTAGTTGCATTCCGTAATGACATGCACAAAGAGATGGGTTTCCCAACTTAAACCTCCAGAATCACCCTATAACCATTAGATTTAAAAAGATCAACGGTGAAGAATTTACAACTTGTAGTCTTGTAGACCTAACTCCTAAGACGTGCCATTCACTTTTATGTTCCAAATTCCAATTACGAGAAAAAAAACATTTAAAGCACTTTGCACTTTGAAATTGTACTGATTTTTAAAGTCTTCAATCTTCAAATTGCTCATTACAGTGCACCACCCTATTTTGGATGCCACAGTTCCACTTCCAACAACGCCATTCCAGTTTTCAAGCGTTGGGACTCATAATCTGGGTAAGTGAAAGAATTCCTACGGCTACATTTCAACTTTCATCATTTGACATTTCTTAAAATCGTATTTTGTCAAAGTTTGAAGTTTGGTTTTAGACTTTAGAGACTTAATAATTCATTAGAATTAAGGAGGACTAATAGGTATTACTTATTAGGGAATTCAAATTACACAAATTCACATTTGTACAAGCATTTCTACCACCAGTACCACTACAACAATGTCTGATAAAAAAATGCATTATGCAGAATTGCTTAAAACCCCAGGTTTCATCGATGGGTACCATGATATTTATGATCCTGAAATCTATGGTAGGCGTACCTCAGAACTTAGATTTTCATCTCAGAATAAGGCTGCAAAGCGAACATAAGTTGATAGTATCAGTGCACCGTGGGTAAATGGATTAGGGGGCATGATGTTACATGAAGTTTTCCCTTGCCCAGAATTTATCATGGTCTGTGCCAAAAATTATGATGATAAGAAAAGAGAAATTGTTAATAAAGATAACCAAGAAGAATTGTTATCCATTAATGCAGAAGAACTTGGAAAAGTGTTGGGGTTTACAACCGAAGAATTTGGAAACCACCACATTGACCTAGAAAAGCTTGCTAGTGATTATGAAGCAGTGGAAGAAAGGGTGAAAAATGATTTCTTAAATTAAATAGTTAAGGATAGAAACAAATTGAAAGGTGGTCATAAGCCTCCTTATAATTTGGATTTTTTAAACCATGGGTTTAGGATACTATTTCCATGCTTGCATCTTGCCTCAGTCTGGATAGCAATTTGGAAGTGGGTGCAAGCCTCCTTGAAATGGTATACAATATCCATTATACTAAAGAACATGTCAAATATAATTATACACAACACATTGTAGAATCCATGCATAAACAATTTTTAATGATTAAAGCAGGTTCCACAAAGACATTTAGGTTCACAACCTACTTGTGTTATCTTTTTCTATTCAAATTTAGAGGAATGTTTCAGACCAACAAGCTTCAGATTCAGCCCTACAGTAATGCAAAGGAAAAAAAAATGGCTCTAGTATATGAATGGACCAATGAGATAAGGATGCATGAGTCTCAAAGGAACTACAGTCATTTTGTAGACTACTTTTTGGCTCCATTGCATCAAGTAATTACAAATAATCCAATGCCTAGATTGCCTATGTCATGTAGAAACTACATGCAACTAGGAAAAGAAATACAATTGGTTGATTGGTACTTAATGGAAGAATATACTGTGCTAAGATTTTATGGATCGGGAGTACAGCCATACAAACTTCCAATACATGTGACAGAAAGGTTTTTTGCATTGGAATATGTAAGGCAGGTGCAGAGTGTTGATGAACTACACTTTCTCAGTCAGCAAAAGAAGACCTTATTTCCTTCTTTACCTTTTTCATGTGGAGGGTTCACATTCGAGAGAAAAGCATTTAATGTGGCACATAATCTTTTGAAATTTTTTGACTTTGATTCTATCTGTCACTGGCAGTATGATCCATGTGACATCATTAAATCAATGATTGTGGCCAATAAGAATGTTGCAAATAGAATTCAACATCAAAGTAAACCCTTGCTTGAAAACTTGAGAAACAAGGATTCTTAGGATGAGGCCAAAATAGCAATGGAGAAAAGTGTTGTTGAGAATGGTATTTCATTTGAAAAATTGTCAGCAGAAATTATGGCATTGCACCAAAAGACAATCAGGACATACAAAAAAATTTATGTAAAAAGTGATAAACCATCTAGTAGAGTAAAAATTCCAAGTTCTCTAGAGACAGAACTTATAGATAAAAAATGGTCACGATCAAAAATTACTACCTTTTGGTCTATGAGGAAGGACCTAGGTGATCCAAGAGCTCTTGAAGAGTATGATAATAACGAAGAAGATGAAGAATTTAGCAAATTGTGGAATATAGAGCATGGGCATCCTGATGGACGTGATGAATCTGATGATGATATTGATATGGAAGAAGAAGAACAAAGCCATGCCAATTACAAACCTGGTTTAAGTGAGGCTGCAAAAGTAGAATATGCTTCAACATATACTTCAGGAGCATCCATACTTGAAAAAATTGGTTATGAAGGTGGTCCTTTGGGGTCCAAAGGACAAGGCCCTTAGACGGTAACAGATGTTGAGCATAGAAAACCAGTTGATAAATCTGGCCTTGGGCTTGGAGGTGAAAAGCTAGACCAAGGGCATACAAGTGAAACTCAATTTTTTAGAGCTTCTAATCCTCATCCTCATGGTCAGATACAATCACAACTAGGACATGCCCTCGGTGCACAGCTTAGTGCAACTGGGAGTGCCATTGGTGGTGATGGTATGGGTAGTAGTACTAGTAGTGGTCAACATGTGCAACAATGATAAATTACACACAATACTAAGAGGAAAATAAAAAAAGATACCACAGAAACACCAGGTGATCAAGGCAATCAAAAGAGGCAAAGGATTTTGAGAGGTAAAAGTCACACTATTAGTGGATCCACCAGTACCACAAAGGATTTATTTCCAGAAACTCCCACAAATCAAGTTAGTGTGGGTGCGACATCATTAGCAATTGCAAGTACTCCTATTCCTTCGCCATTCAAGCATTCCATTGTTCCTGCCTCCCCAAGTTATGATTTCATTGAAGAGTTTAAAAAGAAATCAGACTTGAATAAAAAAGAAAAGAAGCAACTGATGGAGAGTGTGTCTGTTGGAACTTCAAAGACTGCAACAACCATGGTATTACCCACATTTGACACAAATAAAGAAATCATGGAGTACACAATTGTTGTTCCCATAGTTTAAAAAAAACCAACAAATCAGATGGATCGATCTGAATACTAGGTAACCAATTTTCAATTGGATTTTTTTGGCCTGAAAAATACTGACAAAATTAATGTATCAAAGAAGAACAATGAATTGGTGTACACATCATTGCTAAAGCAAGATAGAGAGAAGAAAAGGTTGTAGACCCAAATTGAAAAGTTACAGGTAGACCTAGCAAGTGAGAAAGCAAAGAGGAAAGCAGTAGATAACAAGAGCAATGAATTAGAAAAAAAGAATAATAAAATCTACCTCTACATCAGCAAGCAATGAGGATAAATCAAATGAGAGAGAAGTGAATGACCTGAAGCGAAGGCTAGATGAGAGCAATAAGAAATATGATGAGGAAAAATCCACTTCAAAAAACTTAAGACTAAACATTGTGAATGGAAATGCATAGTGGGAACAAAAATTGGAGAAACAGATAAAAACAAATGAAAGATTGGAGACAGAGTTGACGGAAGCAAAAGAAGAAATTAAGTCTTCTCAAAATAGGTTATCTGCATTTTGTAGAGATACAATGAGGCATATGAAACAAAAGGTATGAGATAAAATAATGCAGAGGTTTGATCATTTGTGTGACATGTTTCAATTGATTGATGCTACTAGACAACATTATAAGAAGCTCAGCAAATATTTAGTGGACAACAAAAAGGTGATGGAATTAGAGAAATCTGCAAATGAAGTTCTACAAACAGTCTACAAAGCCAGTGACAATGATCTGAAATCAAAAAGGATTACTAATCGGATTGAAACCTCAATGAAGTTGTCATCTATCATTGAAAAGTGTTCGAAAATGTCTAAAACAAAGGAATATTTGCATTTGGTTGCAGACAAGATGAAGGTGGTGGATGAAAAGGTAAGGAACTTCACAGAGCTTGGTTTTCAAGAGCCTTTTGACACAAATGAGCGACTCATTGGAAAGGATGCTTTCAGAAAGAAGATGGAAGGTGCAAGGAAGATTGATTTGGACCAGTTTCCTCAAAACCAAGATGTGAACTATTTGGATTCCATCAGAACACTGATAACCTTGAATGCAAAATTGACTGAAGAATTCAAGATAGGTTCCATTTCCAATTACAATCAAGAAATGTTAACAAAACTTCAAGTCAAACAACATCAATTAGAGAAAATGGCAATTCCACCACCTAAAGAGTGGAAGTTGCTAGAAAAGTTGATACAGTGACTTGATCTATTATTTTCAATCTTTGATAATATGAGTTTCAAAGTTCCAACTCAGCTCTGTGCAGACTTGTCTTTGGGAATTGGCAAGATTTTGCATTGCCAATGCTAATATGTACTCCATGCGAAATTTAATTAAAAAGCTCAAATTCAGACTTCAGTAATGTGATGATGTTCAATTATCAGGATTCTGTATTATTTATTTTATCATTTGAACTAGTGATGAACTGTTAGCTCATTATATTTACTTCTTGGTAGAGCTTCCATTTCCAAGTTATGGATGTTGAACTGTTAGCTCATTATATTTACTTCTTGGTAGAGCTAAAGCTTATAAGTTATGCATGTTGAACTGTTAGCTTCTGTTATGTTTTGGCTAAAAATCCTGATCAGTATCCTCCAACTTACACCTCACCCACATCCCACATACTGCAAAAATACACTACATTTGATTTTATGATTAGCACAAATTGCAAGGATTTGTGTGACAAGATCCATTTTGTGGCCCACATTACTACTTGACCAATGATCATGTCCATAAATAAATCTAAAACCCCATGGTCACAGCCCCTATTCCTGAAGAATTCAAATTCAATGTACTGACAAATTGAATAACATAAACAATTTGAATAACATAAATAGCCACTTTGGAGACAGCCAAATAAGTTAATAACTTATAAGCATATGAATCCACAATAGTTGAACTCTCGAAAGCAAATCAATAAATATGTGTAACCTTCTCCATTGTATTGATCTTCAAAGTTCAAATGATATACATTATAAAAATAGTTTATGATATGAATAATGAGATGGATGGGCGAATTGGTGCAATCTATTATCTATCTTCTTACTATTTTCTACTCTAAAGTCTAATTAAAAATGAGGTGATGATCCATTGATCTCCTATTGGGGTCTTGATCTCTCTTATATATGAGAGGCAACAAGCTACAAACCCCTTGCAAAAATTCATGACTTTTTGACAACTAAACATAACTCAAATTATAAATAAAACAATGCCGCAGGTGAATGCATCGATCTGTTAATCTCCAAGCAGAAGCTCGTGACCACTGACCACCTAAGATCTATTCAAGGCTTCTACTCCATGATAGGGCACTCATCATGTTGTCAGTTGGCGTTCTTCCTCTGAATCTGATGGTTGTCCCATTGGATCTGATTTTGACAAATCTACAGTTTGGCTAATAAACATATTGACTATAGAGAGGTGATGGATGTACTCCTGTTCAGCATAGGTGTCCATGTTAGAGATCACCTCTTTCATATCATATTCCAGAGACATTATTTTTTCGAGTTTCCTATGATTGTTTTGTAAAACCATATCCTCGTCATTTATTTCTTGCAACGTAGCAATCAGAAGCCCATCAAGCTCTTCCTTCCAATCATCATATTCTCGCGGGTTTCTAATACCAAAATGAAGTGTCAGGAATGGGACTGAATCAAAGTAGTTGAAATCTTCCCTAAGCCTATTATGATATCTATTATGTGATTCTACCAAATTGTTATATGTCAGCAATATTGTCCTTTCATGGCATTCTTATCTGCGAGCTCCTTTTTTTTCTCCATCATTCTAGGTTGCAATCGTTCATTCTCCACCAATGCAATGCGTGTCTGATTGAATACTTCCCAATATTCAATAGCACATTTCATCATTTTATTGAACCTTTCTTTTATCATTTCAGATACAGTGTTATATTTGATGGTTTTCACTTCTTTCTCCAATTCTTTGCATTTCCCCTGGGATTTCAGATGGCAATTCTTCCAGTAGGCTACATCAGCCAATGCATCAAGCACTCTCTTATCTTTTTCAAGCCATGGGGAGTACAACTCTAATGTGGAGGAGGAAGATGTTTTTTCTCACTGATTTGCTAGCTCCTTCTTCAATTTGTCATTTTCCTTAATCAGTTTATCGATCTGTGCTTTGGTAAATTTTGCCACATTTATGTTCAATTCTGTTGTCTCCATAGGGTTGGTATCCACTACTCGTTGAACCAAGAGATGACCAAACACTTGGTTTGGATTACTAATTATAACAGGTCTTTTATCATGGGGATACAGTGAACAAATAAGCAAGGTGGCTTCATCTGGGTTGTACCCAGATCCTGAATACATTTTGTCACTTGCTTTTTTTGTTAAGTTCATTGTCGTATCCCCTCTTTTTTTGAAGCTATCAAATACAATTGAAGAGCTAATATCCCACCCTAGCAGGAGCAACACTCCAGCTTCTTAAAGCAATTCCCTACCTCTTTCAGGAGTGATGGACTCCATTTCCTTTTCTACCTCCCTTTTCAATTCCTCCAGAGCGGTTGCCTCATGTTCAGGAGTGATATCCTGTATCTGTTGTCTCATTTTTCTACCTTTATATTCATAAACAAATGGTTTAAATTCAGAAGATTTAACAAAATCACAATCAGAAATAAATTGTTGTCCAGCCATGACCCTCACATCATCAGATTGCTCATTTGATGCCTCAAATCTTACAATATTCTGCTCTTGAGGGGGATCGTACTGTGCAATCACAGGAGCACTAATTTGCTTGACCTACTCACCCTATTCATCACTCTGCTCTTCTTCACTTATATCAGTATCTATAGAAAAACATACCTCAAGAGTAGGTTGTGAAGGTATGTAATCCAAGGGCTCTATGTCTTCAGCTTGTACTCCTGAATAGGTTGCATGAGGTGCATCAAAAACAACTAGGGGAACATCCTTTACCAGTTCATTGACATGAGCGATGAGTTGCTCAATTCTTGTTAAAGGATCCTGTATCTCACCAAATGCCTTTGAATAAGATGGGACATTTTTCCTCTTCCATTCCTCTGCAAGCATAATCTTGTTATAGGCAGCCATTCTTTCCTTGGTGGAAGCCTCATCATGGTTTCTTATGACATCTTCGATTGAGAACAAATGTTCATAACCTGATAGCCCCTGCGATAATCTCGCCTTGTGAATAAACCCTTCTACATCAAATTGTTTCCTCACATCACCTAGAAGTAGGTTGTACTGTGCTAATTTACCATCAATTTCTCCATATCCTTCATTGGCAACCACTGTAAAGTCTCCAAAACATAAGGTGTTGGGCATAATTGATTGTTTGCTACGTCCTTTGAGGTGTTTGGAATCAGATTTTGCCAATTGCCTCATAATTTCTAAAAAAGCAATTCGGTCAGGAACTACTCGTGGCATCAAGTGTGGAGCCCCTTCGAACCCATAAACCCTTATCACTGTACAATCAGGGAAAGCATACCAGTCTCCCCAGTTATGATTCACTTTATTTCTCTGATCATTTTCCTTTGGTCTTAGAAATCTTTGTACTTCTGGGGATAGGTTATAGTTGCACGGATACCCCAGCAACTTCATCAATGGTTTTACAAAAAATTCTTCAAAATAAAGGTAACGAGACCTACCAAATCGGTTGTCCCACAATGAAGTCCACATTTGTATAGGTTTAAAATCTCCATTTTCATTTGTATCTTTTATCCTTAATTCTTCACTCCAGACCCCTCTGACTTGTCCCTCGTACAATAGAAAATGCATAAGCAAAGAATAGTGTTCAAAATTAATATTATCACTATTATTTTTAATCTTTTCGAGCCCTCGATGTAGGGCGTTGGCCAAGTAGCTAGCATAATCAAATGGCCTGGCATCCTTGCTCTATATGTCTGCAGCTAAGACCACTGGGGCAATCGACATGAGAGGCGGAACCTCTACTCCCAAAACCTGACCAGCTGAATAATAGGTGTATTGGAAATACTCTTCGAACAAATCTTCATGGAAAGGAGGGTTTTCACTACTAGAGAACCTCCTGAGTTGGCCTCCATCATCCTTGGGCCTATGCAAAGGTAATTTCCATCTCTTATAGCTGGTATTCATGTGGCAATACTCTGTCAAGAGATCTTTGAGCGTGAATGATAAATTCAGTGAACACTCTAATTGAAAGACATTAGAAATGAGATCCCTACAAATAACAAGCATGTCACCCCCGCCATGTGACTGAATAGTTCTTTTCTTGGGTTCATATCTGATAGCAAGAGATTTAATTAGCTCTACATTCACAAACACATTGGGCACCACAAGTCTTCCCAGGTTCAACCTCCATGGATTGCAGACTGGTTAGAACCTAAATTACTTTTTGTAATGGTACATGAAGAGGTCGTACCCTCGTTGCGGTGTCCAAATATCCCCTAAGCCCTTATGTTTGTCCCATAATCAATCCATGGAAGGATTCATTTGAGCACTCCTCTTGGGTCTCAACCCCGACCCAGGACATTGATCTATCAGGTCTTCATTTAGGAGTCTCTTAGGCTTTTCAGTTTTCTATTTTTTAGCTTTAGGTTTGTCTGTACTCTCTTCCATTATTTAAATCTTAAGCTTTTGAGTAAAATAGCTTCTCAGTTGGGTCTGAAAGTGAAGTACTTATGTGAGTCTCGCCGAGTCGCCTCCACAGTCCACCGGTATTTTCTGCGTCAGAACTCCAAGTTTTTTCCTTTCTTCTTCTGCCCTAAGCGAAATCTTCCAAGATTTTGTAACAACTATGCGATCAACTTGTGATATAATTCACTTCAATTTTGGTTCATAAATGCACCACAGCACGATGCCACAGGAGGTCACATCAGTCTTTCATCGATAGCCACCCTCTCCACCGATAGACACCTATCCTTCGTTCTATCGATGGGACGCCAGATAATGTTTCCCCAATGCACCATTGTTCCCCCGATATACTTTATGCATTCGATAATTCATGCCCATGGCCATGGGCCATGGTTATAATTCATGGTTACTTTTGTTGACAACTTGACTCTATCAGTATATCGAGAGAGCACCTTAGGAGTCAGCCCGATAGAGTATTATTACACCGATACTAGGTTGTGAGCTATTTTTATCGGGCCATCGACGGGATTGTGATGGGGTTCCGCTGATGAAGCATTGTTAGGCCGATGGTATTGAATTTTGTTAGGAATGGGGGAAGGACTACGTCACTACGAAATTTCAAATTTTATTTAATTACGCTGAAAGCGTTATACAGTGAAAGCAACAAAGGAATATTCATAAAAAATTTGAAGCTTCATTGAAAATGACAGGCAAGTGGAAGTATGTGCTCCTTAAAAATAACAAGCACATAAAATGTTTTTTTTTTCTATTTTTCGAATTTTTTTAAATTAAAAGCTTCCCAATAAATAGTTGTTAATTTAAATACTTTTGCATTAAAATTACAAACTAAGATATGTATGCTTAAATAGTTTTTTATATATATTATTAATTAATATATATAAAAATAGTAGAAATAGCTTTTTATATATATTATTAGTTTTTCATATATTTTAATAATTAATATTATAATAAACAATGTTAAGTATTGATAACTTTCAACATTCTTTATATATATTATTAATTAATATATGTATACTAGTATTTATGGATGCAATGTGAATGTAGGCTATAATATGGATCTTGTCACACAAATTACTACAATTTGCATTGTTCATAAAATCAAAGTGTGGTATATTTTTGTGATTATTGATAAAATAAGATAATTCATGTCCATGGTCATAAATTATAATTCATGGTTACTTTTGTTGACAACTTGACTCTATCGGTATATCGGGAGAGCACCTTAGGAGTCAGCCCGATAGAGTATTGTTACACCGATACTAGGTTGTGAGCTATTTTTATTGGGCCATCGGCAGGATTATGATGGGGGTTCCGCCGATGAGGCATTGTTAGGCCAATGCCCGATGATATTGAATCTTATATAATTTATAAAATATCATCAACTACATTACTACAGTTTGACTTTGGCATATGTATTATGATTCATGAAGTGCAATATAATATAAAATATCATGGAGACTTGGACTGCAATATAAAATAAAATATTCTGAACTTGAAGTGCAATGATACACAATTTATTTGAATACAATATACAAAATCATCAACTACAATTTGGAATATGATTTAAGCTGACATGCAGTGCTTGAGTGCAATATAAAATAAGATATCATGAACATGAAGTGCAATGATTCACAATTTCAATGTTCATTGAATACAATATAAAATATCATTAGACATCAACTACACTTTGGACTTTCAAACAATGGAAACTGATTCATGAAGTGCAGAAAAAATACCTAAAACCTACTAATTATCTCCCATTTCCCAAACAGAGTTAGGGTGCTCAAACTGATCCTCATCTTCAGATAAAGTAAAAGAGTCATCTTGATTCTGAGACTGCTCTGCAGTTTCTTCGGCCTGTGTCTCAAATTCAACATTCATTGTTTGATTTGTGTCAATTTCAATATCATTGTCATCTGTCCCAGGCCCAATCCCACTACCACTACCACCAGTACCGGCGGCTGTTGGAATTGGAGAGCCTGTGTTGCACAACCCGGTCCCTCTTCTTTCACATGTGGACCTCCAGATTGCGAATGCCCTTTCAAAAGGAAATTTTTTGACATTATACGTAGTTCCTTTCATCCTCAAGCAATTTTCCAAATTCTTGTCCAGTTTGTTTCTTAACTTTGATTTCAAAAACCCCAATGTACTGAAAACTCTCTCATCCTCCACTGACCCCAATATCATTGTTTGACATAAATCAACAAGTTTGAAATATTCTGACATCGAACCACGCAATATTTCACTCTGACCTAAGCTTGTCCAAACCTTTTTTATTGATCCTGGTTCAAAGGCCTTCTCCTTGCCCATGGATTTATACTGCTCCCTCATAGCTGTTGCAAAAATCCGAGATTGCTTTGTAAGCTTTTTTTCATCTAAAATTCCTTCTATTATTTGTTCATTGTATGTTGCCTTTTCTGAAAACTGTTCAATCAAGATTTTTCCTTGATCATGAAAATATTTTGGGTTATCTCGATTTACCCAAAATTGAGGATACACAATACCCATGGCTTCAAGTATTTCATGTCGAGGGAATCTTTCATGAATCTCTGAGGAAAGAGATTTTTCAATTTCCTTCAAATTATCACTAACATATTTAACAACGCCATTAAAATCTTCCTCATTAACAGGTACTTCTTTTCTAGAGCGCCTGCCAGTGCCTGTCTTACAATGGTACATTGGTATCTCATATCCACGTACACAAATACATAAGTTCCTGCTTGCATTAAACTGTAAATAATTATCAAGATTATTCAAATCAGTAATTTTCCGCCACATAAAATAATTTGTGCCTTTTTGTGTTAGATCTAGATATAGATGATCTAGGGCCAAGCATGTAAGTTTACGTAGATTGGCATATTCATAAATATACATAGTTCTGTCTTGGGCTTTCTTCACAAGATTGTTCATCTCATCCAACATGGGGAGAAGACTAGCTAAAGTCAAGAGTGTCTCTATATCGCTTAACCTATGTAAGAGGTCAGGAGCTTTGTCTACTATGTTGTGATGCTCGTACATCACTCCAATCAAGGATTGATATTCTGAAAGAACTCGTTGTGCTGGTCCATGCAGGGAGATCCATCTGGTATCGACATCCTTGAGAAGCTTGTTTCCAGGTGTTATTCCCTCAGCAAAATGTTGAAATTCAAGGAAACATTTGGGACCTCGGCAGAAGTATGCGTAGATCTCGCGAACTAGATTTTCAACTTTTGATACTGTAGGAAACATGCTTACAATTTTGAATGCTAAATTCATTCTGTGGGCCATGCAGTGAATGCCAAGCATGTATGGTGCACAAGTAGTTTGTAACTTTGTGCAAAGACCGCTCCTTTGACCTTGCATCACTATAGCTCCATCAGCTCCTACACACACCAACTTTTTGGCAATTGTCAATTCATCCATACCTACAATTTCATTCAAAGATTTCTTGACTAGTTCAAATAGATTTTGCGATGTTGAACTGTCCTTCATTTTACGAACACAAAGAAGATGAGCTTGGCGAACATGTTGTTCTATAGTATACGATGCATACAAACCCAAGAAGTATTGTCTACCACAGTAACTTCATCTAAAGATAATGTAATGAAATTTGAATCTTTTAATTTCTCCTTTAAATCTTGCTTTTCCACTGCAGCAAGACAGTTCACCCATTCCCATCCAGCATTTACTGACCAATGTGAGAAGGGAAAGTGGGGAACACTCAAATAAGATAATAAATCAAAATATTCTGGGTAGTCTGTCATAGGACACCCCTTGGACAAAATATGAAAAACAACACTCATATAAACAGTTTTTGACAGATTTCCTGCTGCCATGGCTTTTCCAAAATGAGCCTCAAATGTACCTTCACATTTTTTAATCTTCGACATTCTATGGTTATGCTCTCCATTATCTGCGGCATACTTAACATGAAGACATTCTTCCTTTGATTTCCATCGTACGACTAATTTTTCCTTTTCGTCTACGATTTGTTTTTTCGTAAACTTTTATGATATGCTTTTCTATAGTGTCAAGCTTTAGCTGCATCGTCTTGTCTCTTCCACTTTTCCAACTACAAATCTTACATAAGACCTCTGTTGCCCTTTCAATATCATTTTTGTTTGATGCCCCCACTGGTTCAAGGAATGGGTACTTCGACAACCAACCAATTTAAAATTTCCTTGTCATTTCCCACTCACGCCCCGATTTTGCTTTGCCTTTTCTTTTCTTGCTACCAATATCATCCTCATCCAAGTCAATTATCTCATTCTGGCTATCTAGGGTATCCCTTGGAACATCTTTTGTGGTATTGCCATCCTCATTTGATACATTTTGATTTAACACAATGACAATCTCACCTTGACCTTCCTATGGCGGAAGAGTTGATGATGTATCTCCATTTTCAATAATATTTGGTGGAAGAATTGATGGTGTAGCTCCACCTTGATCTGATGGATTAGAAGTTTTTCCAATTCCAAAGTAAGATTGTGTGGTACCTCCCCATTTTGGGCGTTTTGATGGCCTCCCAGTCTCTTCATTACCCGCCTGCTCAGGAGTCTTACCCTTGCTGCTCGACATATTGATCTCACTTCGAATAAAAGCTGGAAAAAAATGTCTTCTTGTTTAAGAAGGACAAACAAACAGAGAATATAGATCCCATTTCCTACTTAAAATTATGTTTAAGACTGAAGCAAGAATGGAAAACAGATAAAGAAATCTTATTATTATAACTAATAGTCTAATAACTAATAACAGTATGAAGAAATGATCACTCACCTTTGAGTCTACGTTTTTGGCTTTCGCTGACTTCTGAATTGAGAAGTAGAACCTCAGAACCGAACAAAATGTGTAAGAACAAATAACAGTTTCAATTGTATTTATATCAATCCATATTTGGCGAATTCTGTGGGATTTTGAAATGGTATGTTAAAAATTTGGCGAATCCCGCGTGCTTATACAACGATACCTCGAAATTTTCAAGGCGAAATAGGTCCTCATAAGCAACTATTTATAAATATTAATTGGCGAAATGGGTCTTCACAAGCAACTATTTGTAAATTTTAATTGGCGAAATGGGTCTTCATATAATATTGTTTTAATAGTATTGGTGAATATGTAGGTGACTTTGACATGCTCCTCGGGATTCTAGGCGAAAATATTGATAGGTGTATTGGAAAAGCATATTTTGTTATGGCGAATTTATTGCCTAAACATGCCTCATAAAAAAAACTGTTGGCGAATGGACATGCATTGGACCGACAGTCCGTGAATTCCTAGCGATTTGAACACCCTGCAGATACGGTAGATTCACCAAATTCGAATTGCCAGATTCCTAGAATTCGCCAATTGGTGAAAATTCACCACTAAAGTTATCCCTGATGTATATTGTATGTATGCCTATATGTATGTAAGATTGTATCTACACATGTACATGTATGCTTGTATGTATGTAGGATTATATGTACATATGTATTGTGCTTGTATGTATGTAATTAAGTATGTATCTATGTATCTATGTATTTATGTATGTCTTTAGAGGGAGGGAGAATTTCAAGAGAGAGAGAGAGAGAGAGTTTTCTAGGTAGGGTTGGAGGGAGAGAGAGAGAGAGAGGTAGTGAGAGAGATTTTGGAGAGAAGGAGAGGGGGTGGAAATGAGAGTTTAAGAGAGAGGGAGTGAGAGAGAATGGGTTGGAAAGAGAGGGGGGTGAGAGAGAGATAATTGAGAGAGAGGGAGAGAGAGAGGGGGGGAGAAAGAGAGACTTGTGTAGGTAGGATGCCAAAGGAAGATAATTGAGAGTGTGAGGGTTGGTGAGAGGTAGAAACTTGAGAGATGGGTAGTGAGAGGGAGTAGGAGAGAGAGGGAGTGTGAATGAGAGACCTGTGAGAGGGAGAGGGTGTGGAAGGGAGTGACCTGAGATAGGGAGAGATAGATGGGGTGGAGTGAGAGGGACTTATCTAGGTAGGGTGTGAGGGATAGATAGAGAGAGGGGAGAGAGAGAGAGAGTTACCTATGTAGGTTGCCAAATGGAGAAACCTAAGAGAGAGAGAGGGGGTGGGTGGGAGAGACCTAGGAGAGAGGGAGAGAGTGGGAGGGAGATAGAGAGAGATAGATAGAGGGAGAAAAAGAGGGTGGTAGGGATTGATTGAGTGAGAGGTATGTAGAAAGAGGGGGAGGGTAGATAGAGACAATTAGAGAGGGTAGGAGAGAGGGAGGCAGAGAGAGGTGAGATGTATAGATAGAGAGAAAGGGATAGGGTTTGATGGTATAGGGTTGAGGGATTAGGGTGGAGGACCTATAGGGTTGATGGTTTAGGGTATTAGGGTTTAATGGTTAAGGTTTGAGGGATTAGGGTTGAGGGTAGAGGGTATTGGGTTGAGGGTATAGGATAGAAGGTTTAAGGGTTTAGGGTAAAGGGTTTAGGGTTGAGGGTTTAGGTTTGAGGGTAGAGGGTTTAGGGTATAGTTTAGAGGTTATATGGTTGAAGGATTAGGTTGAGGGTCCAATGTAAAGGGTAGAGGGTATAGGGGTTAAGGGTTTAGGGTTTAAGGGTTGAGGGTTGAGGGATTAAGGGTTGAGGGTTGAGAATTTAGGGTTTAGGGTTTAATGTATAGGGTAGAGGGTAGATGTTTTAAGGGTTGAGGGTTGAGGGTTGAGGGTTTAATTTTGAGGGTAGAGGATTGAGGGTATAGGGTTGATGGATTATGGTTGAGGGTCCAATGTATAGGGTAGAGGGTATATGGGTTGAGGGATTAGGGTTTAAGGGTTGAGGGTTTAGGGATTAGGGTAGAGATTTTTCTTGGTTTTAAGGGTTTAAGGATTAAGTGATTAGGGATTAGGGTTGAGGGTAGAGGGTAGAGGATTTAAGGGTTGAGGGTCTAGGGTGTAGGGTTTAGGGTTGAGTGTTTAAGGGTTTTAGGGTTTAGGGTTTAGGGTTGAGGGAATAGCGTAGAGAGGGAGGGATGTATGGATAGAGAGATGGAGGGAGAAGTTAGATAGAGATAAGGAGAGAAGAGGAGGGAGTGATAGATATATATATATATATATATATATATATATGAGGTTTGAGGATCCAATGTATAGGGTAGAGGGTTGAGAATTGAGGGTATAAGGTTGACGACCTATAGGGTTGACGGATTAGGGTATTGGGTTGAGGGTATAGGGTTAAGGAATTAGGGTTGAGGGTACATATGATTGAAGGATTAGGGTTGAGAGTCCAATGTATAGGGTAGAGGGTACCAAGGTTGAGGGTTTAGGGTTGAGGGTAGAGGATTGAGGGTATAGGGTTGGGAGATTAGGGTTTAAGGGTTGAGGGTTGAGTGTTTAAGGGTCAAGAGGGTTGAGGGATTAGGGTAGAGAGTTTACTAAGTGGGTTTAAGGGTTTAAGGTTTGATGTTAAAGGATAGAGGATTGAGGGTAGAGGGTAGAGGGTTTAAGGGTTGAGGGTTTAAGGGTTGAGGTTTTAAGGGTTTAGGGTTTAGGGTTGAGTGTTTAAGGATTTAAGGGTTGAGGGTATATAGTTGAGAGGTTAGGGTAGAGAGGGAGGGATGGATGTAAGAAGATATGGAGGGATAAGTGAGATAGAGATGAGAGAAGAGGAGGGAGGGACAAATATATATGAGGGTTGAGGATCCAATGTATAAGGTAGAGGGTTGAGGACATATAGGGTTGATGGGTATTGTGTTTAGGGTATAGTTTTGAGGGATTAGGTTTGAGGGTACATATGGTTGAAGGATGAGGGTTGAGGGTCCAATGTATAGGGTAGAGGGTATCGGGTTTAGGGTTTAGGGTTTGAAGTTTGAGGATTGAGGGATTAAGGGATTAAGGGTTGAGGGTTGTGAATTGAGGGTTGAGGGTTTAATGTAGATGGTAGAGGGTTTAAGGGTTCAGGGTTCAGGGTTCAGGGTTTAAGGTTAAGGGTAGACGATTGAGGGTATAGGGTTGGGGGATTAGGGTTGAGGGTCTTATGTATAGGGTAGAGGGTATAAGGGTTGAGGGATTAGGGTGTAAGGGTTGAGGGTTGAGGGTTGAGGGATTAAGGGTCAAGGGGGTTGAGGGATTAGGATAGAGATTTTACGAAGTGGGTTTAAGGGTTGAGGGTAGAGGGTAGAGGGTTTGAGGGTTTAGGGTTTAAGGGTTCAAGGTAGAGGATCGAGAGTATAGGTTTGGGTGATTAGGGTTGAGGTTCCAATGTATAGGGTAGAGGGTATAGGGGTTGTGGGATTAGGGTTTAAGAGTTGAGGATTGAGGGTTGAGGGATTAATGGTATAAGGGTTGAGGGTTTAGGGTTCAGGGATTAAGGGTCAAGAGGGTTCAAGGATTAGGGTAGAGAGTTTACTAAGTGGGTTTAAGGGTTTGAGGGTTGATGGATTAGGGTTAAGGGTAGAGTGTATTGGGTTGAGGGTAGAGGGTAGAGAGTTTAAGGGTCTAGGTTTTAGGGTTCATGGTTTAGGGTTGAGTGTTTAAGGGCTTAAGGGTTGAGGGTATACGGTTGAGGGACTAGGGTAGAGAGGGAGGGATGGATGGAGGGAGAGATTGAGGGATAAATGAGATAGAGAGAAGGAGAGAAGAGGAGGGATATACAAATATATATGAGGGTTGAGGATCCAATGTATAGGTTACAAGGTTGAGAATTTAGGGTATAGGGTTGAGGACCTATAGGGGTTGTATGGTTTAGGGTATTGGCTTGAGGGCTTAGGTTTGAGGGATTAGGGTAAATGGTACATATGGTTGAAGGATTAGGGTTGAGGGTCCAATGTATAGGGTAGAGGGTATAGAGGTTGAGGGTTTGAGAGTTGAGAATTGAGGGATTAAGGGGTGAGGGTTGAGAATTGAGGGTTGAGGGTTTAATGTAGAGGGTAGATGGTATAGGGTAGAGGGTAGAGGGTAGAGGGTTTAAGGGTTTAGGGTTTAGGGTTTAAGGGTTGAGGGTTGAGGGCTTAAGGTTGAGGACCTAGAGGATTGAGAGTGTAGGGTTGGAGGATTAGGGTTGAGGGTCCAATGTATTGAGGGAGTAGGGTTTAAGGGTTGAGGGATAAAAATTCAAGAGGGTTGAGGGATTAGGGTGGAGAGTTTAATAAGTTGGTTTAAGGGTTTAAGGGTTAATGGATTAGGGTTGAGGGATTAGGGTTGAGGGTAGAGTTTATTTGATTTATGGTAGAGGGTTTAAGGGTTTAGAGTTTAAGGGTTCGGGGTAGAGGATCGATAGTATAGGGTTGGGGGAATATGGTTGAAAGTCCAATATATAGGGTATAGGGTATAAGGGTTGAGGGATTAAGGTTCAAGAGGGTTGAGAGATTAGGGTAGAGAGTTTACTAAATGGTTTTAAGGGTTTAAGAGTTGAGGGATTATGATTTAGGGCAGAGGGTATTGGGTAGAGGGTAGAGGGTAGAGGGTTTAAGGGTTTAGATTTTAAGGGTTGAGGTTTGAGGGTCGATGGTTTATGGTTTAAGGTTGAGGGTAGAGGGTATTAGGTTGAGGGTGAAGGGTACTGGGTAGAGGGTAGAGGGTAGAGGGTTTAAGGGTTTAGGGTTTAAGGGTTGAGGGTTGAGGGTTTAGGATTTAGGGTTTAAGGTTGAGGACCTAGAGGATTGAGGGTATAGGGTTGGGGGATTAGGGTCGATTTTCCAATGTATAGGGTAGAGGGTATAGGGGTTGAGGGAGTAGGGTTTAATGGTTGAGGGTTGAAGGATTAAGGGTCAAGAGGGATGAGGGATTAGGGTAGAGATTTTACTAAGTGGGTTTAAGGGTTTAAGGGTTGAGGGATTAGGGTTGAGGGTAGAGGGTATTGGGTTGAGGGTAGAAGGTAGAGGGTAGAGGGTAGAGGGTTTAAGGGTTTAGGGTTTAAGGGTTCAGGGTAGATGATTAATAGTATAGGGTTGGGGGTTGAGGGTCCAATGTATAGGGTAGAGGGTATAGGGGTTGAGGGATTAGGGTTTAAGGGTTAAGGTTTAAGGGTTGAGGGATTAAGGGTCTAGAGGGTTGAGGGATTAGGGTAGGGAGTTTACTAAGTGGGTTTAAGGGTTGAGGGATTAGGGTTTACGGTAGAGGGTATTGGGTTGAGGGTAGAGGGTAGATGGTTTAAGGGTTTAGGGTTTAGGGTATAAGGTTGAGGGTAGAGGGTTTAATGGTTTAGGGTTTAAGGGTTGAGAGTTGAGGGTTTAGGGTTTAAGGTTGAGGACCTAGAGGATTGAGGATATAGGATTGGGGATTAGGGTCGAGGGTCCAATGTATAAGGTAGAGGGTATAGGGGTTGAGGGAGTAGGGTTTAAGGGTTGAGAGTTTAGGGATTAAGGGTAAAAAGGGTTGAGGTATTAAGGTAGAGAGTTTACTAAGTGGTTTAAGAGTTGAGGGATTAGGGTAGAGGGTAGAGAGTTTAAGGGTTTAGGGTTTAAGGGTTCAAGGTTTAGGGTTTAGGGTTTAGGGTTTAGGGTTTAGGGTTTAGGTTTTAGGGATTAAGGGTATAATGGTCTAGGGTTGAGGGATTAAGGGCCAAGGGGATTAAGGGATTAGGGTTAAGGGTAGAGAATAGAGGGTAGAGGATTGACGATATAGGGTAGAGGGTTTAATGGTTTAGGGTTTAAGTGTTTAGGGTTTAGGGTTGAGTGTTTAAGTTTTTAAGGGTTGAGGGTATAAGGTTGAGGGATTAGAGTTGAGGGTCCAATGTATAGGGTAGAGAGTATAGGGGTTGAGGGATTAGGGTTTAAGGGTTGAGGGTTGATGGATTAAGGGTATAAGGGTTGAGGGATTAAGGGTCAAGAGGGTTGAGGGATTAGGGTAGAGAGTTTACTAAGTGGGTTTAAGGGTTTAAGGGTTGAGGGATTAGGGTTTAGGCTAGAGGGTATTGGGTTGAGGGTAGAGGGTTGAGGGTTTAAGGGTTGAGGGTTTATGGTTTAAGGTTGAGATTAGAGGGTAGTGGGTTGAGGTTAGAGGGTATTAGTTTGAGGGTGGAGGGTATTGGGTTGAAGGTAGAGGGTAGGGGGTTTAGGGTTTAAGGGTTGAGGGTTGAGGGTTGAGGGTTGAGGACCTAGAGGATTGAGAGTATAGGGTTGGGGGATTAGGATTGAGGGTCCAATGTATAGGGTAGAGGGTATAAGGGTTGAGGGAGTAGGGTTTAAGGGTTGAGGGTTGATGGATTAAGGGTCAAGAGGGTTGAGGGATTAGGGTAGAGAGTCTGACCATGAGGAAATACTTGACACAATAAAGAGTAGAGCAGACCCGAATGGTTCGTTGGATTAATTTGTAATTATGCACATTGGTTCTTATTAATTTATACTTTTATGCACATTAATTTGTATGATGCCAATGCTATCATATTCTTTTACTATTCCTATTTGCAAGTAACCTACTAAAAATTGATTGGTGTCCCCTTGTAGAAAACGTTGATTTATGAGCCATCGAAGACAATCTCAACCAAAACAGCAATGCAACATCCTTATTTTGATGATCTTGACAAATCCCAATTATGATTTATAGCCATTATAAAAGTGTGAAAATCTTGGTGAGGGAATTTAAAGCTATTCATTTGAATTTAACCTTATCATGATCACCTATGATGTAGACATTATATGAGCATATTTAATTTCAAGCTATTTTATTCATGAGAGGTGTTGTGTGCAATAGGTATCTTGGAACTCCTGGTGAAGATGTATGACCAGGAGTGACTAAGTTGAGAGACGGACATGCCTATCCTCAATGGGAGCATCAATATTTATACCTTGTTGTTCCCAAGTTGGAACCAAATGGTGTGGATTTGTTGTCTATAAGTGCCTTCCATTTATTTTCATTTCATTTCCATTTTGGATGCTCTTTATTTTTCTTCTTTTAGTTTACGTATTTGTAAGTAAACTACTAAAAATTGATTGGTGTCTCCTTGCAGAAAATGTTGATTTATGAGCCATCAAAGAGAATCTCAGCCTAAAAAGAAATGCAACATCATTATTTTGATGATCTTGACAATTCTCAATTCTCTCCCTATTATAACTAGCACTAAATGACTAACTTATAATAAAAACTTTATTTATTAAAAAAAATCAACCTAATGATTATATATCAATATAAATATAGCATAAATTCTATTGAAATAAACACTTGTAATGAGATTTACTCAAATATTCAAATTTATTGCTACCTTCAAATATTTGTAATTCAAGCAACATAATCCCTTAATAGTCCAAATTGCAAAAGGGAAACAATCTTTGACAAACTATTACCCGGATATCGTGTTAGTTATGAGAATTATGGTTGAGGCATCATGAACATGTAGGAAAACTCTAGAATAACCTCTCTCGATTTTTGTTAGCTCAGAGTCATTTTTTTGTGGTGTCCAATTTTAATTTGATGGAAAAACTGTCAATTGCAAGCAATGTAAATTTGCAAAGTGGTGAAACTTTCATTCTACAACTCGTGTGACCAAACAAACTATTCCAAAATGTTTGAATGGGTACGTTAAAGCTAGGCATGGTCCTCTTTCACACCCAAACATGTGGAATCTCTCTAAGCTATGTTCAACTGACTCAATCTCTTAAGGGTCCAAAGTGCAAAAGGGCAGCAATCTTTGACGAGATATTACTCAAAAATTCTGGTGCTTATGAACTCTCCCTCTAATCCTATGGGATCAAGTTGGGCCCCTCTACAATAACCTCTCTCGAATTTTTTTATCTCAGGTCATTTTCTCGTGGTGTCCAATTTTCACTTGATGGAAAAAGTATCAAATGCAAGCAGTGAAAAGTTGCAAAGTGGTGCAAATTTCATTCTGTAACTCATGTGACCAAATAGACTATTCCAACGTGTCTATATGGGTTTTTTTACATTAGGCATGGTCCTCTTTTTCACCCAAACATGTGGAATCACTTTGAGCTACATTCAACTAGCAGAATCCCTTAAGAGTCCAAAATGCAAAATGGTTGCAAACTTCAACATGTTGTTGCTTGGATACCATGATGATTAGAAACTTCTCGTTAGATCCTATGGGATCATATTGGGCCCCTCTACAATAACCTCTCTCATTTTTCACTATCTCACAGGTTTTTTCCTATGGTGATGAATTTTCACTTGGGGAAAAACTTGTCAAATGCAAGTAGTTGAAAGTTGAAAAGTGGTGCAACTTTCATTTTGCAACTCGTGTGACCAAACAGACTATTCCAATGCATCTATATGGATATTTTTACACTAGGCATGGTCCTCTTTTACACCCAAACATGCAAAATCACTTCAAGCTACATTCAACCGCCATAATCCTTTAGAGTCCAAAGTGCAAAATGGCTACAAACTTTAGCATGTTGTTACTCAAATCCAATGATGCTTAGAAAATTAGCATCTAAGCCTATGAAATCATGTTGGGCCCCTCTACAATAACCTCTCTCTATTTTCACTATCTCAGACGCATTTTCCCATGGTGGAAAATTTTCACTTGGGGAAAAAGTTATCAAAAGCAAGTAGTTGAAAGTTACAAAGTGGTGCAAATTTCATTCTGCAACTCGTGTGACCAAATGAACTGTTCCAACATGTCTAGTTGGGTGTTTTTACACTAGGCATGGTCCTCTTTCACACCCAAACACATGGAATCACTCTGAGCTAAATTCAACCAGCAAAATCCCTTAAGAGTCTAAAGTGCAAAATGACTGCAAACTTCAACATGTTGCTACCTCGATACCGTGATGCTTATAAACTTCTCCTCTATGCCTATGGGATTATTTTGGGACCTTCTACAATAACCTCCCTTGTTTTTTACTATCTCAGAGGGATTTTCCCATGGTGGCGAATTTTCACTTGGGGAAAAAGTTGTCAAATGCAAGTAGTTGAAAGTTTCAAAGTGGTGCAACTTTCATTCTGCAACTCGTGTGACCAAAAAAAATATTCCACTACATCTGGATAGGTATTTTTACATTAGGAATTGTCCTCTTTCACACCCAAACACGCAGAATCGCTCCAAGCTACATTCAACTGACAAAATCTCTTAAGAGTCCAAAGTGCAAAATGGTTGCAAACTTTAGCATGTTGTTACTCGAATACCATGATGCTTAGAAACTTCTTGTTTGCGTCTCTGGGATCACATTGTGCCCCTTTACAATAATTTCTCTCGGTTTTCACTATCTAGGAGGTGTTTTCCTCTGGTGGCAAATTTTTACTTGGGAAAAAAGTTGTCAAATGCAAGTAGTTGAAATTTGCAAAGTGGTGCAACTTTCGTTTTGCAAATCATGTGACTAAAAAAACTATTCCAATGCATCTAGATGGGTAGGTTTATGCTATTCATGATCCTATTTTACACCCAAACACATAGAATCACTTTGAGCTACATTCACATGGAATCACTGATGAGGGAATGCGTTATCTTTGTTTTGGTTTTTGAGTGACTGAATTTCATCAAGTTTTGAATTTTTTACAAGCATTCTTCTGGGAAGGGGTCTGTAAAACCTTGTTGAGGATTTAGAAGTGTTCAAACTTGAAATTTGACCCATTCCACCGGTAGAATATGTTATAAATTGGTGGAATGGGTACTTTTCTAGGTATTTTTTAATGTAGAAGTAGGTTTTTGGAGTAGGGAAGGCGATTTTTAGATTTTTGTGTGATGCCCTAGGTGTATTTCATGAGGTTTTAGGGTTGAATTTGATGGTTAGAGGTTAGGTTTGATTATAAAACCCTTGGATAGAGATTTTTGAAGGATGGAATAGCTTCGGAATACATATTAGAAGGTGTTTGAGGTGTTGGAAAGGTGAACCAAGGTGTGGAGTGTTGATTTCCAATAATCCCTTATGAAACCTAACCTAGAATGGCTTAAACAAGGGTTTAGTGATTTGATGCTTTAGTGAAGGTTTCGGTGACTAAAATTTGTTGATTCAATGCATTTGAGACTTATTGAGATTTTTGGAGTTGAGTTTCAAAGTTTCAGAGAAGAACTTCACTAAGTTGCTTTGTAAAAGTGGCCTACTTAGGCTAAGGGGCAACGTAGCAGTAGCTTTTTCAAGAATATGTTCCAAAGGAACCATATGATATTTTGGAATATTTTTTGAAAAGGCTTAAAGGGTGTTTGAAACATCTTTTGGTTTTTGGCCTTCTCTAAAAGATATGGCCCATTTTCTCTATTTGGAATGTTACAAAGCAAGAATGGTGGAATTATGGAACAAGGTCAAGATCTAGGGTTTTTTTGATTGAAAGAGTGTTCAAATCAGTTTGAATTGTGATTGTTTTTAGGTTGCCTCCCTGCTCTACATCACCTTCATATTCCCTTTTTTGCATATTTTACAATTTTTCAACAATGACAACATTTGCAAAGTTGACAACTTGACCCCACAAACCACCTAGCTACCTAATCAATGACTCAATACACGTGTGACATGGTTAGTATATGACCTTATTACAAAAGAAAACACAACCAAGCCAAAAATGACAAAATTGCCTCATGGAGGCAAGAACTCAACTAGGTGCTCCTGCACAAAGAAATCAACCAGGTATTCCTATAAATATTGAAGTTTTTTAGCATTAACTAGTATAGTTGTTTAGCATCAATCAATAAATATTCAAGACAAACCATGAAGGATAGCAATGATCAATGTTAGGGATAAACTATTAATAAGTATACACGTGAATAAGTCAAGCATACATGTGAATAATGGAAGTACAAGTACTCAAAAACACATAAGACTTGAAGTATACACACGAATACATAGTATACACAAATTAATACAAAGTATATGCATGAATACAAGGTATACGCATGAAAACGCGTAAGTCACAAAGTATGCATTGGAAACATGTAAGTCACAAAGTATACATGTAAATTTTAAATTATACACTTGAATACACATAACTCATATCTATTGAACTATGGATTTATAATGCAAATATGGACACCATTAATAAAAAAAGAATTGTATTAACCAAATAGCCATGTAGGCATACATAAATATATGTCAATATAAGTATAAAATATATACAAAATAACCATATGGGCTTACAAGAATACCATATAGGCATACAATGTCAAATATATCCAATATGTAAAATATGTACAAAAATGCCATATAGGCATACACCAAAGTGCTCTATAATCAAAATTCATTGCTTTTCATCCTCTCAAAATAAATTCTTTCCATTTTCTTTTCAATTGGATGATGATAGGTTTTCACTCATTTATTTTGAGGCCAAGGAGTGCTCCTAGAGCTCCTCCTAGTGTTAAGCTCTTAGTGAGGCTATATTTCTACAATAAGAAGTAAAGACATTAATATGTAGAAATTACATTATAAAAAATGATATATTAAACAAAATAATCACTTACTGCCAATAGATGATCTCTCTCACAGGAAATATTTGCATGCTCATGCTATCATGTGTTGAAGCCCTCTAGAAACCATCCAAAGAGAAATTAAACTATGAATCAATAATGGTTTTATTATTCACTAACTAACAGCTATAACAAAGTATGTAAGTTGAAATTTATTAATTTTCCTCATACCTCCTCCATGAGATCCATCAAGGACTCTATAGCAGATGAAACGTTGAGGTTCATTTCCCTATGAACATTTGGAGGTGTATCTACTTCCAACATCTGAAAATAAAACAAAAAATTATTCAATCATCAAAACTACAATAGTAATCCACGTCATGACTTATAATGTATGAGATAATGAACAAAAATTTTAGTACTTATTAAACTATATATTTCTAACTATCATTCTTACTATTTTCCCTATCCATAGCTTGTTCGAAAGCACCTATTTTGATGCTTTTACCCATAACCACAAGGTAGTGAGCCATTTGATAAAATGCTTTTGTAGACATGTACACTAACTATGGTAGCATAGAGAAGGCAGTGAACTATCTAAAAAAATGCCTCAAAGAAATGGGGTCTTATGGCATGATGGAATGGCATTACAAAAAAATGTGTCATGGCATTCCATCACCATAAGACTGCATTTCTTTGAGGAAGTTTTTCAAATAGCTTATTTCCTTCTCTATGGTATTATGTTGGGATGGGGTGGATGGTATAGTGTGGTCTTGGTTATGAGATGGAGGGTGATCATGACATGAAGAGGGAGGGGTGGGGACACGAACAAGTGGAATAAAAGGTGGAAGGTTCCATGGATTGGTAAATTGAGGATGAGGACCTTGAAAATAATTTGGAGGGGAATTTTGGCTAAAGGGTTGGTTTCAATTCTTCAGGTAGTGAGTTATTTGAAAAAATGCCTTAGAGAAATGTGGTCTCGTGGTGATGGAATGGCATTCCATCACCATGAGACCAAATTTCTTCAAGGCATTTTTTCATAATACTCACTGCCTTGACTATGATATTGCTTACTATTATGCTTTGATATATTTTTTCCAAGCATCCATAGTTTGTTGGAAAGCGCCTATTTTAGGCTTTTAGCCATAGCAGCAAGGAAGTGAGTAGTTTGATAAAATTAATTGGTACATGTATGTATGGAAAATGTGGTATCATATAAAATGTGGTGAGTTGGTTGAAGAAATTCCTCAAAGAAATGTGGTCTCATTGTGATTGAATGGCATTCCATCACCATGAGACCGCATTTCTTAGAGGCATTTTTTGAAACTACTCACTGCCTTGTCTATGATATTGCTTACTATTATTCTTTGATAGATTTTTTCCAAGCATCCATAGTTTGTTGGAAAGTGCCTATTTTAGGATTTTAGCCATAGCAGCAAGGAAGTGAGTAGTTTGATAAAATGTTTTGGTACACATGTACGGAAAATGTGGTAGCATAGAAAAGGTGGTGAGCTATTTGAAGAAATGCCTCGAAGAAATATGGTCTCATGGTGATGGAATGACATTCCATCACCATGAGACTACATTTCTTCAAGGTATTTTTCAAACTACTCACTGCCTTGTCTATGTTATTGCTTACTATTATGCTTTAATAGATTTTTTCCAAGCATCCATAGTTTGTTGGAAAGCACCTATTTTAGGATTTTAGCCATAGCAACAAGGAAGTGAGTAGTTTGATAAAATGTTTTGGTACACATGTATGGAAAATTTGGTAGCATAGAAAATGTTCTGAGTTGTTTGAATAAATTCCTCGAAGAAATGTGGTCTCATGGTGATGGAATGGTATTCCATCACCATGAGACTGCATTTCTTTGAAGCATTTTTTTCAAACTATTCATTGTCTTGGTTATGCTATTGCTTACTACTATGCTTTGATAGATTTTTCCAAGCATCCATAGTTTATTGGAAAGAACCTTTTGTAGTATTTTATTCATAGCAACAAGGAAATGAATTGTTTGATAAAATGCTTTGGTAGACATGTATGGAAAATGTGGTAGCATAGAAAAGGCGGTGAGCTGTTTGAAAAAATGCCTCAAAGAAATTGGTTCTCATGGTGATGGACATCACTATGAGACAAAATTTCTTTGAGGATTATTTTCAAACAACTCATTGTATTTTCTATGCTATTGCTTACTATTATTCTTTCATATATTTCTTCCAAGCATCCAAAGCATAGACAAGGCAGTGAACTATTTGAAAAGATGCCTCAGTAAAAAGTGGTCTCATGGAATGCCATGACAAGAAAATGAAATTGGAAGTTTCTCCTACTTATTACTTATGCTATGTGAAGTAATTGCATCACTACCTATGTTTAATTTCTAAACAACTATATTGTAGTTGAAATTTTTTCATCTATCAACATCTAATTATTAGATATGGAATGTGAAGTAATGCTTTGAGCTTGAAAGATGTGCAATGCAATGTAATAAATGATATGAACATAAACTAAAAATATATATTACTTGTACAAATAATTAGTTAAACTCTTTATTCTATTAACTACATGTAGGTTTGTGTAAATCCATTGGCACTGGGAGGTACTCCCACAAAACCTCCAATATTAGCCTATTCAACATCCAAAATCACATATTAGAATACCATTCATAAAACAATGCTATTAACATGCAATAAATTTATAATTGTTTACTAGTTACATACCTCAAGGGTCGATGCAGTGGAGTAATAAGTGGGTGTAGGGATGGTGTATCCAGTATCAACACTACGACCCTAAAATTTTATCAAAATCAAAAAACTAAATTAAAGTTAATCTTGAATTTCAAATTTTAAATTTAGTAAATTAAATTCAATGAACATGCTAACATTTACCTAAGTATCAATGCCACGGGCCTCATTCAAAATGTCAATTTCCCTCGCCATACCCATAGTTGCAGATGTATCATGTGTAGTAGCTTCTTGAGTGTTGGTGTGATCATATGAACAAGTCGCCTTGCAAGCCTGACACAAATGTGGTCAAAGCCCACCACTCGAAGACTCCCTTGGATGGCGTTTTAGTATAGGGTTGGCATGTTGGATGAAACTCTAGGTCAAAGAGTTGATGGATTGCAAAGTGTCTACCTTGGTACTCTCCTACAAAATGGAAGGGATAACGATATGCTCATGAGTCAACCTAGCAAGAGGTCATCTCGCTTGTTTCCTAGGATCATGCTATGCACTGGGTCTATCTTGAGCCAATCCCCCACCTCTCCCTTGGAATTCCCTCATATCAAAATAATTTAGGATTTTTTTCAGAATGAACTCATAGTATAACTGTAATAATTTATCTCAATAATAATCCCTAGCCACCTGCCTCCTATCTTGCCAACCAAATAATTGTTTGTTGATTGAATCTGCATGTTTTAAAATTTATTTGAGTGAAGTTACAAGGGAATTTCTTTCCATGGTTGAACTGTTTGGATCATTCAACCTCATGATTAACTCCTCAATTTGTTTTTTATTGTTTTCAATTTCACTCATTAAGTTTTACTGAGTGCCAGGAGGATGTTGAGGGATTGGTGGAGGAGATTGTTATTGTGCTTGTGCTTGTTGAGGATTTTGTTGATATTGTTATTTATGTGCTTGTTGGGGATTTTTTTCCTCTTGTTGTTGGTTTTTTTTTTTAGGATTTTGAGGAGGGTTTGCAGGTTCATTAGCATCTCCTACAAATTCAAAAAATAAATATCAAAAACAACCTAAAACTAACAAATTCACAACAAAAATTAAACAATCCTTACCTCTCAGACCTCCTCATCAACGTCGCGGTATGATGGCAACAAAACAACAACAAAAAATTGAAAAAACATCTAAATGGCTCCTCCCAGAATGTGAGTGTGAAAATGTAGGGTTTTGGTCATGGGCACAAAAAAAGCAGTCATAAACAAAGTGATTTCAAATTGAATTTTTTATTTTAATACCTCATGCGCGTTATAACATGCTCACATTATGGGATTGTTGTGGTTTAGCCTTAGGCTCAACACACCAAGCCATAACGCAAGTTTTTTATAATGCACTTGCATTATGAGCTTTCAAAAAAAAATATAGATTTGGCCACAAATTGGCCACCCATCTTTTAGCACCTGCCCCTTTGATCTTCCCTCAAGCGGTTAAGCTTCCTCAAAGTAACTTGGCTTTGATATCGATTTTTGAACACACCTTAATATTGAGAGAGGGGTGAATCAATATTTTCAAAAAATAAACCCTTCAAACTTTTTTACTTGATCAGAAACCCTCAAACAAATCGATAATAAAAAAAGATATAGCAATTTAGTTCCTTAACAGGGTCAACAACCCTTGATAATGAAAGACAACAAATAATCCCTTAACTAGATCAACAAAAATGAAAGATGAGACAAATAACACACATGCATAAGATAACACTAGATTTATGTGGAAAACCCAATGAGGGAGAAACCACAGTGAGAGTTAACTCACAATATATGAAGCTCTTTGTTTATAAAATTAGAATTAGGATTATTGCCCAAAAGACTTGTAAACTAAGGTACACAACCTTAGTGAAAGATACAAATGATTTACAGGTTGAAGTGCACAACTCCAAGGAAAGATACAAGGACCTGATGAGACTCACTATCTCAGAGCAAGATAGAAGAAGTTTATATAAATTACAATATTTTTCAACACAAAACTATGTTGATTAAGGTGTTAAAGAAAATTTGATCTATCTTCCACACAATTTCACACTACTTTTGTGAGATATTTAATACATTCCACACTTTTAATTCCTTCAAACTCTTGCATTTGAAATGTTCTTGCATTTATATCCATCACAAGACCTCAAAACATCAATTAGGTTGGCCAAAAAGAATACAAACAATGATTTTAAAAATTTAGCCACAAAAAAATAATATGGTCCTATCCAGAAGATAGAGAAGACCTAAAAAATATTATTACATCTTCCAATTTGATACCAAATAATTCACACATTGGCACACATCAACCCAAGTCAGCAACAAGGAAACATGTAGATGAAACGTGAAGCATATAACCAGTCGGCCCAAAAACATACTTCCAATTGAACTACCTCAATGCGGTCCCAAACTGTAGACATGGAAAATGTACAAGTTCATTTTGGCACACCTGATCCCGATTACTAACAATGCTTCCTCTTAAATCACATTCTCAGCATTTCATCACCTTCTATCTTTTAATTCAATAAATCACTATCTATTGGATTAAGTCTTCCTCTTTTAATGATTAAATTAATCAATTAATTTAATTAACCATCGCATCTCTATTTAATTAAATAAATCATTTTATTTAATTAAAATCTCTAAAGTCCTCCTATTAAATTAAATAAATTAAAACCTTATTTGATTTAATCTAACATATTCCTTCTTGATTAAATAAATCAAATCATTTATTTAATAAATCATTTCCTCTCAATTCTTGACTTAAATCAATTCATAAATCTAAGTCTAAAATTGTCACATCACCTAATTCTTCATTAAATTAATCAAAACATTGATTAAGTTAATTCTTCTCACTAAAATCCTCTAGAGAATGCAAGTTGCACAATAAATCAATTACTTTGATTTATTAATTCTTCTATTTTCCCTCACAAAGCATCAAAAGGGAATATTCCCTCTTTTGAATTCAAAAAGGCCAAGTGGACTTGGTCCTTCCAACAAGGCATTCAATGCCTCTTACATGTCCTTGACCTTGAGCCAAGTGACATTAAATTCATTTCTCTTCCCCCTTCAATATGTCAACTCACCATTTCAAATTCAAATTTATGCATTTATCATGCACATTGGCCAAAATGTGCTCATTCCTCATCCAATCACATGTGGACAAGTGGCACAATGCCATTGGATTATCCTTTGTCCCATATTGCTCAATCTTGCTCACTTATTCCAAATAGAAGTCTATAAATTGGAGACCTCTCCTCTCAATCTTCATCCACAATTCACATGCAAAGTTACTCTCTTCAATTGAGAACTAATTTTGCCCATTGCATCCAAGCATACCTCACATTTTCATATTTGCACCAAGGTTATGCTCAAATCTTTTTGAATATTTGACCATTTCTTCATCAATCTACATTGCAACCATAGGAATTGGGAAAGGGCCAATTGCAACACCTCATTGGCACCAATTCCCCCATAAGATCATCAATCTATTGGCTTAATTAGGATTTAGTTTGATTTCTTGTTTTATGTTCTTCATTTTCCTAATCTTAATTTGAATAGGTGGATTTCATGGGGAATCCTTCACTCTTTGCATGCATTTTGATCTAACACTAACAATGTTTTCCGCCTTTGTGCATTTGCAGGTTTAGGGGTTCATGCAAACAAGATAGGTCAAGACCCAAATCCATCTTAACACAACTTCATATGTTGGCCAAAACCCTCAAGAACATAGCGCAAGCAAGATAACAAGCCTTGTCAGCCAAACAACCACAAATTACCTAGACACCAACTCAAAACATAATGCAACACCAAAGAGATCAACCACTTATGTGTAGATCATAAAGAAATATTCCTTGAACATCCAAAAACACTTCTACATGCTTCTTTCACACATTCATGCCACCAAAAACCATCACAAACGAAACATAAACAAAATATTTCAACCCAAAAGTATAAAATGCACAACCATGAAATATAACATTAACAGATCAACTTGCAGACTACTTCAACACATGGAATTTGAACTGAGACACTACACAAACATTGAGAGAACATTCACCAACCTACAAGAGCAAAGACATTAAAACATAGGGAAATAGGGATCCTTAAAATTGGAGTATGGATAAAGATTTATTCACCTATCTTCCCTAGTTCATTAGGAAAAAGAGATCCCCAAGAGCAAGATTGACTTACAACCCTTAGGTGAGTCAACCTTAATGGAGGTCTTGTTTTTTTCCTTATGATTGAGGATGGGATAAATCAGCCTAAAATGCACTTTTGGAAGATGAATGAAAAATACCAAATGAATGCAATGATGCAATGTAAAACATGAATCATCAAATTAAAACCTTAATCTAACAGAATCCACAAACTCTCAACAAATCTAAGAAGGTTATATGATTTTATGCACCTGTCACCAAAAGCCTATGTTGAATGTCCTCCTAGGATATATTTTCCCTAGGGTGAATGAGTCTTTGTAGGGATTTTCTAATCAACTTTCTAGGTATTCTGGTGATGGATTTGAGCTTTTGTTTCCCCTAGGTTTCATTGTTGGAAAGCCAAAAATGAATTTAGAATCTAATTTTTTGTATCTTGAAAACTTTGATGACAACTTATGCAAATTTGTAAAATTTATCCTTTGAGGTCTTCAATTATTTTTCTACCTATGAACTTGGACATACACAAAGAGAGGGGGGAAATGTTTATTTTTGGTGAATGGGGGTTTGCCTTGGTCAAACCCTATTTTGGTAATTAAACCTTGAAATGAAATGAAACATGAATGGAAGGAATGATGAATGAACACTTGCTTGTTGCAACTCACCAAAACCTTGAATGAAACCCTTTAAAGACTGAAATCTAACACATCTCTCCAAGGTCTTGATCTTGCATGAAATGACTTGATTGGATGTTGATCTTGATACTTAAAAACTTGAAACTTGCATCACAATGTTAGCTCCAAAAACATGCATGATTGCAAATAACTAAATGAAATCATGATAGGAACTTGATTTTTTTTTGTATACCGATTAATCCACTCTTCAATGCTCTTGACAGTAATATTTTGTCTTGTGAAAGTTTCCCTTGCTAGATGTTTTGAATTGATAAAATAACTATGTATTTATAAATGATTTTCTGATTTCCCAACAATTAAATTGAAAAGCCGACAATTGAAATTTGAATTGGGGTCATTAAAATACTACCAAAAACATATTTAAAATTGGGATCCTAAGTCTAAGGAAGACCCATTCGCCATTGGGTGAATGGGTCCTAGGCCCTAAACCATGACACACATTTCCAAGATATGTAAATTAATGTTTGCAACTATTTAATCTAAGTTCCCCTTTCAGAAAATGGGATTAATTAGGCTTTTAAGTGCATAATTGGGTCAATTAGAGGCTTAATTAAGTCCAATTAATTAAGGGACCCAAACATAGTGATAAAATGTAAAGGGGTACATTTTACATCACTACAAACATTAATGTGGAGAAATGTAGAGCATTTTCTAGACCAATTTAAACAACCAACAAAATTTCCAACCTTCTCCAATTAACAAAACCCTCCTCGACAACATAGGTGACTTGAAAAGATAGGAGTGCAACATCCACATAACACAAACTATAAATTCCAAACCACAAGACCACATCTTCAACAACAAAGGAATGCATAGCATTCTCCCAAACAGTCTTCACAGTAACTTTCTGAAACATAAACTTTCTACCAACTTGCGGAGGCTAGAACTTACTTTTAGAAACACATGATTCAAAATAACAATAAGAGATAATAAAATATATTATATACCATCAACAACATCTCCACCTTCAACAACACTTCTAATCCTCGTCTTAATATATGATTATGAAATCAGCTTTACTGACAACAATAATGCAACTTTACTTGACATTCAGCCATGAACTTTAGCAACACCACCATACATCAATGATGACCCAAATTGAATGTTTTCAACAATTAAAATCAATGCCAAACAAAAATATCACAAACATATGCAACAATCTTGATACCAACAAACACACCAAGTTTTGACATCAATGACAACCAATGCTAACAAATAAGAATTCTTACTTGAGATGGTGGTCACATTTTTTTATTGTAAGTATCTTTATGGAGCATGAGAGAACAATAGAGATTCATGGGGTTTCATTTATAGCTCTGATGTTATATTTCATTGATTGACCCTTATGTAATGTATACAAAAATTGGGAGAATGTCAATATTTGGTGTTGTACACCATTGTATAAAATTTATTTTATTATAATGTAATTAAATAATTATTTAGTCATGGTACATCTAGGAAATGTGGTTAGCCAAAGTAGGTAATTATTTGGGATGACTTGTAAGGTTGTACTATAATATTGGGTTGATCATTTTATGTGTGAGATATAGGATAATTTTTTTAATATTTGGGAAAAGATATTTAATAATATAAAAACTTAGTACCCAATATTAAATGTAGGGTTAATGGATTTGTGTTTTCATGGTTTTAAGGTGCGTGGTTTTATATTACCACTTGGTTGTATTTGTGTGGGCTTGAGTCTATATAGGAAAACACATTTTAATGGTTAAGGTTGATTGGGTGAATGGATTTTCATAGTATTGTGTCTTCTTTTGAGGAGTGCATATGTGAAGCATGTCATGAAATGTGTGGATTCATGCTTGGACACATGGAAGATACATAGGAGAGACTTGATGTTTTAGAAGTATTCATTGTAACTCTATAAGTGAATGCATTATTTTATTATTGAATAATGAATGGAGTATGGATGTTTTTGGAGGTTGGATTTTTTATAGGGTATATCTTGTGTTATCTTATGGGTTGTATATTTCATCATTGCATTATGGTTATTTTATAATATTGCATGTATTATTTTCTCTCATGGATGGATTTAACATTTTGGGCTTTATGCATTTGTTTCATAACATTTGAAAATCTCTTTTGAATAGATTATCTTGAGTAATGGTTTTTTTCTACATCACCAATCATATAAAAATATCAACCTTAGGTGTAAGATTCACACAAAGACTCAATCTCCTAGGATCACCTATAAAACCAAAAATAACCTTCCACAAGAGAATAAATTTCTTGATTATGTATGCAAAATAATGATACAATGATCAAATAAACCAATGATACTTCATAATGTACATATGAGGCCTTAGAAAGGTGAGAGGATAAATGAACATAAGATTATGGCATGTTTCACAATCACATGAAATGAAACAAAAATATATAAGGATCTTAAGTAAACCATGTTGTGCCTAAAGCACACACACCCCATTTAAATTGGGGGCCCCCTCTTTCCGTTTCGCTCTTGCCAGGTCATTTTCTCTTTTGCCTCATTTTGTGTGCCCCTATTTTTGAGCTTAAAATGGTCACATTTCTTGAAGTTATCAAACTTACCTTGGCTAGGTACACCTATCCAAAATTTGCTAAGTTTTGGGTTGATGCAAAAATTCTCCTGTGGGCTTCCCTTCATCCTTGGTCGTCATGTGCACTAGACCCAGTGGACCCATAGTTGTAGGTCTCCCTTATTAAGTTTTTTTCCACCTTCACCACTCTCAACGTCCTTCACATTGCATCTTCCCATGTGGCGGGACCCGCACTCACCTTCGTTGCTCAAGTCTTCACCGTTGTTCTGACCATTTTTCGAGTGAGCCATTAAAACACCCTTGTATTGTCAAAAACGACTCTCTGATATCACCATTTTTTAGCAGCTTGTATTTGCAGCAGAGCCCATCCAAATGATTCAATGGAGTCTATTTTTTTTATCAACCTTATACCTAGTTTGGCCGCCATTGTCAATGAGTTGCAGAGCAATGCACAAAGGAACTGGGGAAAATCCCGCACACCTCGCGGGAGTAGATGTAACGTCAACCAAAATGTGCGAGGTGAGCGAGGTTGTTAGAACTCTGGGCCTAACAACAAATAAATGCACAGGTATATTTTAATATACCCGATAGAAAATATTAATGTTTGTCATAAATGAAATGTGGGCCCATGATGATTTTGTTAAAAAAGAATCTCAATGAAATAATTAGAGCATTCCAATGTTTTCAAGGGCAAATAAACAAGGATCAAAGTGATCGACGGTGAAGAAAAGAAGGTGAGATGCAGCCAAATCCCATCCATTGATCGCCAACCTCATAGGAATTTGGTGAAATCGGCAAAAGGGTTGCGAGGTGCACGATATTGCTTCACATGGCATGTGGGCTCAGTGTGGCATTTTTAAATACACGAGATGACTCGAGTTTTTAAAAGCTTTTGTTTGCTTTTAAAAGAAAGGCAAAATATTAAATGAGTAAATATTGCCTGAGGGGACAAAGGATATAATGTCAAGTTTTATTTTTAAAGCTAAGTGCTTTAAATTGTGAAAATTAATAAAGCACGGGTAGGGTGAGCACAGTAAAATGGGTTCCACGTGAGTGCTAAGTAAATTGGTGGGCCCAAGGAAAAGTGAAGGCACGAGTAAAGTCTTCCAAAGTATTTTAATTTTTGAATGCCTTCGTGAGGGAAAACATTTATAATGTTGAACATAATGGTGTGGGTAATATATTTTACCAAGAAATTTTAAATATTTCCACTGTAAAAAGGTAATGATAGTAAAAAGTAAAGCACAGTGTAAGGGAGACATGGGTAATAAATATCCTTTTCCCATGAAAAGTGAAATATGATGAGAAGGTGAAATATTTTAAAGGTGAAAGTAAAGTGCACAAGAATTATACGTGAAATTATTTTAAATATGGGATGGGATGAAATATTTGCTTCCCTAAGGTAAAATGCCTAGAATATTTTAAATGAAGGATTTCTATTTGCAAGAGATAAAATATGCGTGAAACTGCACAGGAGAATAATTTGAGAAAGTGAATTAAATATTCACTAAAATTCTTATTGTTGGTAAGTTAAAATGATGTGAGAGCCTAAATATTAAAGTTAATAAAACTTTAATATTTGGAGGTGAAATGAAATATTGCTACAACAAAAGAATTGAAAAGAGGTTTTCACGGGCAAGCAGGGGTATTTTTACACAGCTCAGTGAAATTAGAGATTCTCCACATGGGCAGATTTTTAGTTCCAAAACAACTTGAGACAAAGGCAGTTTTGAAGGAAAAACAAGTTTGTTGTAGAGAGATGAGAGAGGCTTTGCAAATTGATGATCAACGATGAATGAACTTTCCAGATGGATTTTTTGGATCAATTTTAGGGTTGCTCTTGGTTTCTTCTATTTTCTATATACTTTCTTCTTCTCTCAATTAAAAGGGGTTCCAATTTTTTGAAAGCTCTGCAAGTCAGGTAGAAGCTCTAGGTAGAATCATAAGGCAAGGACGAATTGTAATTAAGTCATTAAATCTGAGGTGTCTATGTTTTGAATTATGTTTCTATGTTTATTTTAGCTTATAATTGTCTCCATGACTGAACCGTTAATGCTCTTTTGAATTTAATAATAAAATTGATTGAGTCTTTGCATGCACATTTGTTGCATTTGAGTTATATTTTTTGTTGCCTTCTATTCTATGAATAAAGTAATTGTTTTAATAAATCATAAGTTTCATTTATTATTGCCTATTATTCAAGGGATAGTGTGATTGCTTTAACAAATGTGACATGAGTGTTATGTTTCAGGTGGATTGATAAGAAGAGTTATCACATAAAGCTTTAGTGGTCTTGTTATCATAATATGATAACATTTGCAAGGATCTTCAAAACATGCTTAACACTATAAGATGAGGTGGCGGTTATATGACTCCATAGCTTTTTCTTTTGGCACTGGTCAATCTTCATGCTTCTATTGCTTTCAGTTTGGTCCCAACTCTTTAAATCAAAATTCATTTCAAATATCTTTTGTTGAGTTGTGTTTGTCATTTTCTCCATGCTATTCATTGAAATTCAATCAATGTCTTGCCAATGTTGAGTGATATTTTATGTTTCTCAGCATAATTATGTGAGAGCATTATCTGTTAAGCAATATCCCGTTACTTGTGTCTCTAAATCTTTAGGTATTGCTAAAGGGTCACCCCCTAGGTCTTACAAAGCCTGAAGTGCAGGGGAAATGTGTTCTAATCCCATTTCCTGTCAATTGGCCACTAAACTTTGAGAATTCTAAAACATAGAGGTTTGCTACCTCTTAGAAAGTTTCAAAGCTTAGCTGGAAAAATAAAACACCAACAGAATGGCGACTCTGTTGGGGAGAATTGGTGAAAATTATAATTACAAAATCTAGCCTTAAGAGTCATTGCATAGAGTCAAATGATTTGTCATTCTGAATTTAGTTCAAATATTGAAGGATTTCAACCCTGGAGGAAGAAGTTGTTGCAGTGAAACTGAAAGTTTTATAATCTGTGGTGCTCTGCTGGTGGAAGGAATTCAGAAGAAAAAATACATGTGAAGGAACTTCATAATATTTGAAGTTCAGTCCTCTATGAAAAGAAGCGGTGACTCTATTAAGAGAACCTGTTGAAAATTTGAAGAAATTCCAAATCTACAAATATTTCCAATCAGGAAGACAATTTGCAGCAGCTGCAACATTTCTAGGTATTCTTCACTCTTGGTTTTCAAGAAAATTGTATATGAAAACCATACTTGAACATCTTAGGAAAAACTTTGGTTCCCTATTGAGTGATTAGCACTAAGAGAGGGAAATGACAGTAATATTTTATTTGCATACTTTTGAATAGTAATTTGCAGCCTATGTGCTATGTTGGAGAAGTATGTTTATTCTAAATTTGTCCACTAAATAGATCTTATGTGTAAATGCATTTGAATTATGCATTGTGGTATTCTAAGATCATGATGAAAGATAGAAATAGGGAAATGAATGATCAACTATAGAGTTGATATGTGAAATTTGAAAAAGGCATATCAAAATGCCTCAATATATGCTTCCTAGTATGGTTTTGGATGGAACTATGGTTTGTGATCAATCCCAGCCAAATTGTCAAAGAGGTTTCAGAACTAGAAGGCATAGAGCCATCAATTTCAGCCGCATTAATGGTTACCCAAATGAAATTCTAGCTAAAGTTAGAAATAAGTTACCAAGATTCATTGGTGATAAGTCAGAATCGACAAATAGACATCTGCAACAATTCAGTAATGTGATGGATGATTATGAGATTGATTGCGAGGATGTGATCATGAGACTATTTGTTCAATATCTAAGAGGATATGCAAGGGATTGGTTCTCTTATTTACCAGCTTCCTCTATTCATTCATGGGAAGAGTTCAAGACAGTGTTCATGGAGCAGTTTGGAGAGAGGATTAACACAATTTTGAAAAGGAAAAGGTTCATGAACATGGAAAAAGGAAAAGATGAGTTAGTCCCATCTTTTAATCTCAGATTTTCAAAGATCATTAGAGAGATCCCAGAGAACATAAGGCCAAATTATGTTGAATGTTTGGTCGTGTACTTAGGAGCATTTGACAAAATGATAAGTTATTTGTTGAGGGATAAAGAGCCTACAACCCTGCACCAAGCATATCAGATGGCTATAGACATTGAGAATAATTTGAGATACTCAATGATGAAAGGACATAGGGTTGTGAGTGTTGATCATCCTAACACATCTCATGAAAATAGAACTCATGGACCAAATAATAGAGGTGCTTGTCAAAATAAGGCTAATGTTGCTACTCTAATTTTTCCATCATCATGTGTGGATCCTAATGAACTCCATGTTAAATGTCATCAAAATGTGGTGTCACAAAATGAAGGTAGTAGCTGTCTTATTCAAGAAAATCAGAACATGATACACAAGAATGAAAAGAGTGTATCCAAAAATTAAGATACTTGTTGTATGAATGAGGACATTAATTGTAATCAACTTACAATCAACACATGTGTAGATCCTTGCAACAATGATGAAGAGGAAGATACATGGGATGATGACAGGATAAATATGCATGAAAGTTTTTCCTATAATATCTCAAGTGATGGAGAAGTAAATGAGATACAAAATGCTATACCATTCCCTATTGTAAGAAAAAATTAGAATGCATGTGTTGCCGATATTTCATTACAAACCAATGATTATGATCCTGAAAGTGCAGCCTCAAGTATTCATTTTGAATATTTTGAACATGGTTTATGTAGCGATGAGGTTTTTTGTGATGAGGATATAGATGATAGCCAAATTGATTATCTTTCTGATGATTATGAATGCTCTCATGAGAATGACTTAGAGGTATGTTCTTCACACAAAGGATATAGTGATATGGATACTCATGAAGTCACTTATTCACAAGTGAATGATCAAATTAAATTTGATGCAAACTTGGAATGTAGTTAAAGTTTGACATCCATGGAGAATGTTGATTTTGTGAACGATGAAGAATGTGGAGATAATCGTGTGTATGTTCAATTTTTTGATCATGAACATAGTGATGGGAATGGTGAAGAAGGTGATGAACTTGTTTATGCTTTTTCTACTCATGATATTTTGTGTGAAGCAAAGATGAAAATGTCAGCTCTACATGAGAAGGATGATGAAGTGCACACTAATGAAGGAAGGAATTCAATTTTGAATGATCAAGTTGTGCCTAGTGAAAATCACATGGATCTAGAATCAACATTATCATCCGTAGATAATGTGAAACAATTTGATGGAATTTCAGATTGTGTTGAAATTGCAAGACCTTTTGATCAATGTGTGGAGTAGCCATATGATGCAAATAATAATGGATGTGAGGTTAGTCAATATGAAGTTGAATGTGGGTCTTTCTTTGATTATCTCTCTCATCTTCATGGTATGCAAGTGGACATGCTTGTTTTGCATGAGGAATGTCCTAGTGTCAAAAGAAAGAAAGGTTTTAGCTCTATTGTTGATGAACAAGTTTTAGATGGCAGTGAGTCTTTGGCACATAGATCAATGTGCCTATAAGTTGATAGTGCACATGAAAGTCTTATTTTTTATCTTGTTGGTCCTGAAGTTAATAGCATCCAAAATTATTCAGACATTGAGCATGATATGAAAAATCAATGTGAAATTATTGGCTCAGGCTCGAATTTTGAATTGTTTGAATCTTTGTTTGAAACATTTTATATGAACTTGCATAGTGACCTCAAGAATGAATCCGATATCATGTGCGAGCCTGAGATAGAAATCACTGCTTATGTCTGGGATGTTGATATTTTTGTTGAATATCATGACGTGAATGAAGATGAAAATACTTTAGGTGTTGACAAATCTGATTTTCAAAATCTTGAAGCACATGGTAATGTGTTTGGATTGTGGTTTTTGGATGATGGCAAGCCAACTTGTGATATATTCCAGTTGGAGGAGATACAAATGTATGAGAATTTTTTTCTCAACACACAAGATGATTGCATGTTTTTCGGCCATGATTTCTCCTCTGAACATGATCATTATGAAGGAGTTAGTGAATGTGATCAAGTTGTGCTTGAATGTGGTCTTGATCCCCGTCTTAAATTGTTGCCACTTGAAATAAAATCAGAGAGTGGAAGTGAAGTGGCATATTTGATTTGGTTGCCACTTGATGACAATACCAAATAGAGAGCAAGTTTCCACTTCACAGAGGTAGCCTGATGCTTATGTTTGCACAAATGCAGTCATCGGTGTTGTTGTGGTTTGACAAAGGCAAACATAGGTTGGGGGGATCATCTCTTTTTACAGAATTGTGTTTGATAGAGGTAAATACCGATCTCCCCTTTTCATTTGGTGGCTCGGGGTCACTAGATGAAGTAGTAAAAAAAGATGAATAAAGGAGCAATTTGAGGACACCTGATGGAGTTAGTTTTTGGTCTACTCTCCAGAGATCTGGAATCTTGCTATGCCCACAGGGGACATACATCCTCAGTCAGAGCCATTGATGGAACTCTTAAATTTTGCAAATTTGAGATGCCCATTTCAAAAAATCTGCCTATGCACTTTCAGAAGTGCACCTGATGAATCAATCTGAGTGACCTACTTTGGAGGGTTGTAATTCTGAGCTAGATAATTTCCATGAAAAACCCCTTGGTAGACATATTCAATTGACATATGTGAATGGGCATGTCAATTTTCAGCTTCCCATGATGAGTTTTATCAGGGTCTCGAAAAGCGAAGCTGGAGGGTTTTGACACTTTTTTGTTGTTTGCAAACATTCAATTTTGTAAAGTTGCATCCCGTTTGAGCTTGTATTTTGCAACCAGTTGACTGTCATGAGAGAATGAATGTTGTTATGTATTCCCCATACCAAGGTGAGCTCGTATGTTAGTTTTCAGAGTCTCATGAGCTAATTTGCTATTTTTACCAGATCAAAACTAAATGCAATTTATTCAGTTGTGCATCTGCATTCCTGACAACCTTTCTGAGAGGCCAACTTTGAGCGTCAATATATTTTTATGGGAGATGGTTCAAGAAAATATTTCTTGCACACATACTCAGGGTACCTAAATGTGCTTATGTTTCCTGTGACAGCCACCTAGGAGTTGATTTGCTATTTTTTCAAATTGGCAATTGGGTGAAGTTTTTATTGGTTCAGAAAAGACTGTTGTTGTAGAAAGTTTGAGTAGAATACTTTGCTGATTAATATCTTTCACCTCGGGATCTCTTTTGCCAAATTATTTGTTGCACCGCATTCTTGGGTCAAATGTCTACATGTCTGCTTAGTTTTAGGGTCTCAAGATAAGTTATGATGGGCTACATAATCCTTTTTTGATCGTGAAGGGACAGAAAATGGTGTTCCAGAAAATGTCAAGCTTTGCATATCTAAGGACAACCCATTTCTTGTTTTGGTTTGAAACCTCTACATCTCCATTTTCATCAAGATCGAAGGTCATATGATACATTATTTTAATGTATTTTTGTTGCGGCTAACACATCCCGGAGGCCAGTTTACAAAGGAGGTACCTAAATTTTAAGAGTTGGGCCAAATTTGAGAAAATGGCTCTATTTGGGCCGCAACCGAAATTAAAATTTCATTATTTTCTAATGTTTGAAGTTGTTAATGTTTAAAATATTTTATGTATTTTAAATGTTATTCAAATCATATGCAAAGGAATAAAGGAATTTTAGGGCAACGCTAAATATCTGACAACATTATAGGAACTTAATAAAGTTTAAAACTTTAATAAAAAGTCTTCCCTGCAGCCTCGCACAAGTTTATTCTCATGGCACCAAATGGTACGAGGTGTGCGAGGAGAGTGCTCGGAGGGTAATTTTTGGTCTGCAAGTTCCATTTGCAATGAGGATTGAAGTACTTCCCTCTCCATTGAGGTGTCTCATGGATTTCAGTCGGATTTGAAGAGATAGTTTTGGTTGAGAAGCTGCTATTCACGTTTTTGGCTTTGTGGCAGATTTTTGAAGTTGTATGCATGCTGCAAATGGTGTTTTTCACCTTCCAAATGAGGCCTGGACTTATCCACATATGTTGGGAATGCTTTCACCATTGTTTTGGCCATTTTTCGGGTGCCTGCAACCATTAAAACACCCTTGTATTGTCAAAAACGACTCTCTGATATCACCATTTTTGAACAACTTGTATTTGCAGTAGAGCCCATCCAAATGATTCAATGGAGTCAGTTTTTTTAATTATCAAGCTTATACCTAGTTTGGTCACCATTGCCAATGCGTTGTAGAGCAATGCACAAAGGAATTGGGGAAAATCTTGCACACCTCGCAGGAGTAGATGTAACGTCAACCAAAATGTGCGAGGTGAGCAAGGTTGGTAGAACGGTGGGCTCGACAACAAATAAATGCACGAGCATACTTTAATATACCTGATAGAAAATATCAATGTTTATCGTGAATGAAATGTGGGCCCATGATGATTTTGTTAAAAAAGAATCCCGATGAAATAATTAGAGCATTCCAATGTTTTAAAGGGAAAATAAACAAGGATCAAGGTGATCGACGGTGGAGAAAAGAAGGTGAGATGCAGCCAAATCCCATCCATTGATCACCAACCTCGCAGGAATTTGGTGAAATCAGCAAAAGGGTTGCGAGGTGCACGATATTGCTTCGCGTGCCATGTGGGCTCGGTGTGGCATTTTGAAATACATGGGATGACTTGAGTTTTTAAAAGCTTTTGTTTGCTTTTAAAAGAAAGGCGAAATATTTAATGAGTAAATATTGCCCGAGGGGACAAAGGATATAATGTCAGGTTTTATTTTTAAAGCTAAGTGCTTTAAATTGTGAGAATTAATAATGCACGGGCAGGGTGAGCACAGTAAAATGGGTTCCACATGAGTGCTAAGTAAATTGGTGGGCCCAGGGAAAAAGTGAAGGCATGAGTAAAGTCTTCCAAAGTATTTTAATTTTTGAATGCCTTCATGAGGGAAAACATTTTTAATGTTGAACATAATGGTGTGGGTAAAATATTTTACCAAGAAATTTTAAATATTTCCACCATAAAAAGGTAATGATAGTAAAAAATAAAGCACATTGTAAGGGAGACATGGGTAATATCCTTTCCCCGTGAAAAGTGAAATATGACAGGAAGGTGAAAGTAAAGTGCACAAGAATTATATGTGAAATTATTTTAAATATGGGATGGGATGAAATATTTGGGGGGAATTTGCTTTGCTGAGGTAAAATGCCCAAAATATTTTAAATGAAGGATTTCTATCTGCTGGAGATAGAATATACGTGAAACTGCACAGGAGAATAATTTGAGAAAGTGAATTAAATATTCACTAAAATTCTTATTGTTGGGAAATTAAAATGATGTGAGAGCCTAAATATTAAAGTTAATAAAACTTTAATATTTGGAGGTGAAATGAAATATTGCTACAACAAAAGAATTGAAAAAAGGTTTTCACAGGCAAGTAGGGGTATTTTTACACAGCTAGGTGAAATTGGAGATTCTCCACATGGGTAGATTTTTAGCTCCACAAAGGCAGTTTTGAAGGCAAAATAAGTTTGTTGCAGAGAGATGAGAGAGGCTTTGAAAATTTATGATCAACAGTGAATGAAGTTTCCAGATGGTATTTCTGGATCAGTTTTAGGGTTTCTCTTGGTTTCTTCTATTTTCTATATCTTTTCTTCTTCTCTCAATTAAAAGGGGTTCCAATTTTCTGAAAGCTTTGCAAGTTAGGCAGAAGCTCTGGGTAGAATTGTAAGGCAAGGATGAGTTGTAATTAAGTCATTAAATCTGAGGTGTCTATGTTTTGAATTATGTTTCTATGTTTATTTTAGCTTATAATTGTCTTCATGGCTGAACTATAATGCTCTTTTAGATTCAATAATAAAATTGTTTGAGTCTTTTCATGCACATTTGTTGCATTTGAGTTATATTTGTTGTTGCCTTCTTTTCTATGAATAATGTAATTGCTTTAATAAATCACAAGTTGCATTTATTATTGCCTATTGTTCAGGGGATAGTGTAATTGCTTTAACAAATGTGACATGAGTGTTATGTTTCAGGTGGATTTATAAGAAGAGTTATCAAATAAAGCTTTAGTGGTCTAGTTATCATAATATGATAACATTTGCAAGGATCTTCAAAACATGCTTAACACTATAAGATGAGGTGTTAAATATATGACTCCATAGCCCTTTCTTTTGGAACTGGTCAATCTTCATGTTTCCATTGTTTTCAGTTTGGTCCCAACTCTTTAAATCAAAAAACCATTTCAAATATGTTTTGCCGAGTTGTGTTTGTCATGTTCTCCATGCTAGTCCCTGAAATTCAATCAATGTCTTGCCAATGTTGAGTGATATTTTATGTTTCTCAGCATAATTATGTGAGAGCATTATTTGTCAAGCAATATCTTATTACTTGTTTCTCTAAATCTTTAGGTATTTCTAAAGGGTCACCCCCCTAGGTCTTACAAAGCCTGAAGTGTAGGAGAAATGTGTTCTAATCCCATTTCCTGTTAGTTGGCCACTAAACTTTGAGAATTCTTAAACATAGAGGTTAGATACCTCTTAGAAAGTTTCAAAGCCTAGCTAGAAAAATAAAACACCAACACACATCTCATAGTGTTGTAGCGACAACCAACTGTAGTTGCATTCCTCATAGTCAATATCCATTGTAATCTAGGTAGCACTGTCGATTTGATACAATATAATTGGTTGCTCTTTAATGACAAATAGTATTGGACATTGTTGATCATTATAAACAATCCCAATTTCAAGCTGCTATATTATGGAAATTAGAATTTATGTGTAGAATGTTTGTAAAAATATATAAGGATGTTGTAGCTGCATATTTCATAAATTTGCAGACATGATATTGCATAGGAAACCCAAAACTATCTATATTTTGAGTATGTTTAACATTGCTAGTTAAATCCTTTATGCATTTATCAACATTCAAATCAAGGAAGAGAAAACAAAAACTCTTACTAGATGACAGAAGGTTGTTTGCAAAGTATTTGATGAAATGTCAAAACATGCAAAACAAAAAAAATTAGAACAGTTGCAGCAAGGGTCATTACACACCCATACGTATGGTAGGAATAGAAAATGGCTCTAGTGAGGTGAAATCATCTTCTAAAGAAGTTATATGATATGAATGACCCAAGTGTCAAGTCGTGAAGCAACAATAACTAGGGCCTTTCTTTTTCCTTTCCCCTTAGTTTTATTTGTGTCTTAAGAAGACCCTTTTGATGAAATTTGTTTGATAGAATCAGGCACCTTAATATAATTATTTTCAGATGATCAATTTGTTTGTTTAAATAATTATGTTCATTATGAACATGCCTCTTATAGTAAGAACACTTGACCTTATCCTTAGTAGGTTGTTCACCTTTTAATGAAGAGGTTTAATTAATTGCATTTGAAATAGCAAGTTTTTTATCTTTCTTCTTCTCTCCTTAGTTCTTTTGTTTCTTATCTTGTTAGCTAGATCCTTTCTATTATTTTGTGCCTTGATTAATAGACAAGGCATGTGACTTAGAGGGTTTAATTTTACCCATTAGAACCAGTTTGTCTTGCTCCCTAGTGAGTTTTACAAAAAAATCATATAGAGAAATAATTTTATAGGTAGAACCTAGGAAACATTTTGTAGCATAGAATGTAGAAACAAATATAGAATAGCTAGGACCAAGCTTAGAAAGAATTCTCAATATCACTTATTTATCATCCTTCTTGATTCCATACTATTCCAATTGTAATCTAACAACTTTGAATTTTGTGAAGTATCTTGTATTGTGTTAAAATTGGAAGGACTCAACCATATGAGTTCATTCTTTAATTTATGACTCCTTAGTTCACCCTACTTACCAAAGAGGGTTTAAAATGTGGTCCACACTCCATTTGGTGTAGTGGAAAATTCAATGTGAAAAAGAAGGCTAGGAGAGACTAACATACAAAGAGTACCAAAGGCTTCATCACATTCATCAAACCATTTTACTTTTCTACAACATCTTGAGGTTTAGTTTCAAGTCCCATTATAACCTAATGATATCCATGTCTTTTAAGATATACTATCATCTTATATTTCCATTTAAAATAGTTATATGATGTTAAAACAAGAAGTGTATATGCATCCATGATTGTAGAAAAGTATGAAAAATAAGATACACGAGACACCCCCCTTTCCACTAATCTCAAAAAGCACACCCCAAATATTATAATGTTGGCACTTTATGATTAGTAAATTTACAAGAATTTTACCATATTTAATATTTCTAGGCCTAAAATGGCCAAAATTATAATTTTAGATACAAAATTTGGAAAAAAAACTTGTAGCTAAGTATTACTCTTCAATTCCTATTCATTTTGAAAATGAAGCTCTAAGGTAAAAGTTATGGCTTGTTGAAGAAAAAACATGTTCCAAATTTAGCCTATAATATTTGATAAATAAAGGAAGATTTTTTTATCAAGACCTTTGTGGATGAAAATTTCTCATTTTTAGATTTCTGTCAAGTTTTCATTTGTGAAAATTTGACACCTGAGGCAAAAGTTATGCACGTTTGAAAAAAATGTTGAATTTTCCTTATAGGAATGACTCTTTTCACAAAAATGTCTTGATTTTGTCTTAGTTTTTGCATAATTTATTTTGAATATAAAAAAAATAAAAGATACCAAAATATTTTTTTGAGCTTGCAAACAAAACCTAGAAATCATTTTTCTTTTTAGCAAGTGGAAGATGAGTTGTTTACGTAAATTTAACCTTCAGCCTATGATATTCTAACAATATTTTTTGTAGAATTTTTTCACCATATGGAAAACTGAAAGATACCTTAACAAATTATGTTTTTGTGAACAAAGCCCAAAAATACTTTTTTGTTTTATGAGAAGATACAAATTTTATTTAAAAATGAAAATGACTAGTAAAAAAGATTTCAAATTTCAAACCTTGATTTGTTACTGTGTCCTCCAATCTCTGATTTTGGTGAAATAAAATTCAATATTGACTTTATCATACCTTTTGGACACTTTGGAAAGGCTTAAAATGCCTTAGATATTTCCCAAATGCTACAATCGCCTAAATCTCATAGGAACTCAAATATGCAAATAAAGTATACATATGCTTATTTTTCCTTCAACTATTTTGATTCTTTGAATCATCTGAGGATGTAAGATAAGATCATACTAGGTTTTTGAGAAAAATATTAGCTATCTATTAGTCTCAATCTCTCAAAAATTTAAACAATACAATGAACCATACCAAAAAAATCCACTCTAATACCATATTAGATCATTCAAGAAGCAAAAATCGAGCCAAGATCTAACATTGATCATAGATCACTTGCACTCTAGTTGAAAAATGATTGAATATAAAAATAATGGAATGAAGAAAGTAGTATGAAAGGGAGAAATTATAGACAAAGCAAGAGAAATTTGAGAATACCATTGATTCATTGAGTTATCATTGAACTAGTGAAGGTGAGAGTAGAGTGTTATAAATAGCAAAAAGAGGGCATATAAATCCAAGAGGTGCATTAACTCCTACTACCCATAATAGGTGGGAGGTTTTACATACTTGGTAAATACCAAAACATGTGGTATAACCTCCTCAGGTGAAGACAAATAGAGGTTATAAGAGGTGACACATAAAGCCAAAAAGAGGGTGAGAAAACCAACTACCTTGTAACCTACTCAGGTAAGGACAAAATTATTAGAATTGGCTATGGAGATAGCCTGCCAAGATCTTGAGGCTGAATGGAAAGCACAAAGAGAGAATATGAATATGACAAGAATAAGATGTATTCTTATCAATTATGCAAATATGATTCAATTTTTATACAATGCAAGAGAGACCCCTTGGTTATATAGCCAAGGTGAGACACAAGATAACATAAGATTATGACAAGTGTCTTAATCATATGGCACGAGACAACTTATCACAACTACCTAGGTCACATGTGTTACAAGTCAAAAGATAAGATAACAACTTATGACAACTAACACCTTCTAGAAAGATTCCTAGGACCTAAGTAAACTTAACATGTAAATAAGTCCCCTATGTCCCCTAGTAATGAATTAACTAGGTACAAGACTTTATTTACACCAACACCCCCCCTTAAAGTGAAAATTAGGGAGAAGTAGATTATTATGTAAATGAAACAAAGATGGGTCTTGATTACGAGGCCATGTTAGGTACCCATATATAAAAATACAAAAGAAATCTCACAAATAGAGAAAAGGAGAAAAGCTAATAGGAGAAAACTTCTCCCCAAAAGAGAGATGAAATACAAAAAAAGAAATGCTCTCAATGAAGAATGAGAAGGCCAAAACCCCATGTGAGGAAAAAAAACCCCCATAAGAGAGAAGAAGAAGAGATACAATGTAGCCCCCTCTCCCTCATTGGTGAGTCTCCTGCAATGATGGTAGAAGCTCAAAATTGAATTTTGAAGATGATCCAAAAGTGTCGAACAACGTTCCTCCCCTTAGGAGGAAACAAAACCATGAATGCATGCAAGAGTTCTTCCCATTCCTGAAAGGAAGATGAAGGCAAATAAATGATGTATGATCTCTCTAAAGCATGCTCAAGTGTCTCCATGTCGATGCCGAAAGATGACACATGTCAAACATGTATTCTAGGCCAAACTGTTGAAGATGAAAATCCAAAATCGAGTAGAGATGAATGTAGAACATGATCCAAAGATAAATATATCCCCTCTAAAGACAAAGAAGCCTCCTCTAAAAGTATCCACAGTCACGTCAAATTGAAAATAATGATCATGTAGAGAATAAACAAGAGGGTCAAAGTGTTCCCTCACAACAATTGAAGAAGGTTCTTCTCTATCAAAGAGAAGATGAATGCCATCAATGATGTCTCCCAAATATGTAATATGAGACTTCACAAATAAGTTTGAAATGTCCATCAAGAAGTCATCCAAAGTAGCCAAATCTGAAAGATAGTGAATATCCTACTGCATTGAATCACAAGGAACCAAAACTATGGAATCATGAGCATCCTCAGGTTCAACAGTAGATGAAGGAGATGAGATCTTATTTCATGTCATTCGAATACACCTATCATCCCCCATTGTGTTCTCAAACATGATGAACTAGATGATTCTGCCAATGCAGGATTACAAGAGTCCCCACCTCAAGATGTTGACTCATAGATGAAGAAGATGAACCCTCTAAATCTAGATTAGGATCCATAGAAACTAAAGTCTCAATAGATGTCTCTGTAGGATGAGAAGAAGAAGGTTATGTGTCATCAAAACTATCATACCTTTCCCAATGAGCAAGTGTTTTAGTGTTTTACCATCAATAGGTCAAAACTCTACAAGTGGAACAAGATAATTCACAACAAGATCCTCTAGGAATGGAAGTTCATTCGAGTCTCCATACATCCCCCAAAGTTTGGTCATAAGGTCAAGAGGGATGTCGATACCATCAGTGGCCATTTATTTATCAATATCACAACTACAACCAATTACTCTTAGGATATGTTCTATTTTCATGTCCCACACAACTCTCTTCCATTTTGATGAAGGTTTAGGAATCAACCCATAGAGATATGGAAAAAGATTAAGCCACCTACAATGTGTTAGGATTCCATCTCACCAAGACTTAAAGTTCCATCGATTTAACCTTATTATAATAAGATGATTTTTTATGCCCATATTAAACTCCTCAATTGTAGTCACACAATAGACCAATCGAGAGACATAAGCTAATAAAGGAAAATGATTACCCCCTAAATTAATCAATCAAGAAACCCCACAAGCAATATCCAATTTTTGGCACTTTATACTTAGTGCGATTATAGGTGCCACTTACCAAAAATAAAAAAAAGTGGTCTTGATCTTGGTACATGCAAATTCCAAATTTGGCTATAGAATCAAGTATAATTTTTTGTACAAAATGAGATCAATTTGATAATACCATTGAAAATTACATAAAAAATTATGCACTTTCAAAAAAATTGCACACAAAAATGTTACTGTAGGAGCACGATATGAGCCCTTGAAGTTCTCAAAATGAGGACAAAGCAACAAAACCTATGAGAATCTACAATTTTTGGAAAAACCAGAAACCAAAATCAAAATCTGATTGCACCACTACAAAGATAATGAAATTCTACCCCAAAAAAAAAAATTGCTTGAGAAAAAGAGTCAAAACGACTAAGTTACGAGCCTTTAAAGTTTGCCTACAAAATCAAAAAGCTCATCCGTGAAGGGGGAATTTTTTTAAAAAATGAATGTTGATGTTAGCAACTGCGAGAATAAAATTGACAATCAAATGGCCATCAAAAATTGTACTTGGTTAAATTTGATGTTCAAATGCACGTCGCTAGTCACAGGTGTCCTTTTTCAGAATATTCTTGTAGAATATTCCCTAGGCAATTGTGGTGGAATATGCTCTTTTTAGTCAAGGAATATTCTTTTTCTCCGGTTTGAAGTTTGATGTCACTAGTTTTTATTTGCTTTCGTCAGTTTTGATTTAAACCGGTTGTTGTTTGTGAGGGGCTCGCGGTAAACCACGTGGCTCCCATGTAGGGGTTGCGGTACCTTCTACGAAAAAGTCTACAAGTTGTAGACTATATACAGTCTACAACTTTGCAAACTTAAATATATGTATTTTTTTGAATTTTTAATATAATTTTTTATGAAATACAAATATATCAATTGGAATTTAATTTTTTTTATAAAAAAATTTTCAAAAAAATTCAACCGACAAAGTAATATTTTTTTTGAGAAAAAAATTGTACTGATTGCTGCAATAATGGTGATCTGTACGACTGAATAGGGGAATGTTTTTCCTTAAGCCCCAGTCAAATTTGTCCTATTTTGACGAATTGATAGTTGATCTTAGGGTTTTTGACCCTTCTGGATGCAATGGAAAGGTCAGATTTGACCCAAAATGCTTAAAAAATGAAGCTACCTTTCAAATCTAGCAACCACTCTCCAACTTCAAACCCTCATAGATTTGGCCTCATTATTCGATTTGGACAAAACAAAAGGAAAAATGACTTTCCTGATCCCTTTGAACTGAATGGTGAGGTCAAATTTGCACCAACAAGCTCCTATTTGAACCTACAATAAGGAGCCAAAAAGAGGAGCCCCCCAAAATCAGGTATTTCTATCAAGGTTTTTTGATTCTCTAGATCATCATATGATGCAAGAGAAGAGCATACTCAACAATTCAAGATATACCAAGATCTCTCAAAAAAGACTATCCAATGGCACCAACCTGCTCTGATACCATGTTAGAATTGGCTATGGAGATAGCCTGCCAAGATCTTGAGGTCAAATGGAAAGCACAAAGAGAGAATATGAATATGGCAAGAATAAGATGTATTCTTATCAATTATGCAAATATGATTCAATGTTTATAGAATGTAAGAGAGACCCCTTGGTTATATAGCCAAGGTGAGACATAAGATTATGATAAGTGTTTTAATCATATGACATGAGACAACTTATCACAACTACTTAGGTTAGATGTGTTACAAGTCAAAAGATAAGATAACAAATAATGACAACTAACACCTTCTAGAAAGATTCCTAGGACCTAAGTAAACTTAACATGTAAATAAGTCCCTTATGTCCCCTAGTAATGAATTAACTAGGCACAAGACTTTATTTACACCAACAAAAATAATAGATGTGAGAGATGACACAACAAGCTAAAAGAGGGTAACTCAACTACCCATGTGTGGGAGAGAGTGACACATGTAGCTAATATATTTCACCACATGTCATATTAATCATACCTAATAAACCTAAGCAAGCTTAAATAGTGTGTAGGAAATAAGAAATTCCCATAACATAAGGAAAATTAAAAACCTACACTAACAATTGTGTTGTAACTATCATCAAAGAGGAAGTGGATATCCTCAAGTTTTTCCTTCAAATTTGTAATACAAGACTCAAAATAATTTTGAAATACCTATCAAGTACTCATCCCACAAAGATGAGTATGAAAGACTATGATCATCATATTGAACTGAAGTACTTGAAGCCATGAGAACACTAAAATTTTAAGAAGCATGAGGTGGAGGAGATGGAAGCTCAACACAAGTCTCAAGAACACCCAGGATCAAGTGATCAAACTTCTCCTTATACATATGATTCACACTAGATGCATGAGTGTGAATACTAATGAAAATAACTGCATTATTATAAAGAGAAAAATATGAAAAAGGTACACAAGAAAAATGAATGACCAACCATCCCAATAACAATTATATCTCTACTCTCCAAGTTACTGATAATCAAATATTTAGATGTGAGTTCAATTATCTTCCTTGCTTCATTGTATGAAATATGATAAATAGAAAGGAAGTTGTTTTACAAGGATGGAACATAAAGTACATCATTGAATGTGCCTTCTCCCTTGTCAATAGATCATTTCTTGTAAACACACATATATGTTGTAATCCATCAATTTGTGTGGTAATGTACAAGGTTCAAATAAAGAGAGCATACCCTATGATTAATCCATATGATGTGAAGCTCTAAAGTCTTGAGAAGTCATCTTTATAACTAATCTCATTTGTTCCATGAGCTAATCTTGTTTTCCTTGATTATGTAGATGATGATGGTGTAGAAGAAGAACTAAAATATATTGTTTAAGGCAATGAAATATCATTCTTCTACAAAAGGTGCTTCGACTCATCTATTTATTTTTTATAATAAGTATGTTCATCATGCCCTTATTTTTTTGCAATATGCGCATGCAGGTTTCTCCTACTTAGGTTTATCCTCTTTGTAAGAGGTGGGAGGCTCGATATATACATGAGGCTAAATTTGGAAAAGTGCATGTATAGATCTGAAGAGCTCATCAATACCTTTTCAATCTTGCAAGAGATGAATATTGGATAAAAAGGAAGAAATTTATGAGATTGGAGGTCAAAATGGGTAATCTAGTCTTCAATAAATAAAAAAGCACCTACAAAAAATATTGAAAAATAATATATATCACTATGAAGTGCTCAAAATCAACTTTCCAATGACTATATGAAGTTAAAAATTTGATCTCGTGGAAAAGAGTTATGGCTCCTAGAAAAAATAGATCCCTTGGCAAGGAAAAACTAAGAATTAGGTACTATTTTGGTAGTTGGATGGTAGAACCACTCATATAGGTGATGAAACTAGGTGACATGGGTGATCCCACAATACTAGTTTACAATTTTTGGCCAAACTCGACACTGAAATAATTTTTTCTAACTAAATCTTCACTTTCGGGCACCTATAGCGGCTAAACTGTGAGGAATTTGAAGATGATGCAAATTAGTGATTTGTGACATTTTGTCTATAGATTCTAAATATATATATTTAAGAAAAAATTGGAATCAGATTTCACTTCTTTTTCCATCTCCTTCGATAACTAGTTTTTTTTAGTAAACAACATTTTTAAGGAGTGATGCTCACCATATATAGCATAAATTTTTTCCATGAAGGATAAATTCTATTTTTTTTAAATTTAGATTTGTAACTACGATATCTAGCCCTTTCATTTTGGTTCATAGTGTTTTATTGAATATTTTTTCCTTAATCAAGTTTCGAAGTCAAACCAATTACAATTCAAACATAGGCGGACCGTATACACCATAACTTTTATTGTATGTATCAAAACTCTTTTTTTTTTACTTGATCAAGGACATCAATACCTAACCCGCACATATTTTTCAAATTTTTTTTTTGATAATTTGCTATTTTTCCACATGTGCAAAATAGAGAGCTTGATTTTCAGTGAAAAACCTATGTTTAATCAAACTAAAAAAACAAATACATAATAAAACCAAAACATATTAAAATTATATTCATTGGATAGCTCGTTTTAAGGACTACCATCATCCAGTTGGGTTTGTGAAGTCTCCTCCATTTTCATTCTCAACCCAAGCTTCGAAGGGAAAAATTATGGAGTTTTTTGGTGCTAGAGGGGAAGAATGGGGGAAAAGGGGGGTTCACTAGGGGTTCGCTCGAACTAGTGTTCATTCATACCCCCTTTCCACAAGCTTTTTTTTCAAGAAATGTGGGACCCAACATTAAAGGGGTTCGCTCGAAGGGGGGTTCTATTGAACCCCATTTGGGTTTACTCAAACCAAAAGTTCGTTCGAACCCCAAAAAACCAATTTTTTTTGCAGGGGGTCATTTTTTGCAACTTTTCCTTCCTCATTGGAATTGTAAACCACTTTTGTGAGTTTACCCACATTGTGCTACTAGGGTGATAAAATTTCTCTAAGCCACTAGAGTGGCTAGTTAGACAAAAGTATTAACATAACAACATTCTAGGGGTGGCAAGATCTACATCACATGTTGTGGATAAGCCTCTCTTAGTAGATCAAGACTAAGGGTTGCAACTCCCTATGACTAGGGGCTACAAACCTATGCCAAGTTAGTAATTATTATTTTTATTAATAAAATTGTAGACCTATACCTCCACCAAATAAAGCTTGATATAGAGATTATGCCAATGCTAAAAAATAATATTTTGTCAACTCTACATCGTACCCCTTCTAACGATTGATGTGCCATATGGTATGGAAATGCATGGACCATATGGATCCATACTCTAATGATTATATATAATTATACAAATAGTTTTTCTAATATTTTCTTCAAACCCCCAAAAATGGGAATTTTTTAAATCCAAAATATAGAGTGTCATATATGAAAATATGTGTTTTGAGCCTTATAGACTCAATGGTGAGGTCCTTTTTACCCAAAAATGCATCAAAAAAAAAAATCTTTCTTGAATCACCCTTAGATCTAAAAAGAGATTTATCAACTTGAAGCTCTAATACCATGTAAGATTCACATAAGGACTCAAGCTCTTCAGTTCACCTACCAAACTAGAAATAACCTTCCTTAAGAGAGTAGCAAGAGAATAAATTACTTGATTATGGATGTAAAATAATGATACAATGATCAAATATATTAATGACACTTCATAATATACACATGATTCCTTGCTTATATGGGGAAGGCAAGAGGATAAGTGAACATAGGATTGTGACATGTGTCACAATCATATGATGTGAGATAAAAAGAGACAAGGATTGTAAGTGAACTTAACTAACAAATGTGAATAGGACCTAGGAGGCAAACCAATTAGGTAAGATCCCTATTCACACTAACATTAGGAAGGGGATATTTAGACCACACCTAAGCCCAAGGGTAGGTTTTATACTAGGGGTTATCAAGCAAGGAGAAGCCATACACGACATTGTAGGAATTGTTCAAATATAAGGAAAATTCCATACTAGAAATAATAAAAAAGTATAGAGTTTAATTTGATTACGATATGATTAAGCCAATCGACATATCAATGAAATGATGAAGAAGCAATATAAAAAATTCAACAAACTCATAAAATGCAAGCCATTATAGTAGACATACATTGAGAAAACCTTGCAAGAAAAATTCCACCCTAAAGAGACATAATCTTGTATTATTTTCAAAAGATGAAGTACAATAATACAATCTACTTATCCCTCTAGCATTAGTTTGATTGCATAATAATACCTACATAAAATTATACGACCCACTATCCTATGCCTTTGACATATGAAAGTTAGAAAGAAGAAACCATCAAGTGGTATCCAAAACCAAAAGCTGCAGAAAAAATCCACCACCCCTATGGTCATGGTCAAGCATCTCAAAATAGTATGCAAATCCTCTTACACACACCTTATGTATTATAGATGTCATAGATTTGGTCATATTGTCAAATTGACAAATATCCCAATCGTAGATGTTCCATGTGGGCACTGATTGCCTTGCCATAGAACCAAATATGAAAGGTATTCCAACCTAAAATAGTGATTGATTCTTTGTAACCTCCCTATTCAATATATTTTACACAAAATCTCAAGCATCCCTAAGAATGAACCAATAATAAATAAATCCCCTCCTTTATATGGTCATCCAACATGACCCCATTCCATTAATTTGGAGACTAGACACTATTTATCATTTAAATAATTAAATTATAATTACAAGACTTTGACTTTCAAAGTGAATGATACATCTAGTCTGAACAAAATCCCTCTAGAGTGGTAACCCAAATCAAATAATCATCTTTGACTAATTGACACACATGTAAGCCTTTTAACATGTTGAGTAAGCTACTAGCTTATTGTATGATCTCAATATTGACAAGGATAGGGTTTAGACCTCTCTAAACCTTGACCAACCATTATACACTAGATAATATTGACTTCTCACCCAAGATCTCACATAATGGGTGGAGGAAATACATTGGGGCCAAAGGGCAGTCCATTAGCCAATTGTCTTTCCATAATAACACTTTCTTTCCATTACTCACATTTCATTTAATTCCTTTCTAAAATAGCTTTCTTCCCTTGATCAAACCATTCCAACAACTAGAACCATAGGGGAAGGAGTTAATATAAAAAAGAGAAACATAGTCATTATTTTTCAAGCACTTAGCCTTCACAATGCTAGTCTATTCTCTTCTTTGTGAAATCTCCATCCAATTAACTAGGAGAGCTAGATTAAATAATCTTAGCCTTCTAAAACCCCTAACCCCAACTTCTTACCATGCACAATTTGAAAATGAACATAAAAAAAAGACAACTTTACTAAATAGATTTCAATAATTAAAGCTTTCTTGCTTGACTTAACAATCTTTCTTTCCATCTACGATTCTTTTGAACATTGCCTAGAATAAAATTCCAATAAGACTCCAAGCTCTTAACATTTGAATAAAAGGCAGCCTACATAAGAGGGAGGGAGTTCTTTACGATAAAACTTGAAAATGCAAGAAATCCTTTTTTTTAATCTTAAAAAACAAGCTATTTTGATCTATAATAACCCTTTGCGTAGAGGCCTTTTTGTAATTAATCAACAAATTCTTTACCCCAATTCAATAATTGAGTTTTAAAAAGCTACCTTTATAAGGGTATGGTCCCATGGAGGGGGGCTTCCTAAAAAAATTCAGTAGGTGTGCTTAGATTTTTTAGGAATATTTTAAGACTAGTGGTCCCATGAATTCAATTTTGCACTTCAGCTTAAAAGTTTGAGCTCCAAAATTTAAGGATAGAACTGAAGTATTTTTGGTAAAAATTAATAAATAAATAAAAATTCTCTCATTTTTTTTTTCTTTTAGGAATTTAAAATTTTAAGTGATAGACAAGTGGCAAAATACTTTCTAAAAAATTCCTAAGCTGTAGGGGCAATTTCTAGCTCCACCTCAATTTCATCCGCTGAAAGATTTATTTCTAAAAGGTAGAAAGATTCTAATTAATCCCCTAGCACAATTTTTTTTCTTCATAAGACCACTTGATCCATGAAAATAGAAGCCCAAAAGCCCAAACCTCATGGGACCATAACTGCCCGGACAGCCCAAGGGCAATTTGGAATAGCAGGCGTCCCAAGGGCGAAAACATTTTTAATCAAAGATAGAAGACGAGTTTTGGACTAAACTATTATCCCACCTTATCTCGAATGGAGGACTTATTTTAGCCCCTGCCGAGGTTGATTCTATTGAGGTTTTCCAAATTTTTTCATTCGCAATTTTTTTTTTTGCTTCAGTATACATTCCATCTCATACAATGGTGTTGGTTTTGGCAATGCCTGATTTTGGTGTTTCGTCAATTAGATTTCAAACAGTGTCCCTTGTTTTCTCAAACCGCTCATTCATAATATCATGCAATGCTGTACCCAGAAAGCAGTTGCAGTCACAGCCTCAAAGAGAACAAGTAAATGAAAAGATAGAGCGGCGCTATAATGCCATGAAACAAATGTTAATGAAGGAGTGTGGGTTTTCTTCCGCGCAACTCACGGCAATGATAAATAAGGAGCCCTCTGTTTTCAGAACAAAAACTACTGAGAGAGCCCAAGAGGCAGTCGATCTATTTAAAGACTCGGGATTCACTCTCGAACAATTGAGGAATACAATTCGCAGAAATCCATCTGTACTTACACGCAATGCTCATGAGCAGCTGAAGCCTAAGATTGTATTTTTCAGGACATTAGGCTTAGATGAAAAAGAAGTGGGCTATATTATATCCCACCAACCAAGAGTTCTTGGTCTCAATTTGGGCAAAAGTATAAGTCCTAAGATCTCATTACTTCTCAATTTTTTTGGGTCAAAGGCTGTTTTATATCGTGCTCTCAGGAGGGCACCTGGTATTGTTGTCTATGATATTGAAATGCTGAAAACTAAATTGAAGTTTATGGAAAACATGGGTCTCTCAAAAAATGAGGTCACGGAACTTCTTTTAAAGGATCCTAGGTTCCTTTGTTCATCTGTGGACAAGATACAGATGAACATAGATTTCTTGACAAAAACTGCAAGGCTTCCCCCAAGAATTGTGGTTAAATATCCCACATTATTAAACTTCAGCGTGGAGAACAGAATGAAGCCGCGCTATAAGGTGTTTGAACATCTAAAGTCATTGTCATCTTCTCAGCGTCCTCCTATCAGTTTCATTACCTTGCTGTGTATGAGTGAGGATAATTTCAATGAAAAGTTTTTAGAGGGCAGGCCCGAGATCAGAAGTATATATGGAAAGTAAAAGGGCATGTCTGTTAGTGTTGAAATGCCCTGAAGGTCTGTTAGCTCTCCAATGCTAGTCATTTGAGAAAGGGGGCTTGAGTGAGTTAGTAGATTGACCATAAAGCTGTGACTTTCGCTACCTTCATCCAAGTTCAAGCCTCATTCATAGCCATTCTTGGAGCTGTTGGCCTGCCTCCAATGAGGCAAACGGACGCTCCAGTTAGCAAATAAAGGTCCTGCCTCCTATGAGGCAGATGAAACTCCAGTTTCCAAATGTAGGAAGGCTGCTGGGACGGCTCTGCAATTTATCAAATGTAGCATTTTCTATTTGAAGGTAACGATTTCTAGGGGGAGAAAGTCTGGTTGTTATCAGAAGAATTTGTCTATATCCTCTAAATTTGCAATTCTCTTGCACATGTTATTATTTTTCCTATTATCGTGAAGAATTTTGTAATTGTTGTCGTTAATTTCGCATTGAAGTTAAGCTGGGCAAAGATATCAGATTTGTAGTCATGAATCAAGTACAAATATGGTAGTGTTATAAAGGGTTCTTTACATCCAATGTACAAACTGTTTAATGTTTCTTGAAGATTTAACTATTTTGATATTCAATCCCTATTGTCATGCTCAAGTTTTAGAATTGAATGGTCATTTCTTTAAGTTTTACAAATATTTGTTCTACAATATAATACGCTTACCAGGTTGAAGCAATATTATTTTTTGAAAAGAACCGGTTAGGACATTGACATTAGTGTCACTCAAACGAAGAGGGGGATTTCACTTCGTATGGTTCATACAGCTTACAGAAACATATATTTAAGCTTGGATTTCTATTTCTATTTGACTTGTTTCCACCCTACATGAAACCAAAAGGTTAATTTGTTGTTGAGAGAGACAGCTTCATATGTGATGCTAAGTGAGCAACTGCAACCTACTGACACTTTATTTGATTGTGCCCAATTGTGCTTGAATCCTAGCCCCCTTTATGTATTTTGGCTTTATTTTCCCCTTGTTGGGTCCCAAAATCTTTGTTCCACTTCTTAGAATGAACTTCCACTTACAAGGCTAGGGTTGTTGTCATGCAAGTGAAATCAGCTCATCAACAGATTGTGTAGGGTTGAAGGCCAATTCTACGAGAGTGGGTTATCTCTCCTATGCTTTGAGTTCAACTTAGACTCAGGAGGGTGTTCCTAGGGGTATATCTTAATAAGTATTTAAATCAAACAAATGTACAACTAAAAAGTAAAAACGGGTGCAACCAAACCCAATTGCAATCTGAACCCCAAATGTTGTCACTAGGTCAAGAGAGACTAGTTGAATAAAACCCCTATGTAGTTGATATGATTGTGCAAGCATGACCCATATGAAATATATCTATTGAATGTTCACCTAAGAATAATTCCCTAGTTATATTGACATTCATGGATGCATAGGAAGGATTCATTTCTTACTTAAATAACTGATTAATGCTTTGTAGAATGATGTGAGATTGGTCAGGTGGACCAAAGATTGGTGCGTATCTGATTGGGCTATAGAGTCACAGATAGCAGGAAAGAAAACAATGAAAAGCAACATAGAAGAGTCGATCTAGGTGCATGTGCCATCAAATTACAAGTATCATACACAAAGCATACTTATTGATCCAAAACTAAATTGCATTGATCCATATGTATTGAATAGATGATTGTTACAATGCTTGTAATATTTTAAAAAGTTGTCACATTCCTAAATGCCGAATACAATCATGTCAGCAAATGTGACAAGAGAAAATCCTTACCTAGAGAGATAGAAATAGTCTGGAGACATTCTCTACATAATACATGTAGTGTTTTATCCTACAATTGCTTCATTACTTCATTGCCTTTAAGAAATTGGACATGGCTTGATTAAAGCCCTAAATAAACCTTTCACTTGTGTAGTCTTTGGTCACCACTAGGAAAGCCATCATTTTTCTCAAAATGATCCAAAATCAGCTTTATTAGCAAAAGGATGCCAAACCCTAATCCACGGTGTTGTAGCAATGCCAGATCCGCGACTAAAGATGAATCCCACCCAAAGTAGGTGCCTCAAATTGAAAGATGGGTTAGGCATTATTTTTGGTAGTTGGGAGAGTGTTGGCAATCATTGAGGGTAGTTGGGAGAGCTACCGCATTAATGCGGGTGGATGAAGCGTAAAGCATCTTTCCGCTTCACTTGGCACCAAAACAATTTGAAATGTCACCTTTGAAACATCATGGGTCTCCCAAAACAATCACATGTCCATGCTTGCATATTCTCCTTTCTTCTGAGCACCTATCAACATTTAATGTCGGCCACAAAACTAGTTTCGGAAACCTTGTCAAGCTCCAATAGGGTTGTGAGAACCTTGTCGGACCTTGATAGAGGTTTCAAAACCTCCTCAAAATTCCAACAAACAAAAGGATACTCCATTTAACACTTAGACAAATAGAACCTAGGGAAAAATACTTACAAACATCCTCAACTATTCCTCTTGCAGGCATCGTGAGAATCTAGATCCTCAGGCAAACAGTCAAAATTTTGAACTCCATTGCTTAAGCAAAGTAGGCAGCTCCAATAATTCTTCATCTAGGTCCATGAGATGGTAAACATGAATTTCATACCTCTCAACTATTCCATAAGGCCCAAGCCATAAGGGGTTGAACTTCCCATGTTCTCCCTTATCTTTTGACTTGTTGTTCCACAAAAGAACCATGCCACCAACTTGAAACTCTCATGGTGACATCTTTTTATCATGCAAATGCTTCATAATCTGCTTGTGCTGCATGTTTCTATCTTGTGCCGTCCTCATTGCTAATCCAATTTAGTCAATGCCATGACCCTTAGGGATATTGCATGACATTGATCATCATCAATATCCTGCAATAGCTAATACACAAGCAACATTAAACTAATAGGTGTTCTAGCCTCTACTCCATAAACCAACTCAAATGGGCTACGTCCAATAGTTTGCCTGAAAGTGACTCTATCAACCCAAAGAATGTACTTGAGTCTATCATCCCACTTCATCTTATTTTGATCCAAAATTCTCTTAATGATTTTCATCTTATTACTTGATTTGGCCTATCCATTATTTTGTGGATGGTAAGGGGATGAATGCACTAAGTTTATACCAAAATTAGAACGTTTTATCTGCATGGTTTGAGACTTGAAAAACATGCTATTATCAACAAGGATCTTGCCTAGAACTCCAAACCTGGTTATTGTGTTGCCAATTGAAAATTCTACTACCATATTTGACGTTGCATTGCGGGGAGGAATTGCTTCAACCCACTTGGTGATATAGTTTGTGGCCACAAGGATCCACTTGTATCCATTATTGGATTTCTCTTGTATTTCTCCAATAAAATCAATTCTTGATTGCTGAAAAGGTGCCTCAACTATGAGAGGCAGCATGGGAAGCACACTAGCAAACTTCAGCTTCCCTGAAAATCTTTGGCAATTATCACATTTTAATATCATCTGTGCAACATCTTTGAACAATGTGGGCCATCAAAAACCGGGCCTTAGAATTTTATTCGTTGTGATCTTGGCCTTGAATTGTTCACCACATATGCCATGGTGAAATTCCTTCATCACTTTCTCAGCTTGCTCATTGTCCAGGCATCAAAGAAAAACTCCTTCATGATTTCTCCACATCAGTTCACCCGAGACCAACACATACCTTTGTGACTGTAGCTTGAGAGTCCTCCTTTGGTTATCATCCATGGATGGCGGAGAATTTATATTCACCAAATAAAAGATTACATCCTTGTTTAAATTTACATAAGGCAGCAACATCCTTTGTGTTTAGTTCATTTATCTCCGCTGCCCCCAAGTTGGAATTACCCATCAACTTGGCTAGGGTTTGGTCTCTAACAAGAGCTTGGTAGTTTGTATCTCCATATCATACTCCTGGATCTTATTTATCCGACAACATCTTTTACTTGAAGCTACCTGTTGCATAAAAATGCCCTTATAGTGTGGCACATATGCTACAATTTTAGCACCCACGAGATATTCCCTGAAGTTTTTTAATAGACTTGACTAATGCATAAGCATGCTTTTCTATTGTTGAGTATTTCAGCTCAGCAACTTGCAATAACTTATTGAAGAAAGATACCGGTTGCTCATATCCATGTTGTTTGTTCTTTTGTAGTGTTAGTGAACGGATTGGCCCTTATTGAAAAGCATCATTTATCAACTCCATAACCCAAAAAATAAGGTCAATGTTACTAACAGCAAGGGAAGCTCACAATTGCATTTGTGACTTTCCTTTGAATTTTTATCGAGGTACAACTCCCTCAAAGACTACAATTAACCATTACAAGATATGTTTTTAACCAAAAAGTGGGAAAGGTGAAGTAGCACTGACTTATAACAATGAAATCAATGCAATGAACCAAATAACTACAATTTTCCTGGCGCAAAGACCAGAAACATCATAGCAAACATAATAGATTTCTTAATGAACCGATTCTCTTCAATTCCAAAAAAAAGTAAATATAATAACACCAAGTATTGTTTTAGCCAATAGACTAAATCAGTATAAATATCACATTCACAATTCAAAGTTCACAGACGATGAAAAATCTGAAATTAAAGTTCAGTTCAAAATTGTTCCTCCTTCATTCTATTACATCAAAGTGCAATCTAAAAGAATTCAGACCCTTCCTATGTCCTCAGATTACAAATTTATAATCCCCTAATCTTGAATCTTGGCCGTTAATGTAACGATTGTCATATCAAATGATGGTTTCGTGAAACTACCTCCCCAATTCAAAGGAACTAATACACAAAGAACATTTATGACTATTTTTAAATTAGTCATAATTACATTCCTTTCTCCAACTTGATTTTGGCAGGCAGTCGAAACGCTCTTGTTTGTATGCTAGCCCCGTGGCCTATTGTACGTGTAAGTGGTATGCAATTCCCAGAATTTTGCATTTAATAAATATATCTCCCTGCAATTATATTCGTGTGAACCATCTCAACAAAGAAGGCAACTTAGATTTCAGCTAGTTGAACTCAAAGATTTAATGCAACAATGTCACATCGACAACCCTCTTCATTAAATTCCCAAGCAAAATTACTGTCCTCATGATCATTAACCATTCCCAAGAAAATCTTCGGCATAAATCACCTACCACACCCTTTCACTTCTATAAATCCCAAGGTAATGACCTTATTTTTCACCATTTAGATTTCATTGTTCAGCGATGGCAAGCATGGAGAGTGATGCCTCCTCAAAGAGTGATTTTATCACAATTGAGGATGTGGAGTGCAATCAATTATGGAGGTTGATGGCAGATCAGCTGAGAGACATCTTTCTGGTTCACAGTGATGTTGAAGAAGACGTACTCAGGAAGATTATGGGAGAAGATATCCTGAGTCGTGTTCATGTGCACAATGCTGAGCTTCTGGAGTGCTTTATATATAATGTAATTCGTACCTCTGGCAAGCGAGACTGGGGAGTAAGAGTTGTGGAGCACCTGGTTTGGCCAGAGTAGCAGATGAAGGTGAGAACGGCCATAAGAGGATTGAACACATTTCCAAGGACTGGTCTAGTGGGTGACACTATCTGCATTGCAACGACACTTCACCATGACCTCATTGAAGAAGCAGTAGCCCTCCTTCGTGCTGGACTCGAGCGGAATGATATGGGACTGTTTGCCCATTTTGTGCAGTCCAACATAAATTTGTTCTCACCAGCCCAAATTGAGTGCATACAAGAAGTGGTGGAAGGGATTCGCATCCTTATCTTTGTTCTCTGTGTTTAAAAAGATGTATTGAAATCACCCATTTTTGAATGTAAACGCGATCAATGTAATGTCACATATATATGAATAAAATTTTGTATTTCGACTATCTGCGTTTATTTCTTTCGTGTATGTATTTTTCCTTTTCTTGCAATTGTAATGGGTTTTGGTTTGTGTGGCTCTGCAACTTTATATCTCCATTGAATGTTATGAATGGTTTTCCTTTCAACATAGTTGTTCACAGCTCAAAGAGAACCGCTTTTAAAATAATATCGGGCTCCGGACAAGTTTTGAGTACGTTGCCGGCGTCCACTAAGGTTATGAAAACTTCAGCTTTTACTTCTTTTCATTCTTTCTTTTAAAAGCTTAACTTTCTCACGCCAACACTTTAATTAGTGGCCGGTCATTGAGGAGGTTTTCGAAACCTTGTCGGGGACTGAAAAAGGTTTCAAAACCTTTCGAAAGGGTCGACAAAAACAAACTTTTCTTCAACTTTCTTCGCATAAGTGGTTCTTGGAGTGGTTATAGAAACTTCGTCGAAAGCCGACAATGCTTCAAAAACTCAGATTAGAAAAACAAACTCTTAACATTTTCACAAAGATATCAGTCCAAAAGGTAGTTATCATAACCTTGTTAGACTCCGACATGGTTTATGAAACCTAGGGTAAGGCCACAACTTATACTTAGAAAATTTTGGATGAGCCCACATGAATTGAGGACAGTGACCAGAATTGTGGTAACATGTAGCAATACAACAATGACGGTATAAAAGGATGTGAAAGAAAGAAAAGGCCTAGAGTAATTTGGGCTTACTAGAATGGGGGCACTTAAAATTGCCTATTTGATATCCTTGAAGGATTCAATTAGGTCTGCACTCCATTCAATTGAATGTCCTTTTTTTAACATATTTGATATAGCTTTGGTTTTCTCAACCAAGTTAGGAACAAACCTCCTCACAAAATTGATTTTCTCAAAGAAGGATTGTATTCCTTTGATATATTTAGGTTGAGGGATAAGGCTAATGGCCTTGACTCTTTTGAGATCTATTCTCACCCTCTCCTTCCTCAACACCAAATTTACACTTCTTGGGATTTAAAGAAATCTTGTACTCTTAGCATCTTTCGAAAATTAATTCAAGGTGTTTGCAATGCTCACCTCTTTCTTTTGAAGATGCAATTAAGTCATCTTGGTATACTACCACGATCCAATCAATGAGACTAGAAAAAGCCACATCCATTGTTCTTTGAAAAGTTGATCCTGCATTCTTCAATCCAAAAGGTATCTTTATATAAACATATGTTCCTCATGGAGTAGCGAATGCCATTTTATGTTGCTTTGATTCTTTAACAACCACTTGGTTGTGGCTTGAAAAACTATTCATCATAGACATTAATTTTGATCTAGTTACTTGCTACAACAAGTGGTCCATGCTTGGAAGGGGGTAATTATCCTTGAGAGATTTAAGATTGAGATTTCAAAAATCAACACAACCTTATCTCTCTGTTCTTTTCTTATCGGGACAAGATTAGACACCCACTTAAAGTGTCTAATAGCTTTGATGATTCTAGCCTCCTTCAATTTCATCAATTCCTTTTGCATTTGGGGAGCCAAGGGAAGGATGTATGCCTTTGCTTCTGCCTAAATGGCGTAGCATCAAGTTGAAGTGGGATAGTATGTTGAAACAAATCTTCCCTATATGCTTGTAGGTCTTCATATGACCAAGCAAAACATTTTTGGAATTTTCTTGCTAGGGAAATCAGCATTTGCCTCTCATGAGGTTTCAACTTCTTACCAATGTTCCTAGGTTCACTCCCTCAACATCATCCTCATGAGTTGATTTGTTTTTCTTTCTATGTGCGATCTCCACAATAATTTTTTTTTCTAAGGAAACTAACCGTTTGGGAATGGCGTTCATTTTCAACTGTACCACCTCATTCCCAAAAAAGTTCTTTTTTGCATTTTCTATTTCAACCATTGGTTACCAATCAATGAGTTGATTATCAAATTCATTCATACCATTCAAGAACTTGTAGATTTTTTGCTTGTTATCAAACACTTGCTAGCTGCATGTGTTGTTGGGTGTGGTGGGTCTTGCTAAGACTTCAATGTTTCGTTGTAATAAAGGAAGTCTGCATTCAGGTCATATCTTGATGCTGCAAATGCAAGAGCATTAGCTTCAATATTTTCATTGCTATCCAGCCATTCAATACCAATGGTGTCAAACAATATCATGCTATCCCAAACAGCATTTCTGTGCATTTTGAGCTTCTTTTCTTTAGTTGTTTACGTGCCTCTCACTTGCTACACTATAGTCTCTGAGTCTCCATGAATTTTAAGACATCTGTCTCCATACTTACGAGTGACATTCAATCCTACCAACAAGGCTTCATATTCAACAATGTTGTTAGTGCACTAAAAGATCAACCTGAAAGAAAATTCATACCTTATTTTATCTGGAGAAAATAAAATAATGGCTGCACCATTACCCTCTCTTGAGCAAGCACCATCGAAGAACATGGTCCAAAGACCATCACTCAGTGCCTTATCAACATTTAGTGGAGTAAGGGTAGTCTTGTCAACTTCAAATTCATCATAAAAACCCATGATATGATCGATACTAGTATCAAATAGGTTTACATGATTGGGAGACTTATACCTGTCTTCAATGTTATCCAGGAATTGTTGCTCCCTATGCAACTTCACATTCTCACCATGCAAAGGAATTGTTGCATATGACAAATCCATTTGTATGCTTCCACCAATAGAAGCTGCCCATTTTTTAGATATAGCATTCCCCACTTAGGAGGACAATCTACCACTATTATGTCCATCATAAATACTTTGTCTTGGTAAGCACCCAATTGGACCTTTACATTGCTAACCAATCCAATGAAATTCACCTCTCTAGAGTCAATGGCAAAACATTTGCCATAAGACTTGGACACTTGTAACCCAAGATTGTTAATTACTTGAAGTGGCATGACATTACTAGACACACCAGAATCAAGCATGCAATTGTGGAGCAGCCACCCATTGATGATCAACCTGGTATAGAAAGGGTTCACAATTGGCTGGCTGTTCACAATTGAAGCATGAAGGTATACTTCGACAATATCCTCCTTATCCAACTTTCCTTCTTCATTTGGGGTGCTAGTTAGTTGTTCAGGCATAGCAACTGAAATGAAAGATAAAGCGCTTGCCCTATTCTCTAGAATCCTAAGAGACTCAAACAAAGGTATGGTCACCCGATGCTATGTTCACCTCATTTGCATTTGGAATGCAGGGTCTCACTTGATTTGAAGAGGAAACGACTGCATTATCTCTTACCTCATTTCTAGCTCGAACATCTGCAAGCAGGTAGTTTGATGACCTCTCTTTATCCTTTTTGGATTCCTTCGCATCACCGACCTTTTCCCTAGGGACAATAGTATGACTTGTTTGCACATGCTGTTTTTGGACCTTGGACACGTATTTCTTCTTTACTTGTTGCTGCTTTAGACTTTTTCTTTTATCGACAACCTTCTTAGCTGAGGTATTCTATTTGTCATCAACATTTATTTTTTGCTTACCGACATCAACCCTCAGGATTGCTACATCCGACTTAGGAGCTCGCTGCCCCTGCACTGGGACAGTTCTATTTCTTAGCTGATAACCATTCTGGGCCTGCATGATTGCTGCATTAGTAACGGATTTTATGTCCTCATTTGATGACCTTGTCCTCTTATATCTTTGTTGCATAAGACATTTCAAATGCTCAAAGTCATGAGCTGGCAATTGGTAAAACTTGGTCACTCAATCTAGAGCTGCTATGATGCATTGTATTCTTTTCTTGCTCATAAACCAATTCATCGAATTGGTCAATGTTGTTCTCATAGTACTCACCACCACCCTCTTCATTTGAGAATTCCTCATTTCTGCTTAAAGAGAGTGCAATAGCACAATTTAGGGGATCATGAGGGAGAAAACATGAATCACACCATATATTATCCTCTTGATAATTCACAAGATCCCTCCTAAGAGGATCCAGTGTGTCCTCATGTTGCCGAAAGTTCACATGTTTTGGGGCACCCCTTTTGTCATCTTGTTGTGGTCTTTTTGGACCAATCAGTGTCGTATGGCTTATTGTGCAATCGTTTCCCTTCATTGAAATGTGTGGATGCACCATGAGATGGCAACCTCTTCTCAATTCATGCCACCTTATAGGACAAACCTTTCATGGCTCCCATTAGTTTATCCAACTTATCTTCAGTTGAGAGAGGTTTATTCATAACAACTCTATTTGGTTGTGACAACTTCACGTTAGCTATTTTTAATTGTTTACCAGATGCCCTCATATTGCTCTCAATGTTTTTAATAGTTGCATACGCTTCTCTAAGCATTTGAGGATTTTTATCTCTTAAGAAATACCCTATCTTAGAATCAAAAGCACTGCAATACAATATAAGACACATATATTCATTAGGTTTGAGGTGCTGGAGTACCTTTCTTATAGTGAGAATGAATTGACTGTTGAATCTTTTATAGTCTAGTTGATGCTCTTTTTTATGGCGGTGAGCTCATGGATAGTGAATTTTGGGTCAATCCTATCCCTATACTGCATTCTGAACGCATCCATGAATTCCTCTCAAGAAGAAATGCTATTGTCAGGAAGATTTCTGAACCACTCTCTAGCACTCTTCTCCAAAGAATGCACAAATAGCTTCATCATCACATTCTCATCTTCAATTTCATACTCCTCAATGATGTTGATGAAAAACCTTAGGTGCTCCTCCCCTATTATTGCATTGCTGCTTTGAAATTTCAGAATCTTCACCTTGATATCCTTTGGGATTGGATCTGGGTAGTTGGGAATGCCAAAGAAGGCATGTTGCCTATAATTTTCAGCACCTAAAGGCTGCTAGAATGGTGCAAACCTTTGAGCTTGTCTCTTGGGGTTGTTCCCCACATTTTGTCCTATGTGATGTTGAGTAGCTCGAGCACAAGCCTGAATGAGTTGATTGATTTCAGCTTGAAGAGCTTGTCTTCTCCACTTGACCTGATCAATCAGTTCCAATTCTTCATCCAGAATTTTGTTTGTTTCATTCTGTATTTGCTGATCAACATCATGGAAAGTCTGATCAAACTGGGATTTCTGGGAACTAGTAGGTGAAGGTTGTTGCTGGTCAACCTGGTGGGCACCTACATCTTGGTTAGGCATGCCATATCTTCTAGATATCTGTATCTTCAAATTGACCCATACCTGTTCTACCCATCACAACATTGCTTCTTCTCACATCATATTCATCAACATTTATCTATCTCCTTTTGAGTAGCTAATTTGTTGATACATCAAAAGTATATTGATATTGGTCTCTTAGGTCAACAACAACATTGTCTCTAACTTACTTGCTCTTGGTTTGTAATGTCCCTTACCCGGTTTGCCCTAGAATTCGCTTGTAGATTAGGTTTAGGGGTTCTTCTTTTCAAATAAATGTTCTCTTTAATGAAATGATCTTGGATTGAAATCTGCATTCACCAATTTAATAACATTTCCACATACACATATATCTGTTAGCAATAATATCTAGATATCCAAAATATAAACATATTCACAAATGCAATTAAGAAGACATAAGAGGAGTGGCATGGGGAATTCGCCCTAAGCCCTTTGGTTCCGGCTAAAGAGGATGTGTTTCACAATCCTCCAGCCCAGGGACTTGCACTTGCTCTCTCCACACAGGACATCACCTCGGAAGACACTTAACTTATTGGGGACAGTCGGGGGAGCGCTAAGTAGTCTAGGCCTACCACCCCTCCATGGCCATAGCGGAATCTTAGGTGGAACCCCCACCCCTCCATGGCCCAACCCTCCATGGCCTTGGGACTAGTGGAACCTTAGGTGGACTTGCCACCCCTCCATGGCACATCTGCCTTGGGTCCTAGGGGCGGAACCTTAAGTGGGGTTTTTAGGCACCACTTCCCTCACACCCTACCTCCCAATAAGTAGCAAACACTCATGAAGACAATCTTTTAGCAATCAAATACATTCGCATTTATTACCGATTCTTTAAGTCAATATCAACATCATTATCATCATGTTAATACTCAAGAAAGCATTACACCAATAATTAGATTAGCAATATCTGTTTCTTATATTCAAAATATGTTAAATATTATTGCTAAGTGAATACATCACCTGATCTGCTGTGTCTTCCCATGTCTCTTTATTCCTTAATCGCCTTCCGTCAATTGATTGATCATAGTATAAAAACATATATAAATAAATATTAATTTATTCATTTTTATATTAAGATCGTAATTACTTAAAAGGCTCAATAATTGCTGCAAGCATCATTATTGCACAATCGTGAATATATATATATATATAATTGATTTTCTAATAAACATTTATTAGGGACTTATATATTTGTATATATATAGTTATGTGACTAGCAGATATTATTTATTAAATGTAACCACTGCTCATCAATCCAGATTGTGTTTATAAGTGCTGTTCTGACTGCAGATTTTCTTCTCCCTAATTTTTTTGTTTTCTCTCTTCTTGGAATATGACCTTTTATATCCCCCACGATGGGAAAAGTCATAACCCTTCATCCAGCTCTTCCCTTGCTAAGGGACACGTCCCTTTTTGCTGCCCCTTCAAACCACTCGATGCCTTGTGAATCTTTGATTCCCCCTTCTTTATTAATCATGAATCGTTGTCTTCTTTGCTTTATAGACTTTGTATATTAGTTAAATATTCCTTTGCATAAATGATCATTGCACTTTATAATATATTTGCTGCCCAGAATTAGGATCGCTGTGATCAGACTTTGCTTCCTAATTAATGATTTCTGCTGTAATATATATATTTTCTTATTTTCTTATTTTAATATATTTTATTTTTCTATTAGTTTTTAATATATTTTTTATAATATTTATAATATCATATATTATGATAATTGTAATTATAACAATGTTAAATTGCTAATATTTATTTTTAATATTTTTAATATGTATTTTATTTATTTATTTGCATAATAATTTTTTTATTATTATATATTTTACTGTTACAATTTCGGGGACATGACATGGTTGTTCTCACCAAAAGAACCAACTCCATCCTTCGTCTTCCATTTAGTACACCGATTCCTCATATTACTTGTATTACCTCTTTGTGTGTCCTATTCATTCCTTTGTCTTCTTTTATCCATGGCAATGGATTTTTTCTAAAACTGAATCCTTACAACAAAGTCGCGACTCTCTATATGGGAGATAAAATTTTCTTGAAAACAAACTTATTGTTGTACCCCAAAACAACAACTATAAATACACTGAGCTTTTCAAATCTGCAAATGATGTTTAGCTAACTTAACAATTGTTCCTTGACAATGACACCATTCTGTTGGTGTAAGTTAATGGGCTGCCATATTCAACACACAACAAAATGCAGATACTAAAACTTTTGTTATTTAGGTGTTCAAAATATTTCTAATCACTTAAAGACCTAGCAACGGTGCCATTTTGTTGAGTCCTAAAACTATTGCTCCACTTCCTAGAATAAAATTTCACTCACAAGGCCAGGGTTGTCATCATGCAAGTGAAATCAGCTCATCAACAAACCGTGGATGGTTGAAGGCCAACACTGCAAGAATGGGTTATCTCTCCTATGCTTAGAGCTCAACTTAGACTCAAGAGGATGTTACTAGGGGTATACCTTAATAGGTATTTAAATCGAACAAAATAGAAAACCAAACCCAATTGTGATCTTGATCCCAAATACTGTTGCTAGGTCAAGATAGACTAGCTGAATGAAATCCCTATATAGTTGTTATGACTGTGCAAGCATGCCCACATAAAATACATCTATTGAATGTTCACTTAAGAATAATTTTCTGGTTATATTGACAGTCATGGATGCACATGAAGGATTCATTTAGTTAAAATATTGATTGGTACTTTGTTTGAATGATATGAGATTGGTCAAGTGGACCCAAGATCGATGCCTATTTGATTGAGCTACAAAGTCATAGATAGTAGGAAGGAAAATAATGAAAGGAAAAATAGTAGAGTCGATCTAGGCACATGTGCCATCAAATTGCAAGTATTATACACAAAACATACTTAGTGATCCAAAATTGAATTACATTAATCTATATGAATTGAACAAATGATCATTATAATACTTGTAATATTTTAAAATGTTGTCACATTCTCAAATTCTCAATACAATCATGTCAGCAAATGTGACAAGAGAAAACCCTTATAATGGTGAAGATTTCCCTAGAGAGATACAAACAGTCTGGAGACATTTTCTGCATAATACATGTAGTGTTTTATCCTACAACTGCTTCATTGCTGCATTGCCTTTTTGAACTTGGACATGACGTGATTGAAGCAGGAGTTTTGTTGTATCCCCAATCCTCAACTTCTGACATTTCCCTTCATACACTTTTTCAGAGTCAAAGATGCGGGAATACTTCTAATGTAGTACTTTTGGCATGAGTTATTAAGTATCCCCAACTCTCGAACTTCAACATTTAATACTATATTATTTTATCGGGTTCATGAGTTTGGACCTATTCTTATTTACATGCCTCATGGAATGAATTCCTTGGTATCTCCAATACTCGACTTACTTCCCATATCCTTTTGGAGTTGGAGATGCAAGGATACCCTTATCTATTTTCTTTGAGCATAAAGTATGCCATATCCTCGATCCCTAATTTTGTTCAAGTGGTATGGGTGAGGTATCCTTGACCCCCGTTGTTTGAAACTTTGAAATTAAACAATTTGCACGATTTACTTCCACCTACCTCTTTGCATGTCCTAGGTCATCATTAATGACTAGATTTGATACTGCAACTAGTCCAAAAGGACTTTCTTGCTTAGAAACGATTGTCCATTTTAAGGGCGTGGATTCAAATCCACTTCAAGCGATAGAGGATGAGGAATGCCATGTCGCCATTAATGCGATGGTTACATTCCTGATGTGGATGGTTTCCACGCAAGCTTCAGGTTGCCTTTTCAGTAGATTTTGTGGGATCTAAGCTCATCTTACATGCTTCATCCATTGATTGCCATTTCCTTCTTAATTCACAAAGTGATAGGGCAATCAATAGAACACCATAAATGCCAATTCGTTTTCCAAAAAATGTCGGTCATTTCATGTTTCCCTACAATTGCAAGCCAAAGGAGCTTTTAGGGTTTCAACTTCTGCAATTTGTAAATTTTAAGGAGGTTAATATTGGAAATGATTCTTGTAATTGAATGTTTCTATGGTTTTATTTGTAATGGTCATTTATTCATAACTAAGAATGTTCAATTGCTTGATATTGTTACTCATGGTGTATGTGTATGCATAGCTCATATTCCTTTTTTATTTCAATTTGTTGTTCCTCATGGTATGCTTGGACTTTGTTACCCAAGGAATAGGCACTGATTCTAGAAGAAATTATCCACCATGCACCTAAACTGAAAATATCTTACACCAATAGAGTAGGATTAGGAAGTAGATTGTATGCACTTCATGACTCAGTGCTATAACCAAGAAAAACATATTTAGTGATCCATAGCAGTTATCATCCTAGAGAGTCATTTTGTGTATACCCACATCTTGCTCTCATGCTGTTATGTGCTTATCAGCTTAATAGAGGTTATTGCAGTAGGTTAGTCCTTAGTCTAGTGATAGCTTTGGGTCAAGTGTACACCAGGTACTACTGCATGAGTTTATCCACTTGTATATCTTCAGTTGTTTTTAATCCTATTTAGGTTACCTCTAGGGAAGTCCCTTGGGTCAAGTTGAGCTTGAAGGTCTTACCTGCCCTAGTAACTTGGTCTAGTGTTGTCTTGCCTAATCATAAGTTAGAGATTTGTTGCTTTGAGTTTGACACCCTTGGCACTCAAAGAATGGCTTGGCTCAAGGGATTTGAGACCTACAACTCTATGTTAGTGACATATTGATGTTGTTGCTAGGGATGTGAAATATTGTTTTCATATTGAAGACCTTGGTAATATTGTGAAGAGTATTGCTAATGTGGAGGTTGATGGCTTGCCAACATACACCGAAAAAATGGCATAGAAAGAGAATAGGAAAGTACATTCTTGTTTAGGATTTTGAAGTTTTAGTAGTTGTGCTAAAATTTGTCTCTTCCAAGTGAAGAGTGGCAACTTTGCTTCAGTCAAACCCAAAGCCGGTTAGTAAATCAAAATACTTGAACATGGAGAGAAGGCAGCCCAGGTACTAGAAAGAATAAGATGAAGCCTCAACTTGTGCATGAAGACAACATCTATCATGGAAAGCTCAAAATAATGGTAAGTCATTCAAACCCACCTATCTAGATTTAGAAGTAGGTACTTCTAGTAGAAATTGTTTATTCATTCATTCAAAAGATCAACACTTGTATGTTTTTGAAGATTTAGATGGTAGCATAATAAAAAAACATTGCCAAATGCATAGGTCTGATTATGATATAATAAAGTATTATATGATTGTTGGTAGAAGAGATTGGGATAAATACTATGATGCACATCCTTTTCACTAGTATCCCACTTTTCCCAACAATCATATAGTAATGAAGATGAACTATATGAACTTCTAAATCACCTCAGAAAGGAGGCACAAAAAAAAAATGGCAATAGTTTAATTGCAGGAGGCTCAACTAGAAAGAAACCAAATGCATCTTGGTAGGATGAATGGGGATATATCCTACAATGTACAAAATTTTGGCATGAGAAATCAGGATGTGGAAACATGTTGCTGGCCAATATCGTATTCCTCCCAAGATGTCATATCAAGAAGTTCAACAGAAAGAAGTTGTATCACCTTGAACAAGAACTACTTCTTGTAGAGCTGGAATTGCAAAAAACTCAACTTGCTGCCCCCAAGAATCCAAATGCCCTCTTAATGAGTAGAGATGAAAAAGATTATACCGAGCACTATGAAGATGATTGGTACAATGCATCAGGATATGACTCCATGGAAGAAGAAGATGAATATATTGACTATGTTGCAGCTGATCCAAGTTTTCAATTAGATATAGTGTTGATGTAGATCAATATGAGTTGCCTGCTCACAATATCGAACATTTAAGGGAACTCATCCAACCACCATGTGAGAACAAAGCAGCCCATGCAGATGCAATAGTAGTGCAAGTACAAGATGGATATCAGCAAAGGAAAGACATGTGCCTGCACAATAGAGTGATATTGCTACTAGACTAGACAAAAATTCTATATACAATAGTAAGAAGAAACAAAGAGCAAAGGATAAGGTGAGGAACAATAGTGCTACAAAGGCGATATTCAATGAGCGCTTTTTTTCTGGATTTCACTGTGTAGTTTATTTCCATCAATGTTTCGGATCACACTTCATGATCCATCATCAGGATGAAGAGAGTGCTATAGGAAGGGAAACTCCACACTTAGAACATAAAACCTCCACACTTAGAACTTTTGGAACATTTGCAACTTCCAACACATGATAGGCACATGGGGAAAATGGAGAACAATACATATGCAAACTTTGACCAAGGTAGACCCATTAGGAAACATCTCAAATTAATTATCTATGATGAAAAAAAATAAGGCCAAAATGCATAAGGGAGCTAGGATTCACACACAATTGGACACAATCAAATGGGTTACCAACACTAGCTCTAGTTGGGGATACGTGTCTTTTGCAAGCACAGTAAAAATCAAACTCTCCAGAAGCAGACCACAGAAAAGGGGCACCAAGGAGAGGACTAGACAACTTATGCTTCATCATGACCAATAGAGGCCATGACTGCACAAAGACACACATACAATATACAGGACACAAAATAAGGACACAATATATACAAGGTGGGACCAACACTTACAAAAACACTACTAATCCATAGTATCATGAACCAATAGCCTCACAATTTTTTTGGCCAAGCTCTTTAGGTAGTATGCACTATCACCATACCCCTCAACAAATTTATATGGCCTTGCCACAAGCCATATTCTTATCTCTTTGAAACATCTAAGTAGATGTCTACCATAAACCTTCCACATCAGCACTTTCAATTTAAACCCAACCACTAGAAGTTGAATGTGTAGAGAAAGAGGAGGAAGTGAATTGCTCCTTCTAAAACTTCATGCTTATGAGCTATTGGCACCTCTTTCTTTTTCACTACCCATGTTGCATTCGAATTTTCCTAAATCCAAAAAAATGCACTCAAAGAATACCTCTAATGTGGTACTTGGCATGAGTTATTAATTATCCCTCGACTCCTAAACCTTGACATTTCCTAGTGTATTGTTTTATCGGGTTCATGAGTTTAGACCTATTTTTATTTGTATGCCTTGTGGGATGAATTCCTTGGTACCTTCTATCCCCAACTCCTGATAACTTACTTTCCATATCCTTTTGGAGTCGGAGATGCAAAGATACCTTTATCTTTTTACATTGAGCATGAAGTATGCCATATCCTTGATCCCCAATCCTTGACAAGTGGTATGGGTTATGAGGTATCCTAGAAAATCTGAAATTCTTGTTTTTGTAATGTTCACTTCCACCTACCTCTCTTCATGACCTAGGTTACCATTAATGACCAAATTTGATGCCGCAACTACTCCAAGGGGATTTTCTCGCTCAAATATAGTTATCCATCTTAAGGGAACAAATTCAATTGTACTTTAAGAAATAGAGGATGAGGAACACCATCTCACCATTAATGCGATGGTTATGTTTTTGACATGAATGGCTTCCATACAATCTCTAGGCCACCATTTCAATGGATTTTACAAGATCTATCATCCATTGACTACCAATTTCTCCTCAATTCTCAAAGCAATAGAGCAATCAACAAAGTGCCATATATTTTAATTCATCTTCCAAAAATGTTGGTCATTTCAAGGTTCCATGCGATTGCAAGCCAAAGAAGCTTCTAGGGTTTCACCTCCAACAAATGTAGTTACCATTTGAGCACCAAATGTTTGAAAATCTCAAGGAGGGCAATATTGTAAATAATTCTTGCAATTCAATATCTCCATGGTTCCATGTGTAGATTTTTTGGGAAGTTTTAGCTTAGATTTTCCTCTTGCTAGTTCATTAGTATGAATGTAATGAATATTTGATGAATGGGATGGCATTCTAATGCATTAAAGCTTTGTAATAGTCATTTGTTCATTGCATATGAATTTTTGGAGTTTGGGATGGATAACTAAGAATGTTGAGTTGGTTGATATTGTTATTTGTGGTGTATGTTAATGCATAGCTCACATTCCTTTGCCATTTCAATTTGTTGTTCCTCATGGTATGCTTGGACTTTGTAACCCAATGAATAGGCACTGGTCCTAAAAGAAATGATCCACCATGCACCTAAACTGAAAACATCTTACAGCAGTAGAGTAGGAGTAGGAAGTAGAATGCATGCATTTCATGATTCGGCGTTATAGCCATGGAAGTAGATTGCATGCACTTCATGATTTAACGTTATAGCCAAGGAAAACATCTTTAGCAATCCATAGCAGTTATCATCTTAGAGAGTCATTTTGTGCATACCCACATCTTGCTATTACGTAATGATGTGTTTATTAGCTTATTAGAGGTTATAGCTGTTAGTTTTAGGATCAGAAATGAAAGCAATCAGAAAAATGCAACACATAAGACAATGAACACCACAAGATACCCTGGGAAAACTCTCCTACTCGAGGGAGAAAAACCCAGCAAATATATCACTTATATATTCAGGAATAAGAGCAGAAATCTGCTTACAACTCAGGCCCAACACAAGGCCGAATTTGATACAATGAATAATAGCACCTCTCCTAGATGCGAAGATATAACATGAATATGTTTCTCCTTGAAACCAATCTGCTGTCACAAAATAATGATCTGCTGCTCAAGATGATGATCTGCTGCACAAGTGCAAACTTCTTCTAGGAATGTGAATATGATGAATGAACTTGATGATCAAATGAGCAAACTCCACCTTGTATAAATACAAAATAATGTGACTCTTCATGTAGGTCGGCCTCATAAAGAATTAACAAATATTAAATATTATTTCTTTAAGTCAGCCCCATTTAATTATTCACAATAATTAAATATTATATTGTGTTGCCAAGTGAAGCGCCTCTTCACTTTAATAAATAAATGAATAGCCGTTAGGCTATATGAATTTATTGTCCAACAATCAAGGTGGAAGTATGTAGCCCGAAGCTACAACATCAACACTCCCTCTTAGCTAGGGAGGAATACTTCCGATACACATTGTCATGGAATCTCAACATGACACCCACAATGGCTACACCCATATGTGGAAAGGGCTCATCATGGATTCACTCAATCGTGATATCAACCATCACGGCTACTCCCATGTATAGTAAAACATATGTGCACAAGTGCCCATCACGGAATCACTCAACGTGATGTCGTCATCTCAACATGACGTTCACCATGGATACTTCCAGAGGGTGAATAAACACAAGTACAAGAAAATCATCACAGACTCTCACGTGATGTTGTCATGGAGTCACTCAACATGACATCCACCATGGCTACTCCCAGAGGGTGGAAACAAGGGCTTTCATCTCAAATTTCTCTCTCACAGAGAAAGATGCATTAACAAGGCCTTACACCTCAAATTTCTCTCTCACAGAGAAAGATGTATTAAGGAAAATCACAAAAGATCATTGAAGCTGAGTCTCCCTCTTAGCTAGGGCTTCATTCTCCACAATACCAAGCTTGTCTCAGAAGTACACAAACTTTACTCTAGAGAGAGGCTTGGTGAGAATGTCGGCCGTCTGCTCATTAGTACTAATGTATCTCAACTGGATTGCTTTCCTCAAAACCATATCTCTGATATAGTGGTATTTGATCTCAACATGTTTGGTTCTATCATGAAACACTGGATTGACGGAAAGCTTCACATAGCTTTGATTATCACAATGAATGACAGTCGGATCCAATGATTGTCCAAACAATCTTGCAAGGAGTTTTTGAAGCCACACTGCTTCTCGAGCTGCCACACATGCTGCAATGTACTCGGCCTTTGCGGTGCTCAGTGCCATTGAAGACTGCTTCCTGCTACACCAGGAGATCATCGCAGACCCTAAATTGAAACAACATCCAGAGGTGCTCTTCCGATCAGCAACACACCCTGCCCAATCAAAATCAGTATAACCATGCAGCTTCAAGTCCACATCAAAAGAATATCTCAAGCCATACTCAACTGTGCCACACAAGTATCTCAGGATATGCTTTGCTGCAACTAGGTGTATTTGCCTTGGTTCACACATGAACTGACTAAGTGCACTCACTGCATAGCAAATATCTGGTCTAGTGTTGACTAGATACATCAATGATCCAATCAATTGCCTGTACATAGTAGGATCCACCAAATCTGAACTAGCCGCAACCTCTTTTAACTTTTGAAAATTGGTTTTCATAGGTGTAGACATGGATTTGCAATCCATCATACTAAATCTCTTTAAAATGTCTATTGTATACTTCCCTTGACCTAGACTGATCTCATTAGGCCTCTGCCATACTTCTAAACCAAGGAAGTAATGCATCTATATAAGATCCTTCATTTCAAATTCAGAAGCCAACTCCTTGCATTTGATAATGAGGTGTTCTTCTCCAGTAAGAAATAGATCAACATAGAGAACCAAGATCAAGGCCTCACTATTAATTACCTTGAAATATAGGTTTGAATCAACATCATTCTTGGAGAAGTCCAAGCTCAACAATTATCGATCAATCCTCTCATACCAAGCACGAGGAGCCTGCTTAAGGTCATACAAAGCCTTCTTCAATCTGCAAACATGAGACTCCTTCCCATGAACTTCAAAGCCATCAGGTTGCTCAAAGTATACTTCTTCTTCAATTACACCATTTAGAAATGTTGTCTTCACGTCCATCTGGTGTAACTTCCATCCTTTAGCTGCTGCAATGGCAATGATAGTCCTGATGGAGGTATAATGAGCAATTGCAGCAAATGTTTCCTCATAGTCTATTCCCTCTTTTTGAGAGAACCCCCTAGCCACAAATCTAGCCTTGTACTTCTCAATGCTTCTATCAGCCGCATGCTTGATCTTGAAGAGCCACTTAGAAGATACAACAAATTTGCCTTCTGGTCTAGGTACAATGTCTAAAACATCGTTCTTGAGGATAGATTGATATTCTTCAGCCATAGCATCTTTCCATACTTGCTGACTTGAAGCTTCCTCAACACCGGAAGGCTCAAATTCAATCATTTGACTCATTAATGCAGCATAGCTTGAAAACTTTTGAGGTCTTTTGCTTTCTTTGAATGTTCCTCTAGGGGCTGCAAACTTTTTTGCCTCCTGCATTGTTTGCCTAGCCCATAGAGGTCTCTTTCTACCAATAACAATGTCGGTAGGCCCATCGGTAGGTTCCAAAGGCTCAACTAGATCATCATTTTCTTTTGGATCAGTAGCCTCCCTCTGAATCTTAGGAGTTCTTGCATCAACCTCCTGACCTCCTCTTTCAAGGTTGCCTCTGTTGGTTCGATAGACTCCCTTTGAAGGTTAATTCCTCCTCTTCGAAGAAATTGATCATAGTGACAACTTGAATAGGTTCTTCCTCTTTGAGAGATGTCTTCAACCACCAACTCAGTCCCATGGCTGCAATTTGTGTCTCCATTCTTCAACCTACAGGATGCATCAAGCTCTTCTTCTCTTGAAAGAAATCTCTTATGCTTCTTGGTCTGTCCTGAAAGCATTAAGGAGAGATTACTAATAGTTCATAGAACTCAACTATCCTGAGGAGAAATACCAATGCTAGAAGCATACATGATTTACATCTCAATGTTATAGCATGAATTAATAACTACATAAAAATTCATGAACATTATTCAACCATGAAATACTTATCTCATTGAAATCAGAATCCTGTACGTAGAAAATGAGGGATCGATATCCTCAAACAACGATCACAAAATCTGCTCTCTCCCCCCTTTCAGTGGCGTCGATCGCTGCAAGTCAGCCCTTTGCTTGAGTAATGACATCAAGCTTTACAACATTCAACTCTTTTGTTTGTCAACATCAACAAACATAGGAACAACAGATGTCTATCTTGCAACTTTCCATGAGAGTGACATTCCCTTTCCCCCAACTAACTGTTGATTGCCATTGTCCTCAATTTGAAAGCAAAAAGAATCATGACCTCTTTTCTCTATTTTTGCTGTAACACGTATAGGAACATTTGGAGGTGCATCCTCTGCAATACTCTGTAGAAGAGTACCAAATGCAACTTTGGTTGCAGCAAATTGGACAAGCTCAATAAAATCATCAGCCCCTATAGTCACCTTATCATTATGTAGATCAGCTTCAGTTCTAAATTCACGAACAGACCCTTCACTAGAAGTGATCTCTTCATTCTTCCCTTTATTAATATCTTGGATTAACCGGTCAAAAACGCTTGAGATTATGTCCATGTCTGCTCGTTTTGGAGTTGCAATTTTCAAAACCTTGAACTTAAGACCTGGCATCCCAGCTCTAAGAAACTTCAGAATATGTCTGAGTCCCTCATCTTTCAGTTTTGTATCATCAGTCTTCTCCATGTCTGTTTCTTGTTCTTTGGCATTTTAGCCAATCCTGATAAAGAATTATATGCACCTTGTCCATTCCGCTACAAGTGCACTGCCTATTGCTTGTCTTATCCAAATGATTAAGAGAATCCAAAATGCCCTTCAGATTGCTTAACCAGATCTGATCAGATCTTTTCTTAGACCTGCTTTGATACCATGTTAGTTTTAGGATCAGAAATGAAAGCAATCAGAAAAATGCAACACATAAGACAATGAACACCACAAGATACCCTGGGAAAACCCTCCTACTCGAGGGTGAAAAACCCAGCAAATATATCACTTATATATTCAGGAATAAGAGCAGAAATCTGCTTACAACTCAGGCCCAACACAAGGCCGAATTTGATACAATGAATAATAGCACCTCTCCTAGATGCGAAGATACAACATGAATATGTTTCTCCTTGAAACCAATCTGCTATCACAAAATTATGATCTGCTGCTCAAGATGATGATCTGCTGCACAAGTGCGAACTTCTAGGAATGCGAATATGATGAATGAACTTGATGATCAAATGAGCAAACTCCACCTTGTATAAATACAAAATAATGTTACTCTTCATGTAGGTCGGCCTCATAAAGAATTAGCAAATATTAAATATTATTTCTTTAAGTCGGCCCCATTTAATTATTCACAATAATTAAATATTATATTGTGTTGCCAAGTGAAGCGCCTCTTCACTTTAATAAATAAATGAATAGCCGTTAGGCTATATGAATTTATTGTCCACCAATCAAGGCGGAAGTATGTAGCACGAAGCTACAACATCAACAATAGCAGTAGTGTTGATGCGTGTTTTATGACACACCAAACACTCTAGAATAAAGTATCCATAGACGCTCTATCCTCTTTTGAAAAACTACCTCTTGTGCTAAGATTGCAAGAAAGGTCACACGGTAATTCCAATGTTTCGTAAATTGGGGTGTGGATAAGCTCTGTGGTCGTTGTGATTTGCCGGTAACCCAAGGGGATTTACTTTAGTAAGTTACTTGAAAGCAAGGACTGGAATGCAGTGCTATATTTTTGGGACTTTTCTGATTTTAGATAAAAAAATGAAAAAAAGGAACGAGGGTTAAGAAATCCTATACTACTCCTATGGAACTAAGAGATTGCAAGGATTGAATGAAACTAAACAAAATCATACTTTGTTTCGCCACGTAAAACAACTACACAAAAGTAGGTGCAATCTTTTAGGATCCGTGCTTAATATTTTTTCACTACAAACAATACCATCAATAGAACAACATTATTTGAAGTAAACTTTGAAGCATCCACATTAAAAGCTCAATCTAACTTTACGCATCGAATGAAAAGCATCCATCCGAAGAAAGTATGAGCTAAGTTTCACCAATCTTTACCATCAATCTATCGTTCCACTAACATTCAAATAAATTTTTAATCTAAAACCATTCTACGAGAAAGAGAAAATACGCAACCATGCAACCATTTGACAATGAAAGGATTCAAAGCATCTCATGCATTTATGAACTTTATCATCATAATAGTTTTCAGCAACAATTTCATAAAAACTCCCTCTTATTTCTCTGCTCTACAATTCTATCTTTTAATCTCTAATCTGATTTCTAATTCCTTCTCATTCTCTAATTGCCTTTTCAAATGAAAGAGGAGGGGTACTTATAGAGTTTTTGAATACAATGAACGGCCAAGATTAAATCAAGATCAATAGCCAAGATTTAAAACAAGATAACCCTAATTAGGGTTGCCAAAATATCAATCAGTTGACAAACAAATGAGTCATCCACTGAGAGTTGCATCCTTATCCGCTTCCACATTGTTTCGTCCGATGAATCTAGACACGATGGTGCCAACCTCCTCGATGGTGATGTCCGGCAATGTGTTGACTTTGTACTCTAGCAGGTCTAAACTATCTGCACATTTGGCAAAGGGAACCATCCACTCTGATTCTTGTTGTAGGAAGGTGTTTCAGACAGTCAGGAAGTCAAATGCCTTAGTCAGATTTTCTTTCAAGATAGGCATGGTGGAGAAAATCTTTTGAACTTGATTTTGCATATTGCCCGGCTGCAAGTCATTCTCTCGGACAATGTCTTTGTCCAACACATCCGCTGCCATGTGGAAAATATTACTTTAATTCTTGTCACTTGTTCATCGATTTTAGCACTTTCTGCTTTTGCCTTCTCCAAGACTTCCCCATGTGAAACTAGTGCACAATACCAGTTACTGAAGTCATACGCCGCTCCCGCTGCAATGATCTCTTCGTCAATCAACCTTTGCTTAGGAATTCCCCTTATATCTCGAAGACATGGGAATGATTCTACTTTGAATGTCTTGGAGTCCGTCCCATGCTTCTGCCAAGTTTGCAACTCGTGTGAGTAAAGAAGAAATTTGCCCATGAGCATATGCCAACTTTTCCATGAATGCCTTTACTTCTCCCTCTTTTCCCGCCATCCATTCTTTAGTTTCTCTGGCGGTAGTCAATTCCTTTTCAAAATTTCCTGCCAGCTCCTGCGATGAATTTGGAAGTAAAGGGGCTGATTGGTCATCTTGATTGAGTGGCCTTGTCAAATGCCGAATATATTCTTTTAGGCGCTCAACCTCCATTTTGTATTCTCTTTTCTTCAAAGTCTCCTTTTCTAACCTGGATTTAATGGTAGAAACGAAGTTATCCAAGTCCTCCACTTCCTGTCCTTTTGTTGTTGGACCAATATCAATAACTGTAATGGCATATTCACTTGGAGCAATTTCATCCTATGGCTTCTCAACAGTTGGCACTGCAATTTGCACAGTACGATTACCAGCTTCATCTCTTTGTATGGTGGAGAATTTCTTGGCCGGTTTCTTTGTAGTAGCTTGTTCTAGCCTTGCCAAGAAATCTGCAATATCATCTTCTTCTGGTATCTCGACTAGTACCTTGGCTTTAAGCCTTTCTTTTAGCCAATCTAGGATTGTTGGCTGTTCAACTCCATCATCCTCATAATCTAGAATGTCTTGTATGTCTTGGATTTCTTGCACCGATGGATCCTCCTAAATTCCTTTGAGGGCTGAAATCATTCCCTCTTGGAAGTCACCTCCCATGACATCCACATTCTCATCCGACTCACAAATTTCCGTGCCTATTGGGGAGTGATGATAATCATCCTCAAGCTGCATCGACTCCATGTCTCTTTCTAGAACTGGCGAAGGAATTCTAACCTGTCCCCATGATTCTTCTTCCATGATCAATATCTCCTCCACATTCTTGGATGTGGTTGAATGAAGGGGACTTTTTCTGGATTGGTTCCTCACCTACCGCCTTTTCCTTACCCTTTCTCCTTTTTGGGTTGGTAGCCTCGACTAGCTCATCTCCCTGAGAAGCGCCGACATTGGAAGAATAGGACTCAACTTCGCCCATCAAGTCATACGTGAATGGCATATTCTGTTGTCGCAAAATTTGTACTTGCTGGTCTACCCACCATTGCGAGTACTTGAAGATAGGCCTCATAAAAGTTGTCAAGTCACCCAATTTTGGCTCAGACCATCTAACATGAGGAAGTGGCAGTCTTTCATCAAAGCCTGGTTGCACGTACACTTCATCATCATCAAGTTGATCAAGCACACGGAAGAGTTCGGTTGTCCTGATCATGTCCAAAGGCAATCTTGACCCAAATCTCTTCCTCACTTCAAATTCATCAGCAACATTCGCCCAAAAGTCCTCAAGGTCGATTCTGTGCCTGTATTTTCTTCCGTCCACAACTCCAATATGATTAAGTGGATCAAAGTCACTTCTGGATTTGTATGAAGTGAATGGGTACCATTGTATTTCCACTCGGGCACTTTCTGCTGCCTGTGCTGACGGACAAGATTCAACCATGTTTCCAATAAAGAGAGGAAACGTGACGGTTGCTTTTTGTTTTGGCCTTTGGATGTTTTGAAATGTTTCCAACTGCCTTAGAACCTCCAGCAAAATCATTCTGTTAGTGGGATAAATTGGCAATCTATAAGGAGAACCTGTGAATCCTTGGATTCGAATAGAGGTGAATCTAGGAAACTGGATAAACCAAGATCCGTATCTGTGGACTAAACTTTTCGCCTCACGGGTGAGCCTTTGATGTGTTCCACCTTGAAGTATTCGAGTGATATACATGAGAAAGGCATCATGCACCCGTTGGAAGTGTGATTTCTTGTTCAACTGCAATTGAGGAGGGCAGTTATAAACCTTGAACTCTCTTTCACCATTTCCAACTACACCCTTGCAAATTAGTCCAGCATATTTGTAGGTTCGAGCAAGCAAGTGTATAACATAGGAACTCATATGGAAGGCTTTGGTCTTCTCCAAGTTGACCAACTGCTCGTGAATACTATCATTGATCATCCTTGACCAGTTAACCATTTTTGCTCCTGAAGTTACTTCATCAATGAAGTAATACATCCAAGTTTCAAAGGGTGCACCCTGAGGATCACCCACTATTCTGTTTAGTAGCAAGACCATATCTCCGTAATCCTCTTTAAAATCAGGCCTGAGCAACTTCTTAGGCACCTTTTTGGCTAAAGGTCTAGGCTTTACCAACCAATTCTTGTTCATATTTGTTGCACAAAGGATTTGTTTATCTTCATACAATTTTTGTGCCTCATCCTTTGATTGGTAATATGTTCTATGGTAAGTTGGAATTCCAAATGCTTCCTGTATAGCCAACTCCCCCAGATATGCCAACACCCTACCATCAGGGGCTTCAATTTGCCTTTCTTTTGCATTGTAACGCAATGCACATTCCACAATGAGTTTTGGACATTCAATTGCCGGCGGAAATCCTGCAGCTTGAACTATGCCATTCCGCATCATTTTTCGTGCAATTGGCGTAGTCAAGAGTTCATCACTTCCGAACATCCTTTTCCTAAATTCATCAAAGTCTACATGGCCAAGGTTGGTATCCACAATATTTTTCCATTTGGAGACAATCTTAGACTCCGGCTGCAAACCTTTATTGGCAAATTTCATTTTCTTTGAAGATTCTCCCTTGTCTAGTATAAATCTGCAAAATAAAATATTAAAATTTAGAAATTATTTATGCCATTATTTCAAATATTCCAGCCAGCTTGATAAATTAAATCTTGAAAATGACTATTGCTGGAAATGGAAGAATTTTATCAAATCGAAAAGAGAATTCTTCGCCGGAATAAAGAAGAGAAAGTAAATCTGCCTGGCAATAAAATTGTATTTCTGCTGAATAAATTCGCCTTTTTCAGCCTTCACTTCGAAAGAAAATTCACTTCCTTCACAAAACTTCTCTTGCCTTAGACAAAACTTCTTTTCACAACTTCATTTTCGAAAGAAAGATTAAGAAATGAGATGCAAAACCAATTTAAGGTTGAAAAATCGACCCATTTAGCAAATTTTACTTGTTTCCAATTAATCCAGTTTGAACTTGGCTTGCACTTCTCTTTCGAATAGCAATTTCAATCTTCAACACCAGTTTGTAAAGAAAGTTTCTAAATTTGACGCTAGCCTAGTGAAGTCTTTTCTTTTCTTTCTTTTTTCAAAATTTGCCTAGAGAAAATTCGAATTTTCTCATTTAATGGCTTTGGAAAATAAAATATTAAAAATAATATTTTATGTGTCAATTTCCAACCCATTTGTTTAAAATAATTAAATCATGGTATTTTAATTATTTTTCATCCAGGCAAATTTAAATTTTATTTCTTCAAATTATTCCATGCCTCTGCCTAAGGCGAATTTTTCTTCTCCCAACTTTGCCATGACTTTACCATGATTCCTCATTTTTTGGCGAATTTCTCCATTATCTAGACATGTCATTTAATTTTTCCTTTTTTATTTTCCAATGTCTAGACTTAGGCAAAATTTTAAATTTCCTCATTTATTTAAATGTGACGAATTTCACCAGGTGTTTTATATGCCATTCAAGGCTTAGGCGGACTTGACAAATATTTTTCCATCTATTAAAAGCCTTAGGTGGACTTGGCTTGGGTTTATGCCATTTACTTCTTCATAGGCGGACTTCACTATGGCCTTTGCCATCTTTCCACATGCTAGAGCGAACTTCCTCTAATCTTATGCCATCTCCCACCTTCTTGGAGCGGATTTTCTCATGTCACAAGCCAATTCCCATCTTCTTGGAGCGGACTTCTTCAAACTTCATGCCATTTCTCTATGGGTGGACTTCCCTATGGCTTGTGCCATCTCCCATCTTCTTGGAGCGGACTTCCTCATGTCTTGTGCCATCTTTACTTAGGCTGGGTGGACTTGCTTTCTCCTCAAGCCATCCAACTTGCTCCTTGGGCGGACTTGGCCAATGATCAAGCCAACACCTCTAGGGCGGACTTGCCTATGGCTTGTGCCATTTTTCACTTTGGTTGGGCGGACTTGACTTGCTTCCATGCCATCACCTTGGGGCGGACTTGCCATGTCTCCAAGCCATTTCTTTAAGTGCTGGGTGGACTTGGCCTATGTTCATGACATCTTTTATATGGCGGACTTCACTAAGGGTTTTGCCATTGCCATTCTTCATGGGTGGACTTGTCCATGTGCCAAGCCATTTCTCACCTTCCATGGCGGACTTGTCCATTGTCCATGCCATTTCTCTATTCATGCTTGGGCGAATCTGCCATTAATTCCTGCCATGCTCAACACTTAAGCAAATTTTCAAAATTTTCAAAGTTTTTCACCCATTTCCATTTTGGAATCTTCTGAAGTTGATTTTGACAAAATTATGACCTGCACACTTTCCAAAAATGGAAACCCTGCCAAAAATAGAAACTTTTCCAAAAATAGCAACTTTCTAAAAATAGCCCCTAAAAAATAGGAAGTCCAGAATAGGCCAAAAATGCCAAAAAAAAGTCCTTAAAAATAGGGGGTTGGGGCAAAAATCCTAAATTTTAGGTGTCAGAATTGACTGAAATGATAGTTGATCTTCGTCCACAAGGCCCTCCAAACACTTTGATGATGTCCGTGCACTGATTCGGGCTCAAAATCATTTCTTGACTCGAGTGACCCTTCAAAAACTCAAATTCAAAGTACCCAACCAAAAGACCAAAACACAAAGGCAAAGCTCAAAAGGAAAACCACTAGGGTCCCCATTTGAAATGGGGCGATGTGTGAAAAGGTCACAACAAGTAGGTTAGTCCTTGGCCCAGTGACAACTTTTGGGGTCAGGCATACACCGGTACTACTACATCAGTTTACCCACTTGTCTATCTTTAGTTATGTTTAATCCTATTCAAGATACCTCTAGGGAAGCCCCTTTGGGTCAAGTTGAGACTGAAGTCGAAGATCTTACCCACCTTAGTAAATTGGTCTACTATTGGCCTACTTGATCATAAGTTAGAGGTTTGTTGCTCTAAGTTTGACACCCTTGGTATTCAAAGAATGGCTTAGCTTTAGGGATTTGGGACCTACAACTTTGTGCACCAACACAACCTAAAACAAGAGTGCTTCTCCAAGAGATTTGATGGCTGGATTGTAGCAGCTGATCTAAAGGCATCATGAAATGAGTTTGATCATAATATATTAACCAAGATATCTCCTACCTAGGCATGATAGAGAGGAGGCTAAGGGGCAGCCTTTATGATTTGTCTATAAAGGACAAATACATTTTGAGGAGGGTTGTTGAATACTATTCATGATGAAGTGAGCTAAGGGATGGCCCTTATGATTTGTCTATAAAGGACAAATACATTTTAAGGAGATTTGTTGAACACAACTCATGATGAAGCATCATTAAAGTCCATTCATTTGAATTTACTTTACACCAAAGCCCAATCAATGGAGCATTATAAGGATGAAAGTTCATCTGATATGATTATACCATATGAAAGTCAACATTAATCAGAATGATTGCTGGTCTTACACTGTGAGATCAGATTCTTAAGAGTATATCAACCCTTAAGGATGCTTGACTCATCCGAATGCACAATACAATTGGCAACATTCTTAATTCCAAGACCCTTGCTATAATCTCATATCAAACATTGTTTAAGTTTATTGGTCTCCAATTTTTATTTTAGCAATGTTCTTACCAGTTAGAGTCAGTTTGATAGTGAATGGTTGACTCATTTTTCGAAAGTGCTTTATGCCAAGCTCATGTATGCCATGTAAAGATTTATCTTCATCCCACACATTCTTAGTCCAGTTGCATTGGCCCTTTGTGTCCTCTAGGCCTGTGATCACCATTGCTAGAGTGGCCTGATGAGCAGCATTATGTGCATAAAAACTTAGAACATTTTGCATCTCTTCCATATTCAAGGAATGAGCTAGATTTTCACTTTCAAAACTAACCTTCTAAGGGATGTATCTCTAACATATGTGTGCTATGATTTCCTCAAAACACTGTTCCACTTGCTAATCCGTGAAGAGGTTTCTCAAAGCAACAAGAGAATCCTTTTCCATCTCTTTCAAATTTTCAATGCAGAGGTGACCTCATCAACATCCATTATTATCAAGGCCAACATATTTTCTGTATGTTTGCTTTGAGGGCATTAACAAAGAGTTTGGTTCCTATAACCCCATTTTCCTTCCAGTGCCCTTACTTGGGTTTATTCATCAAAAGTATGTAAAACCTCTCAAGCTTGGTTCTTTATCAGCAAGTTGTCTTTCTAGGATCATCCATATATCTTATAATATTTTCTGAGTAGTCTCAAGTTCTTTTCCCTGGCTTTAGTTACCATTCTACACCCCTCATAAACTTCAGCCTTTGCAATGGCAGACTTCTACCATCCATCCACTCTTTACATTCACTAAATCTTCGGTTGGACCTCCCAAATTGTGTTCAAATTTTAAAGAAAATAAGATGATTTTGAAAGAACCTCTTTCTTGTGAGGTAGAACTGAAATTATAAAGAAGAAGATGATCAGATGGGGAGATAGATATTAAGATCCCAATTGGAAGCCCTTTGTCATGCTCTTGTCTAGAAGATTAGAGCTGACATAAAATCTCTCAACTCTGTCCTGTATAAAACATCTCCTAAGTCATCAGATAGTGCACTTAGACCAGCAAATAGAATCAGCTGTGCCATAATCCGTATGCATCAGAATCAGATCATCTGAGATTTCAACCAGAGCATCATATGAATATTTAGGGCATATCCATGTCTGGTTTTGTATTTTATGTATATTATAAGTGATGGCCTGCTAAATTAGCTTAAGGAGGTTTATAAGATGTGCACCATGAATTTGAGCTTCACATCAACAACTAATGTAATTAGTGGCATTATTGGTCCTAGGGTGGCTCATTGCTAGGGTAGCATTGAGTTTAGAGACATCAGACATGTATCTTACTGAACAAGAGGAGGCGGCCATTTACAAGTTCCATAGCATGCGTCCAATTCCAAGGCAAAATTAATGGAGAAATTATTTAATATTGGACCCATGATGCTTATCCTAAGTGCATGTGGGATTGTACCATGTTTATGGTCAGCACAGACTCACTACATTAATATTCACTATAGAAAGGTCACGGAATCACTAAGAGCAAGGGCAGGTGCTAGTAGGAAGAAGAGTTTATGAACCAGGTTGTGGTCTAGCAGTTGAGGGAGGAGCTGTTGGAGTATTATCAGATCAAGGAAGTTAGTATTTGAAGTCATACTTTTGTTTAATGCAGGATTTGTGTTGTAATCTAAGGCTGAGGCCAAATTCAGATTGTAATCCCTAGTGACAGAAGTCATTGATGTAATTCCAATATAATCACTGTTTCAGCTCATTGTGATATTTTCATTGAGATAATTGAGTTCCATTGTGCATGTTTATGAGTGATTTGTATCGGGCTGCATGGTTGGATAGTTTTTAATTAGACTCTCAATCCCTGATTGTGTCATTTTTGGTCTTTCATAGAAATTATTGCGATAAAGTGCTTAAGCTCTAGACATTTTAGCACAGAAGGATGCTGGTTGATACCAAACTTTTGTCATCTCTTTTATCAAAAATATTAAAAGCCCTTCATACAATTCAATCTGTTTGAGAGAAGCTATCAAACATCTGGCAATACAGATCTACCACATGTTTGTCAATCTCAAGAGTGTGAAAATGACAAGGACCAATGATTTTGTCATTGGCGTAGAAGGTGGCCTTTTACTAAAGTGATAAAAGTGGTTTCTCTAATCTCGATAAGTGCATTTTTCAACCTTTTTGAGAAGCCCAATATTTCACCATCTCTTTTTGTCAACTATAAAGGGAAATAATCAGCTTTTGAAATGGATATAAAACATGACAATATACATGTGCCCCTAACTTTGACCTTTTTAAGGAAAATAAAACTATATATATATTTTTTTAAATATGATTTTGGAGGGAAAAAGTGATTTTTTTAAATCAATGTTTTGGATTACACCATGTTATCTATCATCAAGATGAATTATCTGTTAGAATTTTAGTTTAGAGCTGCTTGCTAAAGTAAAATATGCTAATTGAGTTTACATTAATAGAATAATTAGAGATAAATGCAAACAATTCGGTGTTAGAATTTTTCAGTTTTGTAACAATATAACTTAAAAACATTAAATGTCTAACTCCTAAGGTCAGAACTCCACCAGCTGCTCAATTTTGGGCCTTCATCTGTGTTTAAAGTTTGGGAATATTTTCCAATCTCCCCTGCCTCTCTCGAGGAATGTTTGAAGTAGTGACTCACCACCATGACCAAATGATGCAAGAGCATCTGGTAAATGGATGGGAATCGAATGGATGCTGATTTGATAATAATAAAATCAATTTTATTATGAAGCATAGAGGAGGTAAAGAGACATTTAAAAATTTGAAATGGACAAAATGTAAATTGCAGATGGAGAATATCAAGGGCCACGCAGGAGGAATGAAGGTGTTGCCAAAATAAACAATGCATAGACAGTGAGCAGAAAAAGAGAGGCATGAGCAGCCAAAAGGGAGTGGTGCACAGCCTGGGAGAAGAGAGTGAGCGCAGAGATTTGGGAAGAAAGATAGGCGCCTAGAAAGAGAGATCCCACACGCAGGCAGGGAGATAGAGGGCGGTGCAAACAAAAACTTTAATTTATGCAGAGTAAAGCTCACACCAGCCGTGCTACAGGGAGGAGCAAATAGAGGATGAAGGAAAATAAAGCTAAGAGCAGGTTTAACCACTAGATGTGAAGGGGAGCGACAACCAGAAAGGAGGCTGAGAAAAGGAATAGAAAGGATAAAAATGTAGACCAAAATGAGGAGTTGTGGGCTGCAAATAGGGGAAAATAAGAGTCCAATGAATTGTTCTTGTGAAGGAGTGAAAGAAAATTAATAAATAAATTGAAACTGCCAAGAAGACAATGAAAATTGAGATGCAGATGTGGACAATAAAATGATGTCATGCCTGGTAACAAAAGGCAGCTGAAAATTAATTAGGAAAAAGGCAGATAAATGTGCAGATAGAGGGTGGAGGAAGAGTTGTGGCAGCAGGAGTAAGGGAAGATTTTTGTAATAAAATATTGCAGAATACAGATTGGTGTGTAAAATGGTGTCATAAGAGGAGATTTGAAATAAGGGAAATAAATAAAAAAAGAGCACACCATATCCGGTATAATTTGTGTGCAGAATAAGGACAGGAAGAGAAGGCGTGGGTAAGTAGAGAGAAAGAGAAACCCAGAATTGCAGATTGGAACTTGGTTATTGTGTTGAATCCCACAGATTGTAAAAAAATTATTTGTCATGAATGAGAAATGAATATAAGTTGGATTTTGAATCAAATTTCGTTTGAATGTTAATGCAATTTGTTGCCTGGAAATTAGTAATAGATGGAGAATAGTTATTTTACAATGAATTCCTAAATTTGTTTCAATTAACAAATGAAATTGTTAAATTGAATTGTGGTCAGCTGCACGACAAAGTGTGTGAGTAAATTCGTTTGCGTCAAATGCTATCAGAGCCAGAGGTTCTGAGCGCATAGGTAGAGCACCAAACGTGAGGCAGCCTATGCCAGGATCTGTGGGTAGGGGCAGCATGATTGTGAAGAGCTCGAAAGAATCATTGCAGATGTATGAAGTCCTGAGCGATTGAGAGCTGGAAGGCATGAAGAAATTGATGTGATAGTGACGGATTGCAACAGCTGAAGATGGGTTGGGTCATGAGGCGGCCCATGTGAATTTTGTTCTAGGAACAATACTGGGAAGAAGTGGAAAACAAAAAGTTTGAAGAGATGGGAAAGATAGTCTGTGAAGAAGTGGAGAAGATCCAGGCCAAGTTAGTTGCATTGGAAAAGAGAAGCGAGAAGAAGAAGGTTCTCTTGAAAGAGGACAGCGAAAAGAAGAGTAGAGGCAAAGAATGTTGTAGCCCAAGATGGAAGAAGAGAGATGTGAGAGCAGCCCCTACAAAGGTACACAAAGAAGAAAAGAAGATGAAGGAAAATGAAGAAGTGAGCAGCGAAGAGAAGATAGCAGCAAAGGTGGACATGTAGATGTGATCGCAGTGAAGGGTGAAGAAAGAAAAGTTGCAGCAGATGATGATGACGTAGAAGTTGCAGCAGCAAAGAAAGAGTATAATGAGGACATGTTGCTGGACATGAAGCATCAAATTGATGAAGAGGTAAATTTTGATTTTTCTACATTGTGTGATGAAGAAGTTGAGTTGCAATTTTATATTGTTGAGGTAAATAAGGAACTAGTGCAAGTAGATAGAAAGAGAGATCATGTGTTGCAGATTGGTGTATGGATAAGTATTTGCATATAGAAATTGTAGAGGATGTTGTAGGTGATGCTTGGTGGAGGTGGCCGGTTTGTGGTGGGTTGGATACCACGAAGGAGGAGAGGAGAGTAGGCAGTATTTGGCAGAGGAGGATGACATATGGTGGATGCAAATCCTCAAGAGGAGAGAAGAGTGGTGCGTAGCATTGTTGGAGAAAGATGGCGAGTGTTCTAGAAACATGCTGGAAAAAGAGGAAGACAAACTGACTTGTGTATAAGATTCAACGATGGAGTTTGCTGTAGGTTGGTTGCAACCTGTAAGAGTAGTTCAACTACTCAACTCCCACATTGTGAGCCTATGCTTACAATCTTTCTACCTGGCATGTTTGATGCAAGAGCATCTGACATATGGACGGGAGTCGAATTGATGCTGATTTGAAAATAATAAAATCAATTTTATTATAAAGCGTAGAGGAGGTAAAGAGACATTTAAAAATTTGAAATGGACAAAATGTAAATTGCAGATGGGGAATATCAAGGGCCATGCAGGAGGAATGAAGGTGTTGCCAAAATAAAACAATGCACAAATAGTGAGCAGAAAAAGAGAGGCGTGAGCAGCCAAAAGGGAGTGGTGCGCAACCTGGGAGAAGAGAGTGAGCGCAGAGATTTGGGAAGAAAGATAGGCGCCTAGAAAGAGAGATCCCATGCACGGGCAGGAAGATAGAGGGCAGTGGGAACACAAACTTTAATTAATGCAGAGTAAAGCTCACACCAGCCGCACCACAGGGAGGAGCAAATAGAGGATGAAGGAAAATAAAACTAAGAGCAGGTTTAACCACTAGATGTGGGGAGCAGCAACCAGAAAGGAGGCTGGGAACAAGGAATAGAAAGGATAAAAATGTAGACCAAAATGAGGAGTTGTGGGCTGCATACAGAGGAAAATAAGAGTCCAATGAATTTCTCTTGTGAAAGAGTGAAAGAAAATTAATAAATAAATTGAAACTGCCAAGAAGACAATGAAAATTGAGATGCATATGTGGGAAATAAAATGATGTCATGCCTGGTAACAAAAGGCAGCTGAAAATTAAATAAGAAAAAGGCAGATAAATGTGCAGATAGAGAGTGGAGGAAGAGAGTCGTGGCAGCAGCAGTAAGGGAAGATTTTTGTAATAAAATATTGCAGAATACAGATTGGTGTGTAAAATGGTGTCATAAGAGGAGATTTGAAATAAGGGAAATAAATAAAAAAAGAACACACCATATCTGGTATAATTTGTGTGCAGAATAAGGACAAGAGAAGGCGTGGGTAAGTAGAGAGAAAGAGAAACTCAGAATTGCAGATTGGAACTTGGTTATTGTGTTGAATCCCACAGATTGTAAAAAAATTATTTGTCATGAATGAGAAATGAATTTAAGTTGGATTTAGAATCAAATTTCGTTTGAATGTTAATGCAATCTGTTGCCTGGAAATGAGTAATAGATGGAGAATAGTTATTTTATAGTGAATTCCTGAACTTGTTTTAATTAACAAATGAAATTGTTAAATGAATTGTGGTTGGCTGTGAGATAAAGTGTGCGAGTAAATTCATCTACATCAAATGTTCTGAGTGCATAAGTAGAGCACCGAACGTGAGGCAGCCTATGCCAGGACTTGTGGATAGGGGAAGCACGATTGTGAAGAGCTTGAAAGAATTGTTGCAGGTGTGTGAAGTCCTAAGCGATTGAAAGCTAGAAGGCACAAAGAAACTGATGTGATAGTGATGGATTGCATATATTCATCTTTTCATAGTTCTACAAGATAAACCCCTTAAGTTGGTTGGAACTTTTTTCTCAATTAGATACAAAAACCATGGTTTAATTAAGAAAAATTCTACCCACAATGGTATCTTGTCCTTGTCCACCAATGTGAGAAGGAACTGAAGGACTATTCATGTAGTTAATGATGATTGCTGCAAGTGACTCGTGTCACCTTGTAGGACATACCAATTTTCCTTGTCATGCTAACATAATGGTGGAAGCTATGGAGAAAACTATTTGTCCAAGAGGTGCCAAGATACAAAAATTTCTCAAGTCATTTCTGGTGAAAACTTGGCAGCAAGTTACAGTAGAGCTCTGTCTATCCCACAAAGTTACAAACAGATGAGTGAACGGAGATACTAAATAGAAGCTTGAGTAATATGGCAAGGTACCTTACTAGGGATAACCCAAAACATTGAGATTTAACCTTCAATATTGGCAGAATCTGCTTTCAATTATAGTATTAAGTTTTAACAAGTCCACTGGTAAGCTCTTTTCAGATTGCTCACGGTGGAAATCCAAAAGGGCGTAGCAGATCTAATTGAATTACTTGAAAGATCACAAGTTAGCAAAGATGCTGATGATTATTTGAGAATATTCAAAAAATACATTAGTAGGTCAAAAAAAAAACAAGGAACAGTGAATGAGGATTAAACAGCCAATATGCTGTTACTTATTTTGGGGATTCGATTCCAAAATTACAATCAATGTGCAAGCTGTTTACTTTTAGGCATGAATGAGAGGAATAAAGAAAATGAAGATCTGCATGAGGGAAAAGGATTTTAAGGTACATTTGAGCAAAGAAAAATATCCTGAAGGCACCTACCACAAGAAAAATATCCTAACGGAACCTACCACAAATTTAAACCTAAAAAGTCTGGTCCTTGCAAAATCTTAAAGAGGATAAATTAAATTGCCTACATGATTGACTTTCTCAGGGATTTGGACATTAGTCTAAACGTTAATGTTGCTGATCTATCCACATAAAATCAGTTCAAAGGATTATCAAGAAGTTAAGGAGACCAAGGAATAGGCCAAGCATCTGTCTAAGAAAAAGAGAGACCAGATTGAGAAAGCATTAGACACCAGAATAACCGCAATGACGTTCCAGGCATGCAAAGCACTTGGGTAATGGGTGGTCTGCTGGATTCTCTTAACTTTTAGACTACTGAAATTGAACAGTTAAAATTTAGCAAATTAGACCTTCCTATTAGCTGTATACTAGGGGGTTTAGTATTCTTTTCAGTCAAGGGATGATGATGCAGATGATTGAAAACAGCTGCCAGGATTAAACACCAATTTTTTTTATTTTTTATTGAGTGTTAGTCTGCACCAACCTTTTTGGAACAAAAGCATTCCAGCTTGGGAATATGGATATTAATGCAGGAAATTTAGAGATCACAGCTAGTGTTGATCTAGTGTTAGGGCTTTTAAACATAGTAAATGTAGTTATTATTGGTAGTTAGGAGATCAGGGAGAAAATAGAGCGAGTTCTTGTTTTTTAGATGGAAAGGGAATGGGAGGGCCAAGGGTAGGAATCCCTATAGCTCTGTTTTTTAAAGAAATCTTAGAAACTTGAATTAGAGGTCTGTAATTTTATTACGCACCTCTTTAACTATGTAATGCAATTTTTGAATGGGAAGTTTTTGTTTTGGATTTTACTTGAGTTCACTGTTTTGTAATGGCTTAGCTTCTCACTGCTAAACTGCATATACCAGATTTTTTTAACTTTTGTCTTTGTGTGGTTGAGAATCCAATTTCAATTTACAGGTTTGTTAAATGTCTGAATGAAGTTGAAGACAAGTAATCAATGGATATGAAAGGCAATCAAGGGTTTGCATGAGACACTCAATATGTAATGCTTAAGTGTGTGTGAGTGAACACATCATTCCATTAGTTCAAACACTTTTGAAATGCTACGCTCCCTTCCAATAATTGGGTTGCCTTCATGTTTTTCAGACATATATCTTACATACATAAGCCAAGGGGCCAAAGGGCGCTTGGTGTAATGGCTCAGCCATGTTGTAAGCACCTATAAGGCGCTGAGTTCAAATCCCTCGATACAAATAAATAAATAAATACATAAGCCAAGTTCCTAATCATTGATCCCTTCGAAATACATTCATTCACAATAAAGGAAATTGTAAAATAAATAAAAACTAATCAACATTATTGCACCAATTTGCAGGAAAAATAAAGACCAAATAATCATAATTTATAAAGCATAGAAAACATATACATGAAAAAGGTGTGGATGTAATGCTTTGACATTCATTTTACATTCTCAACTCAAAACTATTGTTTTGGTGTTCTAACATTAGGCCTTACATCTCCAAAATGAAGTATTGAGATACACCATTATATTTAAGATTGAGATTATTGTCTTGTAGGCCTCAAATCTCCTAAATTAAGTATTGAGATACACCATTATTTTTAAGATTGAGGTTATTGTTTTGGTGTTTAAAACACAACCTTAAACCTCCTATTAGTGTATTTATTTGTACCTTTTAATGTGACAAATGAAACAAATGTATGGTAGAACTATTCTTGAAATTAGAAGTTCCTTGTAAATAAAAACTAACATAATTTGCATATTTCTATTCACAATGTTTAAAATGATTTTTGGAGTGGTTCATGCATATATTGAATAAAATTGAAGATGTCTTTTTGGATTTACATGTGGTAAAAGGCTAACATGCTCTTTTATGTTGTTAAGTTAAAATTAGAGACTAAGTGGTACAAGTACACATAAAGATTGGACAAGGTTACACAATCCAAAGTTCGGAAAATTGAAAGGAGAACAACACATACAAAGTTATGATGATTACATTTCTCCAAACTTTTGCAATACAAAGCTTGCCATGTTTGGAAAATAATTCAATTTACCTCACCCATACAAACAAACAAAATATTACAAGTTAACACGAGAATTGAATACAAAGCTTCAATACCCAACTTAATATTGTCACTACAATACAAAGCCCTCAATAATTATTAAGCAATATTTGACTCATAAAATTACAATAAGACATAATACTTCAATAATGATTTCATCAAGTAAGCATGAAAATTACTAATAATAAATTAAGTGCAAAACAATATTTATTTATAAGGTTTATAAGACACTTCATGAAAATAAATTAAAGAAATTAACTATACATCTAGTTTAGAAATATATTGATTGCATGTAAACCTATATCTATTACAAAAATCTCATTCACTAATTCTAAATTTAACCCATTCAATTGTCAATTAGATTGCTAGTACAAATTAGCACTTACACGTCTCTTGCATGACAAGACCTCTAATGGTAGACAATCTTACATGACTCCTCCAAAAGCTCATTGGGCTAAAATTAGGGATCGCTAAAAACAATAAAAGTTATTAATAGCTCTAACTAAAAATAGAAAATCTTAGAATGTGTGCTCTTTGAAAATGGTGATGGCCTATTTTTAGTGTAGGCAAAAAATAGAAAATCTAGTTAGGCAATTTTGTAGACAATTTTCTTGATGCTTTTTTAATGGTGTACAATGAGAGAACTCTCCTTTGATAGTCCACATCTCTTTTGAGAGTGTCAAAATCCCTCCTCTAGTGTTGTGGGAACTAATCCCTTCTCTATTTTACAAAATAACTTGAACCAATGTAGATACATTAATTGAACCCACGAGTTCTTCCATGAAATGTCAAGCCCACTTGCTCCATGAAGGGACACAAATATGAAAATGGTGCTTCTCATGCAAGACATCTTCTAAGCAAGAAGCTAGCTCGAGATGATAAAATTCCTACCTCTGACCTCTAATGTGATACTACTAGCACTTGCACTAGGGGGGTGCAAGGGTTACGACGATAGAAAAATATATAGAAGTAAACATCTAAAGGAAGTGTATTGTTAAATATATACTTTCTTGTTTGCATTATATACAAAATGTTTGTAATACATATGTGGAGAGTTTTGAAATTGAATGAAAGATTTACAACAAGTTCAATTGTGATTTGCAAAATATACAAGATGTCTCTATTACATATTTTCAGATTGAAAATTGAATGACAAATTTGTTGTTATTTCAGCTTGTGTTGAATCTGTGTTTGATGATTCCTCGTGCGAGTACATAATGCGTTTGGTACTTTTTTTTCCTTGTTTTTTTTCCCTACACATTCAAAGAAAAAGTTAGCAGACCCACAGTGCAAATGAAGTTGGTACTTTCTTTCTTTTTTCCTATTTTTTTTTTCCTACACACTCAAAGAAAAAGATAGCGGACCCACATCAGATATGCTAAAGTTGCATTAAAAGGGAAAGTGGTTGTTGGTTAGTAAATAATTTATCAGTAGTATGATTGATGCAATTGAGGCAAAACTATGCTAATTTACAACAACTTGCATTTAATGAAGCTGTGTGTTAGAATAGAAAAAGTAATTTATATTGTATGGAGATGGTAAGTAAAATAGAACAAAAAAAGTATATGCAGATAAGGGTGAAATTCCATATGTGTACTTGCACTCATCACAATGAGAGATGTTGTAGTTGTACTTCCTTTTTCTTGATAATTGTGTATGGATTATTTTTCATACTTGAATAGCGATCGAAGGAAAATGGTGGATCTATCTGAAGGCCATCTATTGATTTCACTCTAGATATAGCTGTAAAAGTTAAGCCTTGTCTTTCTTTTTTACCTATATCAATTATAGCTTTGTTGAGTGTTAAACCTTGGGATTTGTGTATGGTAATTGCCCATGCCATGCATAGTGGTAATTGTCTACATGTACCTAGAGATATAGGAGTTTTTGGTATAGTTTTTGGGGTGTTTACATTCCAAGGTGGGCCATTGTAAGTATCAAATTTAACTACTACATACAATGGTAAATCTGGTGGTTTAGAGAGCTATCTATGTAGACAATATCTAAGATCTGTCCAAGAGAACCATTGACAAGTCCCATTTGAGTCCACAGGTTTGTAGTTAACATGATGTGTTGGCCTCTACTAAGTAAGAGTTCTTGGGGAAGTTGGTCAACGCCATTATCGATGTTTGATTTTGTGGATGTTTTTATTGCAACACTAAGTGCAATAGGAACATTTAATAGTTGAAGCATTTTTTATTGTGGGTTCCAACTAAATCATTAGTAGGAAATAGGTGCATTGATTTGTCAAAAGATTCTTTATCATTGTTTGATAGTAATGTGTTTGTGTGATTCATTAGTAGTTCCCAATCTTGTTCAGTTGGTTCTGCATTACGAATGTTTTGTAGAGTTCGTCGTAAGTCAATCTGTGTTTGAGTATCCCTCTGTTGACGAAAAATTAGTTCTAATGTAACAATTATAGTGAATTATTCCCATAGGTCTTTTGCATTTGTATGTGAGGCGTAGATAGGTTTGTCCATAACAAGGGGTAGTTGTGCCAACTCACCTACGAGAGCAATAGATGTGCCACTGAAACACAAGTGTTGATGGTGGGGGAAAGCTTCGTGTAGCTTAGTATCTATTTTCAAGAGTAATTTTGGGCCTATGAAGCTCATCTCATCAATAAGGAGGTATTTTATGTGTCTCATGTTCTATTGAAAAATTGTAAGTGATTGGCCCTTCAATGGTTGCATTTCTTTTATTGGAATCTTTAGGGTTGAATGTATAGTCGATGCATGTATGTTGAAAGTTGTGATTCCTGCAGGAGCAACAACAAGGAGTGGGCTATATTCTTTTGATACTAAACTGCATAGTGAATGTCTAATGCAATGAATCAGATAGGATTTTCCTGTACTTGTTGTTCCTTGTATGATCATGTGTAAGGCTTTATCGAATGATCTATCGTTGTAATGTTCTAAGACAATGGTACGAGCTAATTGTTGTTTGGGAGAGAGTGGATAAGGGAGCTTGTTAAATTCAAATGTTGTTTGGCCATCTTATTGGTATATCTTGTTTGTGCTTATGAAATGTTTTGCATTGTCATGTAAATTTTGAGGTATTGTACGCTCATTCCAATTGTTGATATTATCAAAGTCACGTCTTCCAAGCATTTCAAGGGAATCAAGGTTTCCACCACCAACAAGACCCATTTGCGATATCAACTCCCATTCATTCATTAGTATTGTATTCCTTAGATCTATTTCATTTTCTAGCTCCTCTTCATCACAAACCTCTGTATTGATTACTCGTTCAATATGCCAAACTGAATATTTTTGTATATTCATTTCCTTCCAATTTGCAATAATTATTTCTTTGTCGATACATATGTCTATGACAATGTTACGAAAATGCTTGTATAGAATTAGTTCACTCCAACATAATCTCTCAAAATGTTCTAAGCACTCCTCTAGAATAACGCTAAAGGGAAGACATCGATAATTTCCTTATGTTTCCTTTCTTTCCACTTGGTGCCTTTGCATTTGGAAGAAAATGAGAATGATCGTGCAGATTCAATGAGTGGTATTGTCTCCATTTGAAGCAGACGTTGTATGTACGATTGGAGATAACTCAATTGCTAAGTGTGTTCATATCTGTTTGTTCTAATGCAATGGAACACTTTTCGACCAACATTAAGTGTCATAAATTCACGGTTGCATACAACAAGTGGCAAATTTTGTAGCATATGGCATGTTTCTTGTGCACCTATGTCACGGTCTGCAATAATCTCAGACATGAATTTTCGGTAAGCTATGAGGGCTTAGTCTCCTGATGCTTGATTTCTACATATGCGTGTCAACATTTCAATACAACTTTCAAATTTTCTTTGTGCTTTCGATGCATATTTTGCAATGTATTTCAAGACAAATTTTTTTGAAACAACAAGTTGACAATCCATATTGGCTCTCCATATGGACATCATTTCTGGACTATGTATGTTCAACCTATCATCGTTATGTGCAGGGGCAAAGCTTTTTTTCCCGTTTTCATCACAAGACAAGGAAGAGTTAGCATGTTCAAGCCAATCAGTCCTATAACGACACTCTAGGTTTTTTCCTTTTTTGCGAAGGCACGTTGATTCAGGACATTTTGTGTGTCTTTGGACACGATTGATCAATTCTTTGTAGTCAACAAGCGGATTTGTAGAGGAGATTTCATGTGTTTTTAGTAAGCATGGATCATCTTGCAAAGATCTATGGTGTGTTTTGTTTCTGATGAAAAGCATATGAGGGTTCCATGCATTGACATATTTGTCAAAGAAAGTTTTTGTTATTTCTACATTTGCATTATTGCTCCAGTCAAGTTTGTCCATGTTTGGTGCACCTTCAACCCAAAGAAAGCCATGTACATGTGCGGACCCTCAATGTTGCCATTCATATCTATACCAATAATCAGTTGCACAAATAAACTTCTCTAATACTTCTTCATGAAAGATTGTGAAGTGTTGATGCAAGTACAAGGATGTGGTGTGTGGGTTAATAATAATGTTATCTATGCGATCTTTACTATTTCCTATTTTTGGTGATGCACCTTAAGAAAATAGTTGGTGTAAATTAGGCCACTTTGTATCTACAACACTCAATGTGAAGAAGAGCATTGGGGAATCTATTTGGTTAATCATGTTTGAAAGCTCACGACACTTATTCCAATATGGTCGTGTACCTCTTAGGGAAGATCCAAAATGCATCAATTGTTCAACTAGTTGAGTGTCAATCAATTGTTGTATGTGGAGACGAAGACTATCAATGGTGGTTGGCATGTAATCCTCTACATTTTTCTTGACAAAAATAGAGGCAACACCTTGGCTTCAATGGCGCATCAAAAGGTTCAAAACAAAATATCTAAATCTTGGATGGCTTCCAAATCTACTATCACAAAACCTCATTAAGTGCAACACATTCATGCATTTCAACTTGTCTATATTGAGGTTGCAAGTGTAATGCAATACCCTTTGGAAAGAGTGAAGGAAATCCTTATCTAAAAGGCCCTTAGTATTATTTTCATTTACTGGAGAGGGGTCAAGTTGTGGCCAATCAATAATGTTGTCATTTTCATTTCCAATTTTCAATGTTTCTTTGATGATTTCTAGCTGATGGAGTTTATTTGGTAATTTAGCCATAAATGACGAGGAGTGGGTTATTTCATTGTCAATTTCATCATCATAAAATGTAGATGCAATGTTTGCTGCCACCATATTTTCATTGTCAGCATTAATGTTATGAAGCATATTGGAAACGTTTATACTTGTATAAGGGAGTTGTTCATGTGATGCAAAATCCACCTCAACATCTTTGTAGTATGGGTCATATGTGATTTTATATTTTAATGTAGACCAAACACAACTTCTACTTACGCAGAAATCATAATGGCTACCTTTTGTATGTAATCTTCAAACTATCAACACATCCAAGTTTGCAATTTTATGTGGAAGGTATTTTTCTATTGTTTTGATATCTTGTGGGAAACAAATTGTGTGACCGCTATATTTGTATTGGCCTCTATGAGCATAGGTTACTTGTATTATCGGATTAACTCACACTATAAGCATTTCTTCCACTTGTGTTAGATTCTTTAGCTCGTATGGTTGTACTCTTGGGTCCATAAAGTTAGACGAGGAGAAACGATGTCTACCTTTCTCATGAAAGCATCTAATACAAATTGTTCAACTATTTGTTGATTTTGTTTGCATTCCAAGGTAACATTCATTGCAAATTGTGCAAGTTCGCAATTTTGATAGTTCATCTATTCTCGTGTGAAATCTTGTAGAAGCTTCTAGTGTAGGGGCATCAGGAGCCTCATTTAGCTTACTTTTTGTTATTTTTGAGTCTTAGGTTGTTTGTGTGTTTTGGTGTCCAAGAAGGTCATTTATGACCATTTGGAATCATTTTGGAGTGTTAATTGGGTTTTGATTAAAAAAATGTAAAAAGTTGTCATGTTGCTAAAAAGTTGTCATGCAACTTTGGTAAGGTTTCCAAAATCAAGAAAAAAGTTACATGCAATCAAGAAACCATTGCAAAACAGTTGGGAAATGTAAGAAAATACTCTCAAAAGTCGAATAGAATGTTGGAGAACTGATTTTTGAAGTTTTTTGTTGAATGAAAGCAAGTTTTTGGTGTGTTTTCAACGTTGCAACTGATTTTGTCATTTTGTACGGCTTGTACGACCCATTTAGTGATCTAAAACTAATTTTATTACATTGGAATGTGAATTTACTTTGTTTTTCTTTTTGTTGCATCAAATTTCATTGAGTTTTTAAAAAGTTATTGTATTATTCCTAAAAATTGTCAAAACCCTACTTAGGGTAACACGAGAGGGAAGAAAAGATGTTATTTGGTCTCCCACTGGTGGAAAATCTCCACAATGGGTGGTGAGGTCTGTGTATATGTACTTTATCATCTTCCAAGCTTGCAAGGCCCCAAATTGAAGTTTGCAAATGCTTTTAATTGTTTGTAGATTTGATATTTTGTATGTATCAAACTGTGAAGGTAGTGAAAGATAGTTTGTATGCCTTCGATGCAAGTTTAGTGTGTTTTGTGATTGGAAAAGGTGTGGAGAGTGTGTATGAAGGTCCTATAAAACTGGTAAAGGTGTTGGATATCAAAATTGGCATTTATATGACAAAATGTCATGACTGTCCCAATAGATTGCATGAGACATTGAAGCCCTCAAACTGTGACCAATCAAGTGTGAACCTTTTTGGTGTGTGTAAACCTTGAAACCTCCTTGAAAGCACTTGTGTTGAAGGTAAAAGGGTTCCCACATCAATGGTTAAGTGTTTGAAAACCATTTGTTCCTATTGATTCTTAATCCAATGAAGTTGTCTCTATTAGGTGCAGCAATACAAGTAATTTTAAGCCAATGAGTTGTTGTATGGTTGGGTCATCATACATAGAATTGTCCAAGATCATGTTCAAAGACCATTCAAGCCTCAAGACCAATTCATTAATTGCGACAAGGTGTAATAAGATGCCCCATATGTTGTTGCTTATGGAGTTCTTAAGGGAATTCTTTGAGACAGTCAAGTTCTATTAAGCTTTGTCCTTCCTCTGCATCAAATTGGTATCAGAGCAAGGGAGATCAGTAAGAGGTCACAAATAAGTTGATTTTGAAGACCAACCAAGATGCCTCCAAAGGTGAATGTGGAAAGAATAATCAGAGAGGTGAAAGATGCTCTTGCCCCAGAATCGAGAGCCATAAAGGAGAGCCTTGATGCAAGACTCACATCAGTTGAGACCAACCAAAGAAGAGGAGTGGTCATAAGAGATTTGAGTGACCAAGAAGAATAAGAAGTGGGTGAAGAAGAAGAACATGAAGAATAAATAGATGTTGAAGAGAAGAGGTTTGAGAGATTGCTAAAGGAAGTTAAGAATGATGGTTTCAAGGTAAAAATATAACTTCTAGAATATTCAGGAAGTCTGAATGGAGAAGAACTCCTAGATTGGATATGAGAACTAGATAAGTATTTTGAGTTTAAAGAGATACCTAAGGGGCAACAAGTGAAATTGGCAAGAAAAAAATTAAAAGGACATGCATCCCTATGGTGGGATTATGTACAAGAAGAGAGGAGGAAGAAAGGAAAAGCAAAGATTACATCTTGGGTAAAATGGTTGCAAAATTGAAAGATAAATTCTTACCTAATGATTATGTTATTCAATTGTATAGAAAGTTGCAAAATTTGAAGCAAAAAGAAATGGATGTGAAGACCTACAGAAAAGAGTTTTACCAACTAAGCATAAGATTAGGCCACATGGAAGAAGATGTTGACAAAGTTGCAAGGCATTTGAATGGGTTAAAGTATAGCCTACAAGATGAACTCAGTCTCACAAGTCCAAGAACAGTAGAAGGGTGCTATCAATTGGCCATAAAGGCTGAAGAAAAGTTGAAAATGAGACAAAAAAAGAAAGGTAGAGGTAGGGGAAGGACAAATTTCAAAGGAAGAGGGAATTTTTTTGGTAGAGGACAGTCCCAAAGGTCTCAAGGAGAGACAAGCAACTCACAAGAACAAACATCATATTCAAGAGGTAGCTTTAGAGGAAGAAGACCAAAATTTAGAGGCAGATTTGGCAATAGAGGGGGCTCAAGTGAATTCACTCGAAAGTGTCACAAATGCAATAAATTTTCAATCCATCAAGCATGAAAGTGCCCTGAAGAGAAACCATCTACTTCTTTTAAGAGTGAAAGGATAAATCAGATTGCACAAGGTGGAGATGATGCTGAAAATGTTAATTCACCATAACAAAATGCTGAAAGTGTTCGTGGAGAAGGAACCACCTTAAAGAAAGTCACTCTTCAAGACTACATGCAAATGCCATGGTAAATGTTGCAAAGTTGTCATTGATTTTGGAAGTACTGACAATTTGGTTTTAGTTGAAATGGTGGAGAAGTTAAAGTTGAATTCATGAAGGGCTTTATGAGTGGTATTTAGATTTGGTTTTAAGAGACCTTCAGTAAAACTAAGGAAGAGAATTTGTACCATTTGGATTTGGTTTTAAGAAGATCAAGAATGAAGAAATGTGAGTTTATGAAGACAAAATTGGTATATCTTGGTTTTGTGGTTACAAAAGGCACCTTGAAAATGGATCCAAGAAAGGTTGAAGTTATTCTAAGTTGGCCTCCACCCAAATCAGTTGTTGAGGTAAGAACTTTCCATGGTTTGGCAAGTTTTTATAGGAATTTTATTAAGGGTTTCAGTCATGTTTGTGCTCCAATCATTGATACCATAAAGGGGGATAAGAGGAAATTTTTTGTTTGGACTAGTGAAACTAAAAAGAGTTGTGAGTATTTGAAAAAGAGGGTAGCAGAGCAACCCATATTAGCCTTACCAGATTTCAATAATGTGTTTACTATTGAGTGTGATGCAAGTGGCTATGCCATAGGAGTGGTGTTGAGTCAGGAGGACAGACCCATAGCCTTTTTTAGTGAAAAACTTAATGAAGCTAAGAAGAAATACTCTTCCTATGACCTAGAGATGTATGCTTTGGTTCAGTCCTTGAAAAATTGGAGACACTACCTACTTCCCAAAGAGTTCATAGTCTATACTGATGACCATGCCCTCCAATTTTTGAATAGTCAAGAGAAACTCAGTCATATGCATGTTAAATGGGTGGAATATTTGCAAGGTTTTACTTTCACCATCAAACACAAGAAGGGGCAATCCAATAAAGTAGTAGATGCTTTGAGTAGAAGGGATCTAATAGTGTAGGAAATTCAGTTGCAAAGCACGAGAGTTGAATCCTTGAAAGGTATGTATATTGAAGATGCAAATTTCAAAGAAATATATGCATGTTGTAAGAAGCCTTGTAGCAACAATAATGATAAGTGGGTTGATTTTCTGGTTCAAGATGATTTGTTGTTCAATGAAGCACAAATTTGTGTCCCTAAATGTTCAATGAGAGATAATTTGATAAAAGAGAAGCATAGTGGTAGTCTTGCATGTCATTTTGGTCTTGATAAGACCTTGGAGTAGTTAAGAAGGCACTATTTTTGGCCTAAGATGCAAACTGATGTTAGGAAATTTGTTGAAAAATGTGTTATTTGTCAAAAGGAAAAGGGGTGTAGTACAAATGCAGGCTTGTATCAGCCTCTTCTTGTTCCAAATAGGCCTTGGGAGTCTATAAGTATGGATTTTGTAATGGGTTTACCAAAAACACCTATAGGTTTTGATTTCATCTATATTGTAGTAGACTAGTTCTTCAAGATGGCACATTTCATCCCATGCAAGAGCACAAATGATGCCTCTTATATTGCAGGTTTGTTCTTCAAATAAGTGGTAAGAATTCATGGTTTGCCTTTGAGTATTGTTTTAGATAGAGATGGTAAATTTGTTGGGCATTCTTGGAGAACTTTGTGGAAGAAACTTGACACTAACCTTAGTTTCAACTCTACCTATCACCCTCAAACTGATGGGCATATCAAAGTGGTTAATAGGAGTCTTGGTAACCTCTTAAGATGTCTTACAAAAGAGAATTCTAGTCAATGGGATCTGATCTTGCCTTAGGAAATTTTTGCATATAATGATTCAATGAATAGAAGTGTGGGTAAGAGACCTTTTGAAGTTGTTTATGGTTTGCAACCTAGAGGGGTCTTTGAATTAAGAGATATTAGTGGAATGGAGAGGATAAGTGCTGAGGGTGAGAAATTTGTTGTGGCTGTGAAGGAGATTCACCAACAAGTCAAGGGCCACCTACAAAGAAGTGTGGACTGAATACAAACAACAAGTTGATATGAAGAAGAGAATTCCATTTCAAGGTTGGAGATTTGGTTCTGCATCATCTTAGAAAGAAGAGATTTTCCAGGGGACAATACTCAAAATTATAGATGAAGAATATTGGTCCTTGCAAGGTTGTTCACAAGTTTGGTCCTAATGCATATGAGATTGAGTTATCAAGTGGGATTGGCATTTCACTTATATTTAATGTATCTGACTTGTACCTTTTCAAAGGGGATGTTGTTGCAGGTAATGAAGCAAGTTCCCAAGCATTTGTAGATGAGGAATTGATCCAAGACCTTCCTCCCAACAAACCTCTCGAGTTGGAGTGCATCCTTAATACAAAGGAACTCAAGAAGACAAGAAACATAACATATTTTCAATACCTGGTCAAGTGGAGGCGTCTTCCTATGGAAGATGCTACTTGGATGGTTGAAGCTGATATTATGAAGCATGGATATACTATTGCAGACCTGCACTCAAGTGGGATTTGAGTTTTCTTCCCCTTGGGTGTATGGTGCATGGGCATTAGGAGCCTCATTTAGCTTACTTTTTGTTATTTTTGAGTCTTAGGTTGTTTGTATGTTTTGGTGTCTAATAAGGTCATTTATGACCATTTGGAATCATATGGATTCATTTTGGAGTGTTAATTGGGTTTTGATTAAAAAAATGTAAAAAAGTTGTCATGTTGCTAAAATGTTGTCATGCAACTTTGGTAAGGTGTGCAAAATCAAGAAAATAATTACATGCAATCAAGAAACCATTGCAAATTGGGAAATGTAAGAAGACATTCTCAAAAGTCGAATAGAGTGTTAGAGAACTATTTTTTGAAGTTTTTTTGTTGAATGAAAGCAATTTTTTGGTGTGTTTTCAACGTTGCAGCTGATTCTGTCATTTTGTACGACCTGCACGACCCATTTAGTGATATAAAATTGATTGGGTTATGTTGGCATGCAAATCTACTTTGTTTTCTTTTTTTTGCATCAAATTTCATTATTTTAAAAAGTTATTGCATTTTTCCTAAAAACTATCAAAACCCTACTTAGGGTAACCCAAGAGGGGAAAAAAATGTAATTTGGTCTCCCATCGGTGGAAAATCTCCACAATGGGCGCTGAGGCCTGTGTATATGTACTTAATCATCTTCCAAGCTTGTAGGGCCCCAAATTGAAGTTTGCACGTGCTTCTAATGGTTTGTAGGTCTAATATTTTGTATGTATCATACTGTGAAGGTAGTGAAAGGTAGTTTGTATGCCTTCAATGCAAGTTTAGTGTGTTTTGTGCTTGAAAAAGGTGTGGAGAGTGTGTATGAAGGTCCTACAGACCTGATAAAGGTGTTGGATATTTAGATTGGCATTTAAATGATAAAATGTCATGACTGTCCCAAGTAGATTGCATGAGACGTTGAAGCCCTCAAACTATGACCAGTCAAGTGTGAACCTTTTTGGTGTGTGTAAACCTTGAAACCTCCTTGAAATAACTTGTGTGCAAGGTGAAAGGGTTCCCACATCAGTGGTTAAGTGTTTGAAAATGTAAGACCCCACTTCATACAACCTTAAATTTTTGTATATTCCTCTTAATTAGATGCTTAGATTTATTTCAAATGATACATAGTGTGTGATTGTGTGGCAATGTGCTTATATTTCATTTTGTCATGCTGTTTAATTATCACTGTCATGAAGGTGTTAGCCACTCATAAATTATGAATATGAATTGAAATTTTAATGGAATTGTTGTACAATTAAATCTTAGTTCAACTATTAAATTAATGTGATATACGATTGTTCTTATGATTGCATTGGTAATGTGCAAGAAAATAGAGTGTCAATAGGAGAAGGGAAACCATTGAGTAGATTGAAAGACGCCTCCTTGTGGTCAAGAATTTGACCTCCTTTTTGGGGCTTAGAAACGAGTAAAGTTAATATGTTGACAAGTTAAGGTGGTGTGGGTTGTTAAAATGATAAGTGATCATGTGAATGTGAATGTAAGTGGGTCTAAGGGTTGGGAACCCTTATCCAAGTGTGAAACTTGGATGGAATCTTAAATTGGGTTTTAAAGTGGGTTGTTGGTCAATTTCCTTGGTTAGGGTGCAAAAATAAACCCCCTAGGGTAAATACCATAGTGGTAGGGGCCAAATGGGCACACAATAGTGTCACAAGGACATGATTTGACCCCTGCAAAGTCCTCATATTAGAGAGTGACGAATTTTGTTGGAGGATGGGGGTGAAAATATTGAGGGGTTGTCCAAATGCATGTTACCCTCTTGGATAAGAAAATACCCTCATTAATGGAAGGAAGTACACTCCACGCCTCCCCATCCAAAAGGTTGCAAGTTGAAACTCCTATATTTCTTGGAGAGGAAGGAAGAGTGGGGTGTTACCCACTTCTCCTCTTGGAGAATTGGAGTAGAGATGGTAGAAAGAATGAGAAGAGAAGAGGATTCCACCTCTTTGGAAAGATGGTGATCAAAATGGCTTGGCTTGGAAAGGAAGGATGGATACAAGAGTGCAACCCCTTCATCTAAAAGCAAAGAGATAAGTTCTTCCTAATTCCATTTACCCTTGTTTATTGGTTGTAAATAGGGGACATATTGTATGGATCATGGTTAAAAATTGAAAGTAGAGAACGTCACTGTATGACAAATTGTTGCTATATTTATCCCTTGGAAAAAAATAATACTTGAGAAGACTCCATTCATCCGCATGGAGTCAAAATAAATCCTTGCTCGGGGGTATGGCTAGAGCCCACGAGGCTTCATGACGCCATTATGGTAGGGTGGAGAGCAAGCCTTATTAGGTTGCGTGACACTCATTGTATTTCTTTAAATTTGTTTGTAATATGGAAAGCTAGTGTTTTGTTGTAACATGAAAGAGAATAGAAAATAATGGAGGAAATGTATGTATATTGGAAGGAAAATAACAATAGTTTTCTTAAAGTCAGAAGAATCTCATTTTTGTTTAAATATCAGTTTATGTATAATATCATGCTTCATATTTTATATACATCTAAATGTAAAATATAACAAAAAATAATAATAAGCCTCTTTATGTATAACTGTCACAACTTTTATATATATATATAATAAAGCATTTATGAAGATATACATAAATTCTAATTATAAAAGAAAACAAAAAGAAAAAAAGAAGATTCATATCACTATTGTGGCTATCTGTAAATTGCGGATATGCATGTTGAGTTTCCTTATGGAAATTTCACCGTCTTTACTTAGAAGCAAGATTTAGGAATTTTGCAAATATATATAAAGTGGGCTCTCTTTGGGGACCCTGCAACCTCCCAGAAAAAGGCGCAACTCCTATTTGGCCTTATATATTATTTCATTACAAAGGTAAGCATTTCATTAACCAAAAATAAATAAAAGATACCCAAGCACACAATGTCTTTTGTATGAATTAAATAAAGTAAAATCAAATTTGAAGCCCCTGCTCTTGGTTGCTTTTGCACAGTTGCAAAGTGAAATAGGAAGGGCAGTAGAGGTGAAACACCCCTGTCCACCACTTAGTAAATCCTCTCATAAGAGTAATATATTTGCATTCCTTGGCTCAAGATCTTACACCTGCCAAAAAAAAAAAAAGAAAATAAATAAAAAGTGAATCAGGATCTCCAGGCGCAAAAAAAAGGAAACAAAGAAGAGGAAAACACAACCTGAGATTGAAACAAATAAATAGGGAAAGCATTTTAAGCCTGCAATCATCCCCTGCTTGAAACGCCATACCTTACCTCCATTCAAGTCAGAGTGTAAATTGGAGGCGCATTCGTTCAGGTTGAATGAATGAATGAAAGATTTTAATGACGTCCACGAGACTAAAAAGTCTATGGGACCGAGAAACAACATGCCTAATTTGTCTTCATGCTTTTTCCCAAGTCGGATCTCATGCTATAAATTTTGACTAGAAGGCTAGCCACCTGATTAATTTTATCTTCCACAAATAACTGGTGTATACTGTCCACTTTCAAACTATTACCATGCTGAGTACGGATATCCTCGTACGCAGTGCATTCCATGATGAAGTGTCATTCCGTTTCCACAACTCCTTTGTTGCAGAAAATACAAATTCTTTCTTCCCAAGTTTCCTTGGGTATCTTCCACCTACCGGTTTCACACCTAAGGTGATGCGATCTCGTCCTCAATTGTGGCATTAATATTCTCACCTTCCCTTTAATAACTGCACCTAGATAAGTTTTTTCATGGTGATCCTTCATCGGATTAAACTCTTTGATGTAGTTGTATCTCGTAAAGTGATTTACTTCCCTTGGTATCTCTTAGAGCAATCCCCGATCATCCTAATGACAGGTTTCACCTTGAGGACCTCACGTAATCATCCCTAGTCGTGCCAAATACAAAGACATTGATTAGCTGCCATTCAAGTAGTTGAGTGCCCATATCTGGTGTCAGTATGAACCAACACTCTTGCTGAGTTGCAATAAATCCCATGGTAGGTGAGCCATTTCTATAGATTGTTGAGCAGTGGTGTAGCATTGCCGGAGTAAATGGGTGAGAGAGACAACTCATTACCCTTGCCGTATGCAGTACTCGTATTAAATTGAATAGGAGGACATTGATTAAGATAGGCAAACAAATCTATCCCAACAAGAGCCATGTCAGAGGATATTAATGTGTATAGCATATCTGCTGAGAAAAGCTGGTGATAAGAAGTGGTTATTTTCTTCTCTTCTGTTGATGGCGCTTAGCGTAAATTGCAAAATGGACATGATCGGGGTGTTAAATGCACTTCATAAGCTGCCACTCCAAAGGTATTGCTGACATTGCTGGTGCCGTGAGATGAATGATCGTTAGTCTAACAAGTTCTTAATAAGAATTATTAAAAGTATCCAATAATATGTATCGTTAATAGTCTACAAATAACTTCAGGTAGAAATTATTTTTCCTATAATTTTGTATTGCGGAAATTTAAGGATCCTATATTAATATCTTGGGCTTCATTTACCTTCAAGAAAATTCAAGTGGCTAGTATACAACCACAACCTTTTCTAGCATTTTCTTTGGGAGTTTTGGAACAGGGGGTGGACATTCATCGAACTTAAAAAAAATGATTTTATTTTCATCCCAGCTGCTGCAAATTCAAATACTAAGAGCATTATGGCAGATAACATGTAATTTCATCTTGTCTCAATGTATTTTTGTTGCTGCTATATATTGGACTCGGTAATGATTTATCTTGGGGCAGATCACATGTAATTTCAGCTTGTTTTAATGTATTTTTCTTGCTGCTATATATTGGACTTGGTTCTGATTTATCTTGACATTAAAATATAATTACAGCTTGCCTCAGTGTATTTTTGCTGCTGCTATATATTGAACTTGGTTCTGCTTTATCTGAGTCATGGCTACTGGGTTGCTAGCTTAGATTTATAATGTTTGATTTAAAAAAAAAAAAAAAATCTTCCTTCCAAATAAATAAATAAATCTTGATAAGGTTAATATTATTGTGCAGGTAATGAGAAAAAGAAAAAGAAAATAAAATAGCATTTAATCATAATGTAAAGACTTTGTATAAAAGACATCCATATTAATAATGTTATTAATATGTCATATATTGCTGTAATAATAATGATGCAAGCAAAATACTTAAATAATACTTAAATAATACTAAATGATGATGTTTATATATTAAACAAATTAAATTAAATGAAATGAATATCATCAAAGATAAGTATACTGATATTAATATTGAAGATACCACAAAGGTGGATGATGTGGAAGATAATTATGTTGATATTAAAACTAATGGAAGCTAAAATTATGAGTAGTGCTAAGACTTGATAAGCAGCATTATATATACCAAGATATATTAAGTTTGTTTAATATCATTATTAGTGAAAGAATATATAATATATTATAATATGAGAAAATATATATATATATATTATTATTATGCCAAGTAATGATAAATAGTGTTAACAATGATATTATTTAGAAGATAGTAGTACAACATTCATCATATATGTGTTAGCAATTAAATTTAATTAAAAAAAATGAAGAAAGAAAAGAATATATATATTTATAATATTTTAATATTAATATAACATCGATATTAATGAGACATTATTATAACATTTTATAAATAATAATAATCCTCACAGTGTGGATTATGGTGTCCTTGCCATTGTATTGTGAGTTACTCTAACTATCAATTGTAATACTTGTAAATTTAATATTTATGTTAAGGTTTAATAGTTAGATTCTATTAACATATTATCAAGAATAAACTAATAATAATTTTGAGGAAGGCTATTAATAGAGACATATCTAGTGGTGATGATAATTATAATATTAACACTGGGGATAATGATATTGACCTTACCTCTAACTATAATGACAATAGACATAAATATAGTATTGGTGCTAGAATAGTAGACTTAATTAGAGATTAGTTAACTAATATTAATAATTTGGTATTGAAATGAATTAGGGTTAAGAGCCTCAATGGCAATAACACTTGAATATTATTTTATTTTATTATTCTTCTTCTTATTTTTAATTATTTTAAAGGTATTGAGATAAATACTACGTTGACCCTTTGGTGTTCCAATGTTACGAGGCCTCACACTTCATGAGTTAATTAGGCAAAGATCTTGGGAAGTAGGTTTTCTCATTCCTTCATCTATAATAGTTTGCTAAATTTATTTAACTAATCCATTTAATATTTCAATTTGACCAAGTCAAGATAGCTTGTTACCTTAGTAAAATACGAGGACAAAGTTATAAACTTAATGATAAGTTTATTGGTAGTAAAACTACAAACTATGTTATCTCATCATGACAATTACAATGTCAATTAGCTTAGTTCTTGTTTTAAAAAAAAATTGTTTGGTTTTCTAGCATAAAAAAAATCTAGGCATGATAGAAAACCATTTGATCCTATTGATTCTTAACCCAATGAAGTTGTCTCTACTAGATGCAGAAATACAAGGAATTGTAAGCCAATGAGTTGTTGTATGGTTGGATCATCACCACATAGAAGTGTCCAAGATCATGTTCAAAGATTGTTAAGCCTCAAGATAAAGTCATTAATTGTGACAAGGTGCACTAAGATGCACCATATGTTGTTGCCTATGAAGTTCTTAAGGCAATGCTTTGAGATAGGAAAGTTCTATTAAGCTTTGTCCTTCCTCTGCATCAGCTTCTATAAAGTTATTGTTGGAATGTGGTAAGCTTGTGGATTGATTTTCAAGATTATCTAGTGTTTGTTTTGGACCCATTGACAAATATTGGGCAGAAGGGTGTTGGTTTGAATGAATAGAGTTTGATGCATTGAATTGTATTGTTTATTTTTCTAGGTGTTGCATATGACAACGTAGACTTATTTCTTCTTTATGTTGGATATAGTAGTCATTACTTCTTTTACAAGATTGTATGTTTTTAGGGCTAGAGCTCATCATATGAAAAGGAAATAGGAACTACCATCATCATATGTACAAATAAAAATAACATATAAAATTAAAAATGATAAGCATTAGTGGGGAAAAAATGTCAATTGTATTGAAAGAGTTCATCGAGCATTCTAATTTGATAATTATTTGAGATATGATTAATATGCTATATATAATGGAACAATTTGATGTAAGATATCAAACACATGATTTTCATAATAACAATATATTCAAGTATGTATACATGTGACTTTGAATTGACATATATTGAAACAAAAGTCTAAAAAGTATATTATATAACATGTTACAAAATTGTATATACATTGCATAAGCAACAGACCTAGATTTAACCGCTAGTATTATTACACATATCAGTGAGTCCACCCAACATTAAGGAATTTTTTGCAACAAAATCTAGCTCATCAACCTTTGTGATTGTTGATTTTACCTGTCCTTGAACACCACTTGAATCATATCAATTTGTCATGGTAAAGAGAAATTGCTTGAATAACACTCCCTTGATTATGGTCTCAGCTTCAATTTCTTGTTCATGATTGAATTACAACATGTATAAATCATTTGTAGACATTCCAAGATGTTTGTTGGTCGGTTCTCCAAAAGAAACATACCATAATATTCTTGTATGATCTACTAGCTTTAGTTTAAGTATGTATCTATAAGTGCATTTGGCAGATGTAGCTTTTCACTTTGCATAGTACCATATTTGATCATCATTTTGGGCAAATTTTTTTTTACATTGTTTTTCATTTAATTCAAGGGGACAAGATGGATAGAAAAATGAATTTGTTTTTATGAATTGCACTATTGATTTGAGAGTGCATTGGACAATTTTTTGCACATTAGTAGTTCGTTATTCAATATTAGCAATTGTGTTTCTCGTAATCAAGAGAGGTGCATCCAAAGGTTATGTATTTGATGGCGTAATATCTTTCCCATTATGTTCAAACCATGATTTGAGTTGTTCTGCCTCTTCTATGCTTAGGTTTATAAATAGGTGGGTACTTTCCAAAGTGCTTATGACCTTTCCATTATACTCAGTGACACGACCATTTTTTATTGCAAGTACAACAACATGATTTAAGTGATACATCTCTTGGAGTTTTTTACCTTCCTTTTCAGTAGTTGGACTCCATAAAGTAATATTAATGGTAGATGAAGAGATATTTATCAACTTGATGCTCCTTTGAAGAACTTCAGTCCCATCCCTCCTCCTTATCGTTGAGCTCAGGTCCACACATATGACTATTACAATTACATCAAAAATGGTATTATTGGTCATTTCTATAACGTCCTTGAAGGCCTTGAAAGAGAATTGATGTTTGGGAATTGCAAGGTCATCTTCGAAGAGAGTAATTCTTGAATCATCCATTAAACAAATTTCATGTTGGCTATTCAGTTTGTTGTACAACCTATTAGCTGACTTAATGGTTCCACTAGATATTGTATATACTTCTCCAACTTGAACATGCATGTAATGAAGGTTTGCAACTTCATTAAAGCAAGTTACACATATTTTAGTGCACCCACAATCTATAAAATCAAATGAATAGATCTACCCTTGTCCCTTTTATGTGTTGAAGTGGTGCATTTTTTTTTTCATGGTAACACAACCCTTTATAAGCCACCTTGTTTGGAATGGATTCAAATTTCTAATAGGAGTAATATTGGAGGGAAGGTCTTTCTTTTGTAGGGACAAACATATTCCAAAAAGTGCTCTATGAGGAGGTGGCTTTGTTACTCCAATGTTGTCACATAGGCTTGTAGATGGATCAGTTGAGATCGTAGCATGTACTTGTTGGGCTTGTTCTTAAAATAGGTAGGTGGGTTGACCAATGATATCTTGTTGCAAACATGTGATTTCTAATTTAGAGATGACAATCCACCTATAAAGGTACAATAAGTATGTATTATGAATAGGAAGAAATGGGACATAATGCATTCAAGAATGCTAAGCTATAAGCTATCAATTGACACTTTGTAGAAGAGCATTAAATTATGGTGGCTCACCTTGAATTATAGAAAATAGGGAAACTGTACCTTGTGAGTTTAAGTATAGATCCCTTATGTAGTTCTTCAGAATCTATGTAGTGGTTGTATTTTTTTGGAAGTGTAGCCTTTTTCTTATGAGCCCCATCAAAGAGCTCCACTCTATAGTGACTAGTCGGTTCGAGGCCATGGTAAAACTTTGAAATGCCTAATGCTTATATATGGGGCTGCAAGTCTAGGTGTTCATCATTGATCATCTTGATCACATTCTCAGTCAAAAAATACGTTGTTGGGATAGGTGGTTTTGTTACGCTAACACTGTCATCCAGGATTGTAGATGGATCAATTGAGCTCGTACCATGTACTTGCTAGGATTGTTTTGCAAATAGGTCGATAGGTTGGCTGATGATATCTTGTTGAAAACATGTGATTTCTATTTTGGAGATGACAATCCACCTATAAAAGTTAGATGTGTAAGTATTATGAATAGGGGAAAATGTGACATAATGGGTTGAGGAAATCTAAGCTATAAGTTGTCAATTGGCATTTTACAAAAGAGAATTGAAATATGGTGGCTCGCCTCGAATTGCAAATAATAGGGCAACGGTATCCTATGAGTTTAAGTATAGATCCCTTATGGAGTTCTTCAGAATCTATGTAGTGGTTATACTTTTTAGGAAGTGTTGCCTTTTGCTTATGCACCCCATCGGAGAGTTGTAATATATAGTGATTGGCCAATTTGGGGCCATGGCCAAACATCAAAATATCTATTGCTTGCAGATGGGGTTGCAAGTTAAGGTTTCCATCATTGATCATCTTGATTGCATTCTCAGTCAATGAAAACATTTTCACGAGAGAACAAACTAGTCCTAGCAAAAGTAAATTGCAATGGATAACTATTATTTACTACAACTAAAATATACATGCATACTTTATGAAATAGAAGTTGAATATGTAGTTGAAAGAACATAATATGACTAAATTGCTTCTAAATGAAAAGGAAAGAATCTATTTATTTAAAACATGCAAAACGGAGCTTAAAAAATAAATTGGAGTACCTTTACATAAGAAAGAAACTAATTTTGAAGAATACCTGTAAAGGTGATTGTGTTTAGGCTTTTATATCAAAATAGTGGCATGTGGTAGTTAACTTGTTGCATTTATAAGAACAATAAGAAGAAATGGTAGTGAGACAAAAGAGTATACAAATTCACAAACAATTATAAGTTGAAAGCAGTGTATATGTTTACAAAATGTAGTAAAAGTTATAAGCATAAGTGAAATATTATTTTGGAATCATATGATATAATATTAGTGCAATATTAGCAAGGTTAAAACTTTAAAGGAATGTACAATAAAGAAAAATAAGTATTTGATGAGCAAATGTGTAAATTATTTAAGGTGCAATTTAAATAGTGAACCAACCTCTTATTTATGCTAATTTTAGTAAGTAATTGAACCATGCAAGTTAAACCTAAGTAGGAGAGCGCAAGTTACATTTGGATTGTGTCTTGGTTGAGGAAACAAAGGGTAATAGCCACAAAAAAAAATGGCATGGATTATAAATAAATTATGTACAATTTTAAGTAAAATATATGGTGTTAAATTTACATTTATTTTTGTGAAACCATAAATAATCTTAATATCTTCGTCAAACCATATTTTAAAGTAAAATATATAATGTTAAATTCATATGGGAAGATTTATTGTATTTTTAATACATTTTATTTTCTATGTTCATTTAATGTACTGTAATGTGGTATATTTTAAAACATGGAAATTTGTCTAATGGTTTTAGTGAAAAGGGTTTGCAGTTGATGAAGATTTAAAGATGTTATTGTTCTACCAACTTAGTAAATTGTATGGAATGTAGGTATTGGAAAAAAAGGTCAAATATTGTAGGAAACATATAACATTGATTGTCAGTATACTTTAAACAAGAATTAGAACCTATATTGTGTGAAAAAAACTTGTTAGATGATAAGTAACTCACATGAAATGTGAAAAAGGATCGTGATACAATGCAAGAGATAGTATTAATTTTTATTGTATATAATAAAAGATGTGAGTTATTGTTGGAGAACAAGTAATAAAAATGTAAAATATGAGGCAAGTAAAGATGACAAAAGTAAAAGTAAAAGCTAAGAACAAGGTTACAATATTATTACAATAGCATATAATGTATATATATTTTTCAACCAAAAGTGTATTACATGATATTCTAGTACTTTTCAAAATGTACTTTTCATGCAAGGCTAGCTACATTGTCCGTAGTTTTAATGACCTTACATTCCTTGTAGGGATTCAAAAACAACTTACTTATAATAGCACATTGTGTATATATATTTTTCAACCAAAAGTGTATTACATTGATATTATAGTACTTTTCAAAATGTACTTCTCATGCAAGACAAGCTTCCTTGTTTGTACTTTTTACGACCTTACATTCCTTGTAGGGATTCCAAAAATAGCTTACAAGGTGTACTTACATGTTTACTTCACACTACATACATATATATATAGAAAAAGTATATTAGACATCACTAAAGTAATTATGAAACACTTCTTTAATGTAGCCAAAACTACCTTGTGCATATACTCATCTACTTGCAATTCACAAAGGAAAGTATAGAAGGAAGCCAAATTCTTGCAAATTGAGTAGAACTCATATACTATCATTTTCATTGATTGAATGTCAATTTACTTCACATTCTGCACATTCGAAACTGTGGTCTTTGCTTGCAAGTCAAGGCAACTAACTATTATGCTACTTGCAAAATCCTATACGAGGCTTGTACAAATGCCATTCAAATTGATTGATGGGGATGATTTGGTTGGTAGCATGGGGGAACTTTCATTACTCGAGATCTCAATAATCTCTCTGGCTCGATGAGAATTTTCCATTCCTGAATGAAATCAATTCTATAAATTGGTAAATAGTATACACATGTAATTTCCCTTTTAAAAGACAACTATTTAAAATAAGTAATTAAAAGAAATGCATTTGTACAAAAATAATTTGTATAGTATAATTAAATAGATTAAATAAAAATATAACCTAAATAGTAATAAAAGTGAGCATTAAAATATTAATGAAACTAAAGCAACACAGATTATCATATTTCAAAATTAAAATATAATACTAATAAATAAAAATTCAACAAATTATTTTTTAAAATAATGAATAACAACTTTTCTACAATTTAATTTAAAATTACATTAAAAAGTAATAAAAAAAAAATGCATGCCAAAATATTTAGTGAGGGAAACATAGAGTTTGAGAGTAACATTTTACAGTAAATTGCATTTCTAACAAATGAAACTTACAATCCAAGTCACAAAATCATTGTGCTTATCACATAAATGAAAAATTTAAAGTTATCGGTGTATACATGATCTATTACAAAGACATGGGTTGAATTGAAAAATGAAGATGAGAGTGGCGTCAGGCGGGGCTCAGGTGGGAGATTACAGTTCAAATACTGAAGATGAGGATGACAACGACGAGGGAGATGATCTAGATGGTGGTTGCTATGCTTCCATCCTTCATTTGCGTGATGGGAGTGGATTTGGAGGTGGATCCCCTGCAAATTTTTCTTTTTTCATTACTGTGGTTAGTGTTGGGTGCCAACTTGCAAAACCCTTTGTGTCTGAGGGTTTTGTGTGGGTGCCCTTCCTGCCTTTTTTTGGCTTCCTACCTTGCAATGGGTGTGCGTTTGTTTCTTTGAGGAAGACCGGTTGAAGAATGGGATTTTTTTCTCCTATTCGACATAGTAGGAAGGCTTGGTGGATCCTCATGCTAGTTTGTTCTGCCTCTAGCTTCTTCTTGATCAACCTTCGCTTTTTCTTGTCATTTGTTTGGTGGCTCTTTTTTGGGGGATTATGTTCTTGGAGTGTTTTGGGTTCTTCTTGAACCCTCTCTATGGAGTGGTGGTGTCTCCCCCCGGTTGGTTGTTTGGAGTTTTGACCCATTTCTAGCTCTGACTGGTGTGTTGGGGTTGCTTGGTGTTCTTTTTTGTTGGCCCTTCTCCTTATTTTTGTCTTGTTTGGGGCTCCCCGTTCCTCTTGGGGTTTGGTTGTTCCCGTTCATTTTGAGACTAGGACTCTACCTTTGGTGGTCTTTTGGATTGTGTTTCTTTTTGCTGATGTGTTCTTTGTGGCATTTTTATCTCTAGCTAAGTGTCTGTTGTGGCCTTGTTCTCTTTGGTTGAGTGTCTTTGGACCCTCTTTGTTGAGATTGTTGATTTTCCTCTTTTCCCCTAGGTTGCTAATGATGGGGTTTGTGGTCTTTTCTTGGGCTGAGCTGCTTCATGTTTTTATTCTGATGGCTCAGATTTTTTCGTCTATTGTGAAGGCTCAAAAGTGGGTGAGCGAATGGCTTTTAGCTGGGTTACTGTTCAATTTTTCTATGGAAACCCAAATTAGCTCTAATTTGAAAGATGTTATGGTGGACCTTTGGTGTTTATTTGAGACTCTTCTCCTCATCCACAGTTTGTTTCTGGTGCAGTATTTATCGAAGGATGCTACGATTGTGTGCTTGGCTACTATGTTGGCTTTCCCCTCTGGTCCTATGGAGGTGGACCTCCCTCATTTGTTCTTATTGAGGTGGGAAGTTATCCTATGGAGGTGGAGGTGGAGGGTGTTGGTGATTTTTGGTTGCGGTGGGTTTTTTGTTTGTATCATCCTCTCCAATAGAGGGGAGCTCATTCCTTTAGAGGTGGTTTTGGAGTTGGTTTCATATCACCAGAGTGATTCGAAAGAGCTGTTGTTGTTGGAGATGTCCATGGATGATTTGGGCTCTTTGGCTTCTCCTTTTTTGCTGCAGGTTGGGTGGTATTCTAAGTTTCTCTCTAAGTACCAGTGGGCTAAGCTGATTAGGGGGTTGATGGTGACCTACACTATTAAGATGGTTATCTTTCTTGGCTCTACGATGTCTTCTATGAGAAATTGGTTTGTTGATGCTTGGTAGATGCAGACAAAACCTTTGTGTATCTAATGGTTTTTGGTCCTAGTTAAAACCAGGTTGTAAAAGGGTTTCAGGCCCTTGCTTGTTTGTTGTTGTAGCGTGTGTAGTCAAGTTAATCTAATAGAGACTGTCGTGGGGTTGCTGTTGGTTTATGGTTTATATTATTTGTAGCTTGCTTTTCTTTGATAGGTTGACAAATCCCTTAAAAACCGTTTTGTACTAGGCTCTGGGCCCCTTCAAAACCCATTTTTTACCTCTAATAAAAAAAAAGCAGTTTCAAATTATCCTGACCCTACTTTAGTAATGTCATAATGTTCACTAAGATTGGCTAAATATCTTTTGAGTCATTAGCCCTATTAAATAGGAAAGATTTTATATGTGGTTGTCCTAGATTTTTGAATTATGTAACTAATTCCTTTACTTGCCGCATATTAAACGATATTTTTCTTTTTCTGTGTCCAATATAAACTATACATAATATATTAATTATATTTTATATTATATAAAAATATTAAAAATATAATAATTTTATATATGTATTTAATAGTTTTGTTAAAGAATATAATATATAACAATAAGTAATATAATTATAATATTTTTAATTTAATTTTTAGTATATAAAATATAAATTATATATTAATTGTGCCTGTAATTTAAAACCTAAACGTGCTCATTATTAGGATCTTGGTCATTATTTTCATTTTAATAAACATACTCTAAAACGCTCGTCGAAGCCTTATTTTCAGGTTGCAACTCACCGAATTGGAGAAGTGAAAGGTGAATTTACTAGTGATGAAGAGTTTGGAGGAGCAAAAACCAATAGTAGCTGAGAAAGCAAAAAAAAAAAATAGCCGAATTAATGGCAAAAATAAATAGCCAAAAAATTGGTGAAAATTTATGAACGATTGATTGGATTTTGCTCTAAGAGGTTCAAAGAATTTTTTTTCCCTAAGGGTTTAGACAAAATAATGAAGCATAACAGATGGTGGTAGTGGAGTGAAGGCATAGTAAAGACGGTACCGAGGAGTCAGGGGCGGATGAAATTTTTAATTAATAGGTAAACACATACTTGGACATTGCCCGTATGTGGCAATTTGATGTTAGAAACTCAAATGTCCATAGAATCTCATCACAATGTGTCAAACAAGTAGAGAATGTCAAGTAGGCCTGGGGTTCCTAGAATGCAAGATTTGACAACTGTGGTCTTGCATAAATGGCCTCATCAAAATTTAATTCCCCTCTATTTTTCACAAATCATGCTTATGCCAAGTAGAGAAGCAAAATGAAGGAGAGCTTCAGGGAATCTTGGTGCAAAGATTTCAACGAAGGAAGAAATAATGAAAACTAGCATAGCACACACTTTAATTAGTTGAAAGAAACATGTATCAAGGATTCACTTTCTTTGATTTGTTCAAGATTGCTTCTCACTTCACCCACAAAAGCCAAACACCACTCACCTGACATTTTTGCATCCATCCCCGACTTCTTAAATTCCATTGGAATAAATTGGCAAGGGTGTTCACTAGAGGAGCTCAAGAGCGGAAGGCCTTAGGTGGTTCAGGAGTATGAGAGTGGGAAAGTTGTACCAAATCAGGCTATTCTATCTAAAATGGAGAGGGCTTTGAGCATATAACTCAAAGGAAATATTTCCAAGTAAATGGTAAAGAATTATTTTGTTTTGCTTATGCTTGGCTAAATTGGTGTGTGGAGTTTCCAAATTAACATGGTAGTTTTCTAAATACTGTAGTGTAAATTTTAAATACAGGAGTGAAAGCATAAATACTAAAATTTTAGATAGTAAGCAATATAGTAGTACTGTGATTTCTTCTCCAACGTCATAGAAATTCTTTGCTAATCCTTGTCTCCAAAAAGCTCTGTGCAATGTGTTTCTTCACAAATGTAGCAAACTGTCGGTAATTTCTTTATTATAGTATGTAGTTTATTTGTACAAAATCTAAGGCGGTGAAAGTTGAGGTGATGAAAAAAGCTAAAACATTGGTAGTCTTGGTAGTGTCATCAGAAGGGATGTTCTATTTATGCTATACATATCAATAACCTTGACAACAAGGAACCATATTTAGATGACTACCCTATTCTCAAGGAGTTCCAAGATGTTTCCTTGATGAACTCACGAAGTTACCTCCGAAACGGGAATTTGACTTCTCCATTGACCTTGTACCAGGAGCTGAGTCTCAATCCAAAGCACCATATCTGATGACTACCATTGAACACTATGAGCTGAAGGCCCAATTAATGGAATTGTTGAACAAAGGGTTCATAAGACCTAGTGTGTATCCTTGGGGAGCACCAGTTTGTTGAAAAATGCAACTAAGAGGGGGGTGAATCGGTTGTAGCAAATCAAAATTTTAAAACATTCACTGGAACTCAGGTCATTCAAAAATCCTTAACTCTATTAAAATGATTAAACATTAAGTGCAATTGCAAAAAATGAAAACCATCACATAAACACAGTAACACCAAATTTATGTGGAAAATACAATAAGGGAATAACCATGGTGAGGATTAACTCACACTATAGAGAATAACAAAACTGATTACAGAGGCTCACTGCAAGAGAAAAAATGCTCACTGCCAAAACAAGGACTCACTATCCTACAAGGTTAACAACCCGGAGGGCTCACTACGACAGAGATACAAAGAAGATAAATAAGATATGCTACAAAAAGAACACAATCTCAATGCAACAAATATTTCCACCACATTTTCTCAACCACTTGCATACATGCATGAATGATGGAGTACACCTTCAACTCATTGCATCCAAAAACTTAGCATTTAGCCTTCACACAGATCTGCCACACATGAATCACATACACACAATAATTCGAATCTAGATGCTTTGTTTCTTTGCACAAGTATCTCTTTTCTATTTTATCTTCTTTCATTTTTCATTTTTCTTTATTTTCCATTCATCACTAGCTCATCTTGTATTTATACCATCTTCAACTTTGAAACATATCCAAAGTTGGCCATCATAAATTCAAATTAGGTCAGAACCAAAACATCCTAGGGTGGAATTAGAATGAGGGTGACCCAACCACACATTTGATAAGGACCCAAATAGGTCCCAACATGCTTCATCAACTTCAAAGGTAGTGTTCAACACAAGGTCAACCAAACTAGTGTAAAACACATAGAACAATTAAGCACATGGACCCTTAGCACAATCTAATCCTTCTAGACACCAAAATTATCTTCAACATGATTATAACAACTTAACTTTGGAACTGCAATTCATAAGACTTAACCAAAAGGAAATCTAGACCAACAAGATCTCTCTTGGACCTCAACTAGAACACAAAAAATGATAGTTCACAACTGGTGAACATAATGCGCACTGTCCAATGAATCAAAACCAAGAATTTGGATATAGCAGCTTCCAACAACCATAATCAACATATATGAACCACACAACCATAGGAGAAAAATCCAGAGCAAAACCCAGAGCAACCACTGAACACCTACAACATTTCTTCATTAAAATTCTCTCAATATCCTCAACATATACAACCAATAACCTGCATCCATGAAATTAATGACAATAACAACTAGTAGATAACCAATTGACTAATTGACATCAATGACAACACTTTCATTCTTGCAACAACTTCTTCATACTTGGAACAATCTCACCCTTTGTCATTGATAGCAACACATGATGTAATTTTATTTTTCAAAGACAACATATGCACTTCTCATGATTTTTCTTTCTATTTCTCCCCCTTAGAAGATAATATTTTTCACATGATACTCTTTTCTTCTCATTTTCTTCCTCTTCCCCTTTGACATCAATGGAAAAGGCAAAGGATATTTTACATTGATTTTCCCTTTGTCATAAAAAATAGAATACTCTTGCAATGAAAACACACAACACTACCTACTCCCCCTGAGAGGTAGCCATCAAAACATTAGTCCAAAATAAAGATAGATCCATAGACCCACCAGACTGATGCATCTCCATATGAGTCTAGTTCAAGAAAGGATGGGCAATAACACCCAACTTCTCTCGGAGATACTCAAAAGTATCTCTAGGAAGAGCCTTCGTAAATATATCGGCAACCCGAACCTTTGTAGAGACATCTTCAAGCTTCACTTCATTCTCCACAACCTTATCTCTTAAGAAATGATACTTGCTAGATATATGCTTTGTCCTCAATTGCATCACTAGATTCTTTGAAATGTTAATTGCACTTGTGTTATCATAGAAGATAGAAATAGGATCATCATACACAACTTTGATATCTTTTAATGTTTGTTTCATCCATTAAACTTGTGTACAACAAGATGCAACAACAATATACTCAACTCCGACAGTAGATAAGGAAATTGAATCCTTATTTTTACTCAACCATGCCACCAATCTGCAACTAAGAAAGAATGCACCACCACTTGTACTTTTTTTGTCATCTATACATCTAGCCCAATCTGCATCTATATAAACACTTAGTGTAAATTCAATATCCTTAGGATACCATAAGCCGTAATCCAGAGTTCCATTCAAATATCTAAATATTCTTTTTACAGCATGTGTTTCCTTAGGATATTCTTGAAATCTGGCCACAAGATAGACAATATGCATAATATCTAGTCTAATAGCAGTCAAATACAACAGTCCACCAATCATAGATCTATACTTGGTCTGATCAACCTTAGGATAATCATCATCTTTTCCTAATTTGTAACTAGTCACCATAGGAGTGCATATAGGTTGGAACCATCCATCCCAAACTTCTTCAACATCTTTTTCACATACATAAACTATGAAATAAATATCCCTTTCTCTGTTTGATTAATTTGTAGCCCAAGAAATAAATTCATCTCACCAAACATAGACATCTCAAATTATTTTTGTATTTCTTCCACACACATCTTACACATAGTTTCATTTCCTCCAAAAATTATGTCATCAACATATACAACCACAATCAAGATTTTTTCATTTTCTATTTTAAACTATAGATTACTATCTACTATACCTTTGTTGAAACCTTGCTTAATCAAGTACCTGTATAACCTTGCATACCAAGCTCTAGGATATTTCTTCAATACATATATAGATTTCTTCAATCTGCAAACCATATCCGATTGATCTGGAAAATAAAATCCTTTCGATTATTCCATGTAGACCTCTTTTTCTAGCTCACCATTCAAAAATGTAGACTTGACATCCATTTGATAGACCTTGAAATATTTATGAGTAATAAATGCTAAGAGCATTTTGATAGCTTCCATTCTTGCTGCCAAGGAAAAAATCTCTTGAAAATCTACGCTTTCTACTTGTGAGTAATCCTTACACACAAGCATTGCTTTGTTTTTTACCACTTCTCCATTCTCATTGAACTTATTTTTGAATACCCAATTTGATCCAATGATTTTTTTATCTATCGGTCTTGGGACCAATTCCCAAGTTTGATTCTTCTCAATCTGCATAAGTTCTTCCTTCATAGCTTCCATCCAATTCTCATATTTTCATGCTTCACTTATAGTCTTTGGTTCAATATCGGAAAGTAAGCACAAATTTACTTCACCAACAATAGCTCTGCTTATTATTAATACCCCTTTTGTCTTGTCTCAAATGATCTGATTTTCTAAATGATTTTTTTTGCACATATCTAGGTGTCTTGTGGGACACCATCAAAGCTTCATCTTTTTCTTCTTCATTTTTCTTTTCTTGCTCATCCTTCTCCTGTTCTTCCACAAATTCTTCAATCCTTACACAATTAGGTTCATCAGATACATAACCATCAACATCAATTTAATTCTTCATTGCTTCATCAACCTTGACATTTTTACTTTCTATGATCTTCCTCAAACTTTTATTGAAACATGTGTAAGCTTTGCTTCTAGTAGAATTTCCAAGAAAAATACCTTCATCACTTCTTGCATCAAACTTTCCTAATTTTTCCTCATCCCATCTAATATAACATTTTCTTCCAAATACCTTGAAATATTTAATAGTAGGGATTCTTCCATGTCATAGCTCATAGGGGGTCTTTGTACTATTTTCTCTTACTTGTACTTGATTGAATACATAAAAAACAGTGTGAATGGATTCTCTCCAGTAAACTTCTAATAGAGACACCTGGATGACCTCAAGATTTTGGATGACCTTGAACGTTGTGTTGGGAACCAAGTTAAATTTTAGCTTGAATTATCATGCTTAGACTAACGGGCAGACAAAAACGATGAATCAGGTAGTCGAAGACCTCCTCTGAATGTGTTGCATGGACCAACAATATAAGTGGGAAGAATACTTGTTGTTGGTAGAGTTTTCTTACAATAACTCTTGACATATCACTAGGTATGGTACCGTTCGAAGCTCTTTATGGTTGAAAGTGTCAAACACCCATTAGTTGGGATAGATTGGAAGACAAGATCATAGTAGGACCTAAAATGATCAAGGAGATGGAAGAAAAAATGAGAGTAATTAAGAGTAGACTAAAATGAGTGAAAGACCAACAGAAAAGTTATGCCAACAAGAATAGAACTCTTAGACAACTTGTGGTAGGGGATAAAGTTTTCTTAAGAGTCAGGCCTCATAAAAGTTCCTTTTCCTTTGGAAATTCTTCCAAGTTATCCCTAAGATATGTGGGTATGTTTGATGTCTTGGAAGTGATAAACCTAATTGCTTATAGACTTGCTCTACCACCTTCTCTAGCTTGACTTTATAATGTGATTCATGTTTCTTTGCTTAAGCCCTATCATCTTGATGTAGATCATGTGCTTGATTGGCAATCCTTGCAAGTGCATGACCTAGGAGTGGTGCTAGTGGAGCCCATTAGAATCTTGGATAAATGCAACATTAAATTGCGGAGTAGAGACATTGCCTAGTTTAAGGTCCAATGGAACCAATATTTAGAAGACAGTACTACTTAGGAGGATGCGGAAGAAATAGAACACTCCTTCCCACATTTTCTTCCTCAGAAAGAGGCTTTTGATAAATTTTGTTTGAAAATTTTGGATTGAATAATTTGATGTTTTGACTTGGAAACAACATAATATGATGTTGAAATAGACATATATTCTTACATTTTGATTTAATAGACATTGGGACGATGTCTCTTCCAAGAGGGGAAGGATGTCATAACCTAATTTCTCTTGCATTTAAACTATAATATGATAAATTGAATTATTGAGGAAATTCAATATGTTGAATGAAAATTTTGATATTTTTGAAAAGTTTGAAAGAAGTTGACTGTCTTTTGACTATGTAATCTTTTGAACTATCTTATAACTTTATCATGATTGAACGTTATTGATGAGCTGTGTAAGTGCAAGTGTGTGCAAATGCAGGAAAACAGGTTGAAGGATGAAAACATGGTTGAAGTATGATCGTTTAGCTGGACCAAACGGTAAGCTTGATGGAATTTGGGTGCACACACCACAAAATGGCATGATGAATGCATTTTAAATTCATATAGGAGATTATATTAAATTTGAATTGAAATGATTCAATGATCGAAAAAGGTAGACTTGTGAAATGAAATACATGTGATTTCTTATTTAATTGTCTATCTTGATCTTGTGTTTTAAAAATTTAAAAGAAAATGATAGCATGATTAAACAAATAAATGAATGTATGTATTTCGAAAAGGATTATTTAAAGGATGAGAAAACCACTTCATTTAAATATTATTGTTCGAAATAAAATGAAAATTCATTCTTATTTAAATGGTGATATATGTACACATAAATATATATATACACATGTATATATGTATATACATATATATATCAAAGAGTGTACATATGTGCATATATATATAAATATATATATACATATATATACACATATATACATATATATAAATATATATTTATATTCCTTATAAAATGAATTTGGAATCAAAATTATCACAATCATATTGATAATTTTCAAATAATATCATGAGGAAGATCTTATGAAGTCATGGCCTGCAATAAAATTTAAGGAAAATATTCAAATTTGATGTATGGGGTGGCTAAAAATTAGTGGCCATTAAGATTTGAAACGACCCCTTTAGTGGAGTGCACATGAAAAAGAAAGAAAGTTACCATTTTGGTAACATATCATCGAAGCCAACTGAAGTAGAATGGCTAGTTCGATGAGTCTTGAGGAAAACGTCGAGGGAAAAATCCTCAAAAATAAAGGTATTTGATGATTTTTACTTTGAAATTCTTGCATTTCCAATTTCGATTATTCTTAAGCACTGTATGAATTGTTTATTTCAACGATTCTATTGAATCAGAGTAAAATTGTTTGATGGTCTTCTATATGAATTTTTTTTATTGAATTTATTACATTTTTTGTTGTATGCAAGGCCATGTGTCAACCATTCTTTTCTTGAACATGCTCTGTGCATGCTTCTCTAATGGCATAAAAGATGATTATTTCATACCCTATAATTTTTATGATGTTACCACATTTTATTTATATTTTGCATGTGATTATACTTAGCCAATCACATGGCTAATCAGGTGAACCGATAGCCTGTGATTTAGGATGAAACAATTCTTAAATCGTTGTTGCCCCCTCTAAGGGTAGGTAAAAAAATCCTTCACTATAATATTATGTTATATCATTTACTATGAGTTAAACCCTTCGGTATGCCGCACCATATGGGTGCAATAACCATGACAACTGATCTAGGAATGATGGATAACATCATTGGAAACCATGTCGCCTCGTCTATAGAGAATGATGGTGAAGAATTGTGTCGTTCCATTGTTATTTGATGTTATTGTTTACCATATCGTTGTGATAATATGTAAGACCCCACCTTTTACGTACTTAATACCACTCTAGTTTGTTATTTGTTTTTCTCGAGTTAATGATTAGATATATGGTGGATAATAAATAAGGCGATCTTTGAGAAATATACTTGTATTTCATTTTAACATAATGTTTTATCGTCACTACCATGCAAGTGGAATGCATTTGTGTACTGGGAAGTACAAATTGAAATTTTAAATAGATCATTTTGTGGTTTAAAATATTCAGCTAATAAATTACTGTGATATACAATTGTACTTATGATCATGTTGGTAATGTGTAGGAAGGTAACGGTGTTAGCATGAGAAGGGTGAACCAACGAGAGAAAATCAAAACAAAATTCTTTTTTAGGAAATAAATTTGGCCTCATTTGGGGCTTAGAAACAAGTAGAGTTAATGTGTTAGAAGACTAAGGTTGTTTTTAAATTTCTAATTATTTAAGGCATGTGGGGGCATTTAATTCAGATTCTTGTGAAGGGTAAGTGGGGGATTAGGTCTTGGGAGCCCCTAGCTAAGTTTAAAATTCGGATGGACCCTTGAGTGGGCTTTTAAAGAGAGTTGTTGGTTAATTTTTTTGGTTATGGTGCAAAAATAGACCCCCTAGGGTCTATACCTTAGGTGTAGGGACCAATGGGCATGCTATAGTGCCCCTAAGACATGGTTTAACCCCTGAAAAGTACTCATAATGGAGTGTGACGAGTTTTGAGAGAAGGGTAGGGTTTGAACTTGAAGCTACTATATATATTCGGGAAGGAGGAATGAGTGGGTGTTACCCACTTCTCCCTTTTAGAGAACTTTGGCTGGATGGAAGTTAAGTGGAGAGGAGAGGATTCCTCCCTCTTTGGAGGTAGTGAAAAATATGGATTGGCATGGAGAGGAAAGGATAAGAAAAGATCCTCTCATCTTTGTAAAGAGACAAGTACTCTTTTCTAAATCCCTTTCCTTTGTTTAATTGTTGTGAGAGGATGTCATGCTAGTATGGTTCATAGTTGAATATGGAAAGTGGAGAACCTATATGTAAGTAAATTGATGTTATGTTACTCTTATTCCTTTTGTAAAATCTAGAAGAACTCCACTCATCATTGTGGGGGCTAGTAGATTTCCTTGCTCGGGGGTATGGCTAGAGCCCCAGTGGCTTCATGATGTCATTAAGGTGGAGAGGAAAGCAAGATTTTCTCATTTATGTTTATTAATGTTAAGACAAAAAAAAAACAATCTAAACATTGGAGTGATTATCAACCTTTCTTTTGTCTATTGTAATCCTTGCAAAGAACCTGATTGTTTACTTCTTTTGATGAGAAATATCATGCAGATATTAATGTTTTCCTTTCAATTGTTCAATCAAGTTAGTTATGGTAAAAGTAATTCCTAGAAACTCTTTTCAATTAACTAGAAGAGTTGTGACTTCTTATGGTTTAGATAAGAAGGAGGATCTTTATGCAAATGTAGAAATATGTGTTTTAAAAAAAAGAAAAAAGAGAATTGTACGCTATGTTCAAGAAGTAACTATTTCTGCTGCATAAACCCAATAGTAAATTTTATATAGAAGTAATTTTTCAATGTTTAAAGATGTACTAGTTTTTGTTCAAAATAATAGATGAACGAGTTATGGTTATTTCAATACAATGTATTAACCTAATCATGCACAACCCTAATGGGTTTCCTCATCAAAATGTAAATGACAGTGAGAGATGCCAATAATCATTCAACTTCAATGGATCCTCCTACGCTAACACAAGAAATCTCTCATTCATTTTATCTTTTGTCTCCTGATCTTTACCCAAAGTCTTTAACATTAACTAGAAAATAATTAACAATAACTCTAATAACCCAAGCACCCCATCAAAACGAATAGTTAGGTGGTCAAGCTCTCAGCCAAGACCTGTTGGTCTTTATGATCAAGGCCATTCCCTGTTGTTGCATAAAGGTCAAAACAAGAGTCACTGACACAATACAGAGGATGCGAGGAAGCTTCTAAACCAACATAAACATTCTTTCTTCCCTTACATTACGTAATATTTTCAAAAGATAGTTTTAAGAAATGCTTCTTTCTCCTTTGTCGTGCTGAAATCAAATGAAAATTGGTCCCAAAATTAAAATGTGTAGTTGCCCGATAATATGTTACCTTGTTTCTGGAAATTTGAGGTGGGCGTTTGATCTATGCAGATAAGGAAACTTAAAAAAAAGGATATGACACCTAGTGAGAAAACGGTATCTTGCGATATCTATATAAAGTGCATATTGACAAGAAATAAATGCCCAACCTGAGGACGTTGAGGATTCTTGCAGCCTGGTGTTGGAAATAATATTTATTTTTACTACAACGATGGAGTAGGTGGATCATTAATTACAGATTTCTCTAGACTTCTCCTAGGTTAGATCCTCCAAGCTTCTCTTGAACCTTCTAGCTTCTAGACATTTCCAACATCGACCTCCAACTTTTGTTTGCATCGGTTATCTTTTAGAGATCTATAAATACCATTCTCCTGTCAATACGTATATGTAAGAAGATAAATATGTTGTTGTAAAAGTTAATAATATATTTTGTTCATCAGTGTTCTTTCTATTGCAAAGCTGCTCTATTTTTATTTTATTTTATTTTTTGCTTTGTTTTCATTCTGTCAATTTAACTATTTAATATGGTATCAGAGCAGTCATAAATCTTGGGCAGTGATGTGGAGATTGTGCAGTATCATAATTTTGTTTTTTCAGGTTGTAATTTGGTTGAGAGAAGCACTAAGAATTAACTGTGGCAAGTGAACAATATTGTAGCAAAGGAAAAAACTTCACAGAAAAATTGGTGAGAAATTTACAAATTTCTAATCTGGGTATTAAAGATTTTGAAGTTTCTTTCATTCTCACCCAAAAAGGAGGGAATTTGACATAATGGATTTTCTTGGTATTCCTTTGCCCATAGTTAAATTTGTAGACACCTAAATTTGGACACTTCATTTGTCCAAATTCACCCCATTTTCGTCTAAATATCATCTTATCCGCATTCATTAAGTAATATCACTATTATTTAATTAATACCTCTAAATTTCTTCTAATCCCTAAGGTATCTAGTTAAATAATTAAATAACTTACCCCTTTAATTCCCCTTTCATCAAATGAATTAAATAAATGTGACATTTATTTAATTCTTCACATGTCACATCACTTTCACTTAATCCTAACCCACCTCATAATCTCTTCATTAGGGATGTGCACATACCTAATCCTCGATTAGGATGTGTCTCATCCTCCAAATTTTGCAAGTTGGCTTCTAATCCTCCTTAACCACTAATCATCTTTTAATCACTAATCAATTAATCCTAATCAATACCTTGGTCAACTCTCCCCATCCCCCAAGGGATTTTTAATTCCTTTTTATTCATCCAAGACTCCTCTTTTCCCCATGTGAATTTTTAATTCACATTTATCCTTCCAAGGAATCTTCTCTTCCCCATGCAAATTCTAGAACCTTTGACTTGTCACTTCACATGTGCCAAAGACTTCTAGAACATTTGACTTGTCACATCACTCACATGTGGCAAATTCCCACCTTTTTGGGAACTTTGTCTTATCCACTAGATTTTTCCAATCATTGTGAATTTTAAATTCACTTTTATTCCTCCAAATAATTTCCTCTTCCTCGTGTGATCATTGAGTGGTCACATCAAAGTACTTAAAAGGTACTTGTACTTCTTCTACATCATGTACCTTCCTTCCACCTCACTTTCACATCATCTCATCCTAGGCCATCTCACATTTCACATGTCAAGATGTGAGGGCTTGTGATTCCTCAACTCACCATAGCCCTCCATCTTGGCATTGATGGTTTAATCTCAACCATCGAATTATCTAGAGAATTCAAATCCCTCTATAAATACCCCATTTTTTCTCTCATTTAGGGACTTCATGCATTTGATATCAAACTTTTGTCATTTTGTCATTTAGAACACCTAGTCATTTTGCACCCACATGCTACCAAATTGCTCACTCAATTTGCAAGCATCACTTTAGCCATTTAGCCATTAGCACTTGCATACACCATTTTCATAGCCATCCAAGGAGAATACAAGAATATAACATCAAGGGCCAACCAAGGGATTCAACAACACAAAGGTATAATCATTTGCAATTTTTATTTCATCTTATTTCTTTGTGTTATCATTCCTTAGGCTAATTTTAAGGTGTACCTTTGTGTTCTTCCATTAGTGCATAATATTTTTTTTGCATCTTTAGAATAGGATAAACATTAAAGGATCACATTTTTGGCACGCCCGGTGGGACCCACAAACGGGTCCCTTCATTTCACGTTTGTTGTTGTTGAGTTTATTTGCAGGAACAAGTCGTAGAAGGGCGGATTTGCCCTGTAGAGGGGCGGATATGCCCTCTAGTTTACTACAGAGGGGCAGATTTTCCCTAATTTGAACATAGTTTCTGACATTTGACTGCACTAGGGTGGATTTGCCCTGTTTTTCATGTTGTTTCTATTAGTTTACTATAGAGGGGCAGATTTGCCCTAATTTGAACACTATTTCTGACATTTGACTGTAGAGGGGTAGATTTTCCCTTATTTTGAACACTATTTCTGACATTTGACTACAGTGGAGCCGATTTGCCCTGATTTTGAACACTGTTTCTAATATTTGATTGTGGGGGGTGGATTTTCCCTAATTTGAACATTGTTTTTGAAATTTGACTGTAGAGGGGTGGATTTGCCCTAATTTGAACATTGTTTCTAACATTTGACTATAGAGGGGCATATTTGCCTTGATTTTGAACATTGTTTCTGATATTTGATTGTAGAGGGGCAGATTTTCCTTAATTTGAACACTGTTTCAGAAATTTTACTACAGAGGGGTGGATTTTCCCTAATTTGAACATTGTTTCAGACATTTTACTGCAAAGGGGAAAATTTTCCCTAATTTGAACACTGTTTCAAACATTTTACTATAAAGGGGCAGATTTGTCTTAAACAACACGTTTTGGAAGGTAAAAATAGGCATTTTAGCTTCATTTTTGTCTTAGTTTTTTGTTGTTTTGAGGTCCTAATCCTCTAACCTCATTTGTTTGTGGGTATAATTAGATTTCTTGCTAATATTTTGTAGCATACTTTCATAATTAACAAAGAATGGAGGATAAAATAGCTAACATTTGCTTGCAGGGCCATCTGTTTGTTCAAATTTTAAAAGTTTTCCTTGTTGTTTTCATCTAGGCACATAGTTTAATTAGGGAGAAGTAAAATTTACTCATTGCTATCTCTGTTTTTGTGTCACCCAAGGGGGCACTAGTTTATTTTCGCTTTCCCCTTGCATTTCATGTGAGCCTGTGGAGTAGCTGGAAACGATTTGCCTTCTTTTTAGAGGGACCTGCTTGGGGATTTCATCACCCCAAGGGACGATCCCAACCAAATGAATCGATGGGGTATAGAAAGGGGGGAGATCCAAATTTGTACCCCAATCTAGTCACGTCGTGTCTGGCGGAGCACCAAAGCTAGGATGATACCTAGATAGACGTGAAATGTTGGTCCAAGCCCTTTAGTATCTCGCTGAGGTTCTCAACTCACGCTTGTGATGGGCTAGTGTTCACGGTTTGGGCCTCACATACAAAGAGTATATTGAGGACTCCCTAGAAGCCTTGTGCATCCTAGATTAAGACCTTTATGGGCCATACCCTTAATACTAATCATAAGATTATGCTTGTTCAAATTGTTTTCTTATGAGAAACCAGTAAATATTTTGATAAGTTAGCCTCATTATTGTCATTTTAAACCTTTGCCATAGTCTTTTCCATCCAAACCAGGTCTTCATTTCTCATAGTGGGGTGGACTTGCCCTGTAATTTACTACAGTGGGGCGGACTTGCCCTGACCTGCCCTGCAATAGGGTGGACTTGTCCCCCAGAACAATCAATTTCACTTTGTTTAACCATTCCAAGCCTCTATTTGATCATTCTGAACCTCCGTTAAATCATTCCAAGCGTCTGTTTAACCATTCCAAACCTCCGTTTAACCATTCAAAGCATCTATTCACCCATTTCGTTAATCCGTTTACTCGCTTTGAACGTCCAAACTTTTGTTTCTCATTTCGATTACTCATTTGATCATTTGGGGAACCTGCTTCACCATTCATTTGGCTTGCTCACCCGATTTAAACAAAAACTAGTTGGGAACCTAAACCCTTTCATTTTTTGTGACCTAAAAATTTTTATTCTCATTTAGTCATCACAATTCACCCTTTAGTCTATTTGAACTTTCTGTCTAAGTCAAGTCCTTATTTTCTAATAGTTTACTGCAGTGGGGCGGACTTGCCCTGCAGTTTACTGCACAAGGGTGAACCTGCCTTGTAGTGGGGAAAACCTTCCCTGTAGAGGGGAAAATTTTCCCCTTTGTTCCCTGTAGTGGGGCGAACTTTCCCTAAAAACAACCTTTTTCATCGTTCATTCAATTGTTTCAAGCACCCATTTCTTTGTTTTCATGTTCCGAGAAATCGTCCCCCTATTCCGAACGTCTTTTCATCATATTGAGTGATCATCCCCTTAGTCAAGGCAACCACCCCCTCATTTCAAGCACCTATTTACTTAATCCAAACATTCATTTCTCCCCGTTTTTCACCAAAAAGAAAACTTGCATACATTTCGTTTGTCTATTTTGAACCCCGAGAGTCAAGCTCCCCATCCCAACATTTGTTCATCCATTTTGATCAATCATTTACTTGTTTTCAGCTTTCATCTCCGCAACCTAAGAGTTGTTTATCCATTATGAGCAACTGTTTACTCATTCTGAGTAGTCTTTCATCCCCCTCAATTCTCTGTTTACTCGTTTCGAGTAATATTTCATCCATTCCAAGCATCCATCTCCTCATTTCAAGAGTTGTTCATCCGTTATGATCATTTTTTTACTCATTTCAAGCTTTCATCTCCGTGACCTGAGAGTCGTTCATCCATTCCAAGCAATCATTTACCAATTCTGAGTGCTTGTTCATCCACTCTGGTCATCTATTTCCCCAATCTGATTATCTAACACCCTGTTCCAATCACCCATCTCATCGTTCTAACAACCCATTTACCTGCTCAGAGAGTCCAAAAGCAGTAGGGTCAGACTTGCCCTGCAGTGGGGCGGACCTGCTCTCCAGTAGGGCAGACTTTCCCTCCAGTGGGGCGGACTTGCCCTCTAGTGGGGTGGACCTGCCCTGTAGAGGGGCAAATATGCCCCTTTATGCCCTGCAAAAGGGAAAATCCACCCCTCTTTGACATAAGGGAAAATCCATGCCTCTGTGACAAAAGGGAAAATCCGCTGCTCTGTGACAAAATGGAAAATCCGCCCCTCTGTGAGGAAAAATCCACCCCGGAAGGGCAAGTTTGTCCCTTTGCAGCAAAAAGTTGGCAAACGGATCCAAATTCCAAATACGACCGACATAACCAATCCCATCATATCCTTCAATACAATCATAATCTAAGCTTTAATCTAATCCCAATCTAAGCTTTGGTCCATCCACATTCTGCCGAGCTCATTCATTCATCATTTGAATCGTGCTGATACATCATCCCCAAGCATCTCTAGGTTACACATCCCTTATCGTTTTCTCAATCCAAATCTTCATTTGAAGTTATTATCCAAATTGACCTAGGTGTCTGAATTTGATCGTCATCATCAACATTTGCTTAGGATTGTCATCCGTCCTGAGCCAGTCAATCATTGTCGTCCACCCAATCAATCCGCTTTCAATCTCAAGGTGGATTCGATGCCACAATCATCCATTTATCCTTTAATATGATCAATCAATATCCCAAGTCACCTAGGGTAATATTTGAACTTGGTATAGAATCCCTTCCATCATCAAATCATCCATCCCAATCATCTAGACTTCATTTTGAGGGTTTTGATTTTTATGTAGAAACTTTCAAAGGCCATAACTTTTGACTCAAATGTGGGTTTTGGTTGAAATTTTATAGGTGGTTGCGTTATGAGCTAGCATGTGGATTGCCAATTAGTTGGACCCCATTTAACACATTTTCGAGGCCCCAAAGTTTCATCTTGACCCTCAAAATCACAATACATGTCTCAGATTTGGGATGTTAGTTGGCAACTCATCCTATCTTAGTATTGGGTATTTTTTGGGGAAAAAATGGACTCTCAAAGGTATGCCTATGAAGTTTCCTAAAATGGCAAAATTTGACAATTTTTGAAAACTGCCAAATCTAGCAAAATCTCATTGTCAACACCTTACGTCCTCTAGTTAAAACCCATGAACTTTTTTTTGAATCAATTCTATCATATCCTCCGATCCAATCCCAATTCGAGCCTTAATCCAATCCTAATCTAAGCTTTAGCCCCATCATCCTAATTTGAGCTTTAACCCAATCCCGATTTGAGCTTGACCTGAATCCCAACTTGAGCTTTAGTCCACCTACATCTTATTCTAATCCATCCTATTTATCATTCCATCATCTATTCCCTTCCATCTTCTCAATCCGTATCCATTTTGTATCCATCATGAATCCTTATCCCCCTCTCGCATGACCCATAATAGTAGTCAAGGGAAATCCTAATTATGTGGACAACGATAATGAAAGTCTTGTTGTTCATGAAGAGTGTTATATAGATCCCTTTGACACCATAATTTCTAGCAATCTCTCTTCAATCTCCCCCAAAAATACAACTACTTGTTTGAACTATCCCCCCATTCCTTCATCTATATCTAATAATAGTCCTTAGGCTACCCTTGATAAGGGATATCCAACATCCTCACCATCTACATATTCATCATGTCCTCCCTCTCAACCTCAATGCTATCCAACATCCACATCCTCTTATCCTCCTCATCATCAAAAATCCCAATATCTCTACCTTGATCACCCATCCCAATCTTCCCATCCTAATCCAACACTTACACATTCCTATCACAAACCCCATCCCAATATTCCTCTTATCTTAATCCCCATATCAATCTCCTTATCCTAATCCATCATCCCTATCCTTCTATGCCAACTCACCATACATGTCTTTCTATGGTGGTCCACAACATCAATCCTCATGTTCTAATCCAACATCCACACCTTCCTATCACAATGCCCCATCCTAATATCCTTACATTAACTCCACATCTCCCCATCCTAATCCTTAATCCACATCTTCCTACTATTACTCACCATCCCAATCTTCCCAACCTAATCCAACATCTGCATCCTCCTACATCACTCCCCCTTTCAATGCATTATATATTAATCATCCATCTAATCATAACCCACCTAGTCCTCCAACCACTCCTAGTCCTCCATCTAGTCCCATTCATTCCTCTAATCCTAATCCTAATCCCCCCATCCACTCACCTAACCCTCCAATCCCTAACCGTAATCCTCCATCTCCTCCTAGTCCTCCACCCAATCCCATCCACTCATCTAATCCTCCAATTCCTAATCCTAATTCCCCCATCTCCTAATAGTTCTACATCTAATCCTCCAATCCCTAACCCTAATCCTCCATCTCCTCCTAGTCCTCCATCCATTCTCATCCCCTCATCTAACCCTAATCCACCAATTCCTAATCCTAATCCTCCATCTCCTCCTAGTCTTCCATCCATTCCCATCCCCTCGTCTAATCCTAATGCACCAATCCCTAATCCTAGTCCTCCAACCATCCCTAAACCTCCATCCATTCCCATCACCCCACCTAATCCTACATCCCTTCCAAATGTCATCCAAGGACTCATGACAAAGAAGACATTCCCCACTCCACCTTTTGAAGTCGTGGAACCATGCCATCCCAATCCGTCATCCATGGTCACTAGTGATGAGACCCCTCTCCAGCCCACACCTATCATTAATGCTACCATCCTTAGCACCACTCAAACTGTCAAAACCATCAAATCCTCTACTCTGAAATCTACTAAGCCCATCAAAAATAACCAAATCCAATCCACTCCTCCTACAACTAGATCGTCCCAATCCATCATAGATCCATAAGTCCAATCTACTCTTCCCACTCCTAGTGATGACACACAAGTCCCATCCATTCCTTCCACTCCTAGTATCACCGATATCCCTTCCCTTGAACTTCATGAATCCTCCATCCTTTCATCTCCCCCACTTGTGGGGTCCATCCAACATTTATCCATTATCATGCCTCCTACACATGCTGAGCCATGCCAAGGGCTTGATCCAAAGCACACAAACATAGATCCTGCCATCTCATCCACTCCATCCCAAGATCACAGTCCCCCATCCATCCTATCTCATGATTCCTTTCCTCACTCGAATTCAGATCCTACCATCCTATCTACTCCATCTCAAGATCACACTAGCTCTCTTGCTTCATCCCATGATCCCCTTTGCACTCAAGATCCAATCACTCCCTCTCATGAGCCCTTATTACCCACTACCATAAATCCAGATCCTGCCATACCATCTAATCCCTCTCCCGATCCCTTATCACTCATTCCTGCTGATCAAGATGTTGCTATCCCCTCATCTCCATCTCATGATCCTCCATTGTTGCTTAGCCTTGTCACCACAACACCACTTTTAAATCACCTCAGTAAAATTACACTCATCCATGGTGGTCTCCTTGCAGAAGAAAAATAGAGTATATGCACCACCCATCCTCCTTTACCTACTAACAGACTTGCATCCTACTTCCAAAAGAATAAGCATCCTACCATAGATCACATGCTCCAGAACATGAATTATCAAGGAAAAGGTTTAGGCCTTCATGAGCAAGGTACTTTAGAGCCCATCCAAGTCAAAGAACATCCAAGTACAGAAGGTCTTGGATATATCTCCCAAGAATAACACTCCAAAAATGTTGGTACAACCTCCATACATCCTAAATGATCCTCTTCCAAAGGCATGAGCGGTACTTCTCATCAATCCACCAAATAATTTGTCTCCATCCCCCCTCCTCCATCATATTACCTCAAAACAACCATCCATCTTCCTAATTCATCCTCTAATTCCATTTTGGGTCCTTATGTCCCTCCATCCATCATTGCTCATCCTCCATCTACTATGAGTCCTTATATCCCTCCATCAAACTCCACACATCCTCCATATACATAGTCTATTTTGGGTCCTTATATCCAAAAATCGCCCCCTTCATCTTATCCTATTCATCCTTTCATTCATCCACCACCTATCCCTCGCACATAGCATAAAAATCCTAACTTCATAACTCCTAATCAAGATCAACAAAGGCACCCCTCCATTCATGCTATATCGCATCCTCCATCCACACATCCTCATCAAACACCTACTTCTATCACTCCATCCATGTCCTCTTCACATCATCCATCTTCCCATATCCATCCCCTTGCTACTAAAAGCACTTTGGATGCCAAAGAAAAAAATAATTAAATCCAAACATCCACATGAATCTAAGCTCCTCTCATGTCCCCTTCAAAAGACATGTTGAAGAAAGGACAAATCAAGTCCAAAATCCAAATCATTCCAAACGGCCATGAAGGCCCACTAAAACACAAATCAAAACCATGTGGATTTCGAAGAAAACAACGACCATACCTTCAAATGAGAAAATCCTAAAGACATCCAAAGTTGTTTATCCCAAAGTTAATCCTCCATCTCCTAAATCTATTTTGGGTCCTTATGTCCCAAATATCACTATCCCAACGCCTCCAGTATCGCCACATTCTCCATCCATCAACCCTCATCTCATTTCACATCCACCACATGTGCCAATGTTGTTCCTGAACACCTTCCCCTATCACACATCCACTCCATCATTCCATCCATACACTTTCCAACCCCCCATCCCCTATCGCCCATATCTCCCCCATCCAATCCCTTTGATTCATCCTCTTGCATAATTCATTTCTCCTAATAAGGTTGTACCAACATCAAAATGGCCACTTTACACATGGGCTCTTAGTACCTCATATGGAACTTGATGCTTGAGTCCTTCATCCATCTACTTTATCATATGTCTATTGAATCCATATCCTCCTCCATCTCGCTCAATATTTCTGTTTGAAAAGTCTCGATAGTCAAAAAAATTTGGAAAATTAAAATTAAAAAAAAGGGAAAAAAACAAAGAAAAAAAGAAAATAGTAAAGAGAAAATCATTCATGAAATGGTGAAAACTTGGAAAACAAGCACCTTGGATACGTACCATGATGAAAACCTTGCAAACAAGCATCATGCATAAATCCCCCTTCTAGTCTACTTCCATGATTGGGGGAAACATCCACTAACACATTCCTTTCCTCCATCTCCTACATCTTCCTATCTTCCACATCCTATCCATCCTATCCCATTTATCCCAATCCCTCCCTCTTTCTTGTGATATTGATAACAACAGGGGAAAACCTATATACATTCTTTGGACACCTCTTGGCATATATTCCCACCATCCATACATCATCATATTCGTTATCCACTTCTATCTATCTTCCATTGTATATGCATCATATCCACCTCTATCTATCTTCCATTTACCATCTCACTCCCTTATCCACCCATGTTATCCCTCTTGCCTTGTCATGCATGACATATCTAGAGTGGGGGCATCTCCTTATTTGCGACTGGGTCCTTGGAGACATTGTCCATCCATTCCTCTAGGTAATCCCCTCCATCTTCCCATCCTAACCATCCTTACCTCCCTATCCATTTATCCATCTAGTCATCCCTTCCATCTACCAAATCCTTATCTTCCTATACTCTCATCCACTAGTCCATTTCCATCTTTTCATCCTTATCTTCCCATCCATTTATCCATCCAATAATATATTCCATCCTTCCAATTCCTTATCCCTCTATCCACCTATCCTAACATCTTTCTATCTCCCCATCTTTATCCATCCATCCATTTACTTCTATTTTCCTCCTATCTCATAATCCCTTATCATTGGTATCTAGCTATAGGCTACCCCCATGCAATCCAATGCCCTGCTACCTCCCTCTCATCATTCCTATCTATTTCCCACATCTTTCTCATATCTTCATCGCTCATCTATCCATCGTCTCACCTTCCTAATTCATATTCTAATGATATGAATAGCTATACAATCCTTGAGCTTCACATAATACATATCTTACACATATCAACCATCCCATCTGCACGACCTATCTTGGATCATCCTATCAGATCCATCCTTTTATACATTTATCATGGTCCTCTCATCATCCCTTATCCATTGTTTATCGGTGGTCTTGTGTCAAACTACGTTGCCCCTACGCTTTCACGTAGGCAAGGTTGATCATTTGATCCGCCCCCGAGGCTATATCTTTTGTTTGTCCTGTCATCTTCCATCGTCTGTCTTTGGCCTTGTGTCGAACTACATTGCCCCTGCACTTTCACGTAGGAAAGGTTGATCATTTGATCTGCCCTCGGGGCTCTATCTTTTGTTTATCTTGTCATCTTCCATTATCCGTCTTTGGCCTTGTGTCGAACTACGTTGCCCCTGTGCTTTCACGTAGGCAAGGTCGATCATTAAATCCGCCCCTGGGGATCTATCTTTTATCTGTCTTGTCATCCTCCATCGTCTGTCTTTGGCCTTGTATCAAACTACGTTGCCCCTGTGCTTTCATGTAGGTGAGGCTAAATCATTTCATCTGCCCCTAGGGTATTTGTCTAGTCTGCGTCCTCCATCGTGCTCTCCATTATCCTCTTTCCTCTTTTATCCATGGTCTTTTATCGAACTACAAGGGCTCTGTGCTTTCACGTAGGCAAGATTGATCTTTGATCAACCCTCAAGTCCCTAGGTCTTTAGGCTGTGTTAGTCTTGTGCCCCCTAATTCATTAGGGTGTGTTGGTCTTGTGTCAATCTCGCGTTGTGTATTGTATCATCAAGTATGCACTATCTAGCTGGTCCTTCACAAACAAGATCCACTTGTATCATTAGATCCAATCAGTTTTGAATATCCTACGTCATATCTATCTTTTAGTTTAGTATCCCTCATCGGTCTCAATAGGATGCATCCTTCCTAACAGACCTCATCAACCCCATCCATCCTCTTGATCCTATGGCAAAGGACGTTTGAAATTGATTATGATATTTTGATGCTTTTGGATTTTGTTTATCATTTGAGCTCCCTATCATCACTTGTCATGGTCGCCTTGATCCATCATATCATGGTGTGCTTTGACTAATAAACATAGGGGCGTATCTTGATCTTTTCTTTGTTGTTGTCTTCTCGGTTGTCTCGCGTAGTACCCACAAAGACTCCTACGGTCTTGTGTTACGTTGGGGCATCCTTTTGTGCTTGTGGTTATTCCAATACCTGGCCCGACCAAGGTCTTCATGAATTTAGGGTGTTGGAATAGCCTTCTTATCTATTGTGTTTGTTTTATGCATTGGACACTAATCCGTCTTGGTTTACATACCCTAATGCTCGGTTTCTTATGCTATAGAAAAAATCAGTGCTTCGAAGATGGAAAATTGCATTAGGATTTCATTTTATTTTCCATTCCATCATCTTGCATATATCCCTCATCCTATCATCCATCAAAATCCCACACCAATCCATAATCCTTCATCAATCTCCCTCCCCTATCCATCCAATCTCTTATCATCATCTCTTCTATCATCTTCTATGCATCTTGCCATCCATCTCACATCCCAATTCAGTCCTCATCCATTCAAGCTAGCACAAATCATCTAATCACACTCTTGGTCTTGATCCCAGCCTTGCTACAAGCCTTGATCCAATCATCCTCATCATCATCATCGTCATCCTCAAGATGTCTCTTTCTGTATCCTTTTGTGTTGTTTTGGGATGTATCCTTACCTCATCAACAACACTCTCACCATTTTCATCAACATTGGGATGTATCCTTCCCTATCCTTTGGTCTTTTTTTGGGATGTATCCTTCCCTCATCAACAACCCTTTCGTCGGGATGTATTCGTCCCTATCCTCATGTTGTTTTGGGAGGTATCTTTCTCTCATCAACAAAAATTTCATCATCATCATCATCGAGATGTATCCTTCCCTCATCAACAACACTCCATCCATCATCAACCCATTTTGGCTTGTAGCTTGACTGAGGCAACATCACCTTTTTCCTTACATCCATTTGTGCTTCCCCATCTCCCATCGCTTATCATCCTTTCTTATCCATCACTTTACATCATCATCCTCATATCCCCTTTCATCATCTCATCCATTTAGAGAGAACACCCGTGTTCTCTTGAAACCACATGTCCTCTCGAGGGGGCATCCTCAATCCCTAATCTTCATCATTTTTTTTCCTTTGAATGACTGGGGCATCTTTTCCAATCTAACCATCTTCTTCTGGGTTCTACATTTTAATATTCTTTGAAATGATGCTACTTCGTAACACCATCTCAAAGAGGGGCAAAATATAGACATCTAAATTTGGACACTTCATTTGTCCAAATTTACCCCATTTTTCATCTAAATATCACTATCCACATTAATTAAGTAATATCACTATTATTTAATTAATACCTCTAAAGTTCTTCTAATCCCTAAGGTATCTAGTTAAATAATTAAATACCTTACCCCTTTAATTCCCCTTTCATCAAATGAATTAAATAAATATGACATTTATTTAATTCTTCACATGTCATATCACTTTCACTTAATCTTAACCCGCCTCCAAATCTCTTCATTGGGGATGTGCACATACCTAATCCTTGATTAGGATGTGTCACATCCTCCAACTTTTTCAAGTTGGCTTCTAATCCTCCTTAACCACTAATCATCTTTTAATCACTGATCAATTAAGTCTAATTAGTACCTTGGTCAACTCTCCCCATCCCCCAAGGAATTTTTAATTCCTTTTTATTCATCCAAGACTCCTTTCTTTCCCATGTAAATTTTTAATTCACATTTATCCTTCCAAGGAATCTTCTCTTCCCCATGCAAATTCTGGAACCTTTGACTTGTCACTTCACATGTGCCAAAGACTTCTAGAACATTTGACTTGTCACATCACTCACATGTGACAAATTCCCACCTTTTTGGGAACTTTGTCTTATCCACTAGATTTTTCCAATCATTGTGAATTTTAAATTCACTTTTATTCCTCCAAATAATTTCCTCTTCCTCGTGTGATCATTGAGTGGTCACATCAAAGTACTTACAAGGTACTTGTCCTTCTTCCACATCATGTACCTTCCTTCCACCTCACTTTCACATCATCTCATCCTAGGCCATCTCACATTCTAAATGTCAAGATGTGAGGGCTTGTGAATCCTCAACTCACCATAGCCCTCCATCTTGGCATTGATGGTTTAATCTCAACCATTGAATTGTCTAGAGAATTCAAATCCCTCTATAAAATACCCCCTTTTTTCTCTCATTTAGGGACCTCATGCATTTGATACCAAACTCTTGTCATTTAGAACACTTAGTCATTTTGCACCCACATGCTACCAAATCCATCACTCAATTTGCAAGTATCACCTTAGCCATTAGCACTTACATTTATCACATTTCTCATCTTGCATACACCATTTTCATAGCCATCCAAGGAGCATACAAGCATATAACATCAAGGGCCAACCAAGGGATTCAACAAAACGAAGGTATAATAATTTGCAATCTTTATTTCATCTTATTTATTTGTGTTATCATTCCGTAGGCTAATCTTGAGGTGTACCTTTGTGTTCTTCCATCAGTGCATAATAGTTGGTTTGCATCTTTAGAATAGGATAAACATTAAGGGATCACAAAATTAAATGAAAAAAATTATTATGATTGGGTATCTCATATAGAAATTGCTCTAACTCTTCAAAATTATTATGAGATTGTTACTGGTAGTGAACAAAGACCAGAAAATCCTGGAAAAGATCAAGAAGATTGGGATACAAGGGACATAAAAGGCAGCAACATTGAAATCAAGATGACACTTTCTGAGGAAGTGTTTCCAAAAGTTCGCAATGAAAGAAGTGGAGTCAAAGTATGGGATATTTTGAAGAATACATATCAAAATTCAGGTGATGTATGAATCCTATCTCTCACCACAAAATTATATAATATTAAATTATCAAGTTCATAGGAGTTAGCCCCTCATTAAAGTAAATTAAAGGGAAAAAAATGAGTTGCTTCTCTTGGAAAAGATATTGATGATAAATATTTTGTGCAAATAGTTCTACAAAGTCTTCCAGGATCTTATCAATCATTTATAAGGGGACTAGATACTGCATATAAATTAAAGAGTATTAAATCTAAAGAGTTATGTGCTAAGCTAGTGCAAAAAGAAAAACGTCAAATTAAAGAAAGAGAGTCATTTAATGATGAATCTCAAGCATTCATAATGAAAGGGAAACAAAATTATAAAAAGTCACGAGAAAATCAATTTAGAGAAAGAAATTGGAAGTATGTGAATAAAAATGTCCCATCTGAGGATTATAATAAAAACAAATGGAAATGTAATTATTGTGGGAAATTGGGTCACAAAGCAAATGAATATAAGAGGATTAAAGATAGTGAAAGGAAGACAAATGAGTTTATAAAATGTTTTGATTCTAAAAGCAATTCTTTTTATATTGCATTTAAAGCAAATAATTCTCATAGTGAGGATTGGGTTATTGATTTTGGTGCCACACAACATATGTGCTATAATAAAGAACAATTTGAATCACTAAAGAATGATAGAGATTCAGAGAAAATATATTTAGGGAATAACAGTGCATTGGAAGTTAAAGGAACTGGAAATGTTCAATTTGATAATGAGGTGAAGCCACAATAGTGATTTACAATTCAGGCGAGGAAGGAAAACTCACATAAAATGACCCCAAGGCAAAAAAAGTGATTTGGGGGGTTTGTACGAACCTACTGGTTTAACCGAACCAATAAGGGGTTTGCTCAAACCAGGGTTCAAACGAACCCCTTTGAATATTGGCTACCAAAAAATTTTGAAAAAAAGCATAGAAAAGGGGTTCATACAACCCCCCCTTATTATCCCTCATCCCCCATCTAAGACACAAAAAAAACCTAAATTTTGGCACTTCGAAGCTCGGGTTAAGGATGAAAATGGAGGAATCTTCACAAACCCAACTGGAATCAGGTAGTCCTCAGAACAAGCTATCCAACGAATATAATTTTAATATGTTTTGGTTTTATTTAGGTTTTTCATCAAAAGTGAAGGTCTTTGTTCTACACATGTGGAAAAATAGCAGATTATCAAAAATAAATATTGAAAAATATGAGTGCACCAAATATTGAAGTCTTTGATCCAACAACAAAAATAAAATGAATTTCAATATTTACAAAAAAAGTTATGTCTGAATTGTAATTGGTTTGAATTCAAAACTTGATTAAAGAAAAAATATTCAATAAAAAACTATCTAACCAAGTGGAAGCACTAGATATCAGAGTTACAAATCTAAATTTGAAAGAATTAGAATTTTATCCTTCATGGAAAAAAAGTTGTGTTATACGGTGTGTGTCACTTTTTTAAAATGTTGTTTTCTGAAAAAAAACCATTTTTGTGGGAGATGGAAAAATAAGTGAAATCTAATTCCAAAAAAATTGAAAAAATATTTTTAGAATCTATAGACAAAATTTGATGTGACTCTAGTTTGCATCATCTCCAAATTCCTCACGGTTTAGTCGGTATAGGTGCCTGAATGTGAATATTTGTAGTTAAAAATAATAATTTCAGTGTCAAGTTTGGCCAAAAATTGTAAACCACTATTGTGGGATCACCTAATGGTGTGTTTAAAAATGTGAAGTTAGCTCCAAAATTGAAGAAAAATCTTCTTTCTATATTTCAAATTGCTAATCAAAGGTATAAAATAGAATTTTACAATGAAAAATGTTTAATCAAGGATGTGAGTAATAATTACAAAGTGACCTCAATTTGTAAAATGGAGAATGGGTTATATAAATTCTGAGAATTCACTTCTAAATGTGGAAATGAGAATATATGTGCTATTTCAAAATATGATGATATAAGCAGGTTATGGCATGAGCGTATGGGACATATCAACTATCAAAGTCTCACGCTTATGGAGAAATTGTATATGGTGCATGGGCTTCCAAAAATCTCATCAAGTCACAAGGTGTGTGAAGGATGCGCTATGGGAAAACAACATGTGGAAAGTTTCCCACAAGGTAAATCATGGAGAGCAAAAACTCCTTTACATTTGGTTCATAGTGATGTAATGGGTCCTTTTAGAACACCATCACTTGCAGGATCAAGGTATGCTCTCACCTTTCTTGATGATTACACTAGAAGAATTTGGGTATATTTTCTATAAAAAAAGGGTGAAGTGTTTGATAAATTTAAAGAGTTTAAGGCATTGAGTGAAAATCAAAGTGGAAGATCTTTAAAGATAATAAGGACAAATAGAGGTATGGAATATATGAACAAATATTTCTTAGATTTTTGTAAACAACATGGTATAAAGAAGGAATCAACTATCTCCTACTCACCCCAACAAAATGGAGTTGCAGAAAGAAAAAATAGAACTATAATAGAAATGGCTAGATGCATGCTCCACTCTAGAAATATAGAAGCTAAATTTTGGGCTGAAGCAATTAGTACTGCAGTTTATATTTTGAATAGAACACCTACTAAGGCAGTTTTGAACATAACACTAGAAGATGCATGGAGTGGTAGAAAGCCTATAGTATCTCATTTTAGAGTCTTTGGTTGTAATGCATATTCCCACATTCTTGATGAAAGAAGGAGCAAACTTGAAAGGAAAAGTGAGAAGTGCATAATGGTTGGGTAGAGTGAGGAGTCAAAAGGATATAGGTTATATAATCCTACAACAAATGAAATTCATATTAAAAGGAATGTATGGTTTGATGAAGATATTGAGAGTCAAAAGTCTCCTACATTATTTTACTTTCCAATCTTGATTGATGAAGATAAGTCTACTAATGATCCAAATCAAAGTGTGCAATCTTCTGCAGGAGGAGAAGGAACACAAGTTGAAGAATCAAGTGAAAGTGATAATAAAGACACACAAAAGACTAGAAGCATCCATGAAATCTACCGAGAAGGACCTCGAAATATGTTTGCTAACTATGCTCTTATGAATAGGGTGATGTAGGTTGAAACTCCAAGTACATATGAGGAAGCAAAAGGAAAAGAAGAATGGGAGGCAACAATGCAAGATGAATACAATTCTTTGATGAAAAATGAAACATAAGAATTGACAACTCTTCGAAAAGGTAAAAGTGTGGTTAGTTGCAAGTGGACCTATAGAACAAAGTTCACATCAAATGGAGCAATTGAAAAATACAAAGCAAGGCTAGTATCTAGAGGCTTCTCACAAATAGAAGGTATTGATTATACTGAAACCTTTGCTCCAGTTGCTAAAATGAGTTCAATCCGTACAATAGTTGCTTTAGCTGCAAAATTTGGTTGGAAAATCTTTCAAATGGATGTAAAAAGTGCATTTCTACATGGTGATTTGAAAGAAGAAATTTACATACAACAAACACCAAGATTTGTTAAAAGTGGTGAAGAACATCTAGTGTGTAGATTAAAAAAATCATTATATGGTCTTAAGCAAGCCCCAAGGGCATAGTACTCCAAAATAAATGAGTAATTTATAGATGCAGGATTTAAAAGAAGTAAAGCTGATCTAGATGTGTATGTAAAACATAGTGATGATAAAGTTTCTATTATTGTATTATATGTGGATAACTTGATTATTACAGGAGATCACACACACAACATTGAAATAACCAAGGATCAACTCAAACAAGCTTTTGAAATAACTGATCTAGGGTTGATGCATTACTTTTTGAGCATGCAAGTATGGCAAGAAGAAGGAAGGATCATGATTTCTAAAACTAAATATGCTCTTGATGTATTGGAAATATTTAATATGAGTGATTGTAAACCATCTAACACACCATGTGAAGTAGGATTAAAATTGAGTGCTAACTCTACTCAAAAGAAGGTGGATGGAAAATTGTATAGATAATTAGTTGGGAGTCTTTTGTATCTTACTATAACTAGACCAGATATTGCATATGCAGTTGGTATTTTATCCAGGTACATGGAAGATCCTCACATTGATCATTGGAAAGAAGCTAAGAGAATATTAAAATGTATTAAAAGAACTTATCAGCTTGGTATTGAATACAAATATGGAGGAGAGCCTACTCTAGTTGGATATACAAATTATGATTATGCAGGTGATATTGATGATAGAAAATCAACCTCAGGATACATCTTTCACCTTGCATTAGGACCAATTTCTTGGAGCAGCAAGAAGCAATCAAGAATATCACTATCATATACAAAAGCTGAATATGTTGGTTCATCAAAGGAATCTCAAGAAGCATTGTGGGTTAGAAGGCTACTTGAAGAAACACACCATCCACAAGGATCTCCCACTACTATATTTTGTGATAATCAAAGGACTATTAAACTAGCGAAAAATCCTATATATCATGCCAAGTCTAAGCATATAGAAGTGCATCATCATTTTGTTCAAGATCTAATTGAAAGTCAAGTGGTGGAGCTACAATTTTGTGGAACAAAGGATCAAATTGTAGACATCTTTACGAAAGCATTACCTATTGTAAAATTTGTTAAACTTAGAGACTTGTTACAACTCAAGGAAAAAACTATACTCTCCGAATAAACATTATGGGGGGTGTTGGAAATAATGTTTATTTTTACGACAATGATGGAGTAGGTGGATCATTAATTATAGATTTCTCCAAACTTCTCCCACGTTAGATCCTCTAGGCTTCTCTCGGACCTTCCAACTTCTAGACATTTCCAACACCGACCTCCAACTTTTGTTTGCATCCGTTATCTTCTAGAGATCTCCTAGAGATCTATAAATACCATTCTCCTGTCAATACGTATGTGTAAGAAGATAAATATGCTGCTATAAAAGCTGATAATATATTTTGTTCATCAGTGTTCTTTTCTATTGCAAAGTTGCTTTGTTTTTTCGCTCTATTTTTTTTTTCTGTCAATTTAACTATTCAATACCTGGAAAGTACGCTCTCCAGGAGCCGACTAACTCCTAGATAAAACAAACCTATGTACATATAAAAATGCATAATATCATACATAAGAACTCATAAAACATACATGAAAACATGCATAGCATGTTGATCAGGTACCCACCAACATAGAAGGGTAAATAATGGGAGAACTGATGACATCGTTAATTATATCTTTTTTTCATTTTTCCGCTTCTCTTATTTTAAAAATGGATGGAAAAACAGTCCTGCTAGAGTAAATTTTCCGGTTGGGAAGAATGTGAGGTTGTACGTGATATGAATGATTGTATAGAATGCATAGTTTTTTTGAATTCTTGGACAGCGACTGTTTCCCTCCATCGTCATTTGCAACTATGCAGTTTTTTTGATGGTTCTGATGAGTGCATAGGTTTGCTTGTATAGTGCTTTATGGATCCGCCCTCTGTGTACATGGATGAAAGAATTTTTTTTGATGAAGAAGCACAGTGTTGTGCCTAAAATCAATTGTATTATGTTTGATATAAGAATACAAAATTTAAAAAAACTGTATGAGTTTACGCACCGAAAGATTGTAGTCCTCCTTGTCTCTATAAGGAAAAGAAGTATGTGTAGTGTCATGGGGTGGAACCTGAAGGAATGAGATAGACAAAGAATCTATGAAGATTGCATGAACTCATTATATAGTTCACTAATACTTTGTGAAAGCTCCTTCAAATACTCAATAACATCTATTAAAATTGACACCCTGTCTATCAGCAAAGAGGCAAGTGCCAAACATAAAACATTGAGTCAGTTACCAGTGAATTCACTACTTAGCAACTCAGTGAATATATGAATATGAATTAAGATAAGCCCATGGAAAAATCTTAATAAATTTATAGCTATCATGTACTAATTCATAACTCAGTAAGATTGAGCATTATCCCAACTAATCAGAACCAATAGTTCCACCCCTATTATACAAATACTAAACACTATTCTAAACAGTGAAAGCACCTAAAGAAAAACAGTAAAAGAAAAAAAGTTGCATTGACACCATACAAATAGATTATGACAACATTATAATTTTCATTGAACCAAAATTATGGTTAAATCTATTAAATTATACCTTTATAAATATTAAACTTGGAAGATGAGGTCACAAGTCGTTCATAACTAAATAGATATCACAAGTTTAATACATAAAAGTCAAATTGGAATTTTTTTTCTATGGTTAAATTTATTTAAAAGTGTCAAATTCATCAATCAGACCATCAATATTCTAACAAGATTGTTATCTATATCCATCAGCTATGAATTTTTTTGACAAATTTAATTCAATACAGAACTCACAAGTTAGAGACAAAAGGTACTATAGCTGCTAGCTATTTTGTTGGACACTCTTCATGAGGAAGGTACCCACAACATGAAATGGCAACTAGTTACAATAAAATTGTGTTTCAATTTATTCATATGATTGAAAAATAAATGCACAAAATAATTACATGCCAAAAAACACAACGTGGGTTGTCTGTTACTTCATTTTAAATGTTCAAAGCTAAACGGTGGAGAGCACAGGAAGGAGTTGCATTTTGGGGATATAAAAAACTAACCAAATTGAGCTAAGGGGTAACTAACCAATTAGGTTTTTGTGTGTTTACAATTTTAAAATAGTATGTGGGTTGTAGGTTTCATAACACCTAGTGGACAACCTGATGTTTTACATAACATTATGAATGTAATAAAAAAGTTTTGTTATTTACATATTAATAATGCAAAAAAATTTACCTTCAAAATATGTCACAATTGTTAGTTAGAGAAAAAATTGAATTTCAATTTTTTCATGTATGATTAAAAAATAAACGCACAAAATAATGGTAGGTTGGAAAATACAGTGGGTTGTGATTTATTTCATTGTTCTTGTTTAAAGCTCAAGGGTGGAGAGCTTGAGGGGATTTTTAGGTGGGGGATACATAAAACTAATCAAATTGACCTGAGGGGTGACTAAATGATTGGGTTGTTATGTGTAGAGGGTTTTACAACAATATGTGGGTTACAGGTTTCATAACACCCAATGTTTTCCAACCTGCAATTGTTTTATTGAAAACCATTTCTTATATAGAGAGTACAAATATAATGAAAGACACTTTCAAAATTTACCACAAGTGTTAAAGTAAAAAATGTGTTTCAATTTCCTCATATGATGGAAAGAGAAATACACAAAATAATCATAGGTTGGAAAACATAGTGGGTTGTGAGTGATTATATTCTACTTGTTCTAAGCTCAAGGGTGAAGATCATCAACAAGGTTCCTAGGTGGGGGATACATAAATTGAATCAAATTGACCTGAGGGGTGACTAACTAATTGGGTTGTTATGTGTAGAGGGTTTTACAATAATATGTGGGTTGTAGGTTTCATAACACCCAGTGTTTTCCAACCTACAATTGTTGTAATGAAAACTTTTTCTTATTTAGAGAGTATGAATGTAATGAAAGGAACTTTCAAAATTTACAACTATTACTGATATCTCATATATCGTGATCCGCTGATCTTTGAATTACATCATTCCTCACAAAAATAGTCTACAAATAAAAGCCTTTACCCTTCATTATCATCAACATATTTTCTAGTAGGTGTGTGCTACCATTTTTCTGTTAAAAATCACTAAACTATACCAAGACTATGTTCATTTAAAGAGAAATCCACATTCCATTCATAGTATTCAAGCAAGCATCTAAGAGACCATATCAAATAGAGCAAGAGTACATTCCATTTTAACTCTATCTAAGAAGCGAGGTTATTTAAAGTAAAAGGTATTGTCTATTTTATATATTTTTATGTGTATAGGGGGAATATAGGTTTGAATTATATATTGTTAAAATAAGGTGAACTATTAAAATTTTTAATGCTCTAGGAAGTATGTGAATCTAATTTTATCAATGCAATGTTGGGTTCATAAATATATAATGTGAAAGCCTAAAATTAGCAAATAGAAATTAGTTAGCCATATGATATGATTGGAAAACACATTAGGGTTGTGAGTGATATGATTGTGCTTGATCTAAGCTCAAGGGTGGAGAGCTCGAGGAGGATTTGTAGGTGGGGGATACATAAAACTAATCAAATTGACCTAAGGGGTGACTAACCAATTGGGTTGTTATGTGTAGAGGGTTTTACAATAGTATGTGGGTTGTAGGTTTCATAACACCTAGTGATTTCCAACATGCAATTATAGTAATGAAAACCTTTTCTTAATTAGAGAGTAAAAATGTAATAAAAGGAGCCTTCAAAATTAACTTTTCTTTTGATGATAAAATCTTCTTCTTATCTTTTACTTCCTTTTATAAGTGGTTAATTTGTTTATATATTTTTTTTATAGTTTTAGCACTTCCAACTATTGATTTTGCATCTACAAGTTGAGCATCTACATAATATTACTCATACCAATTATGTCTTTATGAAACTAAAATTATAAATATTTTAGGGTAGGAGAGGTGGGTTTAGAGAGATTTGGGGAGGGAGGGAGGAGTAGGTGGAGAGGTCAAGTGTGTGTGAGGGAGAGATGGAGGGAGATATGGAGTGGTAGTGTGGGAGGGGTAGATGGAGGGAGATAAAAAAAGAAGGAACTACAGATAGAGAGAGGTAGGGTAGGAGAGGTAGGTATACAAAGAGTTAGGGAGAAGGGGAGGGTTAGGTGGAGAGAGGTTGTGTGTGTGAGAGAAAGAGGGAAGGAGGGGGATAGGGAGTGGGGGTAGGTGGAGAGAGGTTGTGTGGGAAGGAGGGGGAGAGAGGGGGAGGAGGGAGATAGGGAGTGGTTAGGTGGGAGGGATAAAGCTATATATGGAGAGAGGGTAGGAGAGGTATGTATAGAGAGTATAAGAGAGATGGAAGGAGGGAGGGAGGGATAGTTGGAGAAAGGTTGTGTGTGTGAGAGAGGGAGAGAGGAAGGGAGAGAGGGAAGGAGGGAGATAGGGAGTGAAAGGGTGGGATGGATAGAGGGAGGGAGATAAATATGTAAGGAGGAGGATAGAGAGAGGTAGGCATAGAGAGAGTTAGAGAGAGAGGTAGGGATAGGTGGACAAAGGTTTTGTGTGTGAGAGGGAGAGAGGGATGGAGAGAGATAGATAGAGGAAAGGATGGGGATAGGGAGTGGTAGGGTGGGAGGGATAGAGGGAGGAAGGGAGAGAAGGAGGCAGATAGAGAGAGGTATGGTAGGTGAGGTAGGTATATAGAGAGTTAGGGAGAGAGGGAGGGGTAGGTGGTGAGAGGTTGTGTGTGAGAGGGAGAGAGAGGAGAAATGAGGGAGATAGATGTACATATAAAGAGAGGGTGGGAGAGGTATGTATAGAAAGAGAGAGGGGAGGGAGGGAAGAAGGGTAGGATAATGGGAGGGGTAGGTGGAGAGAGGTTGTGTGTGTGTGATGGAGAGAGATAGAGGGAACTTGAGGTAGGGAGAGAGAGGTATAGAGAGGGAGAATTAAGGTGGGACATGTAGGTATAGAGAGAGTGAGAGAGGGAATCGGGGAGGGAGGAATGGAGAGAGGTTGTGTGGGAAGGATGGAGAGAGAGAGGTAAGGAGGGAGATAGGGAGAGGTAGTTAGAGAGAGGTAAGGGGAAAAAATAGAGAGAGGTATGTAGAGAGATGTATATAGGTAAGGTGAGAGAGGTAGAGAGAGGTGGTATGTGTGAGAGAGAGAGTGGGGAGGGAGAGGTAGAGAGAGAGGGGTAGGTATAGTGAAGGAGATGTGGGGTTGGAGGGAGGGACGGAGGGAGGGAGAGGGAAGGAGGGAGTGGGTGATAAAGGGAGGGGTAGATGGAAAGAGAGAGTAGGGGGAAAGATGGACAAAGGGAGGGAGAGGAAGGTTAGGAAGGATGGTGAGAGAGGAGAAATAGAGAGAAGTATGGAGGAATAAGGGGAGGGAGAGATCTAGTGAGGTAGAATGGGAGGGATAAAGGGAGAGAGAGGAAATAAGGGAGACATGGAGAGGTAGGTAGAGAGAGGTAAGGTTGAAGGAATAGAGGGAGATATAGGTAGAGAGAGTGAGGGGAGATAGGGAAATTAGAGAGAGAAGGATGGAGATAGGGACATAGGAACCCAAATTGAATTTATAGCATCGAGAAGGGATAGGGATAATGTTTATGGGTTGATATGATGGAGGGGGATGGTGACAAATAGTTTGGAATAATGATAATGCATAATGTATTGACTTGAGAGATTCTTCCTTCTTTTGAGAAGTTGAGGAAGGAGCATGTGCACTGTATATAATGGGAAAATGGAAATGTAGAACTAGAGGCAACATGTACTAGAATGTATAAAATGAAAAAGGAATATGCTCTAAAAAAATGAAAAGAAGTAGACCAAAGTGAATGAGATAGATAATGTATTGAATGAAGAGATTCTTCTCATTCTTGAGAAGTTGAGGAAGGTGTGTGTGCAGTATATGCAATGGGGAAATGGCAATGCAAAAGTGGATAAACTCAAGAGGTTTTGTATTGTGTATGAATTTTTGCAAGCAAAGAAAGAAATAGATGATTGTATAAATGAACTTGAACAAATGAAGTCAAAGATTCTTGAACATAAGAATTCCATGAAACAAATACAATTATAAATAAATGATAAGGAAAAGGAAAAATTAGATCTAAGCATAGAAAAAGAAATAGTTGGAAGTGTTGAAACTATAGAAAAACAATAGAAGACTAAAATTAACCACTAGAAAAGGAAGTAAAAGATAAGAAGAATATTTTATCATCAAAAGAAAAGGAGGTTCATGCTGTTGAGAGAGAGCTACAATATAAAAGACATGAAGTTGAGAATATAAAGACAACAATGTCCAATGTTTTTCTTATGAAGAAGGGTGCATGTAGACATTAGGAAAAGAGAATTTGCAAGAATTTGAGGTAGTTCAGATGTTGAAGACTGATTTTACCTTTTCCTTATCATCCATTTCCAATTGTTTTTGTTCCATGGAATTCTTAAGTTCAAAAATCTTATCATCTAGGGCAAGTTTTACTATATACTTTGATCCTTGAATTGCATCATCCCTCACAACAAGAGTCTGCAAATAGAACCCTTTACCCTTCATTGTGATTGACACATTTTCTAGTACATGTGTGCTACCATTTTTCTATTAAAAATCATCCAATTATACCAAGACTATGTTGATTTAAAGAGAAATCCACATTCCATTCATAATATTCAATCAAGCATCTGAGAGACCATATCAAATGGAGCCTTTATGTAATATGTTTTTGGATTATTTCTTGTAGATTGCATGGATTATGCTTTTATTACAATTTTGGATTGGAAGGAGTGATGAAATAATAAGATAGATGGAATTATGGAATTATATTTCTCTCTCTCCTTTCACTATCTCCCCTCACTCTCTCTACCTACTTCCTTTATTCCTTCAACCTTACCTCTCTCTACCTACCTCTCCATGTCTCCCTCATTCCCTCTCTCCATTTATCCCTCCCATGCTACCTCACTATACCTGTCCCTCCCCCCATCCCTCTATACTTTTTTCTCTCTCATCTCTCCCTAACTCTCTCTATACCTACCTCACCTACCCTACCTATCTCTATCTCCCTCCTTGCCTCTTTCTCTGAAAACACTTGAAAATAAGTAGTCCAAAGTGAATGAGATAGATAATGTATTTATTGAAGAGACCTTCCTACTCTCGAGAATTTGATGAAGGAGCATGTGCACTATGTGCAATAGGAAAATGGAAACACAAAACTGGAGGTAGAGATACTATAATGTATGAAATGAAAAAGGAATCTACTCTAAAAACACTTAAAAATAAGTAGACCAAAGTGAATTAGATAGATAATGTATTGACTTAAGAGATTCTTCCTGCTCTTGAGAAGTTTAGGAAGGTGTGTGTGCAGTATGTGCAATGGGTAAATGGAAATACAAAAGTGGATAAAATCAAGAGGTTTTGTGTTGCATATGAATTTGTGCAAGTAAAGAAAGTTAGAGATGATGCTATAAGTGGAGTTGAATATTTGAATGAAGTGAATATTCTTGAACTTAAGAATTCCATGGAACAAATACAACTAGAAATATATGTTACGGAAAAGGAATAATCAACCCTTATCTACAATCTTAAACTTTTATGAATTTATTGTATATATGTTATACTTTTATGGACATATAATGATGTATGCCTATATGGCTTTTTAGTTAATACATTTATTTTATCAATGTCCATATTTGCATTATAAATGATTAATTGAATAAATTGAATAATGAACTAATGAAACTATAAATGATTAATTTTATCCATATTTACACTATAATTGATTAATTAAACAATTGAAGAAGGGCTCACTTTTACCATGTAATTGATGCAGTCATCATAATTATTATTCATAATTTTCCTCAAATGTGTTTATAAGGCATGTGGATGAGAGTTTGAAATATTCAAATGACTTATAGAAGTTATGAATTATTAAAGAAGAAAGTGATATAGCAACTAGGATTTTTTTAAATAGTGATGGTATTGATAAAGAACTATTACAAAGGAGAAGTCTCTTTAGAAATATATACAAGAATAAATATAAGTGTTATAATTTCATCATAAATAATGGTAGTAAAGATATTTTAATGCCAAAAGAGATGGCTAATAAGTTAAAATTGAAAAGGTTAGAATATCCAAGTGCATATAAAATTTCACAATTATAGAAATAACATGAGGTACTAGTCAGTGAGCGAGGGAAAGGAGGGAGATAGGAAGTGGTACAATGGGAGGGATAGAGGGAAGGAGAGAAAGAGGGAAGGAGGGAGAGAGAAGGGGAAGGAGGGAGATAGGAAGTGGTATGGTGGGAGGGATAAAGGGAAGGAGAGAAAGAGGGAAGGTGTGAGATACAAAGTGGTAGGGTGGGAGGGATAGAGGGAGGGAGAGAAAGAGGGAAGGATGGAGATAGAGAGAGGTAGGGTAGGAGAGGTAGGTATAAAGAGAGTTAGGGAGGGAGGGACGGGTAGGTGGAGAGAGATTGTTGTGTGTGTGAGGGAGAGAGGGAGGGAGGTTTTCTCCACCTAACTAATTCTCTCTTCGGTCATCATATCTTACCTATCTACATGTGCTCCTTGGGTTGCCAAATGTGAAATATATTTTCAATTTTTTGATTCAATTGATTTTATTTTGTACCAAAGAAAGATATGCAGAACTGGAGCAATAGGTACTAGAATGTATGAAATAAAAAAAGAATCATCTCTAAAAACACTTGATAAGAAGCTTGAACTAAAGTGAATGTGATAGATAATGTGTTGACTAAAGATATTATTTCCCTAAAAACACAATTTTTACCATAAATAACAATTGTATTACATGAAATCAAAGGTGCTATTATAATAATGTTGTATTCACATGATAGCGAAAATTCTTAATTTAATGTATCATCCTCAAAACATACAAATATACACTCAAAAAATACCTAGATGGTTGTAAATCACGTAAAGTATTAATAAGATGTGTATACTATCACAAAGTCTATGTAACAAGTAGAAAATAACATTTGCATTATTGATACAAGATGTGCCACAAGTTTTTGGGTCCATCTACCAAATTAATGTCATCATCATATGAATAAGGGAGGGATACATTATTATAAGATAGTGATGACACCTATATCAATTAGGTGTCATATTTATGTTTTAGTTCTTTGCATTGATTAGCAAAATGAACTATCACTTAATAATATATACAAGAGACAGGTGTTGGAATGATAATTCTTAGGACTTTTTTTATTCACATGAGGAACTAGGATGATCAATTGAGATTCTAAAAGAATGGATAAGACATGTTTAGGCAGGTCATCGTGATGTGTATAGGATCATTGGTTATGTTTGGAAGAAATCAAAGAAGGTTGGTTACTTGATAGGGACTTGCAATAAATAGAAATTATTTTCAATACAAGGAAATGGTACCAAAGGGGTAGTGAGTAAAGAAGGTGGAGCAATGAAATGGTGAGGATTTATGTCAATAAGGGGTAGATAATTTATAGGGGGAATATAGGATTGAATTATATATTGTTAAAATAATATATACACAAGAGAGAGGTGTTGAATGAAAATTCTTAGAACCTTTGTCCCTCTTTCCCCCATCTCTCTCTTTCCATCTACCCCTCCCTTTATTGTTCACTCCCTCCTTCCCTCTCTCCCCCCCCTCTATCTCTCCCACCCCACATCTCCATCACTCTACCTAACCCTCTCTCTGTACCTCTCCCTCCCCTCCTATCTCTCACAAACACCACCTCTCTCTACCTCTCCCACTCTACCTAGATCCCTCCCTTTATACATACACACACACAACCTCTCTCCACATATCTCTCCAAATCTCCCTAATTTCCTCTCTCCCTTTATACCTCCCATGCTACCTCGCTAGACCTCTCCCTCCCCATACCTCTATACTTCTCTCTATCTCGTATATCTCACCATCCCTCCTAAACTTCTTCTCTCACCATATCTCCTTGCCACTTCCCATCTCCCTCCTTCCCCCTATCTCTCTATCACACACACACAACCTCTCTTCACTATCTCTCTCTACCTACCCCTCCCTCTCTCCCTAACTATCTATACCTTCCTCACCTGCCCTACACATATTTATTTCCCTCCCCGCTTCTTTCTATTCCTCCCTCTATCCTTGCCACCCTTCCACTCCCTATCTTCATCCTTCCATCTTTCTCTCCCTCTCTCTCTCCCTCCCATTCTACCACTTCCTATCTCCCTCCCTCTCTCTCTCCCTCCCTCACTATGTGCAATGCACAAATGGCAATACAAAAGTGGATGAATTATCCTTATCATACCAGCCCAAAAACATTATCCTTATCCCTCCTCCATCCTATAAATTCATCCCAACTTCCCCCCTCTATCTAGTTATCTCTCCCCTTCCCTCTCTACTTTCCCTATTTCCCCTAACTCTCTCCTACCTACTTCTCCCTCTATTCCTTAAACCTTAGTTTATTACACTCAAATAGTTTATCAAATCATCCATTCCTAGAGTATGTTTCTTTTTGTCCTTCATCATAATGTAAGTATTCTATTTATACAAATGTATGAATTTATTCTCAGACTACCATGACCAAGATTCCCAAAAACAAATGACATGTATCCTTTAACGTGATGCAATACTTCCTCATGATATGTACCTATCTAAAAATTTAACAAATATTTCTCACTTACTAGTACCTTATGTTATTTATGCAATTGTGAGTTTTTATATATGAGAGATATCAAGGAAGAGGAAATAACCAAGTGTCAAGAGGAGGTTTATTGGAAAGGGTGGCTAATGTTATAGATTGGACAAAGAAAGGGGAGATATTTGTAGGATTTCCAAAAAAGAAAATATTTAAATTTTTGACTAACATTATTTGCAGTGTTGGAAAACACACTGTCCCCTGGATCATTTATTTCCTTATGATTTTTTTTTTTTGTTTCATACACACCAAGAATGTAATGAATTCCACCTTAAAATTTTAGAACAACATTTTGGTACAGTAAAATTGGTATTTCACTTTCTTCATCTGATTGGAACATAAAATGTTCATATTATTTGTAGTATTGGAAAAGACACTGTCCCCTGTCAATTATTTCCTTATGAAAAGTTTGTGTTTTGTATGCACCAAGAATGTAATGAAGTTCACCTTCAAATTTGAGAACAACTCTTTGGTATAGCAACAATGGAATTTCACTTTCTTCATTTGATTGGAACAAAAAAACGATCACATTATTTACAGTGTTGGAAAACATACTATCCCTTGTCAATTATTTCCTTATGAAAAATGCTCACATTATTTCTAGTGTTGGAAAACACACTACCCCCTATCAAATATTTCTTTATGAAAAATGCTCACATTATTGAAGTGTTGGAAAACACATCAAGTCCCTTGTTAGATATTTCCTTATGAAAAGTTTTTGATTCGTACACACCAACAATGTAATGAAGTCCACCTTAAAATTTTAAAACAACTATTTGGTACAATAAAAATAGAATTTCACTTTCTTCATTTGATTGGAACAAAAAAATGCTCACATTATTTGCAGTGTTGGAAAAAACACTATCCCTTGTCAATTATCTCCTTATGAAAAATGCTCACATTATTTCCAATGTTGGAAAAAACATTGTCCCATGTCAATTATTTCCTTATGAAAAATACTCACATTATTGTAGTGTTGAAAAACACACTGTCCCTTGTCAGATATTTCCATATGAAAAGTTTTTGATTTGTACACACCAACAATGTAATGAAGTCCACCTTAAAATTTTAGAACAACTATTTGGTAAACTAAAAATGACATTTCACTTTCTTCATTTGATTGGAACAAAAAATGCTCACCTTATTTGTAGTGTTGGAAAACACTATCCCTTGTCAATTATTTCCTTATGAAAAATGCTTTCATTATTTCCAGAGTTGAAAAACACACTGTCCCCTATCAATTTTTTCCTTATGAAAAATGCTCACATTATTGCAGTGTTGGAAAACATTGTCCCTTGTCAGATATTTCCTTATGAAAAGTTTTTGATTCATACACACCAACAATGTAATGAAGTCCACCTTAAAATTTTAGAACAACTATTTGATACAGTAAAAATGGTATTTCACTTTCTACATTTGATTGGAAGAAAAAAATGGTCACATTATTTGCAGTGTTGGAAAACACACTGTTCCTTGTCAATTATTTCCTTATGAAAAATGCTCACATTATTTCTAGTGTTGGAAAAAACATTGTCCCTTGCCAATTATTTCCTTATGAAAAATGCTCACATTATTGCAGCGTTGGAAAACACACAGTCCCTTATCAGATATTTCCTTATGAAAGGTTTTTGATTCGTACACACCAACAATGTAATGAAGTCCACCTCAAAATTTTAGAACTATTGGTACAGTAAAAATGACATTTCACTTTCTTCATTTGATTGGAACAAAAACAAGCTTACATTATTTTTAGTGTTGGAAAACACACTCTCCCTTGTCAATTATTTCCTTATGAAAAGTTTTTGTTTTGTACGCACCGAGAACGTAATGAAGTCCACCTTCAAATTGAAATATTTTTAATCTAACTAAGAGTTGTAAATTTTCAAGGTGCCTTACATTATGTTACTCTGATTGTTGTGGAAGGGGGAAATAAGTTCTAGATAAATGGCCACTTTACACAACCCTTGTGTGTACAAGAACCTTTTTCATTTTGTGCAGCTTAATGTCAACAAACTACATTACATTTAGACTCTATAAATAAGAAAATGTTCTCATTACAACAATTATAGGTTGGAAAACACTAGGTGTTATAAAACTTGCAACCCAAAGACCATTCTAAAACCCTCTACACATAACGACCCCAATTGGTTAGTTGCCTCTCAAGTAAATTTGATTAGTTTTATCTATCCACCACCTAGAACTCCTCGCCAAGCTCTCCACCCTTGATCTTAGAACAAGTAGAATGCAATCAATCACAACCCACTATGTTTTTCCAACCTATGATTATTTGTGCATTTCTTTTTCCATCATATGAGGAAATTGAAACACAATTTTTACTTTAAGTAACATTTGTGGTAAATTTTGAAGGTGCCTTTCATTACATTCATACTCTCTAAATAAGAAAAGGTTTTCATTACAATAATTATGGATTGGAAAAAACTAGGTGTTATGAAACCTGGTACCCACATACTATTGTAAAACCCTCTACACGTAACAACCCAATAGGTTAGTCACCCCTAAGGTCAATTTGATTAATTTTATGTATCCCCCACCTAGAATTCCTCCCCAAGCTCTCCACCCTTGAGCTTAGATCAAGAAGAATGCAATCACTCAAAACACACTGTGTTTTTCCAACCTACGCTTATTTTGTGCATTTCTTTTTCCATCATATGAGGAAATTGAAACATAATTTTTACTCTAAGTAATAGTTGTGGTAAATTTTGAAAGTGTCTTTCATTACATTCATACTCTCTAAATAAGAAAAGGTTTTCATTACAACAATTGTAGGTTGGAAAATACTGTGTTATGAAACCTAAAATCCACATACAGTTGTAAAACCATCTACGCATAACAACCCAATTGGTTAGTCACCCCTCATGTAAATTTTATTAGTTTTATGTATCTGTCACCTTAAACTCCCCCCCAAGCTCTCCACCCTTGAGCTTAGAATAAGAAAAATGAAATCACTCACAACCCACTGTGTTTCCTAACCTACAATTATTTTGTGCATTTATTTTCCATCATATGAGGAAATTGAAACAAATTTTTTTATCTAAGTAATAGTTATGGTAACTTTTCAATGTTCCTTTCATTACATTCATACTGTCTAAATAAGAAAAGGTTTTCATTACAATAATTGAAGGTTGGAAAACACTGGGTGTTATGAAACATGATCAAACCATTTTTCACCATCCCCCCTCCTTTATCATACCATATACCATATACCACCCCCCCCCCCATATCCATATTTTCATAAAGATGTGTATAGAAATCTATGATGCAAACCCCATTATTTACCTATCAAGCCCCATAGACCAATCATTTCTTGATTATGTGTCAATCCATCCCATCCTAAGATGCCTTACCACATCTTCACCTCCTACCCTTCCATATCACTTACTGTATATTGGGGGTACATATCTACATCTAACCTTTTAATCTGGATCTTATCATAGTGTAAGTATTCTCTTTATACAAATTTGTGAATTTATTCTCATACTACCATGGCCAAGATTCCCAACAATAATATACCATTTAACATGATGCAACAATTCCTCATAATAATCTTAAATTTTAACAAGCATTGATCACTTATTAACACCTTAAGTTATTTCTACAATTATGAAATTTTATATAGATTTGGATATTCTAACCTTTTCAATTTTTACTTATCAACCATCTCTTTTGATGTTAAAATATCTTTACTACCATTATTTATGATGAATTTATAACACTTATATTTAATCTTACTTATAGTTCTAAATAAACTTCTCCTTTATACTAGTTTTTTATCCATACCATCACTATTTACCAAAAATATTTTCATGATCAATGACTCACCTCGGGCCCACTCACCTCTGTCTAATTTATTTATTGTGATTTATCATTTGCTCGACTCTTCATAAGCATTGTAACTTTTGTACAACCTTTAGGTCTTCTACCAATACTCCATTTTCTTTGGAAGCATTCAAATTCTCTATGTCCTATTCCACATCTAAAATAAGATCACATGAAGTATCTTTCACTACATCTACCATATCTTCCTCCATCTATCTAATATTCATCTATTCTTTTATTTGACTATGAACTACTACTTATTTCTTTAGCTTCTTCTTTATAAGGTCTTCCAACACCATCTTGATGTATTTCTCTTTGGAATATTATTTTGTATCTATTCTATATTCTCAAATATTTTCTTCAGCTTCTCTTCTTCCTTTAATGCAAATTGATATGTTTCTTTAATTATCATTTGTCTTACCATACTCAATTATTATTGAATGGTTCCTCTTAATCCACTTATTTATCTAGACACCTTTTCTTCATCTACTACACTATGTCTAAGACAATTATCATCTTATAGAATCTTCAATATATTTCCTCACACTCGTATTCTTTTATCATAAATTATTTAAAATTTTCAACAATTATAAGTGGTAATCAATTTTTTATAATTTTACTCTTCAACTTTAAAATTATTCTATATTTCTCTCTATAAAATCCCCATCTCTCCATTCCTTCCCATTTATACTTATTTCTGCCATATTGTAGTATATCACTTCAATTTAGTCTTACTAAACCTAACCCTCTTAGGATCTACAATTTCCTCACACAAAATATTTTTTAAGACAATTTCTCTAACCATTCAATTATTTCAAATTCAAACTACCAAAATAAGTAGCAATACAAATTTTAGGTCCCTTATAATTTTTTTAAATGGATTTCAATATCTTTTAAATTTTTATATCCTCCTCTTCTTGTTCATCCACAACTTGTTTTGGTAAATAATGCATTCTCTAGAGTGTTTATTCTTGTTTAACTTTCTTAATCAACACTTTAATCTTAAACACAACCAATGCATAAATTATAATCTTTTGAGTTGATAAGTAATACAATGCTCTTCACAATGTGCTACAAAACTTCACCAATATTAACAAAAAATATATTTTGGAGATTAATTTTTTTAAATAAACACCTTTGAGTGATCTGGCCAATGACATTATATACAGTGCAAGAAATTAATTTGAATTGTACCAACTAGCAAGGTGATGCAATGTTCCATTCACATAAAATTTGTAGATAAACCCATTTGGGATGAATGAAGTGAGTAGTTAGATCAATACAATGGAAATAAATGGAGTTACAACCATGAATATGTTTGGGACCAATAATATTGGATATATATTTAAATGTTGGCACAAAGCTTGGATATTTGTTGCATAGTTTTATCATGTCTTTTTTTTTAGTTTTTCTACAAGGAACATTATTGGCCAATGGCTAGATTTGAGGAATCAAATCACATTAATGTAGAATCAAGCTATGATGATCTATGATGTATTTTAATGCTTTGTAAACAACTTGTTCTATTTTAGAAAAAAACTTGTGGTGCTACAAAACACAGTCTTCATCCTAGAACTTTTATTTGTGAATCTAATCCTTCTCATATAAGTTTTAAAATGATATACATTTATTTCAAAAAAAATAACAACTAATTTTTTTTCACTAAAGTCATAATTAAATCCAACCTTCTTGAAAAACAATCAAAATAACTTTAAAAGACTCTTATATCCATTCAATCAAAGATAAATATAATATTATTTTTCTTTATTGTTAATTCAAATGAAAAATCTTCATTTGAAATGTGAATTTAATTAGATAAAGATCCATGTTATCAAGATTTGTTTTGAAGATGCATGGGCCTCAAAATGTGGAACACTATCCATCATCTTCATAAATAAAAAGAGGATTGATAGTGTTATAAATTTTGATACAAAAATGTGATACAAAGATAACTTAGAAGCACATAAGGACTTATGATGTTCAAGATCAAAATCACCAACTTTAAATTATTTAGCTTGCTAAAAATACCAGGAATTCCAAGGCTCTCAGACAACACGGAGAAGATTTTTACCGCCACTTTTTTCACTTCACTCGTATTTTCTAATTCAACATCTCCACATTAAAAAATATCTCCGTTAAGGCAGAAAATAAGTAAAAACTTGAAGATATAAGACATAAATATTATACCAGAGAAACATGCATCAAAATTATTGGAATTGAAACAAAACTTGCTAAGCAGTGTAAAACATGTTTATATTAACCATTTGATTCATGTTACATGATGCTAGAGAAACATGCATCAAAATTGTTGGAATTGAAACAAAACTTGCTAAAATCTATAAAACCTCACCAATCTCACTTCCCTGTACAAACAAAACTGCCGAGTAGCTAGTTCACTGGAAAACAATCTTTTCATAATGATAGAAGGCTTGACATTTAATCCTCAAAGAAAAGCATTTCATATGCTACAAGAACTAAAATTGAGAGCATGACCCACATCAAAGGTGTGCTTATCTAAACATCATGTCCATATCATCTATCTGTTGGTTAAGAACTCCTGCACATTCAAAAATCGAAATGAAAAATGATTCAAATTTATTGACATTTCCTTTGAAAAAAATTGATTTTCACGTTGTTTATGGTGTTAAACATACAAAGTGATCTTCATAGAATCTGGAGTAATTTCTATGAATCTGCTTTGAAAACAATTAGTAGGAATGAGCTTACTAATTGATACAGCTTGATACAAAGTGATTTTCATAAAATCTGTCAACAGTGGGGTGTGTGAAAAATCTATTGCAGTTACTGATTATTAATCTCCTATCTATAAAGATTATTTGACTGCCGAAAATTAATTCACAGCAAATACTAAAAAAATAATACAACTGCAACTTCACGAATAAAACTCACAGGAATAGAGAAGAAAACATGCAAACTAATAAACACAATATTTTTGGACAAATTGTCCCTGGAAAAACCCCGGAGGGAAAACCAGTACTGCAGATGAGGAATTATATTAATCTCCAGCAAATCAAGAGATACAAAAGAAACTACTTGCCTCTCACTGACAAAGCTCTGACAATATTCTTCACCGAAAATTCTTCTCTCAATTTCTCCTGTTGAAATTCCACCGCTGTTGCCTCCAATGCTATCACTGCGCCCTTGCTATCACTGCAAGACTATTTGCTATCACTGCAAATATTTCTCCAACTTGTGTCTATTAGTATGTCTTCTCCAAATGCCCAATGACCCCCTTTTAAACTATTCTCATTGGAAAACCAATGGCCAAGATTTAATCTCAATCAATGGCTAAGATTAATTAGACTCTAACAAACCCTAACTAACTAGTTTCTAGAAGTCTCTAGAGGAATTAATTATTTAATTAAATAATTAAATATCTAGACCTAACTAACTTCTATCTAGAAGTCTCAAGAATTAAATGCTAATTCTTGGAATTGGAGAAACAACTGTCCGAGCTACAATATTAAATTAACACGAACGGTCTATCTTGGCTACCGTAGTATTCAGATGAAACCCCACGGCGCCAGAAACTAACAGGTTGGATTAATTAATGTTGGACGTGGGAAATTTATTTCTCAACAACTATGTAATTTGAACTCCAGTGCCTGCCCAAATTTCCTGTTGTTCATCAAAATTAATGTGTTCTTCAAAAAATGAGTTCACTTCACTCCGCATTTGTTCTCCCTAAGCGATCTCCATTTTCTAAGAAGCGTAGCAACAACCAGCATTTTGGAATCTTCATCTTTCGGGTGGATAGAGCAGCACCAGGTAAACAATCCACTGCTCTTCATCTCTCATCTTCTATTTTTTTTCTATTGATTTTTTATTATATATACACTCTCTTTTTTGAGGCCGTGTCAAATACAAGAGTGTTCTTTAGAATATTGTCTTTGATTATTTATTTTCTATTTGATTTGATTTAGTTCTTGGAGGAGAGGAACTGTAGGCACTGCTGCAATGAAAAAGAAACCGAATAAGAGTACTCTTCACTTTGCAAACACTTTGTTGCCTTTCCCCTCAAATAGAGGAGCGTATGCACATTCTGGAAGACGCAGAGGAAGAGCGAAGTGTTGCTGACAAGGAGATTGTGTGTGGATGTGATGAAGAATCTTGAGGAAGAGATCTGGTCAATAAGCAAACTTTTCTCACCTCCGACCAAATGCTTTGAACTGACCCCAGAACTCGTGATGTTGTAGAAAAGATTTGCAGAGGACCAACATTTATTCTTGGACAACTTTGTTGTGTTGATGATCAAGACTCGACGTTTTGACTGGAAGTCAAGGCCAGATTCGTAGAAGTTGGAATGTTCACAATCCCATTGCTACATATTCTTACGAATAACCATCAATCCATTCTATACAAAATTTGAAACAATCTTTATCCATTCTTATGTGATTCTTCTGTCATCTTAACAAATTCTTAAGCTTACCCATCAGTCTAATCTTCAGTTGCTAGGAACAATCTATAGCTACGTCTATAACTCTTTTGAGCAAGTACTTTAACAACAAAGTCAAGCTTTGCATTTGATTAGATTTGTTTGTGATTAACACTGATAAATTATTTTCAGATTTTAGTCTTGTGACATTTAATCATTTAGAATAAAATATTTCTTAGCATATAATCTTAAGATAAATAATTATTTTAAAATTTTAGAGTTGGAATATATAGTTATTTGGAATCATTATTAAAATGAATGTGTAAACTAAATTATAAATATAAAATATTATATGAAATTGAATCAATGCAAATGTAATTTTGTATTTGATTTATTAATACATAGAAAGATTAAAAGTAAGATGAATGATTTAGAGTTAGGAATTTGATTGTATGTTATATTGAATCATTTCCACCATGGGAAAGTGATACAAGCTAAAGTAATATGTATAGAGATTTGATTCAAGCCTACAAATTTGAAGTTTGATGCATGGATCTTATATGTGTTGAAGGTTGATACTGACTTGTATATTTTCCTCTTTTTTGTCACTTATTTTAGCTATTTGGTTGTGTTTGGTAACACCTTTGTGAAGTTTGCTAGATAAGGATCAATTCTCCTTTTTTTCAAACTCCTACAAAATTGAATTTAATTACTTTTGATAAAGAGTGAAAAATAAATTATCTAGAGAATGTCCTAGATGTTGGTGTAAGTAGGTGATGCAGTATCATGGTATAATGTTGATTCTAGTTGCTCATATGAGATGATTTGAAATGAATTAGAGTTGACACAAAATGATTAGAAGGAAGGGTTGGGTCAACCAAAATTTAAATTTAAACTTTAGAAGTTCTAAATTCATTTTCATAAAGCACAAATTGATCTCATTCACTCAAAAAATTTGGATATATGAACCTGGATGAGAAATGGATAAGTTGAGGATTGAAATCAATTAATAGGAATGAGTATAGATGGAATCAAGTAAGGTTTGGTTTATGTGTTATATTTGAACAAAAACCATGCTAATTATTAGCTTTTATTATATAATTTAATGAATGAAGTCAGAGTGCCCAAAATGAGGGTGAAGTGCAATATATGTAATTTTCACCATTACAATTTTAATAGAAGTAATCTATTACAATATGCAAATTTCTTCTCCATCCTTTCTATCTCTTTATACATTTGGTAAATTTTCTTTTGTCTGTTTGAGGTTATTTATAATGTAAAATCTCTAAGTTTCAAAATTTTCTACAAGGAAAGTGTAAGAAGGGTTTAAACAAAGGAATAATTTAGGATTTAAAAATATTCAAACATATTAATACCAACAACAACCTCTTTCATCTAAATATTTATATTACTCATTATAAAATTTGCATGGTCAAGACAAATAACTATAGCTAGTTGAGCATATAAATAGGTTCAGTTTGTCAAGAGTTTGAAGTCATTCTAGTTGACACATCCCTTTGTTCTCTCTTTTTTTTTAAGCTAATCTCCAAAGTAATCATAGAATGGATCCTCCAAGATAAATTAACATACACATAAATATATGATTACACAAGTGTAGAAACACACACACATGTATAAACACAATATTCCTTAATGGTCATTTGGCAATTTTTTATTGTCACAATGGCCAATAGTTAACATATATCTTGGTACTAAGTGATGATGGGATTTTATATATGTAAATCAAGGAGGCATAAAAGGAACATAAAGTATATGAGGAAAAGGTAGAGGAGAAATAAATTCCTAGAATTGATAAGAGAAACCTCTCTTGGAATATTTGAAGCAAGAGTCGAATCACAAGTCAATAGTATTTAAAGAGAGTGGATATTTGTAATTGAGCCAAAGAGGAATTCACTAGTTATGTGAGCTACAGACTCAATAATAAAGAAATCAATAGGTTTGATATCCTTCTCATTGGTAATAGATATGGAAGCATTAGGATCCATAGGCTATTAAGAATAAATCATGCCATATTAAGAAGAGGGAGATGTTAGTGGTGCTAGTGGAACAAAAGGAGGTGGCATGCAATTTTTCTTAGTTTGGTAGAAGGAAGGAACCAAGTAATGTTCAAGTTTTCACTAGGTTTTTTATGGGGCTACCATGTCTATGTGGATGAATTGAGAATTTTTGGGAAGGATAGGTGGCAAGGGCTAGGTGGAAGGATGAGTTTAGTTTAGGCTATCTAAGGAGAAGAGGAATCTTGGAAGATAAAAATACAAGGAAATATATTATAATCATAGTGAAAAGTGGAGGCTCAAGAGGTTTGTCAAAGGGTGCCACATCAAGAGTGTCTAAGAGAGAAGGTTAGGTATATGGGAGATGAAAAACATAATTTATTTTAATTTTAATATGTTTCTTACTATGAGGGTTTTCTTCAAGTGACAATTGAGAATTAGGTTGTTAGCTAACTAGAGGAGTTGTGGAAGATATTAGGATAATTTTAGACTAAGAAGTTTCTTTAGATGGGGATTTTGGTTTAGGTTGGGATTAGTCTTGAACTTTGGATTTATATTTATCTTTAGGTTGTGGCTTAGGGATATGTTGGGTTAGGTTTGGGTTTTTATTTTTGGAGGGTTAGTGGAAAGGATAACATAAATATTAATAGGTTGGGAGATGGAAGTATGAGTGAAGGAGGTGGGATACCATGAGAAGAGTGATGAGAACAAATGGTAGCCCTTTAGGTAATATAGCTCTAGTATGGGGTGTTGATAACATCCATTATTAAGGAAGTGGTCCATGAATAACTGTCCTACCTGTCAAAGATAGTATGGTAAGGAGAATGATGAATGGTGATAATCATATTTTTATGAAATGAATTAGGGAACTATTGAATGAAAAAAGGAATAGCATGCATCATATCAATTTAAAGATAGCTAAATATAATATGATATCTATTGGAGGTTGGGATGATATGGAACATAGTATCTAGGATTTTTGGTTAGACCTAAATGGGCAAGATGATAAAATTTGAGAGTGTGAATTAATATTCCATTATAATTATATAATAACACCTTAGAGTGGATATAGGAATCCTATTACAAATGAGCACTATACAAATTTTCCTATGTGACAATATTGAAGATGTATGTTGGGTCCACTATAATACTAAAGGAGGGCTTATAGAGAACATTGCCCACATCATACAAGGGACCATGATAGCCATCATTACAAATCTAATTAGAAGAAAAGGTGATGATATTGGAAGGGGGATTTCAATTTGGATCTTAAATTAGAAGGAAAAATCTCAATAGTATTGATTATTTTTCAAATAGGGAATATATTAGAGTTAGAAAGCTAAATTGATAGATGGTATGAATTTTCCACAATCCATGAAGTTGTGCATACAAGATTTTGGATTAAACTATGTATTTTTTTAATCAACATTTTTTATCACACTCAGTGATCCATCATCAATGATGGATCACTAAGTGTGATCTAAAATTTTGACTTAAAAACATACACAATTTAATCCAAAAGCTTGCATACAACATAATTGATGCAACACACTCAGTGGTAGAGATAAAGGGATGAGTAAACTTGGTATATATAACATAAATTACACACATTTTTCTATGGAATGTTGCAAGAATACTAATAAGGTTCTAATAAAGTACCTTGAGTTTAGGTCATATATTTTTAGAAGATTAAAATTTGTATTAAGAGGTTAGATAGGAGGGAGTTGGAAAATATTATTTGATGGAAGCTACTATAACACAATTTGAAGTGGATTTAAAAACTTATTGACGTGATGTAATTACACCAAGATCTCAAGGATATAGCCAACATCAAGGAGGAAGGTGACACTACCATATCAAATTGGTTTACTAAGGATTTAGGGTAAAAAAATTAGAGCAAAGAAATTATTGTTCTTCTTATTGGAACTATATTTAGAAAGGTACAAAGATGTGCTTGATGAGATAGAGTGAGTTCAACTAGGTTTGAAGAAAGAAGTGCCTCAAATTGACTCATTATCTAATCATTGTCCCTTATAGTATTATAGTGGTGAGGGAATGCTAAGTATTTTATTAAAAAAAACATATCACAAATTTTCTTGAAAATATTTTAAAATTAATATTCATTAATTGCTAGAGTTTTTTTACAATAATTTCATTTATATTGTGTAATTTCAATTAGTTTAATTAGTTTTTAACTTTAATTAGGTATTATGGTTGCGAATGAAAATCCACAAATGCCAAACGCTCCACCACCTCCGCAGCCAAATGCTCCACCACCTCCGCAACCACCAATTGAAGACTTAATTGGTGAAAAATTGGGGCAATTGAGGGGCATTTGTGAAATTTATCAGACAATGCCTCAATTGAGAGATATGACAAACACATTGAAGGAAATAATTAAAAATATAGAAACCCTCTTCACCCAACATAATTCCTTTTATTCATGGTGAGAAGACACGAGGGAATATTATCGATGTGGATTGTCTTACGATGATGTGAAAGATCTCCAAATAACCAAAGCCCAAATAGCCTCTTTATTCATTGACCCCCGCACTGGTTTGCTAGTGAATGCTAATAAAACAAAACTTTCCATAAAATGGTGCATGCATAGGGACATTGTAGCTAACTTTTGGGATCGTTGGTGTATGGTTTTTGATAAACCACTGAACAATAATTCCAACATACCATTTTACTTTATTAAAAAATTATATGCTGAGTTTGTGTTTGGGCATCATGTCAATTACTTTGACATTAAACCCTTCCAGGGCGTCGGTGGAGGTATGGCCCAGGATAGACCAGGGGCAGTTAGAGTAGTCCTACGCCCAAATGTTCCCCTTCCTCCCCTTCCTTCGCCACCTCTAATATATCATCCAAAGATTATCCAGGATGCATCCACACAGACTATTCAAGCTATTCACTTTTTGAGTGGTCATTTGGTTTCGCATGCTTCTACAGTAGCTCAACCACATTTTGGTGATGTTGGCGAAGGCTCGAGTGCTGTTGCATCATCCTCCTCAGGTCCACATATTTGTGTGCCACATACTTGCACTATGTGCTCCCAGATATGCTTGGGCCCTCTTGTACAGTCCGTTGAGCATCCCTTGGACACTTCTAATTATGACCTCCATGATGTGGACATTATAGATTAGTCGCAGGGGAGTGGAGTGCACCCTACAAAGTCCTCTCCTGCTAGAGAGGGAGATGCTGGAATAGTGACACAGGTAAGATTTAAGTTCTAATTTCATAACTTGCATTTTCTTTTAAATGAATATTAATAAGAGATAGTATCAAGTACTAATATTTATTTACATGGTCTATTTAACAGTTGTTGTCTGAGGAGGAGCTCACACTTACTATAGGATTAAAAAAAAATGAATTCCATTAAGTTTTGACCAAGTTAAGGTGGTCAGACATACGAGTTTTTATATTTTTAAAAAGTTGTAATAAAAAATTCATAATTAATTATTTATTTGAAAAAAAATTACAAAAAAAATATGCATCACATCCGGACATGAGTTCTCTAATTATATCTAAAATCTTATAAAAAAATATTATGATTTTATTATGGTTAGGGTGGTCAGACAGACAACTACTTCTTATTTTTCCCTTGAAATTTTAGTACTATTGCATTGAAATTTCAAATTTTCACCAAATAGATTTTTTTTTTTACAAAAATTAACCTAGTAGTTTAGAAACTACATTCAATTTTCCACAGATTCTATTCTTACATATTTTAGAAATAATATAGATAACTTATTCAAATTTTTATGCCAAGTTGCCCAACTCTGATTTTCTGAATTTTCATTGCCACTTAAGGACCTGTTTTTCCATGATGATCCTGCACATACCCTAAATTAAGGAATTTATGGATGGATTTCAAATGTGCACACAATTTTAGTATTCTTTTTATTAATTATAGTGATTAACTATGAATGTGCCATTAGAAATAAATATTAACCCTTGCAACACAAAGACCTGTCGACCTACAACATAAATATTTCCAACCTATAGCAAAGGGGTGACAATTCAACACATCAAAGGAGTCAATCAGACATGACATCAACATGTTTACTAGAATAGGATGAAGATGATGATTGGGAGTCATGAACAATGTTATCCATGTGGCATTCCATCTGGTGAATAAATTTGAAAGGAGAAGAAGTATGTTCTATATAGGAATAATAATCATCATTAGGATTCCCTATCCAACACGTTCCTATGATATAGAAAATATACTAAAATAAATGGAATCCTTTCTTTATTTTTGCATTCTTGATTCTAGTAGTTAGTTTTTTCTAAAGGAAAATGTAATCGAATGGTTTATTCATCATCATGCAAGTGCATTTATACAATAGAGCGAGAGTGGTTGAATGGTCGGTTGTAGAACAGTTTAACTTCCTTCTCAAACACATGGCCATACAATGTAATATACCTAATTATGCTAATATTCCCCCCTTATTATATTGTTCTTGAAACCATAAAATCACTTTTCTAAAGGACCCCCCTTAGGGATTACATGACAAAACTTGTTGATACAAAATATATATACATCTTTGTGAAGATCTTCATTAGAGAAACAAATCTTTAATTAAGTGGAACTCCATCAAGTTGCCTCGTGACCCTCAGAAAGGTGTAGCTTTAAGATGAATTCTCAACTTCTTCCTCCCATGAACTCCCGAATCACAAATTCTTGAATTATTTGACAACAATCCATATTGATCTCTCCAAACACATGGTTCCATCAAGTTTTCTGATGACCCTTGAAAGCGTATAATTCTTGATCATAGTCTCATAAGCTTGTTGGACAACCATCCATATTGAGCTCTACACCAAATCTCTTACATGTCTTATGCTTGATCAATCAAATTTCATGAAGATATTTAGTTCCAGATGAAATACTTGCAAAATGTATAGAATAAAACTTGAAGATTCTACAAGTATAGAATTGGTGAACACACACACACACATATATAAATGCTTACCAGAATTAGCCTGAGACACTAGTGCAGTAGGAATCTTAAAGAAAATTAAAATAAATTTTCTCTTTGTAGGATCGAGTCTGCACTCCAAACGTGAAGAAATGTGTGCTAAATTTATCAACAGAGCGGTGTCACCTATTGCATAGTTTGGTATAGTTCTCCATATAAATGAATTTCTTGAATGATAGTCCAAACAACACTATGCTCAGTCAAGGATAGGCTTGGTTGCTACTCATACCTCTTTATGCCATCTTTCATCATTGCCTTCAAATGCCCTTCTTCCCTCTCATACTAGGTTCTTTATGCTAGCATCAACATTTAAAATACTACAAGATCATATATTAGCTTTGATACCATACGAAAGTGAATGGTTTAATCATCATCATGCAAGTGCATTTATACAAGAGATTGAGAGTGATTGAACGATCGGTTGTAGAACAGTTTAACTACCTACTCAAACACCCGGCTATACAATATAATATAACTAATAATTATGCTAATATTTTCTACAAGCTTTAATGAAATCGAGTCCTCAAATCTAGGATTTGTAATTTTTGTGTAAGAGGATTCAAGTTATTGGTATGATGATATGCACAATGTTATAGTTCTAGAAGGTCCATAAGAATGAAATTTAATAACTTTATTCATTAGAATAATCTTTTAAATCCATGAGCTCATAGGAGAGATGATGTATAAAAATTATTACCTCATTTATCTCATTAGTCATAACAAAATCAACGAGGATAGAGGATAATCACCTAAAAGAATGTATTTGATCATTTTGCATAGATTGAATAGGAGTATTTTTAAATGAAACAATGATATTACATATATAGGAGCCAATTTCCCACCTTCTATGATCTTTATTTCCAATTTGGTAGCCAAATGGTATGATTTGGAGAAAGGCTAATTGCAGTTTAGGAAAATGCATACCCCTACATTTTCACACCTATTTGGGCCTGTCTTGCTATATTTATCTTTATTTATGTCTTAATTGGTCCTATTTTGCATCCACAAGCCTAATAAACTACATCTTTTTATGGCTAATCCCAACAAACCTCAAAGGATAAATGATAATTTAATGATTTTGGTTGTGTGTTCCTGATTTTTGGGTCGAGACTAAGACTTTAACGAAGGCGTCTTTGTCCCCCAAAGGTCTTGGGACCGTGATTTCAAAGGCACCTTAAATGGGCCCCTTTTTGGAGTTTGTGCCCCAAGTTTCAAGCCTTGGGACTAAGATGCCGCCTAGGGCGTCTTAGTCCCCCTTAAGTTATTTTTGGGATTTAATTTCAAATCCTGGCAGGATTTAGCCTCCTTTAATTAGTGATTTCATGTGTCGACTTGTTGTGATGTAATTTCGGGATATTAAGCATGGATAAGTATAAATAAAAGGTTCATTCACTCATTTTCACCCCAAGCATTCAAGTATTCATTCCTAAGGCAAGTTTATGAGATCAAGAGCAATTCATCAAGCATTTGGGGCCATCATCAAGATTCAAGCATCATATCAAGGATATTCTTGCATCATGTGTATTTTTGGGCTAACATTTGTGATGTAGGGTTTTGATTCAAGCAAGCAATTCAAGTCAAGATATATCAAGCATTCATTGGATTCGAGATCTACATTCAAGCTAGCCACCTCACACAAGATTACAGACTTCATAACAAGGGTTTGTTTTAGGTTGAAGACTTGGAGATTATTTGAAGTGCAAAGTTGAAAATTTGCATTGCAAAGTTTTCATCTCCACGGAAACTCACCTACAAGCCAAGTCTATAAGTTTTAGGATCTAAGATTTTAGAAGGAAGTGCATACATTTGACCTTGGGATCACATTCAAAGATTTCAAAAATTCTAGATGGGACTAAGTCACCACCTAGGGCATCTTAGTCTTCCCAAGGGTATTTTTCAAAGATTCTTTCAGATCCGATTTCAACATCCGAAGATCCCGCATTTGCCTTGAAAAATATCAACGAGACTAAGACGACAGTAAGGGCGTCTTAGACGTCCCTAGCATATTTTGACTACTTATTTGAATTTTCAAAATCCTCATCACATTTCTAGACTTCCCAGGTACACATACCCTAAATTTTTGTTGCTTAATTTCATCATTTGCATTCATGATTTGACTTGCATTACTAGGTTTTGTGAGTTGAATGTTAAGTTGTCTTTTCCAAGATATTTCTTGGTGGTGAACCTCTCTAATTTTAAAGAACCCCCTCCTAGATCTTCCCTATTGAGAATTGACTCACCCTTTGGGTTGATAGTCAATCCAATTTGGGATCCTAGGAAATTCTTGAATGACCTAAGGAAAAATAGGGGCATCTCAACCCCCTATTTTCTTTACAGTTCACTAACCAACTCAAACTTGATGACAATTGAAATTTTAGAATCTAAAGGTTTTGGAAAGTATGGAAATATAAATCCTAAATGCTTAGCCTCTTGTAGTTGAGATGCCCAAGAGTTGGTTTATTAGAGGCAACACTAATTTTTCCATTGAAATTTTACTATTATTGATACATTTTACTATTACTCATGTCTATATTAATGTGTTGATTACATTTAATATTATGGATTATAAAGTTGAAATACACAAAATATAAACATGATATTCTTTGTTGAAAAGATATTTTATATTTATCTCCTATTTATCTATTAGTAAAGATTATCAATCAAATTATCTTACAAATAATTATAAAATTATTTTGAAGAATGAATTACTCTTCTAATTTCTTATAGTCTAAAGATAGAAACCGTGTACTTTATGTCAAAAAAATTATGGTGCTTTCTTTTAATTGACCAATAGGATTCGTTAAAAATTTATATATTATCAAATATAGCACTAGATATGTACAAAACATACATGCACCTAGTATTAAACTTGAAACGATAAGACTTGACACACTTAAGTTAAGAACATTGGTCATATACTATATTCTCTGACAACAATCATTCAACTAGCACACATATTTTTTTTAAATAAATTTCATGTATATTCCCTTACCTCTTACCCTTGTTCATAGTTATTTGTGAATAATACACCAATTTCATTCACTTGACTCTAATGTCTTGCATAAATGTTTTCCTCAAATATCTCACTATAATAGTCAATCTCAAAGTACTTTGATGCCTCTGTTACATGCAAATATAACATAATTCCACCATGGGAGGGAGGAATGACTATGTACAGTCACACATTATGTTTACTAATGCATGTATTCTATGAGGACACATGTCAAATATGGGCATTCTTCCTCACATTTCAATCATAATTTTCTACAAGGACATACTCTACTTTGCACAATCATTGTTTTCATCAATGAAAGAGACTCATTTTTTCATCAAAGTAATGTCTATCATTTGCAATCCTATATTTTAATTAATGAAAGAGACTTATATTTTCATCAAAGTAATGTCTATCATTTGCAATCCTATATTTTATGATGTATATAGGAGAAGCGTGGCTTGATCTAATTGAATTTGTTTCATGAGAAATTTAATGACAATCCAATGGATTTACATGACAAACATCACATCTTAAACACCTACTTTATCAAAGATATTATGTTTCTATAATCCATTGCAAATGAATTCTAATGCTTTAAAAAAAAGAATCATAAGTGATTTAGATATATTTAAATTCAACCTACTTTATTCTAATTAGCTACTATGGTGAAGGTATAATAGGTGAACATCCATGGTTTGTTTGTAATTGAACTCTTGAGCAATTAGTTTGAAATATACAAATAAATGTGTAAAATAATTCATATAAGAAAAGTAGTGAATCCATTTAAATATTATGACACTTTAAATATATAATTTTAAAATCTTATATGTAAATCTACATCAATGATTTCATTGAGATTTTAATCTACATTTTCTTTAATAACATAACCAATATTTTAAACAATATTTATCTAGTGTAGATCTAAAGGTGTTTGGAAATTATAGATTCTAAAATTAAAAAAATGTATTTGATTGTTAAATACTTTATCAACATTGATGAAGTGAATTTTTTAAAATAATATAGAATTAATATAACCTTGGTTAAGGGGAAATGGTATAGCTTTGTCTCAGACCATTATTTTATATTGAAGTATCCTTCCCTATTTAATCTATTTGGAAAGCTCGGTAGCATGTATGCCAATTGTTAGATGGAAAATAATCTTTTATGGGACATGGTCTTGCCTTTGCTTCTTCATCAATTTGATAGAATAACCATATTCAATTCTATGTGAAATCTATGACCACCAACTATTTTGGACCAACTTATCATTTTTAAAGAAAGGATTTCAATAGTTTAGTGGTACATATGTACATTCTCTTCATTGCAATTGCCTCAATTACCAAGACATTAAAATCTATTTTGATCTAGATAATACTTTGAAGTAGCTTTTAGATACTATACAATCTTTGGTACTAACTTAACTCAACAATTAAATTATCCACTCCAACCCCATGCAATTTCTTTAGAGATTGGTAGCAACTCTCTTTTAGATATTTTCCATACTTCTCCTTACAACAAATCTTCCTCCTCCTTTTACCCAAGATAGATCTTTAGTTCCTTACATTAAAACAAATGCATGAAGTAAATTGATCCATAAAAGCTAGTAAGGAGGGTTAGGAATTAGGAGATTGATTCTAAAGCTTGAGATTGCTTCTAAAGCTTTGTATTGAGTGGCTAAAAAATAATTTTTGGTTTTAAAATATAAATCTTGGAAATTTCCTAGAGCCATGAAAATAAGTGTAAATATAGATGTGATAAATGATTTACATGTGATAAATATATAAATATGAATATCTTAAAGATAAAATAAATAAAAAATGGATAAATATATTTGAAATAAAATATTTATAAAAATTAAACTATAAACTTAAATTAACATAAAAATATATCACCCATAAATATAATTACTTTCTTAAAATAATTTAACTGTGACATTTGTTAGATAATGTGTCCTCTTAACATTTAGAATTCTTTTCTATATTAGATTATTACAAATATCTCTTAACAATTCATTACTTGCACAGGCTACCACTGTATGTTGATTGGAACTGTAATCGCTACATCATCGCATATTCATTGCCAATAAATCTACCATCTCAATGTTTACTATCTTATCGTTTTATTTCAAACATAGGAAAATTGAATGTTACATTTGAGCCACTTTATGCAAAATTCTAATCTGATTTTTCCTTTCAGATGCGCCCAAAAGGTCACATGTTGTTTTCGAGGGTACTCTAAAAATAATGCAGAACTAATGCATGGTGAGTTTGGTAAAGCACAGAGAAAAGAAATATCAGCCCAACGATCAGGAAGAAAAATCAATAGGCACATCATTATTTATTTTTCTTGTGATTCTTGTACCAACGGTGAAAACAAGAGGTATTTCGACTTGAGAGGAAGAACAAAATGAAGTGAACTTGATGGTGTGTGGTGGGGTTAAGTAGCACGCAAACCCGTTGTATGCCTTACAGCGTGGTAGCGGCCCTTAGGGATGAGGAGCGGGGGATCGTTTACCTGGTGCTGCTCTGTCCACCCGTAAGATGAAAATTCCTAGAAAATGCTGGTTGTTGCTGCGCTTGTTAGAAAATGGAGATCGTTCAGGGAGAAAACAAATGCAGAGTGAAGCGAACTCATTTTCTGATGAATGCATTAATTTCGATGAACAGCGGGAAATTCAGGTGGCCATTCGAGTTCAAATTACGTATTTGTTGAGAAATAAATTTCCCACGTCCTACATTAATCAATCCAACTTGCTGTTACCTAGTTTCTGACGCCGTGGGGTTTCATCTGAATGCTACGGTAGTCAAGATAGACCGTTACTAGCAGGTGTGACAGGCTACGGCTATCTGACACTGGCAAACGAAAATATGTATGAGGGATGCATAAGTCCATGGATGATAGATGGATTCGGCATCCATGCCCCGGTGCATGCATTCCTGGGGCTGGGTAGCCGTTGCCGCGTAGGTATGGTGTCTATTAAATATAGCTACCAACTGAAGTTCACTCGCGTTATCTGAGCCCTCATCGATTAGATGTTTTTAGTTACTACTGTGAGTTCCGTGGTGTTCAGCATGTCTTGCCATCAACAACTTAGCCTTGAGGTCGTCACGCAATTTTGCAATGTCAGTGCCTGCATTGTCCATCGATATTGACCCATCATTATGAGACGTAGACGGCCCACCTCCATTCGTGTACGTTGCAATGATAAAAGCTTGGTTTGAATGTATAAAAGAATAAGAGAGAATGGTAACTCGGGTAGGATGATCTGGTGCGACTGAAGATCGAATCCCATGACCTCATTAGACTTCTCTTGCGCTTTAAATTGTAAACTACTAATTGCATAATAGATGAATTAATAATAAATATAAGCAATATTAATAGTGAGTAGGCTGTGTATCAAGAAAGGTAATATGTGAGAGGAGCTATAGCATGAATAGGGTCAATGGTCTTGCAACCTGTTTAGTATTTTTCAAACCGTAGATTTTTACCGTAGCTGGTCTAGCATGCCCTTCTCAGATAAGAATGCTTAGCGGATTTTGACTATAAATGCATTTCTTAGGTAAGAGTGCCAGCATCATTTTTGATCTTGGACTTCTCTGCATTCTAATAGATAAAATCTTTAGCGGTCTTGTTTGAAGAGGAAAAGATAGATAAAACAGCAAATTACCTGATCAAAATTTACAGCAGAAGAAACAAAATCAGCAAAGAGTTGGAAAACAACTGGAAGTAGTTTGCTGGGGTCTGCTGTTGTCTTTTTTAGTTAAGTCCAGGAGGATGTTATTGCATGGCTCACCCCCAAAAAAATTTGTATCCACAATAATATTTTTTGCATTTTGAGATAAAAATTAGGCAGTTCTAATAACTACAACATGAACAGTACTCAACGATCATGATATTATTATTCACGCTAATCCAAATAAAATGAGAGTTAATAGCAATTTATTTGCTACAGCAAATATGGCTGCCAAGAATAATATTATCTTCAAGAAATCTTAAACGTTAAAATAAAAATCAATATGAAGATCTAACATTGTCAAGTAAAATAGTTTTATTTAATCCTGAAAAATTGTGAATAATGTTCTCCTAAAATATGAATATAATATCATCAATATTGAATTATTAATAAAAGAGTTTTAATTAGATATATAGTTGCTAAGAAAATACACTGATATTAAAACTTAATCAAGGGTAATTTATAGTAACATAATAGAACTTAATTGTTGATTGAGCAGCAATATTGTTGAAATTAAGTTAATATTTCATTATATTAATTAGTATCATTAAAGAAAAAGAAAGAAGAGAAAGAATAAATATTAAATAATAAAAGTAACTGTGATGGCAATAAGCAATGGATTAATTTAATACTAATAAAATATGAGAAAAGCATTGCAGCAAATATGGATTTTATAACTCTAAACGTAGAAAGTGGGATACATTAGTATTGATATTGTTATTATTATGGACATTGTTACCATTATTGCAGGTAACAGTGTAATAATAATAAGAATGGATTGTGTGAGCCAAATAATATTTTACTATACAAGCAAATAGGAACTACCTAAACAAACCTTTATATTTATCCATTGTTAAAGAATGATGTCATTTATATTCACAAAGTAACAATATTATTATTCCACATATTTAATTATATAAAGTAGAAATAGTAATATCAAATGAAAATGTTAATATTACACTTATTTAATTATGGGTAAGTAATCTTTACCTACAAACAATAATGTGGAGTAAAATATTAATACTTCACATATATAATTATGTAAAATAATAATATTAATATTATACATTTTATTTATTTATATAAAATGGTAATATTAATATTACACTCAATTAAGTAATTATTTTTATGTGTCAAGAAGTCAATTTTAGATTTAATAATATAGGAGTTTATAGTATGGTATAAAAATTTATATACATATATATATAGTACATTTAATCTTGTTAAAAAAAATATTAGAATTAATAAAGGTATCTATGTTAGAGCTAATACATCTTTTTTAAAAAAATTGTTGGGTTTTCTAACGAAATTTTTGGACATGACAGATCCCTAAAAAAATATGGAATGGCTATATGGAGCTCCTCTATTGTCTCTTGTGGTTGTTCTGTTTGATGTACATGTTCTTGGAGAATCTCTTCTCTGACAGTTGCATGAAAATTGTCCCCTACTTGTGTCTTTTTAATGGATGACATTCTAGATAGGTTTACTTGGGAGCCCAACAATGGCACTTGGAGCATTTGTGGAGATGGTGTTGGTTGAATTTGTTGTTGCTGGTATAAAAAGTCCTTGATGGCGAAGATAATATCTGACGGGGTGGATACTTCTCTAGAATCTTCCTTGCACTTTCCTGATTCTCCTCCAAAGCCTCTTATATTTTCTTCTTGTTCCTCCATCTGCTCTCTCGTGTTGGTTCTTGTTTCTTAGGGATTAGTGTCCTCCAAAGTCGGGCCAACTACTTTCTCTGGTTCCTTAGTTATTTCTTTGTAGAGCTACGTGATTGGAAGTCTAAAAATTGGTGGGTATGATACTTGATCTAAGTAGCTACAGTCTGGTTGAGTTGCCAAACCTTCCCCTTAAAGTTTTGTGGTTCATTGAGGAAATAAAACATTAAGTAGATAAGTAGTGTACTATACCAAAAATGGTGCTTGGAGTCCTCAATTTTGCGCAAGTTATCCAACATTTGTTCCCTCATCACTTCATACAAGTCGAAGTTAGCAGTGTATACCTTGTACCACCATTTGGTATGTTGTGTGAATGGAAATGGTGGTTGTAGAGTATTCCCAGTTGGCATTGTATACCTTGTAGTCTATGACCGTTGTTGCATATCAGACTCTGGGATTTGTGATAGTCTTCAAGCTCAAGCTTCGATTGTCAAATGTTCGCTTTAACCAGCCTTTCTACCTTACTATTCTTAATTATCTTTTTTGTCAAGATTCCCCCTACCATTCTTAGCCATGTTACTGTGTGGATAGATTCTTTTGTGACTTTTTATAGTTTATCTAGGTACATGAATTTGTCGTGCACCTGTCTTAGCACGATTAAAACCTATTCCTCTTTGTCGCAGAAATCCGAGTAACTTTCCATATGTCCATATTCTTCTGGCCAATTTTTATGTATTCTGACTTACAAGTTTTGTCATCATTCTCCAACAGTTTGTAGCGAAGGTCTTCTGGCATGGTGTAGTTAATTTTTGCTATCGGTTCATGGATTTTTTTCAATCATCCTCCAAGTAGACGATATTGTGAGGTACAGTTGAGAATGCCCCATCCTTTTTGGTTTGCATTGCCTTGAACAGGTATCGTTTGAGTATTAGTCTAGGCTTCTCGATGTAGGGAGGATTTTTAGAGGGCTTCTTTTTGGAAAGCTTCTAAATTTCGATCTAGTGGTAGGTAATAATGCTTCAATCTAGTGGTAGGTAATAATGCTTCAATCGTGATTCGTTAACGTGCCCTACTACGAGTGTACCATTTGGTTGTCGCAATTTGATTACTCTGAATTTGTTAATGTGTCCTACTACGAGTGTACCATTTGGTTGTCGCAATTTGATTACTCTGAATTTGATTATGTTAAGGATGTAAGAGGGTCCCAACCAGATCTTCAACTTCCCTTGTTTCTTAAATTTGTTGTCATATAGCATTACTAAGTCCCCTACTTGGAATGTTTTCAACCGCAAGTTCTGGTCGTGTCATGCTTTTTGTCTTTTTTGCTCTAACTCTTAGTTATTCATAGCAACTTGCCAGAAATAGTCTAGCTTTTCCAAGTCTTTTATTCTCATCCTCAAAGATTCATCCTCTTCTAGCCGTAAAGTTAGTGTGGTACGTATGTTAGGGATCATGAAACTAATAGGTTTTGTTGCATCCAAGCCATATACCAATTGAGATGGTGTTAATTTAATAGTTCTTTTGTAGGAAGTGTGGTATACCCATACCACTATCAGTATCTTAGCATCTTGATCCATCTAGTTTTCATCACACATCTTTGTGAATGTTTTGTCAATTATTGTGTTTAAGGCTTTGTTGGCCTCATTCACTTGTGGATGGTATAGAGAGATTTTATTGTGGTATCATAAAGTTCTATAGTATTTCTTTTATCATATTGTTTACAAAATACATGCCCTAATCATTAAATATGCTTAACGGGAATCTATATCTGGTAATAATGTTTTCATATAAGAACTTGGTGGTATTTCTTATGGTACAGTCTGATCAATTCCGCTTTTTCCCCTTTCATTAGATATTGTATGCCAGTTATAATGAATCGATCTTTTGAGTGCTTTGTCGACAACTCAATTGGCTCTATGAAATCTATTAACCATTTCTCAAAAGGATTTTGGGATAGTATCGATTGTAGTGGCATCTCATCATGGGAATTAGGTTTTACTACTCTAATAGATATCACACCCCTTTGCATATTCATTGGAATCCTTGTGTAACATTGGCCCCCATGGGCCTACCATTTTTACTCTTCTTGTGATGGTTTCTCTAAAATTATGTCCTTTGACAATTCCTCCATGCGCCTCTTATAAAATGGAATTTATTTCATGTTTATAGATAACCATTCTTAGGCCCCTATGGCGTAGTTCTCCCTCTACTAATGTGTATGTTGTTTTTATCTACACTAAGGATTGTTTGTCTTGCGGAGATATGTCTTTTGAGAATTCCCCAGTTAATAGCAAAATAAAAATGTCCTCTAATTCTTCTTGTACTATTGTAATGTGAAACAAGTGTGTATCGGGTAAGTCTTCCTTGTGTGAATCCGGTTCTTCCCTAGTTTCAATCTGTGATAGGCAATCTGGTCCCTGTTGTTCTTTTTGGGTTTTACAATTATCTTGATGTCAAATTCTTGGAATAGTAACAACCATCTAGATATCTATTCATGGGTTACTGGTCTATTGAGTAGATATTTGAGGGGTTCATGATCTGTGAAGAAGGTGAATGGTGTAGATAGTAAATAATGCCTATACTTTGTAAGTCGTATATCGGTGCTCATGCTTCTCTCTTTGTGCTAGTATAATTTTCTTTTTGTTGCTAATAATTTCCTAATAGCAGACGCTATAGGATGATTGTTATTCCCCTTTTGTTGTGGGAGCACTACTCCTATTACTATTCTAGAGGCATCAACATGAACATGGAAGGGATTTTTCCAATCTAGAAAGATGAGGATCAATGCTTCTACAATTTTTTGCTCCAAAGAATCAAAGGCCTTTTGAGCTTCTTCATTCCATTTGATGCTTTGCCCGGTTTGATTTTTCAAAATTTCTTCTAGTGGAGTTGTGGTTCTAGCTTAACCCTTGATGAATTTCCTATGATACCCCGTGTATCCTAAATATTTCTTGACTTCCACAACATTCTTTGATGGTGACAAATTTAGGATCAAGGCCACTTTCATTAGGTCTACCATTAGTCCTTCCTTGCATATAATGTGGCCTAAAAGTGTCCCATATGGTATCACAAATGTACATTTCTTAAGGTTCAATGAGATCTACACGCTTCTACACTGGTTTGGCATCATCCAAAGAACCTAAACATGGTCTTTCACCAAGCCATGTGGACTGTCCAATCATCTAAGTAGACTTCAAGAAAATGATGAATAAAATCCTTGAAAGTATTTGATCATTATTCAACTAAATACTGTCGAAACATTATTCAATCCAAATGGCATGACAATATACATATATAAGATCCCCATTCGATAAAAAAAATTGTTCTAGGTTGATCTTCTTCCTTGATATTTACTTGGTGGTAACTAGAGAAACCATCTGTGAACGAGTAAATCTCCCTTCCAGTTATTGGCTCTAATATTTCCTTTGTGAACGATGTGGGAAATGGGTCATGTATGCATGCTTTGTTTAATTCCAAGAAGTAAACACACACCCTTATTTCTCCAATATTTTTGGGTAAGTGCACCAATCTGTGACACAATTTTGGCTCTTAAGATGCCACTTTTTTTTTTTTTGAAATTAGGAAAATCTGGTTTGCACGAGAAAATGAAGATAGTAGCGCTCAAAATTTCAAGATGTGGCAAGAACAAAAGTTGAAGTGCTCTGAGTCTAGTTTCTAAGCCACTATTTTTTTTGAAATTAATGAAGATTAAGGGTCTCAAAAATGGGGGGGCCAAAACAGGTCCTATTTTTATCAAAAAAAATAGCATAGCGCCTAAGGGCTCCCCCCTTTTTGGTTAACTTTTTTTTAGAATTTCAAAAATCCCAATAGTGAGAAATTAGCTAACACCATGTAGTTTATCGTCCTTCTTTCGGATAATTTTTTTAATGAATATATAATATTTTATGAATTTTCAAAGTGGACACATCCTGAAAAGCTGAAATTTGAGCATGCTCCCCCCCAAATTTTTTGCAAACTAATCGAAAATTGATTTTTTTTTTCATTGTGTGTAGAATGGAGTCTAGTTTCAAAAAACGTAATTTGTTTCACATTATGATGAATGTGTAAAAATCTATCCTAAACCTAGCACATGTTGGTTTTTGACCAAAAATGAAGGCATTTACAATAGAAGCCATGGATCAAAACCTTAACTAAATCAAAATGAAAAAAATAATTATATATTTAGATAGCTGAGATAAAGGTTAATGCTATCACGGTTTTTTTAATAAACTTGCATTGAAATACATGCAAATGAGATGGGGAGCATGACCAAAAATATGAGAAAATTTAGCAAATCCTGTTAATTAACAAGTCTAAAGCAGGCCTTTTGGCGTGCGCCAAATGTGATGAGTCATTTGGCAAACGCCAAATGGTCTGCTTTGCACAGAACTAGATTTTCGCTTTCTCTATTAGGGAAACTATATACATGAAATAAACATTTAAGTATAAGTTGACATTTACATATGGAAATTTACTTTCTTATACTTTATGTTATATTTCATGTATATATAGGCAGGATGTTTGAGAGTGGTTTCAGATCTCTAAGAGTTATAATGCAAATTCTAGTTTTTGGAAGATCTTAAAAATTTCAGACTTCGTCAAATTTCAGTAATCAGCATGTCAAATTTCAGTAATCAGGAGGTCAAATTTTAGTACTCAGGAGGTCGAATTTCATCTATCTCACTCATTTTCATCTCTTATTCTCTAGACCTCTCTCTCTTTCTCTCACTATCTCCATCCCTTTATCTAACAATATCTTCCTCGAGCTCAAGAACTATGTCTCTACATGTCCATCTCTCTCTCCTTCCCTCTCCAATATCTATCTCCCTCCCTCCTTCCCTCTCTACATTTTTCTATCTCTCATCCCTCTCCTTTAATCTCTATATATCTCTCTCTACTCTCTATACCTACCTATCCCTCCCTCCCTCCCTCTCCTCTCTTTCTCTCTCTCTTTGCTTCCCTCGCTCTCTCCTCCCCTCTCTACTCTCTATCTTATCATTCTCTCTTTCCTTCCCTCTCTAGTTCTCTTTATCTCACTTCTCTCTCCTTCCCTCCCTCCCTCTCTAATTTTCTCTATCTCCCTCTCTCTCCTTCCCTTTCTACTTCTCTTTATCTCACCTCTCTTTCTCCCCCTCTCTCTCTCTCCCTCTCTCTTCCTTTCACCCACCTTTGCTCTCTACTTCTCTCTATCTAACCTATCCCTCTATACATCTCTCTCTTCCCCCTCCTTCCATCTCAATCTCTCCACCTTCCTCCTTATCTCTCTAATTTTAAGCTCCATCACACATCTCTATCACCTATCTCACTTCTCTCTTTCCCCTTCCCTCTCTACTCTCTTTCTCTCTATCTCACCCCTATCTCCCTACCTATTCCTCCCTCCTCTCTCTTATCTCTCTCACCTCTCTCTCTCCATCTCTACCTCTTCCTCCCTCTCTCCTTCCCTCTATTTTTCTCTTTATCTCCTCCCTCTATCTACCTAGACCTCTCTCTATTTTTTGTCTCACCTCTCTCTCCATCCCTACCTCTCCCTATATCTCTCCTTTCATATCTACTTCTCTCTACCTAGTTGTCCCTCTATACCTATTTCTCTCTCCCTCCTTGCCTCCTCTCTCTCAATATTTCCACCTTTCCCTCTCTAATTCTCTCTCTATCACCTCTCTCTATCTCTCTCCTCCCTCTCTACTCTCTCTATCTCTCCCTCCCTCCCCCTCTTTCTATATCTCTTTTCCCTCTCTCTACCTATATCTCTCTCCTTCTATCTATCTCAACTATCCATCTTTACCTATCCCTCCCTCCTCTCTCTCTTCCACCAAAATTCACTCTATATCTCTCTGTCTAGCCTACCCCAATATACCTCATTTTCTCTCCCTCTCTCTTTCCCTCTCTCAATCTATCTA
>CM021103.1:521226882-521282236 GCA_007115665.2 Sequoiadendron giganteum
TATTGTTTTTAGTGAAGAAATTTTAATAATAATCTATTTTGTTTTTTTACTATTTTTAGTGAAGAAATTTTAATAGTAACATATTTTCTTTTTCACTGTTTTTAGTAAACAAATTTCATTATTCCATTTTTGCTATTAGAGAAGTTTTACATTTTTTTTCGAGATTGACCTTCCATACCTCTTCGGTGTACCCATTGCACATGAAGATGCAATTGCTAGTTTACTATTTTTAGTGAAATTTTTTTAATAATAATCTATTTTTTTTTTTACTATTTTTAGTGAAGAAATTTTAATAATAACATATTTTCTTTTTCACTATTTTTTAGTAAACAAATTCCATTATTCCATAATTGCTATTAGAGAAGTTTAATTTTGATAGTTAAAGTTAAGAAAGAGTAAAACTTAATAATAGAAACAATCAATGAGAAATATTTTTAGGAAATATTTTGAGTTTAAAGTTAAAAATTAACTAATCCAAATACTTCCTATTAGAATTGCTAATCAGAATGAAATTATATTTGCTCAAAAATCTATTGGTATAATAAATGAAATTAAGTTATAATATATTATGATTTATATTTTATTTTAATTGTATCTTTTTATCATATTAGTGATTTTTAATTTATTAAAATACAATCAATTTTACAGAATTATTTTAGATCAAATTATATAATAATATGGTTTCCACAACTTAGTTAGTAAGAGTATATCAATTAATTAATTAAAATAACATGAAATTGAATTAATAATGAAATCGTTTATTTCAATATTGTCATAAATAATATGATTTCCAAGGTTTAATTAATGGAAGAAAATTTGACGTTTAAATTAATAATTTGATTAATTAACTTATTAAAAATAAAATCATCATTACATTGTTATTGATGTTTAATTTTAACTTATTAAAAATAAAATCATTTATTACATTGTTATTGATGTTTAATTTTTTTAAAATTAACTTTATTAGTTGAAATAACATGAAATTTAATTAATAACATGATTAATTAACTTAATAATAAAATCATTTATTAGAATGTTGTCATTTGATTGATAAAAAATCATTTAAATTAATAATATGATTATTTTATTTATTAATAAAAAATCATTTATTACATTGTTATTGATGTTTAAATTGTTTAAAATATAAATTTCAAAACAATTTACTTATTTTACATAAATACTTTTAAATTCTAAGATAATCACTTTGCAATTAGGTTAAATCATATTATTTGGCTCATTTATTACACTATTGTCATTAATAATATGATTTCCAAAAATCATAATATTGGTGTTAAATGTTTTAAAAATTAACTTAACTAATTAAAATAATATCAAATTTAATTAATAACATGGTTAATTATTTTATTAGTGATCAAATAATTTATTAGATTGTTTCATTTTAATTCAAATCATATTTTTTTGTTCAAAAATATTTGACTCATTTATACTCCATTATGCAAGGATTGTAGCCTTTCTTCATCGACTCATCATTTTTTGCACCCCACATAGGACTCTCTCATGCTTTAAGCTGAGTTAATTTCTAATTTCATGTCATTTTTCCTTCAACATCTTCATAGATTACTTAAAATAATTAAAGTTTTTTATATAACACATTTAGGATGCATTTATTAGAAATCATTTTGAAATAAAACAATACAATTACAATTTTTAATATATGAATGTTTTTTCTCTTTCTATAAATGTATATAATTTAATTAGTTTGTTAAAGTTTAAATTCTTTTTATACCTGCTAATTATATTTGAACTACATTTCTTGTTTGATAGTCATGTAACAATAGTCTTCTAAAAAATATACCATATTACAGTTTTTTTGTTTGTTGTGTGCCTTGCCACCAACATGATAATTCTTAACCTTTAATCTACCATTGTATGCTCTCTTCTTTCCCTTAGAGGGATCTTGATGATCAAAAAGTCTTAGATAAAAAGGGGATATAATTTAAACAGTTTGATAACCTTGGACCCTTTGTATACTTGACTAATTATATTCGAATTGTATTTCTTACCTAATAGTCATGTAACAATAGTCATCCAAAACTTAGACCATATTACAGTTTCTTTTGTTCATTGTTTGGCTTGCTACCAACATGATAATTCTTAACCTTTAATCTACCATCGTATGGTCTCATCTTGCCCTTCAAGGGATCCTAATGATTAGAAAGTCTTAGATAAAAAGGGAATATAATTTAAATAGTTTGATAACCTTGGACCCTTTGTATACTTGACTAATTATATTTGAATTGTATTTCTTACCTGATAGTCATGTAACAATAGTCATCCAAAAGAGGTAGCGACGATGGTTGCGACGACGTGGGTGGGAGATGGAGGTTTCAAATCTGCAGACGATGCAGATGCATGCAGCGATGATGAGGGGGACCTGGATGGCGGTTGGTTGGGTTTTGAGCAGCCCTTTGCTGACGATGCAAATATTTCTTTTGCAGTTCCTCATCCCTATTCTTCTGTGTTTCCTCCCTAGTTGGAGCGCTTGAGAGCTGCGAAGGGTGGGGTTTATGTTGGTGTCTGTAGTTTGTTTTCTGCAGAAGATGTGGGCTATGTTGTGGATGATGTTATGGTTGATGAATGACCCTTTTCTGTTACCGTCCCTGTTCTATGTGGCGGGAATGGCCTTGTGGGGGATCTATCCTCTCTAAGGAAGATTATGTTGTTGCTGTTGTGGATGGTGCCTGGTTTTGGCATGCATATCTGTTACCATTTGTGTCTATTGGGCCTGTTCTTCCAACTTGCTCTCGTGATGGGGAGGTGTTTTTGGCTTTATTTTACGCTGGAATTTTGGGCATTCGTTGTGGCTTGTGGGGTTCAGATGATGACAACTTTGGTTTGTGTGAGGTCGTGGTTGTTTCTTGCAGGCTTGTGCTTCCCTACAAGACTCCTATGGAGGTTGTGCCTCCCCCTATTGAGGTGGGGTTTTCTCTTGTGGCCATGGTAAGGGTTGGTCCCATTTTGTTCCTTTCTTCTTCTTTCACTGTTCCTATTGAGGTGGCGGAAATACCTATGGAGGTGGTGTTTTTCCTAGTGGGAGAGGTAGTTTGTAGCTCGATGTTGCTCACTTTTTCTTGTGGCTACTTGGATGTGGGGTTGTTGCAGGTTTGGATTTGCCAATTGTTGGTTCGTTTCTCTTTTGCTCCTATGAAGGTGGGATCCTTTTCTATTGTGGTGGAGAGGAGTCTCGTGGGAGGGGACCTGCTTCATTGTTGGGTGATTCTCTGCTGGTCTCAACCCACTATTTTTGGGAGCCTTGGTAAAGCCCATTCTAAAGGTTTTGGGAGCCTTACTAAAACCCAATTTTTTGGTTATGGGAGCCATAAAAACCCTTGGAGTAGGTTATGGGAGCCTTTTCAAAACTCATTTTCCCAGATGGTTCACTGCTATGTTTCTTTTTCACTGGGTCTTTTGGTTATGGGAGCCATGATAAAACCCATGTTTCAGGTTAAGGGTGCCTTGTTTGCCCTTGTTTGGTTGTTTCTTTTCATGTTAAATCTTTGAGCAGCCTATTGTCTTTGGCGTGTGGATCCTGGCGGTTCCCACTTGCGTCGGTTTGGTGAGTTGTGAGGTGGCTTTGGCCTCCTTAATCTTTGCTGGTAATGGGCTACTGTTAGTCTAAGTTTCATCTTTTGGCAGTTTTCCTCTTGTGTGTAGGGTTACAAGTCCCTTCAAAACCTACTGTAAGGGGTTTCGGGTCCCCTCAAAACCTATTTTTACCTTAATAAAAAATAATAGTCATCCAAAACTTAGACCATATTACAGTTTCTTTTGTTCGTTGTGTGGCTTGCTGCCAACATGATAATTCTTAACTTTTAATCTACCATTGTATGGTCTCATCTTGCCCTTCAAGGGATCTTGATGATTAGAAAGTGTTAGATATAAAAGGAATAGATTTTAGTTGGTTTGATAACTTTAAATTCTTTTTATACTCGACTAATTATATTTGAGCTACATCTCTTACTTGATATTCATGTAACAATAGTCATCCAAAACTTAGACCATATTACAATTTTTATGTTCATTGTGCAGCTTGCCACCAACATGATAATTCTTAACCTTTAAAATCTACAATCGTATGCTCTCATCTTGCCCTTCGAGGGATCCTGATGATCAAAAAGTGTTAGATAAAAAAGGAATATAATTTAAATAGTTTGATAACCTTAGACCCTTTGTATACCTGACTAATTATATTTGAACTACATTTCTTACTTGATAGTCATGTAACAATAGTCATCCAAAACTTAGACCATATTATAGTTTCTTTTGTTTGTTGTGCGGCTTGCTGCCAACATGATAATTCTTAACCTTTAAACTACCATCGTATGCTCTCATCTAGAGACTTCTTATTCAATAGTCATGTAAACTTGAATTCTATTTAGAATCTTTCTTTTGTTGTATTCTTCGATGCAAAATGAAAACCATATAATATAAAAGTAGATTTACCATTTAACAACTTTAATTTTAGAAATCCAAGCCTCTGAACTACTACAATCATAAAATAATATATTAATTAATTTCTTTATATTTAGACTATTTTCTAGATATGGTGTGGTCGAGAATGAATTTTGAATCAGAGGAGAAGAGAAGGCAATATCAAAGAGAATATATAATAGAAGATAGAAGATGACGATAGGAACAAATGACAAATGTTCAAAGGGAAGAGCAAAGAAGAAGACACAATGAAGTTGAAAGACAAAGATATATTAGACGAAGGGCAGAAATAATAGTACAAGAATTAAAATTACAAAATAGACATGAAACAAATTTAACTAGAAATAGTCATCAACAAACACCTGAACAACTCTATCATTTTCTCAAAGAGAAGCAAGACAACAACTTGATCCCCAATCAAGTGAGGCACAACCTTCTATCTGGTGTAAATATTCAATGGAATCTTCAAAATGAAAATTCAATTTCAATAGAACGTGTACCTAAAACACCTCATCATGGAAGAAAAGATGAGATAAATGTAGGTGGCCAAGGAAACATACAAAACCCAAATGGAATGCTTCAAATGATTTCAAAATATTTCAAATACAATTTTGACATCAATTAGATAGCTTCAAAACACCAAACATGTGTTATATTTTTCAAGAATACTACCTAGGAATGAAAGTATCTTGCACCTCTAAAGGTCTTGTGTGTAATAGATGTCGACAAGAGAGAGGGAATAATAGATTTTTAGCTTTAAATAATATCGATCTTGGGCCACAACCAGAAGAGCTTGCAAAATTGACTCAAGTGGAAGAAATGTTGATTGCACATGTTAGCCCAATATTACAAGTTACCCATACAATAGGTGGTCAATATAAATACAAAGGGCACATGATAAGTTTTTCATAAAATGTGGAATAAGAGATTTACACATTCAATAAGAGATTTTCCAATCATCATTGTTTGAATAAGGGATCAATGAGGCACACATTATAACTTCATAGTCAATAGGGATCATGTGTATAGGGCATTAAAATACAAAAGACCATGACAAGTTTTATTCAGATGTTAGAATTGATTAAAATGCTCTGAATGATCTAATAGGAAATTTTTCAATGAAAATATTTTCAACAAATTAAAAACAGTGCATATGGAATTTGATTCTAATTCAAATGAAATTATATTTGTGGGTCCAATCATGGAGATGGATGAAGAAAATATAATTGAACATACTACATCAATGGTTGTTAGGCCACCTAATGCTCAAAGAGAAATGGAATTGATTCAAGTATGGGTTAATAATCCCGATGCAAATTCAACAACATTGATTGATTGGCCAAGAATTGGTGCATCTCCTATCAATGAATATTTTACTTCAGGATTACTTGATATGGCATTCCCAACATTCTTCCCTGATGGTAGATGTGATTGGTTAGAACCACGAATGAGGCGAGTGCATCTACATTAATTTTTTAAGCATTTATTGCGGTATAGGGATCATCATATTGGTCAACATCCAAGATTTAGATATTTCATGATGAACATGATAATGAGACGCCACACACAAAATTCATCAGCTGTATTTGTAAAAAGAATTTTTCAAGACATGCCAATCACCATCAATGAGTTGCGTGAGCATATGGAAAACATGCCACAGTCCCATCTAGTTGATAGGCTGATGTGGTTTGGAACATCATTGAGGGGTACAAGATCATATTGGGCAAAATGTTGTGCAAAATTGACTAATATGCTTCATCAAATAGGCTCTCCTACAATATTCTTCACCTTGAGTGCAACAAATTTGTATTGGCCCGATTTGCATGCATTGATGCTATGAACACTGCCAACTACTCCACGGGAGGCTCAAATCTAGCGAAAGAAAAATGTAATTAACTATCCTCATATAGTCACACACTACATGCACTTGAGACATTTTATGTTTAGAATAGAAATTTTGGAAAAAAGGAATGGATATTAAAGATTTTTGGTCTAGATATGAGTGGCAACATAGGGGCTCGCCACATGTGCATGGATTCATAAGGATATATGGAGCATTGAATATGGACAGCTTGGATTGGTAAAATGAAGAGAAACAAAAAAGTGCAAAAAGATATTTCCATTCTATTGTTCAAGCATGGAATCCTAGCCATGATACACATCAACGACACATACAAGCATGTTGAGAAAAAGTTAAACATATACATACAATATATGACATAAACTATTTGTAGGTTATCATATAACTAATAAATTTATTTGTGTTTCCATTGTAGGCATTCAATTTTTTTGCTCAACATCCATGTCTTAAAAATACAAGACAACTTGTAGAGATAGATGTTAATCATGACTATGAAGAGATACTAAACTGTGTAGAGCGACACATAGTGTGTAGGGAGGGTGCATGCCTACAAAAAAAAAGAGGAACAATGGTTTGCATGTAACTATTTTAATAAGTTCAAATATTTAAACTAAAATGAAAATTAATACAATTCAAATTTGTACAAAACTACATTACTTATTCATATTAGTTACAGGTATAATGCTCCTTGGCCATTGAATTTGGAAGGATCCAAATTATATGAAGACATAGAAATAGGTGAATTTTTTTTTGAGCCAGCTAGGAATGATGATAGAGTAAACTCACACAATCGTTACATATTACAATTGTGGAGAGCCAATATGGATTGGCAACCAATTCTTTCTAAACATGTTGTAATCAAATATATTGCAAAGTATGCAAGAAAAGCAGAAAAAAAATCAGAAACATACCAACAGATGATGCGTCTTGCAAACATAGAAAATGTTGATGATTTGGCTGTAAGAGCCTATAGAAGGCTTTTGATTGAGATTGTTATAGAAAGAGACATTGGAGCTCAAGAGACATGTCACACATGCTACTTGAACTTCCATTGGTAGAGAGCAGTAAAAGGTTTGTCAATCTAAATGTGTCACATGAGGTGTTCAAACCTGTAAGTGTAAATGATGATGAGAACAATGAAGAACAAATAAAATATTTCATTGAAGGAATTAAAATAAGGCCTTTTTGTATGGAAGGTGTTACACCAATTTATGCAACCAAATCATGCATATATAATCCTAAAAGAAGAGATAATAAATGGGAGCCAAGGCAAAAAGCAGCTATTGTCTGAGTATTTCCTAGGTTTTTATCCGTTCCTCCACGTGAGTCGGATAAGTGGATTGACTTTTGTTTTTTAGAATTATTGTTGTACAAACCTTTGCGTGATGTGGAAAGAGATATTGATCATAATAATGATTCCATAATAGAAAAATGGGAGTCACTCCATTATAACCCTTAGCATGTAGAACGAATAACAACTATAGAAAATGATGAAAACATCAGTGATTCTAAAATTGAAGACAATGAAGCTATTCAAAGAAATACTACAACTCTCATGAATGGGAAATAATATCTGGACTACATCATGGTCAAAATATTCAAGTTTTCAAAATAGATATGTTGGGAAGGAGAGATGTTGGTAGACAAATAGATTGGTGTAATGAATATGAAGGTGAAATGTACACAAGTCAAGCAATGAATTTCATAAGTAGCATGAGAGAACATGGGTGTCTCATACATGATGAGATACCACAGTGTATGAACTACACAACCCTCAGTGATAAACAAAAAAAGGCGCTCAACATAATCATGACACACTAGCATGTAATAATCAAAATGCATCGCCCTTGTTGATGATAATTCAAGGAACAACAGGGACATGGAAGTCATATATGATTGGTGCTATGAGTCAAGCTCTTGAAAATGCAGTGCACCCAGGTCATTTTCCTCTTTTATTACTTGCACCAACTAGAGTTGCAACATTCAATGTATAGGAGCATCCACAATTCATTCAAAACTGTGAATCTCGATAAGAGATTTTTATCAATTAGAAGGAGCAAGACTAACAAGTTTTCAAGAAGAAGTTGCACACATCAAGTACATTTTGATTGATGAAATGAGATTCATTGGTCAAAACTTGCTAGAGAACGTAGATTCTTGACTCCGACAAACATTCCCACAAAATGCAAATGTTAACTTTACAGGTATATATCTTTGTGCTTAACAAAAATATTTACTTTATATTGTAATACATAAAATTCATATACATGGAAATTTTATAACTATAAAGTTATATAGTATTGAAAATAATTGTTACCAATTTTCTTTCAAGCATTTCTATCATTTTTGTTGGAGATTTGAGTCAATTGCCTCCTGTCAATGATAGACCAACATATGATAGAAACAAACGAGCTAAGTTACTATGGGAAGAATTCAAAATCATGGTAACTTTAGATAAAATATTTAGACAAGATGGACAAAACATCCACCAACAAAGATTTCATCAACTTTTGACAAATCTCAAAGATGCAAACCCCACAATTGATGATTCAAAATTGCTTATGACAAGAACCACTGTTACCATAGATGTAGCAAGCAATGAGCAGTTTGAAAATGGTGATCATTTGTTCTCCAGAAATGATAATGTAAATAACCATAACAAAAAATGCTATACTCATTGAAGCATCTTGTTGCACATAGTGTTGCAACAAAATAAGGAAGTATTAATGTTGTAGTAGGATACTCAAATGATGAGCTTGATCTGGAATTATTGATCTGTAAGGATGCTAGGGTAATGTTGACCTCAAATATTTGGATACAAGCAGGTCTTGTAAATGGAGCTTTAGGATATATTCAAAATATTGTATACAAACATGAAAGTGGTCCACTAGAACCACCAACATATGTAATGGTTGAGTTTGGCAGCTATTCAGGAATACCATTTGATGATCATAATCCAAATACAATTCCAATTAAATCAATACAAAGGGGAAGGATGATCCAAATGCCATTAAGATTGGCTTGGGTATTGACAATTCCTTAAAAACAGGGTTTGACTCTTTCAAAAGCCACTGTTGATATTGGACCAAGAGAAAGAACATGATTGACATTGTTGCCATCTCCCGTGTAAAGTCTCTAGATGGCCTAAGAATTATGCCACCATTCACATATGATCGTTATGAGAAAATGAAAAAGGGAAGACAACTTGCGAAGAGAAAGGCTGAAGAGAATAGATTGAAAATTTTAGAAAATAATTGATGTAACATGTTTTCTTCAATTTTGTTTCAATGAATATCAAATTTTCAAATGCAATATATTTTTATGATTTTTAGGGTTATGGTACTTCAATTCTTCTCTGTTTAATGTATTTAAAATTAGGTAAATAAATTTCTCTTATGTAGCATAATTATAATATTTTTGAAGTATTTCTAATTGATTTGTAATAAATTAAAAAATCATTTCATATCCGTGTGGATTTTCATATTTCACATCATAATTACATTTTTTTGGTATGTTTCATATGCTTCTCACATATTCAATAGGTTTTAATACTTGAAACTCAATTTAATTTGGGTGTCTTTCCTTCTAGGTCATGGAAAATCATGTACAACAAAATGAAATTAATGATGTTCCAGATATTGTATTAGAAAAATCTATAACAAGTCCATTGAATGTTTTAATAAAATCAAATGGATTTATTGAAACTGAAATTGAAAAATTTGGAAGATCCATTTCAAAGAACTACGATAAAATTATTGCTCAACTTGAAGTGACAACAAGCCAAGCACATGCAATTGAAGTTGTTAAAAAATTCCATGCCACGTTTAAGAAACTAGTTGTATTTTGTGGTTTCTTGACTGAATTATTCTACGACAAACAATACAATCAAGGTGATGCCAATCATATTGTTGAAGAATTTCAAGTTTACTTGGATAATGTATAAACTTTCTACAATTGTACTTATTTTTGGTTCAATGCTTTCATATGTAAAAACTATTAAATTTTTGGAACTTCGATTTATTAATAATATATATGGAAGTAGTTCAAGTAAAAACCAAACTAGTTATATTTCAAATACAATTATTAAATGTTGTTCTAATATTGCTTATGGATATGATAGTGTTAATTAAATGCTTATGTACATAGGTGTAAACGAGTCTTTGTAGCATATGTGTGGTTTTAAAAAATTTGTCATATATCTTCTCAAAATATGATTTTAATAATTTTCAATCACATAATCTATATTGTCTGTATGGTTATTGTTAACTAAATGCTTATGTATATGTGTAAATGAGTCTTTATGGGTATTGTATAATCTATGTTGTCTTTATGGTTATTCTTCACTAAATGCTTATGCATATATGTGTAAACGAGTCTTTGTAGCATATATGTGGTTTTGAAAAATGTGTCATATATCTTCTCAAATTAATATGATTTTAATAATTTTTCAACCACACAATCTATGTTGTCTTTATGGTTATTGTTAACTAAATGCTTATGTATATGTGTAGTTATATTTTGTAGCATATATGTGGTTTTGAAAAATGTGTCATATATCTTCTCAAAATAATATTTTAATAATTTTTAATCACATAATCCATGTTTTCTTTATGGTTATTGTTAACTAAATGCTTACGTATATGTGTAAATGAGTCTTTATGGTTATTGTATAATCTATGTTGTCTTTATGGTTATTGTTAACTAAATGCTTATGTATACGTGTAATTATGTTTTGTAGCATATATGTGGTTTTAAAAATCTATCATATATCCTCTCAAAATATTATTTTTGGTATAGTAAACTAGCATACATATATTAAATATTAATATATATATAATATGCCGAGAGTTATTATTATCGAGGCACCTATAGCATAGAGAAAACATATGAAAATAGGCACATCAAAAAAGATAACTCTCGCCGTATTTTATATATATTAATATTTAATATATGTATGCTAGTTTTGATATAACCGAGACAAATTAGTAGTGACACTAGAACTGGAGTTGTTTGCTGTAACAGATGAAACATTTATGGATATATTTGTGGCACCTGGTACTGTGGATCAGCTTTAGAATGAACTACAGACTACACAAAAGTGTTACAAGAATTTGCAATCCTGCTTGAATGAGTTTAGAAATATCGCTCATGTATTATGAACTTGTACTAGAATTGAAAACCATCACATCAATGCTCATATGCCATCCAGTACTTGTGGATGCCTCACTTTGCAAAGTAGCTGAATGACTCCAATTATTTGTTATAGGTCTTTTGTGAACAAGCTGTGCATTTTCTGGTGGAACATGACATTCATTTCAGCAATTTGATTACCAATGAATTACAATATTTAGAATACAAAGATAGCATTCAACTTAGCTATTTTGCATCTGAAGGAACGTATAACTATACGCTGGGCAACAAAGAAAAGAAGTCTCTAAGGATGAAGTTACTTTCGTGACTTGATTGTATTAATAGATCTCAACATATTAATATATAATTTTATGGGATTCTGGAAGCCAACCATTTCTAAATTGATTATTTTTTAAGAGACACTTCACAATTGTATAAGCAACTTGGATTCATGTACCTGTAGTTTTGTTCAATTCCTTCTCCTTGGTTCAAGGTTTACAGCGTGCTCATTTGGAAGATATACATTTTTTTCTTTGCTATATGGATAACTGGACCTTTCATGGGATGGAAAATGAAACTTAATTAAACCATTGATTTGAGAAGATATATCTTCTGAACAAGCTGAGTTGGAATGGCACTTAAATGTGGATATGAAGTTTTCTCTATTACTAAAGCCTTGTACATGTCTACTTCTTGATTAACAAACATTTTATGTAGCAACATTTGAGGAGTGATTCTACAAGATTCTTAATAATCTTTTGAGAATCATTACCAAACCGTTTCTTGTTGGGGAATGAAAGTGATAACTTAGCTTGTCTATACTAGCTTGTACAAGGTCAGTTCGTGACACATGCTATAAATATACTTAGCTTATTTGAAGTCCACATGGTCTTCTAGTATTCTTTGGGGCAGGATACGTGATGCAGAAAAGAGGGAAAATGTCTACACAAAACCTGCAAACAGGGTTGTCTCTACTTATGTAGCAGTCTACTCAACAAAATCAATGATAGGAATTAGATGTTAAACTTAACAAACCTGTTGGAAATGGTACTGAACCACAATCTAGGAAGTAAATTGGCAACACATCTAGTGAACCTGCACAAGAAAGAAGAGCAAAACTTGGGAAAGTGACTTCATGAATGCCAACATGAATCACAGTTACAGAACAATACTTATATCTAATCATTCATTAAACTGGACATATTTTCAAAATATAGCAAGCGTCACAACATTTTGTCCCAATATGTGCCATTACATTTATTCTAGAATACCTTCATACTCTCTAAAATATCTCCTTTGAGCTAAACTTAATACAAGGTACATACATCAAGGAGACATGTATCCAAAATTACTCCTCAACAACCCACTATTATATATATACACACACATCTTAGTGTTTTTGTATTAATAGGCTATGTTTGGTGTTTTGGGGATTGCGAGAGGCGGACAACAAGGGATGTGTTTTAGGGATGAAAGTCTTAGGGTAATTTTTTGACAATGAGGGACGATAATTTATATGAATTTTTATATATATATATATATGAATATTTCAAAATACATTAATACCAAACAACAATAAACTAGCAGTATAACAACAATTCAATGATGACAATAACATAACAATAGTTTAAATTTTTAAGTTCAAAAATTAAAATTTAAAGCCTAAATTAAAGTCTCAATTAGTCAAACTTCAAAACAAAACTATGTCTCATTTGGGCTAGCACTATCAAAAGATGAAGATTTTGTGTCACTCTTTGTTTGGAAGTTGTGGTTTGTCCAATGGAATCTTGACCAATCTTGGTTGCGCTTCCTCCCCATCGACCTACCTAACATCTGAGGATCAACATCCCAACATGATGCTAGAGTTTGTTGATACTCAATAGTTTTTCGATCCTGAAGTCTCAAGGTGTTATGAACTTCAAGTAGCTTTTCTGCTTGTTTAAATAGAAGTCTATTTCTCTTGATTGAGTAGATGAAACCATAGGTGGACCAATTCTTCTCTTTAGCAGAGGAACTAATAATTTGTGAGAGTAGATGAATAGCAAGTTTCGTCAACTCTAGTGTGTCCTTCCCATGAAATTTCCACCATCCAAAGGGGTTTTTTTGTGCAATGGTGGCTCTATCCATCCTAAACTTTGGTTTGTTGAATATAGGACCCTAAATATCAAAAAATTGAAGTCATTTCTCTTGAAGTATGGTTTCCTCCTCATTGCTATACATCTTATGAAGGTTTTTTTATAAACCCCTCCATTACCTAATCATCTTCAAAAGAAAGAATTTAACCAACTCTAGGTGCATACCACTTGGGATTAAGAAAATTGTTAGCAGGGCAAGGACGGGAAAAGAGCGTACTGTAGGATACCGAAAGAAGTCTACAGTACCGGGAGAAGACACTAGTTACTATTAGAAGTAATGTCCCTTCAAGGGAGTATATGTATATATGTCATGTAATAGAATGGTAGAATAAGGTGAGATAGATGTATGTGGATGTAAGATAAGATATAAATACCTATTGGAGCAAAAACTAGACTTTCCCTTTTTCCCTTTTGTATCTGCTATACTATAATATAAAGGAGTTACAAGGAGTATATACATGAGCATTTTCTTTTGATGTTATGATATTGTATGTGATGTATGCCTTCTATATTAATACCACACATGATTTTTTCTCTTACTGTATCCTCTGGGGTATAAGTAGACTACCCAAGGAGTATTGGGCTATAGATCTCCAAACTATACTTCCCTCATTTCTCTTGCCAACATTGGTTTTATTGATTGGACCTTGGAGAGAAGAGTAAGAAAGATTGGTGAAAAATTATATTTTCATCAAATCCTAAAGGCCACCTTTATGAGAAAGGGGGTAGGAAATTAGGGGATGATGAATGGAAAGTGGGGAAGGATCCCAAAGATCCTTGAAAAGAGGTGATTGTTCAAAATATTCTTTTAAAATCATGATATAGGGAAAAAGGATAGAAGTTTGGACCAATGATACATAGGGGAATAGGAAAAAACAAAAGGAAGAGAGATATCCAAAATCATCAGATTAGGGATGGAAATGAATGCGGAAGGAAGGAAACTAAAAAACCCCAAGAAAGAGAAGAAAGGTATTGTATGAGAGAAATAGAGAGGAGAGAAAAAGAGCAAGTGAGTAAAATGGCAGAAGAAATCCTAAAGAAACAAGTGGAGAATGCTAAGAAGGGTGTTGCTGAGCGTTCCAATGTGGGTGCAACCGACAATAGGAAAGGAAGAGGAAAAGAACCAAAAGCCAAGAATACCACAAAGGAGAAAAAGGAAAAAGCAACAGAACCTAATTTAATCCTAAGGATTTGTTAACCAAACATAAAATTAGATCAATCACTAATGAAAAGATAATTAAAAATGAAAAGGTACGAAGACCAAACATCACCCTCAGACCATGAGCCACCCCTTAGGCTGAATATAACACACATAAAGACAAAAGAAGAAAGAGAGGAAGGTAAAAACTTGAATTATGAACAACACATATAGTAAATTGGGACTTCACAAAAGGTAATGATCAATCTATTGAGTGGAGAACTGCAGAGGGGAAAAATAACTACGAAAGGAAAAAAAGTGTCACTGAATCCAACTTCATCTTTAGCAATTAGAGAAGTGGTACCACAAGTCTAGAGGAAATATCATTAGAGGAATACATGGCCACAATGAGAAAGATGCCAATATTTGAAAAGGACACTAATAATTTGTCGCATAACATGTATTCTTATTGGAAACCATATGGAAAAGTTGGAATGAACAAAGAGAAGGCACAAAGCTATTTGATTTCATCGGTTCTTGAGAGAAGAATTTATAAAATGGTATTGCAAAGCAAACCCCCAAAACAACAAGCCCTGGGACGAAGTGAAACAATCCTTTTTATAAAACTTTGATAGCTCAGAACTCCCAATAAAAGGAGTGAGCAAGCTAAGATAATTATCGCAACATGATGATGAATCCATCTTAGAGTTTGACAAGAGGTTCAAGGAAGTGGTTAAGTGAATAGATGAACAACTAAATGACAAACAAAAAAGAGAATGGTTCCTTTCTTCCATAACTTTGGAGCTCAAACTGACCCTAGATGGTAGAAACCTTAACTCATACTCAAAATTAGTCACATTGGCATTGTTGGATAGAAGGTTAGTCTTGGAGAAGGATGGCAAAGGAAAAGGAGAATAAGAAAATATAAATATTATAGTTAGAAATGAACTAGATGTGGTTAAGATAGGAGCTTATGAAACAAGAAACTAATCTACAAAGGCCTAACATATGGTGTTCCTATTGCAGTAGAGAAGGCCACATGCAAAAAAAATGTATGATGGAGATAGGGGAGAACAAGGAAAATGCGCTAAGGGTAGACCTCCACATTGTTAGAAAACCAAATTCTCTACATTGTGGTGTTTACAGAGAGTGGGATAGCCACGAAACAACAAAATTTCCATCACACAAGTTCAGGGTGAAAGAGGAACCCAAATGTGATTAAGAGATGGCATACATGAAGGGGTTGGCAGAAGGACCATTATACGCCCAAGATCATGGATACAGGGTCTTGCCATGGTAGAACTAGAAAACTACTAATGTCATCCAAGGTCTAGAAGCCTATAGTGATAATGACCCATAGTGGGAGGAAGGGGCCACAGACGCAAACAAGGAAGAAGAGCTAATGATACCTAATTTAACTGCAGTAAGCTAGGACACTTCACTATGGAATGCTGGGGGGAAAGAGAAAGCAATGAAGATTTTACAATGAAGAAGATCATGAAATTTTTAATTTTGAAAAAGTATGCCAACATTATAAAAATGCACAATCACAGGGTCAAAAGGATAAACAACAAGATGCAAACACTGTGAGAGGAGCTCGACTTAATAAAAAGCCCAAAGACCCAAACAAAGGGACCAAACAGTGTCAGAAGACAAGAAAAGATGAAGGGTATGTAATAGAAGAGGATAGCACCAGAGTAGAATACTTCCTGGAGGCTAGACCTAAGAAAAATGGTAAGGCCGTTGTAGTAACCAAACAAGGGACATATATTGAAAGAGCTAATGCAGTGACCTCAAAAGAAGAGGAAAGCTATGGGGAGGTAGGGGAATTCCACCCTACAAAAGAACAACATAATCAAATAGTAAAACAAACTAAAAAATAATTTGAGTAAGAACAAGAGAAGGAGAAAGAGGTGAACAACTACTTTAAAAAGAAGAAGTAAAGGCTCCTAAGAAATTCACAAAGTTGATAGGGTAACATGACCTGCTCACTAGATTAAAGAAGTTTAGCAAGTATTGGAACAAAAGAGACATACTACAAGTTAGAACAGTGAGCAAACATTGGAAAATGAGACTAATAATGATCAAACTTTGGATCCACCGTAAGAATATTCCCAAGGTAATGGTCTATCTGGGATCAAATGTCAATCTAATTCTTAAAAGAATATGGGAATACCTAGGTAAATTGACACATGAACCAACTCCCTACAACATCAGCTTAGCAGACGGTACCAGAATGAAGACACTCGATACATGGAGAGAAATAGAAGTTAATGTAAAAGGGGAAAAATAGTTTATAGACTTCAAGGTGGTCACAATGAAGGAAATTTTTGACTCATTTGATGCACTATTAGGGTTGAGATGGTTCGTAGATTCCTGAGGAATCATAGATGTCTAGAAGGAGGAAATACCCTTTACGGATGCTAAAAGAGTAGTCCACAAGCCCCTAGGGAGAAATCAAACAAGATCCTATATAGAAGAGGTCAATACAAAAGAATTTGAGGACAACGACCAAACAATAAACACCATAACAATATCAGCTAATGAAACTTAGGAAGAACCAAATTCAAAGAGAGAACTTGAAGTAGAAGACATTGAAGGCAATATTGATAGAAAGACAATGCTAGAAGCATGAGTACAAGATAACCAAGAAGTATATTCTCAAAGAATCTTTAGCTCCCGGAGAGTGTTCATGATAAGAAAAACCCAACCATAACAAGGCAGTGTAGTGCAGGACATGTACGGTACCACCAATGAAGAGGAGGAGAACAATGAGGAGGACTCTCATATGATTTGTCATATTAATCAAGAAATATCTCAGACAAAGCTGCCCAAGTACTTGAAGTAGGTGAATTGATATCCTATTTAACCCAAATTGAGAGAGCCATCCCCAAAGTACGTGCACTGCTACATGTTGGTATAACACATATAAAGACCATTAAAAAACCCATTAAAAAGTGGGAAATATTTAAGACACTGGTAAAAGAAATATTTCTACTAGAGGTAGGAGATTACAATGATATACCTCCCTACGAAGGTGACATTCCACCGCAAAGCCACCTAGACATATGCATATAGTATTGGGAAGAAAACTATGAGTATGATGACCAATTGTATATTCAACTATTTTACTAGACATTATGCCTTGTAGCAATAACCTAGTATATTGATTAGGAAAGAAGATTTACGACCAAAAGATGGACAAAACTAACTACAAACTTCATCCAAACCTTTTCATTTTATAGTAAAAACCCTCAAATTCAAACCACATTAGCTAGAACTAAGGAAATTATTTTAAGCCCAGTAGAGGAATGTGAAACACTGGTACCACAACTCCATTCCACACCATTGGAGGAAGCCGAAGCATATGAATATGATTGGACGGTGTAGACACTAAAAAATTTCCTAGACTTGCTAATACCATTTTTCCTTATCAATTCCCTTGTCTAATGTCATAAGTCTTCTATTAATTAAATAATTTTAGTCATTTAATTAATTCATTCCTAACTTTATATTTCCTCTTTTGATTAATTAAATAAAATTTATTTATTTAATTATGTCACTAATGTCCCTTGCCACTACAATTAAATAAATTTTGTTTATTTAACCATTTATCCATCTTTCTACTAGAATTAAATAATTATTTTAATTATTTAATTATTCATTAGCCTTTTCTATCATTAAATTAAATACATTTTTTTTAATTGCCTACTAATTTGTCATCTTCTTCCTATTTTTGGATTAAATTATTATTTAATTCAAAAATCACCTTGCCACATGTCTTGTTTAATTAAATAATATCTCTATTATTTAATTTTCCATGTCCCACCTTTGAATTAAATCATTATTTAATCCAAAATTCAAACATGTCACATGTCTTCTATAATTAAATAATACTTTTATTATTTAATTATCCATTTGAATTGGGGCGAGGGGCCTAGCTTGATTGGCTAAAGCATCTTGTTGCATGCAAGAGGTCACAAGGTCTAATCTCCCCCCAAACTCGTGGTATCGAAGGGCGTGTCGCGCCAGCGCCATCAAAGACATGAAATTTTTTTACTAGACGCACTACAGTTTATAGGGGGATAGATACTCGACCGATTCCTGCAGTCTAAAAAAAATTAAAAAAATACCCATTTGAATTTCTCCAACAACCTATTTATCCATGCCAGTCTTATCTTCCACATCAAATCTTATCTCTTGACATCTCATTTAATTCTAGCCCTTGATTGAATTATCTTATAATTCAATCTTAGCCATTCATCCTTATCATTTTCCCTAACCCTATTTCACACTACAACTTTCATTCTTGGCCATTGATTAAGACATCTTATTGACATTGAATCTCAACCATTCATTCAAATTTCTCTTTTCTATAAAAGAACTTACCCTTGTCATTTTCACCATCTACACATCTTATCATCTTGAGCTAATGCAAGTACATTATGCTAGTGTGAGAACAATCTTCAATATTCTGCTAGGCATTGTCAAAGGCTTATTATTCACATACTCAAAAATTTGAGGGCAATTATTATATTCAAGCAAAATGGAGAAGTGCAATGGAGGTGAATCAATGGTGGCATGAAGATTTGGTCATATTGTTTTATGTTTTATGTCTTTATGCTCATTTGTGCTTCATTGTTTATTAGGGTTTGATTTATATGCTTTATTGCCTAACCTTAATATTTTAACCCTGATTACATTGGTGAACCTAATGTGAACTACTAACCCTCTTGATTGGCATTCTTTGTTTGGAAGTTTTTGGTGTTTTTTGTCTTGAAGGGTGTAGGTACTTTTTATAAATCTTGCAAATCACACTTTTGAGAGCCTTTTGAGGTCAAATAAATAGCATGGTTGCATCTGGAAGGGTCGAGAGATGAATTTTCATATATTATACCCTATATTTTGGTTTAAAGTAGCATTTTTTACAATAAAAAACATGAATTTTTACGGTTGCGAGTTGAAGTGATGCAACTGCAAGCTATTTAGTGACACAATTGCAAGCTAGAATGACATAACTGCAAGCCAGAGTTACACATCTACAACCAGAGTGATGCAACTAAAAGCTAAAGTGACACAACTACAAGCAACACAACTGCTTGGAGCTTCACCACATGTTTGTGTCGCAATCACCATCCCGAGAGTCACAATCGACATTTTATGTGACACAATTGCTTTCTAGTTGTGATTTGCAACTGCTATTTTTTGTGACACAATTGCTTGTTAATTTATAGTTTAGGGTTTCATTCAAAAAAATTAGTTTAGATCTTTTGCATATCATAGCTTAGGGGCTTTTTGTTACTGGCATTGCATTTCCAGTGTGACACGGGTGGAAAGGAGGCACCTCACTTCATATTGCAAATATATCCATCTTGTCTTCTTTTCATTCACTCCTTGGGATTAAAATTAACTTTGCATTCACACATCATTGGGCTTAAATTTACCTTAATTTGTATTTCACTCATTGGTTAAAAAAAACATGTATATTCACTCATTGGTCTAAAATTAACCTTGCATCAAGTGTCTTTTTCACATATTGCTTTGAGGATTAAAAAGAACAAGTGTTCGCATTGTCTTGTGGTTTACATTTTGCTTCAAAGTGTTTATACTATTCTCTCGCACCACTTGGTGATCTTGAGAATCAAAAACATATTTTAGCATTTTGTATAATCACCCACACATTTGGTTTTGGAATTAAAATGAACATCATGCGAGTGTGAGTCAAAGGCGTTGTGTATGCTCTCTCCTTGCACTTTTTGCGATCTGAGAGATAAAAAACAATGTACTTTCTTGCTTTTATATACCTTTAGAGGGCCTTTCCTGAAAAAGGTAATGACCCAAGCGGTAACAAGCTAAAGCCAAGCTCTTTCGAACCACTATATAAAAAATGTGTTTGTGATGAAAGTCATAAAAAACACCTGTGCGGATGCGTCATACTGATAAGTGGGTGCTGGCAAGAAGTTGAGTCCACTTTTTGGCCAAAAAGTGGAAATGTTTTCCCTGATTTTCAGAATTTGACACTTTGACCTTAAAATTTGAAGCACTTAGAGATGGAATCTTCAAAAAAGTCACTAATCATAAAATGTAGTACTCTAGTTTCCAAATATGTAATTTATTTCAATGCCCAGATTGTACAAATTGAGTTTCAATAGGGATTTGTAAAAACCACTGTTTAAAAGTCTTTTTTTTTACCATACCATGCACGTGTACGACATCCATATTTTGACTTAAATTATCATGTTTTTCTAAATCCTTTTGGGAAAAGATTTGTGACTCACTGAAGCTTGCCCTGGATATATTTTTGTAATTTTTTATTGAATTTTTTTTTTGTTAATTTTTTATCAAGCATATTTGTCGTTTAGAAAAATCGTCGTGTACGACACGCATAAGATGACCTAAAGTTATCATTTTTTGCATTTTTTTTTTTAAATTGAAAAGAATTGTCTAAAGTTTTCCCTTGTGCAATCCATTCGTCAAAATGTTATGTTGATCAAAAGCTATTAAAATAGTAAAAAACTTTGATATTTAAAGTTTATGGACCAATTTCATCATAAATTAATTGAAAAATAGAAAAAATAATCCAATATTTGGAATCTACATTGTCTCATCTAAAATGGGTTTTAATTTCGTCAAAAAAATTTACAAAAAAAGTCGTTAGCCATATGTCCAAACTCGGTATTTTTCTCTGACATTGTTAGAACCTTCAACTTGTAGGTCAAACTAGGTTGAAGGCTTAGGTTCAGACTCTCAATGATTTTCTCAAACCAAAATCTGAGGCAAAAACTCGACTACAAAGCAAAACCAACTTGAAATTTTAAAAATTGATTAAAAAATCATTTTTTATGCTTTTACAAAACAGGATCCCGTTTTGAAAATTGCCAAAAATGGAAAAAAATCTATTTTGGAAAGTTTTCAAAATGGACGAGTTCAAAACGAAACCTGTTTTGAAAAGTTGCCAAAATGGAAATTTCCATTTTTGGAAAAATTCCAAAATGGGATCCCGTTTTAAACGAGATCCCATTTTTTTTAAAACGGGATCTCGTTTTTTATAATACGGGATCCTGTTTTTTGATTTTAGGCTCGGGATCCCGAACCTAAATGGGATCTCATTTATTAGGGATCCCGTTTATTAAAAACGAAATCCCGTTTTTGAAATGTCAATTTCCTTTTTTTGGCTAAGGCAAACACTTCCACGTTTCGTGGACTCAACTTCTTGCACTTACACAAGTGCCACCCCTAGTGCTCATGTGACATGTCAAAATCCTTTCTTAGGAAGGGACTTGGAGGCCTCTTGATTGAAATAATCTTGAGCTAATCTTGCTGCATGTATGCCACCTTGAACGAATGCCCTTACTGAGAACCATTATTTTAGTGGCCAAAATCATTTTCACTTGATAGCGCAGGAACAGTCATTCTGAAGTCGCCCCACATTTTCACCATTCATATGTAGAGGCATAAATTCCTCTTTGGGTAATTGAGACTTGGTGAGCCCGAGAAGTGAGTGCCATGGAGGGGATCCAACACCACCAAGTCTCTAGTTGTCCGCCTTGTTTAGTTGGCTAGAGAAATTGAAGTGGGGATCTAGCGAGTGGTATCTCTTGTGAAGCCTAGGTTCTGAATTGTCTACAAGTGTCTTCTTGCACATTTAAATATTTTTACACATTCAAACTAGACAAAGACAAGTGTTTTCAAACTATTTTTCATGTTTTCCAAAATCAAACTTTACAAAATCAACTTAAAAATTGGTCAAAGCAAGTCAAAACCAAGCAACATACACTGTGAACTGCAATTGGTTGTCCTTAACTGCAATCATGACACAAAAAAACACAATTTCCATTTCCAGAATGATGCACGTGGTTGTCCTGAACTGCAACTGAGACTTTAAACGAAACAATTGCCTACCACCATAAATTTTGGGAGAAATTGAAACAAAACCAATTTCTGATCAATCCCAAGCATTGCCTAGTTTTTTTTATCATAAATTGCAATATTTTTCCAGAAGTTTCATCCATCATCCATCCATCCATTTATTCATCATTGCATACCTTGCATTCATTAGTGCATCCTTTAGTTTGCATATACCTTGTTGTAGACCTTAGTCTTGGAAACTTATCAGACTTGAGACTAGTCCATAGTGACCAAATCAGATTTGTCTTGACTTCAATCTTTTCCATCACCTTAGTCCTTTTGTCATTTAGGTTGGCCCTCAACTCACAAGGCTAGTTTGAGACCACCTTTGTCAAACCTTGTCATTTAGTCATTACCATCATTGAAGTCTTGATAAAAAAAATTTAACCTTGGCTACCTTAGTTTGATTAAGCAACCCTTACTTTGGCCTTGCCACAAGGTGCTTAGTAGTCATACCTTTAGTCATCATCCTTTCACACTTGCATTCCATTTGGCATAACTTAGACATTGCTCAAGACTTTGACCTCATTGTGGTATTCTTTACATTTGGCTATTGTCAGTTTCATTCATTTTCTTGACATCATTCCTTAGACATTATCTTGCATGGACATTACCATAGCTTGGACCTCATTGTGACATTTATCCTCTTGACATTTTGACATCTTGTCACTTTGAATCCATAACTTGGTATCATCCTTAGGCATATCCTATACTTTGAAAATTCTAAAAAAAAGCACAACACATGTGCATACCTTCCATTGCATTGGCATCTCTTAGGCTTCATACCATCCACCACCATGTCTAAAATTTACCTTGATATGCTTGCTAGTCAAGTTGAATACTAGTTACTCTGCAATGGTCAATACCAACAAGCCATAGACTTTAAAAGAAAATTTATCCAATCCAAATACCAATCAACCTCAAGCCATGGTCAACTACCCACATACCCTTCCTACCAACAATTCATAAGTCCTAGTCATTCAACCATCTACCCTCACTATCAAGAGTCACTTGACACAATCTATTCCATTAATCCACAACAATCATCTATTAGTCATACCTATCCTAACCTTGACAAGGGAAACCAATCTTCCACTAATCCCTTCCAAGCCTCCATGTCCTATCCTAGTCCTTCATCCACTAATCTCTTCCAAGCCTACATGCCCTATCCTAGTCCTTCATCCACTAGTCCCTTCCAAGCCTCCACGTCCTATCCTAGTCCTTCATACACTAATCCATTCCAAGCCACTCCATCCCAATCTACATTTAGTCATGAAAACACATCTAGTCATGGTCTCCAAAGTCACATATCATTTATTAAACTTGAGGATACATGTCAAAAGGAAAGTCCAAAGCATGACATCATGGATTCACTTTTATGTCAAGATCAAAGCAGTCCATCCCATGACCCTATCTTTAAGTCCATCCAAGAAGTCCTTCTACATAATCATGGCATCCAAAATATACCTATCCTTGATCAAGATTCCATTCCCAACCATGTCATTCAAGACAAACCCATCTTTGATCAAGACACTACTATTGAGCAAGAAGTCCAAAATGATCAAATCCTTGAACTTATGCCATTCATGATCAAACACTTGAAGACGACCCTATCCAAGCTCCAAATATCGACACTTCCCAGAATGAGACACTTGCCTCCTTGGGACACATAGATAATCAAACAAATGACATAGACAAGACTCAAGAAGAACATAGAAAGGCTATTAAGGATCAAGAACATAAGGAAGCTATCATTGATCAAGTCAAAGATGAAGGCACAAAAGATATCATTGATCAAATTGATGTCTTAAGGGACCAAGAAGACACAAGCCATAAAAATTATGATGCCAAAATATCAACTAGGATCAACCACTTTTGTTAAATCGGGCTTTCTCACAGAGGAGAATATTCTGAGCAACAGTTTCCACAATGATGGGTTCACATATTGTTTCCAAAATGGAAAATACCCCATCACAAAGAGAATATGTCAGATCATGCAGTATCAAGGAAAATGACTAGGCCTACATGAGCAAGCATTCGAGAACCAATACAATTTTATGGAAATCCTAGACATCAAGGTCTTGGCTATTCTCCAATCAGCAACTCAAATGATGTTAGTGATACCTCCATGATCTACTAGGGGGAAGTTTATCCAACACGAACATCAAAATGGGGTCCATAAGTGGTCCCTGTCATAAGATTGTTTCCAACACTCCTTCCATCCACACCATAAAACATCATCCCCTCAATTGGAACCAACAATGATAAAAGCCTTACAAGTATAAAGTCCAAAGTCAAATGTCAAAGGCCATTGAATATAAATATCCAAGTGGACAAATAGAGCTAAAATGGATCCCAAAGAAAAATGGATCAATTCAAGAAAAGAGTTCAATTCCAATATCCAATCAAAATGTGGAGCCACAAGAAAAGAGGTCTCCCACATATAATAAATGTCCACCTCCTTCAAAATGCCCATCACACAAAGCATATAAAATTCATGGTTCCAAACACTATCCCAATCAAAATTCCAAACTCCATCATTCACTACCCCAAGTTTGGAAAATAAAAATTCTTACATCCAAAATGGCAAATAGTCCATCCATACCTATCACCATCAATCATAATCCTACATCTCGCCCAAGGTCGAAAAATCCCACGTCACAAACCCGTCACATCTTGACAACAACTCTTTATCATAAGGACTCTTGTGGAACTCTATCACGATGGGCATATTTCGATAAGGATAACCTGGATATCATAAAGGATCACAATGACATTGATTAGTTGTATACAAGTGCTATGATATCGATAAGACAACTAGTAGGTAAAGGTTACTATTGGCATATCATGACACCGACATCTACATCAACACCATCAAAGTGATCATCAAGAAAACTATGAAAAAATGAAAAATAAAAAATATCGTCACCTTGATGAAAACCTGGGAAACAGGCGTCTTGTGTGACATAAAAAGGGAAAGAAAAATAAAATAGTAAAGAGAAAAAATTCGTCCAATAGTGAAAACTATTCTTATGGTGCTTTGGATAAGTACCATGATGAAAACCTGGCAAACAGGTGTCATGCGTAAGAGAAATTATCTATGTGAACCATTATACTTGAGGGCAAGTTGTCTCATCTCCCATACCCTTCACATGACATTTCCTATGAAAAATCCATATATCCATCTAAGCCATATCATTCCCATCCATTTTTCCTACCTACTTTGATCTTGATAAGGACTAAGGTACAAACATAAATCATGCTTTCGGAAAACCCTTGACATATCTATCCTTTGGCCATACACTATCCATAAAATATCATGTCATATTTGAGGGCAATCATAATATTCAAGAAAAATGGAGAAGTTCAATGAAGGTGAATAAATGGTGGCATGAATATTTGGTGATATCGTTTTATGTTTTTATGTCTTTATGTTTATTTGTGCTTCATTGTTTATTGGGGTTTGATTTATATGCATTATTGCCTAACCTCTAATATTTTAACCCTGATTACAACCAGAATGAGAGGTAATTGGATCAACAAAACATTGTTGTCTGATGCACGATGACAAGGAAGAACAAATACCAAATATAGAAATTAGTTAGGGGGAGAGGAAACTAGAATAATCTACCACCCCGAAAAAAAATTATTATAATGAACCCATTAAACTAAAAGAAATAAACATTGCAATAGAGGGAGATCCTAAGCTAGCATGCATAGATGATTATTGGGATGAAAGAGTAATCGCACAAACCACTGAAGCGTTGACAGACTTCCAAGATCTGTTCCCTCAGAACTTCATCAAAATGAAAGGAATCAAGGAGGAAGTTGGAGCCATGAAAATTCAACTCAAAGAAGGTGGTAGATCAATTTGAAAGAGACCATATAGATTAAATCCTAATATGAAGAAGAAAGTAAAGACTAAGATATAGAAGATGTTGGTTGTCAGGATGGTCAAACCGGTAGAGGATGCAAAATGTATTAGTCCAATGGTAATACAAAACAAAAATATTGGAGAAATAAGGGTGTGTGTTGACTTCTTGGAATTAAACAAAGAATGCATGCATGATCCATTTCCCACATCGTTCACAAAGGAAATATTAGAGCTGGTAGCTGGAAGGGAGATTTACTCGTTCACAAATGGTTTCTCTAGTTACCACCAAGTAAAGATCAAGGAAGAAGATCAACCTAGAACAATTTTTTTTATCGAATGGGGATCTTATATATGTATGTTGTCATTCCATTTGGATTGAAGAATGTTTCGATAGTATTTAGTTGAATAATGATCAAATACTTTCAAGGATTTTATTCATCATTTTCTTAAGTCTACTTAGATGATTGGACAGTCTACGTGGCTTAGTGAAAGACCATGTTTAGGTTCTTTGGATGATGCTAAACCAGTGTAGAAGCATGCATATCTCATTGAACCTTAAGAAATGTACATTTGTGATACCATATGAGACACTTTTAGGCCAGATTATATGTAAGGAAGGACTAATGGTAGACCTAATGAAAGTGGCCTTGGTCCTAAATTTGTCACCATCAAAGAATGATGTGGAAGACAAGACATTTTTAGGATACACGGGGTATCACAAGAAATTCATCAAGGGTTAAGCTAGAACCACAACTCCACTAGAAGAACTTCTGAAAAAGAAAACCGAGCAAAGCATCAAATGGAATGAAGAAGCTCAAAAGGCCTTTGATTCTTTGGAGCAAAAAATTGTAGAAGCATCAATCCTCATCTTTTCGGATTGGAAAAATCCCGTTGATGCCTTTAGAATAGTAATAGGAGCAGTGCTCCCACAACAAAAGGGGAATAAAGATCATCCTATAGCATTTGATAGTAGGAAATTATTAGCAACAAAACAAAATTATACTAGCAGAAAGAAAGAAGCATTAGCATCGATATACGACTTACAAAAGTATAGGCATTATTTACTATCTACACCATTCACCTTCTTCACAGATCATGAACCCCTCAATATCTACTCAACAAACCAGTAACCCATGCATAAATATCTAGATGGTTGTTACTATTCCAAGAATTTGACATTAAGATAATGGTAAAACCCAAAAAGAACAACAAGGACCGGATTGCCTATCACAGATTGAAACTAGGGAAGAACCAGATTCACACAGGGAAGAGTTACCCGATACACACTTGTTTCACATTACAATAGTACCAGAAGAATTAGAGGACATTTCTATTTTGCTATTAACTGGGGAATTCTCAAAAGACATATCCCCATAAGACAAACAATCCTTAGTGTAGAGAAAACAACATACACATTAGTAGAGGGAGAACTACACCATAGGGGCCTAAGAATGGTTATCTATAAACATGAAATAAATTCCATTTTATAAGAGGCGCATGGAGGAATTGTCAAAGGACATAATTTCAGAGAAACCATCAAAAGAAGAGTAAAAATGGTAGGCCCATGGGGGCCAATGTTACACAAAGATTCCAAAGAATATGCAAAGGGGTGTGATATCTATTAGAGTAGTAAAACCTAATTCCCATGATGAGATGCCACTAAGATCGATACTATCCCAAAATCCTTTCAAGAAAAGGTTAATAGATTTCATAGGGCCAATTGAGTTATTGACAAAGCACTCAAAAGATCGATTCATTATAATTGGCATACAATATCTAATGAAATGGGAAAAAGCGGAACTGATCAGACTGTAGCATAAGAAATACCTCCAAGTTCTTATATGAAAACATTATTACCAGATATGAATTCCCGTTAAGCATATTTAGTGATTAGGGCATGTATTTTGTAAACAATATGAAAAAAGAAATACTATAGAACTTTATGATACCACAATCAAATCTCTCTATACCATCCACAAGTGAATGAGGCCAACAAAGCCTTAAACAAAATAATTAGCAAAACATTCACCAAGATGTGATGAAAACTAGATGGATTAAGATGCTAAGATAGTGACACTGGTATGGGTATACCACACTTCCTACGAAAGGACTATTAAATTCACACCATCTCAATTAGTATATGGCTTGGATGCAACAAAACCTATTAGTGTCATGATCCCTAACATACGTACCACGCTAACTTTACGACTAGAAGAGAATGAGAATAAAAGACTTGGAAAAGCTAGACCATTTCTGGCAAGTTGCTATGAATAACTAATAGTTAGAGCAAAAAAGACAAAAAGTATGACACGACCAGAACTTGCGGTTGAAAACATTCCAAGTAGGGGACTTAGTAATGCTATATGAAAACAAGTTTAAGAAACAAGGGAAGTTGAAGGTCTGGTGGTTGGGACCCTCTTCCATCCTTAACATAATCAAATTCAGAGTAATCAAATTGCGACAACCAAATGGCACACTCGTAGTAGGGCACATTAACGAATCACGATTGAAGCATTATTACCTACCACTAGATCGAAATTTAGAAGCTTTACAAAAAGAAGCCCTCTAAAAATCCTCCCTACATCGAGAAGCCTAGACTAATACTCAAACGATACCTGTTCAAGGCAATGCAAACCAAAAAGGATGGGGCATTCTCAACTGTACCTCACAATATCGTCTACTTGGAGGATGATTGAAAAAAATCCATGAACCGATAGCAAAAATTAACTACACCATACCAGAAGACCTCCGCTACAAACTGTTGGAGAATGATGACAAAACTTGCAAGTCAGAATACATAGAAATTGGCCAGAAGAATATGGACATATGGAAAGTTACTCGGATTTCTGCGACAAAGAGGAATAGGTTTTAATCGTGCTAAGACAGGTGCACGACAAATTCATGTACCTAGATAAACTATAAAAAGTCACAAAAGAATCCATCCACAACAACATGGCTAAGAATGGTAGGGGTATCTTGACAGAAAAGATAATTAAGAATAGTAAGGTAGAAAGGCTGGTTAAAGCAACATTTGACAATCGAAGCTTGAGTTTGAAGACTATGCAATTAGTGGTCTACAATTTAAAGCGCAAGAGAAGTCTAATGAGGTCATGGGATTCGATCTTCAGTCGCACCAGATCATCCTACCCGAGTTACCATTCTCTCTTATTTTTTTATCCATTCAAATCAAGCTTTTATCATTGCAACGTACACGAATGGAAGTGGGCCGTCTACGTCTCATAATGATGGGTCAATATCGAGGGACAATGCAGGCACTGACATTGCAAAATTGCGTGACGACCTCAAGGCTAAGTTTAATGATGGCAAGACAAGCTGAACACCAGTACGGAACTCACATTAGTGACTAAAACCGTCTAATCGATGAGGGCTCACTGACAAGCAAAGAACTGGCAAACAAGAGCAACTTGCAACGTACCAATGCTTCCAACAACTGCTCATTTCCGCTTAAGCAATAAAGTTTGCAGCTGTTACGATGCCAAATCAACTTACTGCCTGAGGCAGATGTGTTTTACACTCACCTGGATTTATTATTTCCTATCAAATCTATGATGTATTCCAAACCCATAGGTATAGGTCTTAGGGGTCTGATCTAGTTCAAAAATCGAGGAAATAGACTCAATAATCCCTTTTTAAAACTCAAACAAGAATCCATACGAATTTTGATCTTAACCAAGGGTTCCAACCCCAACCAAACTCACATCCCATCTCTTACAATTGGATTCTACTCAAACATAATCACCCAATCAATAATAAAACCTCAAACCCTTTTATGTCAAATAGGGCTACACTTGAAACTTCCCAAAGATGTATTTGATTTGATTCCAATATTTATCCATCCTTCTATTTTCATATTCGATTCTTGCACATTACCAACGTAAGCATGATTGGATCATATATATCTTCATATTATTAGCTAATCCAATTCACATAATTTTCACTCATGAACTATTTACTCATTAATACATCAAATGAACCTAACGATTCAATTTTCATTATAATATGAACGAAACACACATTTACTCCAATACAAGAATATAGTCAATGAAATAGTCACTCCAATTTTTTTTACCACCTTAGTAATTCATATTAAACTCCTATAACATTAACGATGAACCATTTACCAAAACTTAATATGCCAAATAACCTAGCTCTTTCAAGTTATATCCAAAAATTCACATGTGCATCTATCATAATTAAATCAAGGTTAATGCCTATGAATCCTAAAAAGAGTTTTATCATTCATTTCATCATAATTATCATCGAAATACTTGTTTGATTGAAATAAAATGGGGGTTACAAAATAGGGTCTTACATTCACGATAGCATAAATAAAATGTCAAAATGAAAGAAAAGAATATTATCAAATAATCACACCATTTGTCATCCATAATACATCTTACCATCTATTTAGGATCACATCAAACATATTAGAGCTTTACTAATCACATGCAAGGTGGGGCCTTACAAGATCAATCCCTTTCCCCGCCTCAATAACTTCAATAGATGGTGGTTGACATATAGTTGGACTTGATGTCTCAATGGACAACATAAGGAAGGAGGCCTAGGATGAGCTTATTAAGCAAAAAACCCAACAATTCATTAAAATATGTGCCACTTCACAAACTCAACTAGAGCAACAAATTAAACAAATCAAGGACAACATAAAGGAGGGTGAGCTAATATACCAATTTTTAGATTACAGTGGCCAAATACAACAAAGACCCTTCAAAACCAAATCATTCAACTAGAAGATCAAATAGCACAAGTAGCCTATGATTTGTTACAAGATCTAATTGGAGGAGCATGGGACAATGTAGAACATCTACACTTTCAGCTACAACAAATCCATACCCAAAGGGAGCTAGTCAAATAGCAACTACAATAATTAAGGGAGTCAATTAGTGACAAGTAGTAATTCCTCCAACTCATTTTCAAAGAGGCAAATAAAATAACTAGAAACATTACAATCCAAACCAATCTCTAGGAGGCATAGCATACACTATCCCAAATACAAGCACAAGTAGGCACACTCCTCTAGGCACAAGAACATTGGACCGCTACATTAGATATGCTAAAGATAGAATACCAGAACATCCTTCCCAATCGAGCAACATGTCTTGAGGACAAGACATCATTGTAAAAGGGGGGATAAAGCTAGCAGAGAAAGAACATGAACATAGCATACCAAATGATACCATAAGAAGCTTGCGATAGGGAGAATACACTAGTTATTGTTAGGAGTCATATACCTTCAAGGGAGTATATGTATATATGTCATATGTAATAGAATGGTAGAGTAAGGTGAGATGGATGTATGTGGATGTAAGATAAGATAGAAATACCTACCACAATAGAGAATAGACCAACCCTTTTGTATTTGTTATACTATAATATAAAGGAGTTACAAGGAGTATATACATGGGAATTTTATTTTGATGTCATGATATTGTATGTGATGTATGCCTTTACACTCTTACCACACATGATTTTTTCTCTTATTGTATCCTTTGGGTTATAAACAAACTACCCAAGGAGTACTGGGGTACAAATCTTCGAACTATACTTCCCCCATTTCTCTTACCAACAAGAATAGGTAGCCATATGAAGAGGGGAGTTCATTGTGTTCCACCTCTTTGTGAAAATAGGCTTAATATGCTCCTCATAGAATTTCAATACAAGATCCTTGTCATGAATTATTTTCTTCATTTGATCAAGCAACTATCAAAAGTCTCATAAATCTATCAAAGGTTAGAAGAGTTTGTATCCACATACTTGATTACCCCCACAACATGTGATATGATAGAACAAATATATTTGCAAGACACATTTAAAAATTATGACATTAACACTATTAATAATGTAAATTGAAATTTGAAAACAAAAAGTAAAACAAAGTAGAAACTCAAACATATTACTTTATATTATTAAATAAAAATTTCTTACTAATATTGGACCAAGTGTCATTGAGCAACCTTTTTCTCACCACCTTCCCTTCTTCTATCTTTGATTGAGCCCACTTTTTCCACTCTACATAAACCACCATGGATTATAGAGCATCCTACATCTCAAACATCCTCTCCAATAAAATAAAATAGCTAGCATATCTAGTCTCAATTGGTTTGAGGAACTCTTTCTTTGAATAAGATCAAAATAGTTAAAGTGAAGTGTGATAGTTACATACAAACATTTGTATGTCTCTAGCTTCGATCGCTAATTATTTCACCCACTCTATTTTTCCAATGTCTTTCAAATCATTATTAAAATCATGTACATAATATGGAGTCCAAAAAATATATTTGTAAGTGATCTCAACCATCAAGCCAATTAACTTACAAACATAAGCTAAATGTGTCACAACTTGCACAACATTAGAAGATCCATCCTCCTCTATGGCCTCTTACAATATGACAAATTGGTAATCAACATCCTTATGTTTCCCAGAACAATCAATAGCTCTAGGAAATTACAAACCAATAGGGCATGTAACAATAATATTAATGAGTGGCTGATGTGGAATATCAATCCACCCATCCATGTCAATGGAAGAGCTGGTCCTAATCCATGCTTGTCTCATCTCCTCCATCAACATGGTCACATTCAAGTAGGGAGGTATGTAATCTATGTTCTCCAAGGGGAGCGTAAGAGGGACCGATTGGCATTGCATCTCTCAATATACCTTTGAAATTAAAAGACCTTGCCAAATGAAATTGAATAGCACGAGCATAAACAAATTTGCCACTGAATCATTGACTTGCTCACATTTTTGTAAATTCATTAACCCCACCACTATGTTTTTTCACCTACAGTGGAAGTGGCCTTGCTCTTCCCTTTATCACAACTCTCTCCAACTAATACATTTGAATAGTCATATTGATCAATAGATTACAATGTTTTGGATGACCATTTCTTATTGTGAGTAGTACCAATAATTTTTTCTTCACTCAATCCAACCAACCTTGCTATTTCAACTTGCCATTCCAATGTTATATTTGTACAAATTCTAATCCCATGTCCACTCTCACTCAAGAGATGGTTTCTAACCCTACTATAGCTCCTAGGGTAATTATTTTTGAAAATATGACATAAGTAATGCTTTTCGCACCTTGTATTTTTACCCTTATTGATGGTTAAATTGGTGGCACATTGAAGCTGTAACATGTCGATTTTTCTAATCAAAATTTTCCTATATTTTTACTCACAAGTGAATAATCCATGATGCCATTACATAGCAATAATTTTTCTATTTTCTAAAATAAAGATAACATGCACAATTAAAATAAACACCATTCCAAACTTCCATTGCATTTCATTGTAATATCACAAACTTTCCAAAATATTGAATTCATATTGAATAATCTCATGTTTATCATTCATTTTTACAATCTTCCATATAAATGGATACAAGAATACATACATAGCTCTTTTGAGCTTCCGAAAATAGAAATACATATGGTCTAGGTAACCCCCCTTCAAATTTTGGCCGCCAACTAAAGAGGATAACCATCACTCAAGTGATTTTTCCCCAACCACAGATTTATTACGATGCCTCGCACATCTACCTCACGATAAGATGGCCCTACCCTTTGATGAAGAGATTGGTTTGGTAACCCCATAATACTAGCCTTTCTTGAGCTTGGTTTTGTGTCCTACAAACTATAACTTTCCCATACAATGGCTACAACCTACGTGTATGAAAATCTTTCCCAAAAGTTCTCACACATGTGTGAGTCTTGTGCCAATTCTAAGAACTTTTGGGGAGGAGGTTGAGAGTGACCAGTCACTCTTCTCAAGCCCCAACACTTTTTGAATTCATCACATTCATGAATGTGGAATTTTGAGGGGTCTTTTCACACTCTAAGGAAAAGTTCACATGTCAAAAAGGTTCCAAACCCATAGGTACAAGTCCGAGGGGTCTATTCTAGTTCAAAAACCGAGGAAATTGACTCAATAATCCCTTTTTAAAACCCACACAAACATCCATACGAATTTTGATCTTAACCAAGGGTTCCAACCCCAACCAAACTCACATCACATGTCCTACAATTGGATTCTTCTCAAACTTAATCACCCAATCAATAATAAAACCTCAAACCCTTTTATGTCAAATAGGGCTACACTTAAAACTTCCCAAAGATGTATTTGATTTGATTCCAATATTCATCCATCCTCCTATTTGCATATTTGATTCCCGCACATTACCAACGTCAACATGATTAGATCATATATCTCTTCATATTATTAACTAATCCAATTCACATAATTTTCACTCATGAACTATTTACTCATTAATACATCAAATGAACCTAACGATTCAATTTTCATTATAATCTGAATGAAATACACACTTACTCCAATGCAAGAATATAGTCAATGAAATAGTCACTCCATTTTTTTACCACCCTAGTAATTCATATTAAACTCCTATAACATTAATGATGAACCATTTACCAAAATTTAATCAGCCAAATAACCCAACTCTTTCAAGTTATATCCAAAAATTCACATGTGCATCTATCATAATTAAATCAAGGTTAATGCCTATGAATCCTAAAAAGAGTTTTATCATTCATTTCATCATAATTATCATCTAGCTACTTGTTTGATTGAAATAAAATGGGGGTTACGAAATAGGGTCTTACATTCACGATAGCATAAATAAAATGTCAAAATGAAAAGAAAGAATATTATCAAATAATCACACCATTTGTCATCCATAATACATCTTACCATCTATTTAGGATCACATAAAAAATATTAGAGATTTACTAATCACATGCAAGGTGGGGCCTTAGAAGATCAATCCCTTTCCTTGCCTCAACGACTTCAATAGATGGTGGTTGAAATATAGTTGGACTTGATGTCCCAAAGGACAACATAAGGAAGGAGGCCTAGGATGAGCTTATTAAGCAAAAAACCCAACAATTCATTAAAATACGTGCTACTTCACAAACTCAACTGGAGCAACAAATTAAACAGATCAAGGACAACATAAAGGAGGGTGAGCTAATATACCAATTTTTAGATTACAGTGGCCAGATACAACAAAGACCCTTCAAAACCAATTCATTCAACTAAAAGATCAAATAGCACAAGTAGCCTATGATTTGTTACAAGATCTAATTGGAGGAACATGGGACAATGTAGAACATCTACACTTTTAGCTACAACAAATCCATACCCAAAGGGAGCTAGTCAAATAACAACTACAATAATTAAGGGAATCAGTTAGTGACAAGTTGTGATTTCTCCAACTCATTTTTAAAGAGTTAAAGAAAATAAATAGTAACATTACAATCCAAACCAATCTCTAGGAAGCATAGCATACACTATCCCAAATACAAGCACAAGTAGGCACACTCCTCTAGGCATAAGAACATTGGACCGCTACATTAGCAATGCTAAAGATAGAATACAAGAACATCCTTCCCAACTGAGCAACAAGTCTTGAGGATAAGACATCATTGTAAAAGGGGGGATAATGTTAGCAGAGAAAGAACATGAACATAGCATACCACATGATACCATAAGAAGCTCGCGATAATGGGAGAATACACTAGTTATTGTTAGGAGTCATGTACCTTCAAGGGAGTATATGTATATATGTCGTATGTAATAGAATGGTAGAGTAAGACGAGATAGATTAATGTGGATGTAAGATAAGATAGAAATACCTACCACATTAGAGACTAGACCAACCCTTTTGTATTTGTTATACTATAATATAAAGGAGTTACAAGGAGTACATACATGGGCATTTTATTTTGATGTCATGATATTGTATGTGATGTATGCCTTCAACATTCTTACCACACATGATTTTTTCTCTTATTGTATCCTTTGGGTTATAAACAAACTACCCAAGGAAAACTGGGGTACAAATCTTCAAACTATACTTCTCCCATTTCTCTTACCAACAAGAGTAGGTAGCCATATGGAGAGGGGATTTCATTGTGTTCCACCTCTTTGTGACAATAGGCTTAATATGCTCCTCATAGAATTTCAATACAAGATCCTTGTCATGAATTATTTTCTTCATTTGATCAAGCAACTATCAAAAGTCTCATAAATCTATCAAAGGTTAGGAGAGTTTGTATCCACATACTTGATTACCCCCACAACATGTGATATGATAGAACAAATATATTTGCAAGAAACATTTAAAAATTATGACATTAACACTATTAATAATGTAAATTGAAATTTGAAAACAAAAAGTAAAACAAAGTAGAAACTCTAACATATTACTTTATATTATTAAATAAAAATTTCTTACCTAATATTGGACCAAGTGTCATTGAGCAACCTTTTTCTCACCACCTTCCCTTCTTCTATCTTTGATTGAGCCCAATTTTTCCACTCTACATAAACCACCATGGATTGTAGGGCATCCTACACCTCAAACATCCTCTCCAATAAAATAAAATAGCTAGCATATCTACTCTCAATTGGTTTGAGGAATTCTTTCTTTGAATAAGATCAAAATAGTTAAAGTGAAGTATGATAGTTACATACAAACATTTGTATGTCTCTAGCTTTGACCACTAATACTTTCACCTAATCTATTTTTCCAATGTCGTTCAAATCATTATTAAAATCATGTGCATAATATGGAGTCCAAAAAATATATTTGTAATTGATCTCAACCATCAAACCAATTAACCTACAAAAATAAGCTAAATGTGTCACAACTTGCACGACATTAGAAGATCCATCCTCCTCTATGGCATCTTATAAAATGACAAATTGGTAATCAAAATCCTTATGTTTCCTAGAACAATCAATAGCTCTAGGAAATTACAAACCAATAGGGCATGTAACAATAATATTAATGAGTGGCTGATGTCGAATATCAATCCACCCATCCATGTCAATGGAAAAAGTAGTCCTAATCTATGTTTGTCTCATCTCCTCCATCAACATGTTCACATTCAAGTAGGGAGGTATGTAATCTATGTTCTCCAAGGGGAGCGTAAGAGGGACCGATTGGCATTGCATCTCTCAACATACCTTTGAAATTAAAAGACCTTTCCAAATAAAATTGAATAGCACGAGCATAAAAAACTTGCCACTGAATCATTGACTTGCTCACATTTTTGTAAATTCATTAACCCCACCACTATGTTTTTTCACCTACAGTAGAAGTGGCCTTGCTCTTCCCTTTATCACAACTCTCTCCAACTAATACATTTGAATAATCATATTGATCAAGAGATTACAATGTTTTGGATGACCATTTCTTATTGTGAGTAGTACCAATAATTTTTTCTTCACTCAATCCAACCAACCTTGCTATTTCAACTTGCCATTCTAATATTATATTGTACAAACTCTAACCCCATGTCCACTCTCACTCAAGAGATGATTTCTAACCCTACTATAGCTCCTAGGGTAATTATTTTTGAAAATATGACATTACTAATGCTTTCCGCATCTTGTGTTTTTACCCTTATTGATGGTTAAATTGGTGGCACAATGAAGCTGTAACATTTCCATTGTTCTAATCAAAATTTTCCTATATTTTTACCCACAAGTGAATAATCCATGATGCCATTACATAGCAATAATTTTATTATTTTCTAAAACAAAGACAACATGCACAATTAAAATAAACACCATTCCAAACTTCCATTGCATTTCATTGTAATATCACAAACTTTCCAAAATATTGAATAATCTCATGTTTATCATTCATTTTTACAATATTCCATATAAATGGATACAAGAATACATACATAGCTCTTTTGAGCTTTAGACAATAGAAATACATATGGTCTAGATAACCCCCCTTCAAATCTTGGCCGCCAACTAATGAGGAGAAGAATCACTCAAGTGATTTTACGCCAACCACAGATTTATTATGATCCCCCACACATCTACCTCATGGTAAGATGGCCCTACCCTTTGATGAAGAGATTGGTTTGGTAACCCCATAATACTAGCCTTTCCTAATCTTGGTTTTGTGTCCTACAAACTAGAACTTTCCCATACAATGGCTACAACCTACGTGTATGAAAATCCCAGACTAGCATGCATAACTGGATGACAATTAATTGACAATGTAAACAATGGCAACTTACACTACTTTGGCCAAAGAATTCAACAGTCACTTGTTTATTGTGAGATTCATCCCATTCACACAAATTCCTAGCTCAATTTATAATGACCACACATTTTCTATGTATAGGCCATCTCGTTCATAGGATTATCCTAACCCTAGGAATAACCTATATTCTTTTACTAAGACATTTCACCTATATCAATTCCAACTGATTCGTAACTCAGACTTTCACATACATTTTCACAAATCAAATTATAACTATATAAGCTTGACTTAACATAGTTTATAGAAAAGCACTCAAACACTCATTCCTACATATATAATATGCTAATATTATCCCCATATATGGGTTTAACAATGAAATCAACATCTTAAGTAATTTTCATGAAGTAAATAAACACAACCATATAAAGCATCTAGATTTATCTTTCCAATCAATTCAAACATAACACATAAAATCATGCAATCTTTCTAACTTAAAATATAAAATAGAGTAGAAAACTAGCATGCTTGTAATTCAGATAGCTCTAATTGATTAATTTGGTTATTGTTCATTGAAAATTTTGTAATCCCTTTTAATAGATTATAAAACCTTGATTTCAACCATAGTTATGTGAGATAGAATCTCTCCTCTCAGAAAGGGGACACACCCTTCTTACTGCTTATTGAAACTAAGGAAAACTAATCAAATATTTACAATAATGTACATTACACTAATGATATAGGGGTGTGTCACATTCATGATTCTTTTTTTTTCCAGAGAACATGTTTTACAATGTTTCACAATTCTAACTTCTTGATGCAATACAACTTCAAACTAAAATTAAGCAGTAATTCCAATATTTCTATCTTGTCAAAGCAAAGCCTAGGAATACCAACATGATAATGATAAGTAACAGATAAGAAAAGCTCAAGGAGGAACAAAGTCATTCGATAGTGATGAAACTCTCAATTTTTGCAAATTTGAGGTGCCCATTTCGAGAATTTTGCCTTTGCACTTTAAGAAATGCACCTGATGGATCAGTCTGGGTGACCCACTTTGGAGAGTCAGAATTTGAGACCTATTGATTTTCAAGCAAAACCCATGTGCAGATGTATTTGATTGACATATGTTAACATGTGTGTCAATTTTCAGCTTCCCACGATAAGTTTTGTCAGGGTTTTGAAAAGTGAAGATGGAGGGTTTTTGCACTTTTCTGTTGTTTCCAGACTATCAGTTTTGTAAGGTAGCCTCTTGTTTGAGATTGGATTTTGCAACCGGTTGACTGTCATGTCAAAACGAGTGTTATTTTGTATTCTCCATACCTAAATAATCTCGAATGTCAGTTTCTAGAAGCTCATGATCTGATTTGTTTTTTTTAACAAGTCTAAACCAAATAGAGTTTGCTCGGTTTCACATCTGCATTATTGACAGCCTTTCGGCCTTTCGGAGTGGTCAATTTTGACCCTGAATATATTTTTATTAGTGATGTTTCAAGAAGAGCCCCTTTGCAAGAATTCTTAGGGTATCTAAGTAAACTACTATGTCTAGTTTCAGCTCGTCAAGAGTTGATTTGATATTTCTTCAACGAGGTGTTTTCGCAAGTTTTAATTGGTTTATGAACCAACACAGATGCAGAAAGTCTGACTGAGCAACTTTGCGGATTAATATCTTCCGCTCCGTGATTTTTTTCTCTGAACCGTTTGTTGCACTGCATTCCTGGACTGAATGTCTACGAGTTTGCAAGTTTTTTATTGCTCTAGGAAGTCGTTTGACCTATTTACCAGTTTGATACCTGAGGCAATTTGACTAGTTTTCTCCATTTTGCAAAAGGGGCAGAAAACAAATTTTGATGAAGACCCAGTTCATGTTTTCACTTCACATGATTCAAAATGCTGCCTAAAGTCATTTGGGGGAAAAATTTGTTTGAAAACGAACAAAAAAAAAAATAGTGGGGCCCACATGGGGACTCGACATGCTCTTACTGAAAGACACTATGATTATGGAAAGATATGAATTTCAAAGCATTGTTCCATGATTGAATTCTCATTTGGTCATTATCACAAGTTTTGTCAATCAACAAAAATGAAGGTGGAGGGTCTACTTCATTTGGCATAATGAAGAAGAGGAAATTAAAGCTATTTCTCATAGCTTGATGGTGAGGGTAGTGCTCTATTTGAACTTACCATGGATAATGTTGTAATACTATTTAGTCTTGCTAAGTTTTTGGAATAGTTTTGGAGAAGGTATGGAACCAATGCTGATAAGAACTTATTGTCATTGCTACTTTAGTGAGGCAACATTTTAAAATTGACATGGGAGGAGGAGCAAATGTATATGGCCAATTTAAGACTTCAAAAAAGGACCAAAATGCAGACATGTGAAGATGGCCTATCATTTGGGTTTGATTTAGAGATCAATAAAGCGAGGAAGACTAGTGTTGGATCAGATTTGTTTATCTTTTCAAGCGACATTGATGATGTTTATGGCACTAGAAAATTTGAGAGGCCTATAGAAGAATCTTAAAGCAATCTTTTATCTCCATGGATAATATCCACTTGGCGGTTGGTGTGTCAATTGAGTGTATTATTTTATCATGGATGAGCTCGAGGCAATGGCACTAGACAAAGCTGCGCAGTGTAAGGAATTTGACATACAAATTCCAGTGTGCTTTTCAAATACAAATAAAATGTTTTGTAACCTTGGTGCCAAAGGATGGATATCCATCAAAACTCGCCTAGAGTTGATTGAAGGCAGCGATGTTTGAAGGGCTCAAGTCATATTTGGGCACCATGTATGATTGTATGCAGAAAGTGACTGTAAAGAAGATTTTGGAAAATTCTAAGGCAAAGGCAAATTGGTAGAGAGGGTGCAGACATTGTGAAGCACGTCAATGGCAAGGGAATGGTGAAGGCGCACACGCATTGCAACAAGGATGGGAGCATGGGAGCTTTGTAACAGGATGGAGATCCAAAAAAACATAAAGGCCGGTGGAGGGTTAACAGGATGCTGCACCCAACATGCACATAGAATACACCTATTGAAAATGCATTTGAAGCTTTTGGTCAGTGTTTTCAGACGGGGCGTGACAACAGTTGAAGAGGCTACACACAAATTTGAAATTGTTGAAAGGCCTTTAGAAACCGGCATGCGTAGCCCGTGACCATCAAATGAATTAGGTGGGGTGTGGTTGTTTTGACCAAGTTATAGGCATCCATCAAGGCACGAAAGGCGTATGAATTATTTGATGATGCCTCAACAAATATGGTCTCCAGGAATGCTTGGACTGCAATGCACTTGGAAGGTAGTGAAATAATCAAAATGTATTTGTTCAAAAGGGCTTCAGTCAGTGAGAGTGCAGGCATCCGTTTAAGCACAATGAGGAAGCTGCCTCCATGAATAAACCAAAGCAAAGCATGGTGAAGCAAGAAAATAAATTAGGGCAAACGAACGAATGAGTGGATGAAATCCAACGACAGAGAATAGGGTGAGAATGTAGCTCAATCCAAGCTGTTCCCCGCCATATCGCGGTCCATAAGTGTGCGTGGGTTAGTGATTGTGATGGCGCAGGGAGATGGGGAGATGAGCGTGGGTCCGACAACGGTGTGGCTTGCTTCGTCCGACAGATTTATTGAGGAAAACTTTCATCCATTTTTAAGTGAAGCATAGCATAATTACTACAAGGGTTCTGATGGCTTTTATTTAAATGTTTTCACTTTAAATAAAGTTTTAGTGGGAGGTGAAATAATTTTGATATGAAAGGGTAAAGAAACTGAGGGATGCATTTTAAATAATGATCCGATGGTAAAGTTTTGAAAGATAAATGAAATATTTTAAAACAAATTGTTTTGCTTCAGTAAAAAATCAAGGGGTGGGTGCTAGCAAGAAGTTGAGTCCACTTTTTGGCCAAAAAGTGGAAGTGTTTTCTCTGATTTTTAGAGTTTGACACATTTGACCTTAAAATTTGAAGCACTTAGAGATGAAATGTTCAAACAAGTAACTAATCATAAAATGTAGTACTCGGAGTCTAGTTTCCAAATATGTAATTTATTTCAATACCCACATTGTACAAATTGAGTTTCAATAGGCTTTTGTAAAAACCACTATTAAAAAGTCATTTTTTTTACCATACAATGCACGTGTACGACATCAATATTTTGACTTAAATTATCATATTTTTCTAAATCCTTTTGGGAAAAGACTTGTGACTCACTGAAGCGTGCCTCAGATATGTTTTTGTAATTTTTTATTGATTTTTTTTTTTTTGTTAATTTTTTATCAGGCATATTTGACGTTTAGAAAAATCGTCATGTACGACATGCATAAGATGACCTAAAGTTATCATTTTTTGCATTTTTTTTTTAAAATTGAAAAGAATTGTTTGAAGTTTGCTCTTGTGCAATCCGTTCATCAAAATGTTATGTTGATCAAAAGTTATTAAAATAGTAAAAAACATTGATATTTAAAGTTTATGGAGCAATTTCATCAGAAATTAATTGAAAAATAGAAAAAATAATTCAATTGTAAAAAAAATTACATATTTGAAATCTGCATTGTCTCATCTAAAATGGGTTTTAATTTTGTTAAAAAATTCTGCAAAAAAAGTCGTCAGCCATATGTCCAAACTTGATTTTTTTCCCTAACATTGTTAGAACCTTCAAGTTGCAGGTCAAACCAGCTTGAAGGCCTAGGTTTGGACTCCCAACGCTTTTCCCGAACCAAAATCCAAAGCAAAAACCCGACCACAAGGCCAAAAAAAATTCAAATTAAAAAAAACGGGATCCCGATTGTAATCAGGATCCCATATTTAAAGATACGGGATCCCGTTTTAAACTCGGGATCCCGTATTTAAAGATACGGGATCCTGTTTTAAACTCAGGATCCCGTTTCCTATAATTAAATCTGGTGAGCGTTGACAGCAGAACGGGATCCCGATTTGTAATCGGGATCCCGTATTTAAAGATACGGGATCCTGTTTTAAACTCGAGATCCCGTTTCTTTAAATTTAATCCGGTGACCGTTGACAGCGGAACGAGATCTCGTTTAGAAATAGGATCTCGTTGTGCTGTCAACGGTCACCCGATTTAATTATAGGAAACAGGATCTCGAGTTTAAAACGAGATCCTGTTTTTAAAGATACGGGATCCCATTTTAAACTCGGGATCCCATTTCTCTGTCAACTGTGTTTTTTTAAATATTGTCAATTTTTATTGTGAAGTCTGCAACTTCACATGTACGGCCGAGAACAGTAAAATTGCTCTATTTTTTTCATTGAGCATTTTTTTTACAGGTGGTGACTTGCTTTTTTGATAATTTTTTTCAAAGGAGGCATGAAGAAATTAGTTTTAAAGTAAAATTGTGCTAGTTTTCTACTTGTTTTGAGGAAAACAAGAGGAAATATTTAGTCCTTTTAGGTCTTCAACTTCTAATTTGAATCGGATTTTTTGAAGAATTTCACTATTTACATTCATTTGTGCTTGATAATTTTATAATCATGGGAAATAAATTTCGTAATAAGAGGAGGAAGACATTGACTCCTGAATAAATTGAAGCAAACAAAGAAAAGGAGAGACAGAGACAAAGAGAAAGAAGAATGAGAATTAAATCAATGAATGACGGGGGAGCATCCAATTCCACAACTATTGAAGATGCAAACATAGAGGAGACCATGGTTGTAGATGAAGCAAATATGCAAGAAGTCAATTTGGAGAAGAATATGATTATACAATCAAGTCCTACTATGTCTTCAAATCCCTCTTTCAATGCTATGGATAATGTTTCAATATGTACAAATCTAGGTACGTCTTCAAATCCACATGTTAGTGAATTTGTAAATTCGTATGTAGAAATTTTAAAAGATGCTGGACTTAATGATGTTGACATTGATAATATTCAGAGAGATGAAACTTTTATAGAATTTGTTGAAAATGATAGTGAGAATGATCCTTTTGTTGAAAATTAAATTGAGAATAATCTTGTTATTGAAAATGAAAAAAAAAACCGTTTTGTTGTTGATGTAAATGAAAATGAAAACCGTTTTGTTGATGAAAATGTAAATCGTTTTGAAGTTGAAAATGAAAATGAAAATGAAAATGAAATTGAAGATGAAAATGAAGATGAAAATTTAAATTGTTTTGAAGTTGAAAATGAAAATGAAATTGAAGATGAAAATCTAGAATGTGATGTTGAATTTAATGAAAATACTTTTTTTAAAATTGAAAGTGGTGTTTTTGATAATCTTCCTGGTCAAATTCTTGGAGGCAGATAAGAACACATGCAAATAAAATATACAACGAATTCTTTTATCGTAAAAAACTTACAATTCAATGTCAACTAATGATGCAATTGATGAGAATGCAAAAAAATGAGGAAAATAATGAAAAGGTTAGGATTTTTTGTTAAACCAAAAAGAAAAGATCAATCATTGAAACATGCTATGTGTACTATTGCTAGTGCCATTCAATCGATTGGAAAACATAGTCGATCTAAAGATAAAAATGCAGCAAGAAGAGCTATAACATCTGCTATAGTTAATAAAGCAACTTTGAATAAAAGAATGGTAAGAAATATTAGTGAAGTTTTAAAAATACATCCTAAAACATTGCTAAGAGCGGCAAAAAGAAGAATAATTATAGAAAATGATCCTATCAACCAATGTTGGAGTTTCAGTGGTCGACTCCCGAGGTTTGATATGAAATTGAATGTTGAAATTAAATATTTGATTGAAAAATGTTGGCATGAAAATACTAGGGTTTCATCTAATGCTAGAGATGTTTTAAAATTAAGGGTGGGGTCCAAAGTTCGCGATCCTCACCCAAAACACTTATTAGATACAACACAAACTGAATTTTATAGAAAATTTTGTGGTGATTTAGTGTTACCTAGTAATATTAAAATAAGTCAAAGGTCTTTTGAAAAATGTAAACCGTGGTATGTAAAAATTAATAAGCAACGAATATCTTGTTGTTGTAAAACACATGTTCAATTTCATTATTTTTATAATGTTTTTCGATATATACGTTGTACCTTGCATACTAACGTGATTATACAGGAATGCGGTATTAATATGCCACCTGAAGCAATAAGGGAATTTATTTAAAGTTTGTTTTGTGAAAGATCTAATGGTAAATTATTTTATTTAAGTTCTTGTATTTCTAGACAATGCATTGACTGTGGAAACCTTTCATTCTTAGGAATTTTTATGCATGAAAGTGTTGATAATAAGTTTGGACAACAATTAGTAGAAGTTAAAAGATTTAAAAATGTTCACTATTCTTTAAAAGATGGAAAAATAGGAAAGCGTTGTGATTTAGTTATAGAAAAAGTTAGTGTGCATGCATTCATGAGTGAATTTAAGAATAAGATAGTACCAAAACATATCATGCACTCTCAACATGCTTGATGGCTTGATGGCCAATTTCGCGCATGTAGAAACACATTTCCAATTGGTACTATACTTTCAGTGGTTGATTTTGCAGAAAATTATACTCTAGCTCCGCAAGAGGAAATTCAATCACAGTATTATAATTCAGTGCAAGTAGCTATGTTTGTCCATATTGTTTATAGACATGCAAATAATAGCACTGAGAATGATAGAAAAGTTTTGAGGGAGTATCATTTTTATTTGAGTGACAACCAATTACACTCATCAGAGTTTGTTCAATATTGTTTCAATATATTTTACAAAAATTTAAGAGAAAGAGGAATCCATATGAAAGAACACCTCATATGGTCAGATAATTGTATGAGGAATTTCAAAAATGCTCGAATGTTCTATTGGTTAAGTAGGATTCACAAAGAACTTAATGTCCAACATATATGGAGTTTTTTTTAAGCTGGGCATGGTAAAGGAGAATGTGATGGAGCTGGTGTGTGTGTCAAAAGAATTCTTGCTAGAGAACAATTAAAATTTGAAGATGCAATAAAATTTAAAGATGCACGTGGGATTGTCGATTGGTGTAATACAATATCATCTACACCTAGTTTGAGTGAGTACTCTAGAGTTCATCGATTCTTTTGGTTGGTTGAAGAAGATAACATTGTACCTAGAGTTGACTGTGAGACAATTAGTGGATCTACTAAATGGCATTCGTTTAGGAGTTCGACAGCAAACACATGGATTATCTGGACAAGGGAGCTTGCATGTTTTTGCCAGTTTTGCATCTCAGGAGATTGGGAAGCATGTGAAAATATAGAATGGGTTGAAAAGTGGGAACAAAGATCATTGACACCTTCACAAGCACATGATCAATATGAAAGAACTATTGAAGAAAATGATCAAGTGTTTGCATCTGAAGACTATGACCGTGTTTCAGACCTTGTACAAGAAAGTAATTTAAGTCAATTTATTTCATTTAATTTCGCTTTATTAAGTTATTTTGTAATACTAATTTTTTTATATTGATATGTGCAAGTTATTAAATCAATTTTTGTTTGTAGGACATGTGTATGTTGTTGTTGCACCTGAGGGGAATGAAGAGCAAACAGAATATTGGCTGGCTCGTTGTGTGGAGAGTAAACATAAGTTAATATCACCCCGAGAAGATGATGATGGCTATCATTATCTAGCAGGTACCATGATCCCCTTAAGACATCCCCTTAAGAAAATTTTGATAACAATTTTTTTGATCCCCTTAAACAATATTTTAGAACAAGTTTTTCATCTCATTAAGAAATATTTGAGAACTTATATGATGATTGTTTTCATATTTTCCAATAGGATCAGTTGTGGTTGTTGGCACTTGGCTACGAAAATACCTAGCAAGGAAGAATGGTCTACCTGCATTCGAAGATTATGAACCGCATAAAAAAATTCTACATTATTCACATTTAGTGGTGGCAACAAATATAAAAACTAGATCGGTATCGCAAAAGACCTACAAATAAAGTCTTATGGACAATTTCTATGGAAGAGCATGAGACAATCATAGATGCATTGCAAAAAAGAGAGGATGCAAATGGTACAATGGAATAAGTAAATGCAGGTAAATATAGTTTAATTTTTATATTGTCTTTGTAAATAGAGGTAATTATTAGTAAAAATATATTTAAATACATGTTTTGATTACATATTGATATTGCTTGTACATTAATAGTTTAAATTGATTTATTATCCTTTTTTTGTATCCTTAAGCCATCATTGCATTGATCTCATACTTTGAAACAAAAAGGAGAGGATGCATGGATTCAACCTACACACGTGTGGAATACTTTTAAATGCAAGTACTTGAGTTGTGTACATATAGTTAGTTTTATATAAATTAAATTATGTATGTTTTGATGATTTCATTGATATTGCTTGTACCTTTTTGATATTAGGTGGTGTGAAGACCTAGTACATTCTGGGCATGAGTTTGAGATGTTCTTGAGATGGCATATCCAAATTTTGTAAACATTGTTTTGAGATGACATATATGTACATATATGTCCTTGTATGTCTTCAAGTCACTAAATTTCATGCATACATTATTGTTAAATCAATTATATCTTTAAGATGTTTTATTATGACCCCTTAAGACATTCCCTTAAGACATTGTATTGTGACCCCTTAAGACATTGTATTATGACCCCTTAAGACATCCCCTTAAGACATTGTATTATGACCCCTTAAGGCATCCCCTTGAGACATTGTATTATGAACCATTAATACATTCTATTATGAACCCTTAAGACATCCCCTTAAGACGTTCTATTATGAACCCTTAAGACATCCTTTTAAGGCGTTCTATTATTAACCCTTAAGACATCCCCTAAAGATGTCGTAAATTATGATTTATTGACTAATTATTGATTGACGTGAATTGAATAAGTTCATTGACTAATTATAGCTAATTATTGAATGTACATATCATGTATGAGATCGCTAAATTTGTAAACTATAAATATTAATATGTCCTATTAATTTCAACTTTAATTTCACATTAATTTCCTATATTAATATCTTGACTATGGACATAAAATGCATAAATATATATGTGTAAATTAAAATTTCAAACAATAATAAAGTCCATAATTTATGTAAATATATTAAGTGCATGAAAAAAAGTCCATCATAGTACAACCCATGAACTAAAGTCCAACTAAGTACTCAAGAACCATGAATTATAAAGTCCAATAGAGTATGCGACAAACCAAAAATATAGTCCACAAAACAAACAAATATAACCCAAAAAATCATGTTTCTAGGTCATGTATTGTCTTTATAATCAAGAGACCTCTTTGTGCCATGCGGACTATGCAGATGACCTGAAACACTCTGTACAAGAGAAAGATGAAATCATATGTAAGACAATGACAACAATTTAATGACAATTTAAAGCTATAATTCATCATATTAAAATTAAATTACCGTCATATCTAGGTTTGGATGCTCTACTACACCTGAAGCAACCTCTACATTCTCTGAATCAATCTACACAAACAAATCAAAAAAAATTGAGATTAGATGCACAAGTCTACAATTAAAAATGATTTAATTGAAATTAATTTATAATTTATCATGTTTTAATTGTACCATATCCATAGGTTGTGCACCCTCTTCTGTAGGACATGTTTGTACATTCTCAACTACTAGATGTGTCACATGCTATAAAAGAAAAAGAATTTAAAACATGTATTAGCTCAAATTATATTAATATTCAATTTTAAATTTTAAATTATTTAGTTATATATTCACAATATATAATTTATAATTGAATTTAAATATAATAAAAAAATTAAATTACCATTTGATCTGGAGTTTGCTCCACATGCCCTCCTGGAGGTGTAACTATGTCTAGGTCAGGGTTGAAATTTGCACTAACAAAGTCCAAGAAGATCAAATTTAAAGCATGTACATACTTGAATTAGGTAAATATATATATTCAAGTTTGCACATTTTGTGTAGAAATTTATTTAAACAACCTGAAAATCAGAGGCCTCACGAGTAACCGCAGAATCTAATGTTTGCTTGATGCCTATTCTAATTGTGGTATCAACCTAGACAGACATGTAGACACATGTAACACAAGCTTATAGTATTTTCAAGTGTACATGCACATTTCATATATATAGTGAAATAAAAATTCATAATTGTAATTATACTAATGTAAGTTAAACAATTTACAATATAAATGTACCTGCCCCTGGTCTATGACGACTGATAGTGGAGGAGTGCTCGACAACCCCTCGGGTGGAATCGACATGGAAGTCGATTGACTCACCTAAACCAACATTAATATTTCAAACATATATGTTATTCTATTATAAATTTAAAACTCAAGTTAAAAATCATTTCATTTATAATTTAAAAAATTGAAATCAAAATACCCCATAAGGGTTGCCGATTAGGACTGGTATCGATGTATGTACTCATGGAATGAATGATTGCCCCATCATTACTATAGTATGTACACCAAACAGTTTGATTGTTAAAATGTATTGCAAACTTTACTTTGATATATACATTCATCAAAATTCTTATAAAATGAACGTGTAGATGCATATTTATACCTGTGTACCAGTGTCCTCAGGATGTTCGCCTCTTGTAAGAAACTCTACAAATGAGCTGGTGTGACCAAATGAACCACCAGAATCTCCACGTCCACCCGAACTAGGTGTGGCCTGATCAGGTCCATAGCATAGTTGATGGCAATTGGTACATACATGTGGGACGGGCCTCGACACTCATGGAGTGGTACTCAGACCAGCTCCATAGAACACTCCTCCATCATCATCTCTATGCTCCCCACCCACTATTGTAGAAGCATGCTGATCAAGGTCTCCTATGAGTGTACTAAGGGAACCTGATGTCAAGAGCATAGATCGATGATGCATAGGTGCAGAAACGGGAGGACCAGGAGCAACAACAAGGGGTTGTGCATGCACAGGGTGTTGGGGATCAACCCTTGCCCCTAACCTCTGTTGTGGCATGCCGCCACCAACACCCTGAAATGATTTAAAATCAAAATAATTGGGCTTGTTCCCCATACCAAACTCTACATATAATTTCCTCAAAAAATACAATGGGCACTCCCAATTAGCATGTGGGGGACTATCAAAAACCATATACCATCGATCCCAAAAATGTGCACTCATCTGTGGATGTATGCACCACCTCATGGATATTCTAGATTTGTTGGCAGGAATGGGTTGTCGAGTAACGGGATCGAGAAAGTAGGGGGCTAAGTGGGCTTTCATTATTTTAAGGTCTAATATTTCTTTATAAGAGAGCCCATCAGCATAAAATTGTCTCATTTGTTCTCTGTCTCGTTTATGCCTATCTAGATCAGAATCAATGGTCCTGATGGCATCCACAACGTTTTGCATTGCAGATGCAAAATGTCTAACATGGGGTGGAATCGATGCTTAACTCTGCATAGCATTGATTTGATTTTGTATTGATCCAACCTGATCATTTATGCATGCTCGTAAGCGAGCCTCATTAGATGCAATAGGTTGTGGAGGTGGAGGTGGAGGGGGAGGTGAAGGTGGTTGAGCTGGTGGATTGATGATATCATCAATATTAAAATCATCCATGATATGAGATATAAGTGTGCACCTGCATTAAATTATACTAAATTAACATACAAACTTAAAAAATTACAAGAAATAGTTAAATTTGGAACACACATGCAAATTTGTTTAAATATGATGCATGCATACATATATTAAGATCATATAAAATTGAAACACACATATACATTGATTGAACTTGATCAAGTAAACTATGTACATACATTTAAAATAAAAAAATACCATGCATTTAACATACATACATTTAACATGTACATACATTTAAAATAAAAAATACCATGCATAATTTTCATGCATACATCATTAAAGTAAACTATGTACATACAAATTTCAAAATTTATCAACTATATGTGCAATTTTAATACATGTGTACATAGTAAACAATAAAATTGAAACATTCACAAAAAGCTCATTTTATGTCTAACACATGTATATATATCCATCTAGAACCATCCATCTAAAAATATCCATTTAGAACCAAAATCATAAATTCATGTCACATAAAATATCCATCATTCACCAAATTCATAAATTCATAACTATTTAAGATCATTGTCTTAATTTAAAAACTATTGTGGCTTTCTATTGCATCTCTTCATTTATTTGTGTTTTTCCTTTTAAGAATCAGAAGTTCTCCTCTCCTTTAGCCATCGTCGATGCTCATCTAAGATCCCATCCATAGCCCTGACAACATCAACAATGGTTTGCATCCTAGATGCAATCATCCTCACAGGTGGTGCGGCAAATTCTTCATTTTGAATAATGTTAATTTGATCTTGGATGGTTCTAACATTGGAATTGATTTGTTCTTGCAAACAAGCACCATCGATTTCGGGTGGTGGAGGTGGGGGGTTATGAGGTGGAGTGGGTGGAGGTGGAGGTGAAGGTGGTGGAGATGGAGGGCGTGGAGGTTGATTGCGGATATTATTGAATCGATCCATATGATATCTAGAAGATATGAGTGAACCTGCATTAGATTTGTAATTTCAAAATGTAAGATACATGTTTAGGATTTATACCCTTAAACCATTCAATATAAATGGCCTAATTGAATACATATGATAAAATAAACTTTTAAGCCTCATTTATGTCTAAGGCAAGTTACTTGAATGAAAATACAATTAACTATTAATATTAGACAATTTATGAATGTTGTAGGGTTTACGGTTTATAGTTTAACATAGATCCCCTTAAGCCATTCTACCACCCTAAACTATAAATTAATCAACCTAGATCATGACAAAATAACATGGCTTAAGGGAATCAAATTTGGTGGAGTTGCCTAAGGCAACCAAATTTGATTTTAAGGTCCTAAGACAAAATGAATGCTTTAGTGAAGAACATTTTCTTGTGGAACAATTGATTGAGATAGGTCTTGTTTCAAATATCATTCATATTATAATCTTGCACAATCTTGTTATTGTTAAATTTGGTTGCCTAGTTTATGAATATTTTTTTATTTTATGAATAGATTGACTATTTCCATAATAGAAACACATAATTATGTGTGATTAAGATTGAGTTTGATGTATATTGTAACTGGATGTTTTTTTAATTGAATATAAGATTATTTTATTAATATTTTTTTCATTAATATTGAACTCACTTAAATGAATATTAAGATATAAAACATGTATAATATAAAATTAGTTAATGTTGAATTGAAAGTATTTTATTTTAGATTGTTTGTAATTGAAAGAACCTAAAAGAACCTAGACAAAATGAATGCTTTAGTGAAGAAAATTTTCTTGTGGAACAGTTGATTGAGATAGGTCTTGTTTCAACTCACCAACCTAGATCATGAAATATCATTCATATTATAATCTTGCACAATCTTGTTATTGCTAAATTTGGTTGCCTTGGGAAACTTCACCAAATTTTAAGAAATTATTTTGATCCCATTAAGAAATGTCATATTAGGACCCCTTAAGACATCAATTTACGATCTAGGGTGATAGGATGGCTTAAGGGGATCTATGTCTAGTGAGGTCCTAGGACAAAATAACATGGCTTAAGGGAATCAAATTTGGTGGAGTTGCCTAAGGCAACCAAATTTGATTTTAAGGTCCTAATACAAAATGAATGCTTTAGTGAAGAACATTTTCTTGTGGAACAATTGATTGAGATAGGTCTTGTTTCAAATATCATCCATATTATAATCTTGCACAATCTTGTTATTGTTAAATTTGGTTGCCTTGGGCAACTTCACCAAATTTTCAAAACTTCTTTCATCCCATTAAGAAATGTCATATTAGGACCCCTTAAGACATTGATTTACGATTTAGGGTGATAGGATGGCTTAAAGAGATCTATGTCTAGTGAGGTCCTAGGACAAAATGACATGGCTCAAGTGAATAAAATTTGGTGAAAAAATGATGTCTTTAGCATGTTTAGGGTTTATAGTTTTGAGTTTAGGGTTTACGGTAATACAATGGCTTAAGGGGATCTTTGTAGTAAGGTTCTACTACAAAATGGCATGGCTTAAGGGAATCAAATTTGGCTTAAGGGGATCTTTGTAGTAAGGTTCTACGACAAAATGACATGGCTTAAGGGAATCTAATTTGGTGGAGTTGCCTAAGGAAACCAAATTTGATTATAAGGTCCTAAGACAAAATGGATGCTTTAGTGTTGAGGGTTTAGATTTTAGAGCTCAGGGCTTAGGGTTTAACGAACTTAGGGTGAAGTTTGGGTGGCCCTTGGAATAATGGACTTGCAAGTTAGTGCCTAGTTTATGAATATTTTTTTATTTTATGAATAGATTGACTATTTCCGTAATAGAAACACATAATTATGTGTGATTAAGATTGAGTTTGATGTATATTTTAATTGGATGTTTTTTTAATTGAATATAAGATTATTTTATTTAATATTTTTTTCATTAATATTGAACTCACTTAAATGAATTTTATGATATAAAACATGTATAATATAAAATTATTTAATGTTGAATTGAAAGTATTTTATTTTAGATTGTTTGTAATTGAAAGAACCTAAAAGAACTTAGAAAACAAAAATATTTAGATTATTTAGTATCTAGGTAACTAGTGCAAAAATTTAAATCCTAGACCAATACTCTAAGTACATATGGTAAATCCTAAACCATGGATTTAATCATTAAAATTTTAAAATTTAAATTCAAAAATTTCCATCCCTTACACATTTACTAAAACATTACAAGCCAACTGAACTTGCTTCGTATTCGAAGGCATTCAATTGTCTTTATTTTATCATTTAATTACACTTGATCATTATTCACAAAAGGTTTCATCGAAATACCACATTTCTTCTTAAGTAGTTCAACTTCAATTCAAGAACCCTAGAGCCCTAGATGAAGCTAGATTTTCAATTTAATCCTCACTTAAGGTTTTGAATAGACCCTAGATGAAGTTAGATTTAGAATAGACTGATTATTTGACCTAAAATTAATTATCAAAATTCATATAAAAGATAGTTCTAAATGAAAATTCATATAGCAATAATTAACTCATTTCACAAAAAATGGAAAGTTTTTCTAATCTAATTATAATTTGACATTGAAACTAAAATTTAACATATCATTTTATCCATACAATGCAAATCAAATTTAAAACATTTAAGCAATGCAAAAGAATTAAAATAGTTGATGGCAAATTTTTAGTTTATTTCAATTTCTAGGGTTTTGAAATGCAATTTTTTTGTTTCGTTTCAATTTCTAGGGTTTTGAAATGCAATTTTTTTTGTTTCGTTTCAATTAGGGTTTTGAAATGCAATTTTTTTGTTTCGTTTCAATTTCTAGGGTTTTGAAATGCAATTTTTTTGTTTCGTTTCAATTAGGGTTTTGAAATATATATATATATATATATATATATATATTTTTCATCAAATAATTCAAGTTTCAAAAGTTAAATTTTGTTTCTAAAATACAATTCAAGTTTTTTTTTTTGTTTCTATTGAAAATTTTCACAATTTGATGTTATTTTTAATCTATTTCTAAAATTTCTTATTTCAAAAATAACATGAAATAAAATGCATAAAATGGAAATAAAATTTGAAATAAACATGCTAGAAATAGTAAATTTAACAACCATTTCAATTTTGAATGTAAAAACGAAAAAAGAGAGGAAGAATGCGGGTACCTGGAGGTCTTCTAGTAGTCACTGTCGCTCACAAATCGGGATCTCGTGCACACAGGCGAAAATGAAGTTTTCTTCATTTAAAAAAAAAAAATAGTGAGAGGAAATGGGATCCCGATTTCTAAATAACGGGATCCCGACTCTTACAAATCAGGATCCCGTTATTTAGAAA
>CM021103.1:521282336-521300734 GCA_007115665.2 Sequoiadendron giganteum
CCTCCCTCCCTCTCTCTCTCTCAAGTCTCTCCCTCCTACTTCCTCTCCCTCTTTTAGGTCTCTCTCTCACTCATTCACTCCTTTTATCTCTCTACCCTCTACCCTCTACCCTTAACCCAATACCCTAAACCATCAATCCTATACCCTCAATTCTCAACCATCTATCCTATAAATTAGATCCTCAACCCTCATATATCTCTATCCCTTTCTCCTATTCTATCCTCTCTATCTCACTTCTCCCTCCATCTCTCCCTCCATCTCTCCCTCCCTCTCTACCCTAATCCCTCAACCCTATACCCTCAACCCTTAAACACTCAACCCTCACCCCAATACCCTCTACCCTAAACCCAATGCCCTCTACCATCAACCCTATACCCTCAACCCTTAAACCCTTAAACCCAAGTAAACTTTATACCCTAATCCCTCAATCCTCAACCCTTAATCCCTCTACCCTCTACCCTCTACCCTCTACCCTCAACCCTCAACCCTCAACCCTCAACCCTCAACCCTTAAACCCTCAACCCTCAACCCTCAATTATCAACCCTTGACCCTTAATACCTCAACCCTAGGTAGGTACGGGAACATAGGTGAGATATAGAGAGATGAAGGGAGAGGTAGGTAAAAAAAGGGATAGGGGAGATAAATATAGGTAGAGAGGGTAGGAGATGTAGAGAGAGGAGAGATAGAGATAATTAGAGACGGGAGGGAGGGACAAGTAGGGATGAGATAGAGGTGTGTGTGTGTGTGTGAGAGAGAGAGAGAGAGAGGAGACACGATTGAGATATAGAGTGATGGATGGAGAAGTGGGTAAAGAGAGGGAGAGGGGAGATAAATATAAATATAGAGGGAATGAGATGTAGAGAGAGATGATAGATAGAGAGAAGTGGAGAGTGGAGGGATGGTGGGAGAGGAAAGAAGGAGATAGAGGTGAGTGTGTGTGAGAGGGAGAGAGAGTTAGAGGAGAGAAAATGAGGGGACAAAGGAAGGGGGACAGAGAGAAATAGATTAGAGAGGGAAGGGGGGAGAGTTATAGAGTAGAGAGGGAAGGAGAGAGTAAGAGAGAAATATGGGTGAGGGAGAGAGTAGTAGGTAGTGGAGTGAGAGGTATGTAGAAAGGGAAGGAGAGAGGGATGGATAGGAGGGAGAGTGAGATGGAGAGAATGGTGAGATGGAGAGTAGAGAGGTAAGGAGAGAATGAGAAATAGAGATAAAGAGAGAGAGGGAGGTTAGAGGGAGGGAGAGGTAGAAAGGGATAAGTGAGACATAGAGAGGGAATGAGGGAAAGTGGGATAGAGAGAGAATGGTGATTTAGAGAGGAGGGAGTGAGAGGGAAGGAGGGAAACTGGGAGAGAGGGAATGGTGATTTAGAGAGGAGGGGGTGATAGGTAGAGATAGAGATAATGGTGAGATAGATAGGAGAGAGTGAGAGAGAAAGAGAGGGATGGAGAGACAGTGAGAGGTAGGTAGAGGAAGGGAGAGGAGAGATAGAGAGTAGAGAGGGAAAGAGGTATGGAAGGAGGCATAAGTGAGATAGAGAGGGATGGAGAGAGAGAGTGATGGAGGGAGAGGTATGTATAGAGAGGGAAAGCGAGAGGAGAGATAAAGAGTACAAAGGGGAGGGATAGGTAGGGAGATAGAGGTTTGTGTGTGAGTGAGAGAGAGAATGGTGAGATAGAGAAAAAGATCGATTGAGAGAGAAAGAGGGGGAGGGAGGGAGGGACAATAGTGAGAGAGATTGGGAGGAGAGACAAAAAGAAGTGGAGGGAGGGTGAGGTCGAGAGAGGGAGGGAGAGGAGAGATAGAGAGAAGTAGAGAGGGAAGGATGGAGGGAGGGAGTGTTAGCGAGGGAGATAGAGGTTTGTGTGTGAGAGAGAGAGAGATAGAGAGAGTGGTGAGATAGAGAGGGGAGAGTGAGAGGGAGGGAGAGAGAATTATGAGATAGAGAGGAGAGAGTTAGAGAGAAAGTGGGGGAAGAGAGGGATAAAGAGTGAGAGAGAGATGTAGGTAGAGGGAGGGAGAGGAGAGAAAGAGAGTAGAGAGGGAAAGAGGTAGGGAGCGAGACATAAGTGAGATACAAAGTGATGAAGGGAGAGGTAGGTAAAGAGAGAGAGAGGGGAGGGGGGAGGCAGATGTAGGGAGGAGATAAAGGGGTGTGAGAGAGAGACAGAGGGGAGAGAGAGAGATCAAGGGAGAGACAAAGAGAGGGAGTGGAGAGATAGAGAGTAGAGAGAAGGAGAGAGAAAGTTGATACAATATGCTAACTACTAAAATTTGACCTCCTGATTACTGAAATTTGAATTGCTGATTACTAAAATTTGACTAAGTCTAAAATTTTTAAGATCTTCCAAAAACTAGAATTTGCATTATAATTCCTAGAGATCTGAAACCACTCTCAAGCATCCTGCCTATATACATGTAATATAACTTAAAGTATAAGAAAGTAAATGTCCATATGTAAATTTAAACTTATACTTAAATGTTTATTTCATGTATATAGTTTCCTTGGAAGAGAAAGCGAAAATAAAAGAGTTTAGAAAAATGCATTCCAAAATTCATTGCAAAAGAAAGAGAACTCACATTTGTTCACTGATTGCAAAATTCAAGCCATTTGGCGCTCGCCAAATGGTAAATCCATTTGGAGAGTGCCAAATTTGGCACTCGCCAAATGGTAAAGCCATTTAGAGAGCACCAAATTTGGCGTTCACCAAATGCGGCACTTTTCAAATTTGGCGAGTGCAATATGGCCTATTACGAGCTTTTTTTGCAATTTGGCATCACAATTGTGTCACAGATTGGTGCACTTACCCTTTTGTTTTGTATTACCATTGGACTAATACATTTTGCATCCTCTACCTATTTGACCATCCCGACAACCAACATCTTCTATATCTTAGTCTTTACTTTCTTCTTCATATTAGGATTTAATCTATATGGTCTCTTTCAAATTGATTTACCACCTTCTTTGAGTTGAATTTTCATGGCTCCAACTTCCTCCTTGATTCCTTTTATTTCGATGAAGTTCTGAGGGAACAGATCTTGGAAATTTGTCAACGCTTCAATGGTTTGTGCGATTACTCTTTCATCCCAATAATCATCTATGCATGCTAGCTTAGGATCTCCCTCTGTTGTAATGTTTATTTCTTCTAGTTTAATCGGTTCATTATAGTAATTTTGTTTCGGGCTGGTAGATTCTTCTATTTTCCTCTCCCCCTAACTGATTTCTATATTTGGTATTTGTTCTTCCTTGTCATCGCGCATCGGACAACAATGTTTTTTTGATCCAATTACCTCTCATTCTGATTGTAATCAGGGTTAAAATATTAGAGGTTAGGCAATAATGCATATAAATCAAACCCCAATAAACAATGAAGCACAAATAAGCATAAAGACATAAAAACATAAAACGATACCTAGTTTTCTTTTGGGGTTACTCAAATTGTAAATTCTAGTTTGTTTGATTGTCTATTTCTGTGGTTACATTTGAAGTTTTCCCCGTTTGTTATTTAACCTTTGATTTTTTGAGGTTTTTAATGTTTTATCATCAATTTTTTATGAAGCTTGAAATACATGTCAAAGTGGGAAAATTCACTACTTTATCAAAAGTTTCTCTCGAAATCCATATGCCAGAGTGTAGATTTTTACCACTCCTGCATCCATTATTTCCTCCCATCTTTCAAAGATGTAAGAGCGGTGAAAATCACCACTCCTACAAAAATGATATTTTCCCCCTTATGCTTAGGTGCTTAAAAATGCCACAATTACACATGCCCTAGAGATTGTTCCAAAATGTAAGGCCAGGGGTTTTTAGTGCTGGTGCTTGAACATGAATTCCTTCTAAATGTTCTAAACATATCAAAGCGCTATTTTTTGACGCTTTGGCATCAAACACTGAATTTCCAAGTGTAAGAACGTTGATTTTCAACGCCTTTACAAAAATGGTAGTTTTCCACTTAACGCTCAAAAAATCATTTCATTTTCTCTTTGAACCCTGTTTCACCACTAAGTCTCCATTTTCCATGCTCCATAGCTCATTTGCACTCACTCCAAATTTCCTGCTTGCTTCACGCATTCCAATTTCTCTCACAATGTGTATGCTTCTAACATACCATAATCCATTGTTTCTTATAGTTTCTTCCAAGCCCTCATCAGGCGATCTCTTAAGGTGATTTTCATTAGTTTTTAGTACTCCTAGATGTCAACAGAAGAACCTCCATAATCTTCTAAAAAGGAGGGAAAGATGAAGTACAAGTACCAAGGCATATATCCACCTATTATTGTTCTCTCAAAGGTTGATGAAATCAAAGACACAGAGATTGGTCACCAGGATATAGAATATTTTGTGAAAAGGACTAAGAAGCAACCATTAGAAGAAATTTTGTGAGCAATCGTTTATAGTAACTTGCACTTAGTGTCTTCATTTCCAGTTGTTGCTCACTATACATAACTAGGTAGCTTCACATTACATCAGGGAGGACAAAATTGTGAGAGATTCTTCTGGACAAGTCATGATGAGGTTGGATCTGGAGTTCTTTGATATTATTTTTTGAGTTCCACACATGGAAAGATATATTGATATTTCTATTCACCAAGCCCAATAGGTATATGACAAAGATCCAAATAAGGCTAAACAATTGATTAAATCTCAATGGTTGAAAACTCCAAGGCCTACTTCTCTAGATGGCCCAAAGGTATTCCAAGAAGTGATTTCAAGGAGGATGTTCGGGATATGATTACTCTTTTGAGCAGGGTAAAAGGATTGACTGGTTCATTTCATTTTCAAGAATGGATATATGAATATATACAAATCATCAAAAGAAGGAAAGCACATACAGACTGGGGAACTCAAATAAGTGATGAGATTCAGAGAAGCTCATCAATGTACAAACTACCTTAAACTTTTATATGACATCCTACCTAGTGTATGTTGTTGTTGTTATGAGACCATTTCCAGGATTGTCAACAAAAGGTAATAGAAATATTGTACTAGTTTATAAGTTCTACTCCAAAATCACCTTGAGGAATAGTCTTAAACATTTCAGGAGAGTCACGGATGCCTTCTTTGCACCTCTACTTTTCACTTTTGATTTGACTCTTGAGAAGAAGAGAGTATCAGATGAAGCCTACATGGTTGCTAGTAAGTTTGGATGTATCTTCCTACAGTTTCCAACTTTCACATATTTGATATTAGGTTTCTATTCTATAGAACATATAGATACAGATTTGACCTTAACTATAGAGATGTGAATAGAAAACTTAAGAAGGACCATCACCATGTCTATCATTTTGAGGATCTATAGACGGACTGTAGAGATGAGGAAGACATTTGGAGAATGGATTTTTGCAAGTTAACTGTGGAACAAATCAGGGACCTTGGTGTGGCTGATATTCCAAAGGATTTTGAAGATCCTGATGATATCATTAATTCTACATATGAAGATGAGGAAATTTCTAGAAAGCCTTTACCTCGTATATAATGGTCTAAGAAGGAAAGTGTTTTATCAAAGAAAGCCTTCCTCCTATTATGCATAACACAGGTGAATGGCTACAAAGGCAGGGCTTTCAAATGAAATCCTTTAGAACAAAATCTAAGGGAGAAACACCAGGAAGTGAAACCAGTCAGTAGCAAGAACTCTGTACTAAACATAAATATGTGGTTGCTCCTTCTTCACAAAGGGGTCCAAAGATCAAATTCACTTTTGGTAAGAATACTGCACAAACAAATGAAGAAGAGGAAGCTATTGAATTAGAACAACCATATACAAAATGAAAAGAGCCTGCATCTTAGGAACAAACATTAGAGGAAGAAGAAGAGAATGAAAGCGGAGAATCAAAAGAGTCTCAGGAAGATGAAGGAGAGGAAAAAATTAATGAGGAAGAAGAATATCATAATGATGACATGCAATTATCTCCCCATGAGAACATTTTTGGTAATTCCCCTCGCACTTCACTACCTATTACTACCAATATTCCTCATACTCCTTCCAATCCTACTACTCCTTCTCCTCCTCTTCCTACTTCACCTCCTCCTACAACCACTCTACATGTAGTAAAGGTTACCATTCCTCCATCAACATCATCAGTTATTTCCACTCCTCTCCTACATTCTATCTTGCAAACTATTGATGTTTCCTCTAGCTCTCCATCATCTATTTTGAGCCTATCTTCCTTGTCATAGACATCTCTTCCTAGGTTGAGTTTGATAGATTCATGAAGGATTCATTGAAAAATTCTCTTGGTTTGCAATATAATTGAGCAATCATGATCAATACTACACAAATTGTTACTATAACACCCATTAATACAAAGGTGGTTGTTACACAAGAATTAGGAGTAAGTCAAGAAGTTGATTCTTCATTTCTTCACCCTTGGTTGGTTTCTCAAGTATCTAAGTGCAAGAAACAAATGATTTCCCTAGATGAGATAGATCTTGATGAAATACTTCTTCCAAAATCCAAGGGAAAAAATAAGGCGAAGGTTCATTCAAGACTTCATGTGGAAAATTCAGGTCATAAGTATGTGGAAATTGGAATACCTCCTCATGATCAATGTGATTTTAATATGGAAGATTGTACTGTAACAAGGGTGGAGCTCAGTAAGGTAACTAATGCCAGTGCAAAAGAATATGCACAAGTAACTTTGAATGCCTTGTTAGATAGACTGGATAAAATGGAGCGAGCTATAAATATGTACAAGGAGAAGGTTGACTAGTATGCATCAGTCTTAATAAGGATCGTAGGTTCTTCAGAAAATGTGCAGCCTGTGGCCATGGTAAATTTCAAGGAACCAGTAGCGCAAAAAATGGAGAATTTTTACTCCAAGGGAAAAATGTTGTAAAAATTTATTGATGAAATAATTGAACATGGCTCGCAGCTCATAACGGTTGTCATTGAAAAGACTACTCAAATAGCAAAGATGAAATTGGAGCTAGAAAAAGAAGAAAGCACACTCTCCATGGAGTAGAAGGAAATGGAACAAAGTCTCTCATTTTGGTGACAAAAGAAAGAGACAAAATTGAGAAAATTAGTGGAAGTTGGGATAATTCCTGACAAAGAAAAGTATGTGGAAATAAGAGAATCTCTTAAGCATCACATACAAGTTATAAAGTCTCTCATTGAGCACATATAACAAGTAAAAGAAGATTTCAAAGGACATCGCATTGTCATGGTGAATGCAATTGAGGAGTTTTCGGGTAAACTCCTTGATGATGATCATACCTTCCTCCTAGTAAGTGAGATTGTTCAGATCTACAAAGAAGAAATCATGAAGCGGGTGGAAAATGAAGGCTTTTCAAATACTTCAATGCATGCTTTGTGTGATGTACGAATTTCTCTTGAAAACATCAAGACACATCTAGATAGATGCGAGAGAATTTGCTCATCTACAGGATATTCAATCACAAGGGTTCATAATATCATTGACTATACAGTTGGTCCAAATGATGCAGTCATGAAGGAGATAAAGAAGAAATATGAAGACTTCCGTGCCAAGAGCAAGGAACCATGAAAAAATTCTTGTATCTCTAGAGTTAGATAGTTTATATGCTTTATGTAAATAGTTCTTGACATTTTACATGACATTTTGAAAAATGTAATTACATGTTAATATAGAGATGTTTTCCTATATTCAGGGATTATATTTTTGAATAAGCCAACTAGTTAATTAGGGTTTCTCCTAGATTAGCTCTCCTCTCCCATCTATAAATAAGAGGGGATTCTATTGTAGTAAGGACCTTTTGTCTTTTGCAACGAAGTGTTGCCCAATTGTGAAGCAAATATTGAAACTTTGAGTTCATTTCTGTGAATCTATTCTGATCAATAAATAAGTGAAGTTGCACACCAAAATTTGTGTTGGGACCAATTATCTTGTGAATTGATTGAATTTGACAATATTAAGTAATTGGGATTGAAAGGGCTTTTGAGTAAATTTGTGTAAACTTTGAGTTATACTCATTGCTTAAAATTGTGATATTGTTGATACTATTGGTGAATTCTCTGTAAGAATTTGTGCTTATATCGATTCATGTTGTTCATGGATCTATTGTGAAATATATAGAAGACTTTGTGATTTTTATACAACGCTGGTTATTATCTTGAAGGATTCATTATCGGAAGCTACATGTTGGTGTTTTTTATTGTAAACTGGGTTTATCTCCTAATCTACCTATGGAATTTCCAATTCCAATCAAGGGTAGCTTGAAGGACCTGGACCAATTGACTAGGATTTTAAAAGGCCTCCTAAACTTTTGGCTCTGCAAGACCCAGGAGGGTGATCCCTTATTCTGTTTACAATCTTTGCAACAAAATTATAAACAATCATTAACTTCAAACAGATAATCTCACTTAATAGCTTAACATAATGGGATAAAATTAAAAGAATTGGTTGTTCATTAGTAATATCAACCATTTGGAGCGTGAGATAATTATAGCACAACTTCATGGTGAAAGATAATCATTAGTTTTAAAATTGTAGCAAGCTCCAGGTGAACACAAACAAATACTGAATCACAAAGAAAAAAATCAAATTAGACCAGTGCCATACTTCCATTGGAAGAGTCAAATTCACCAACACCTAATGGTTCATAGCAGATTCAACACATAACATATAATATCTTTGATTATATTGCCTTACAATATCACCAATTTGTACCTAAGCTCAATACTACTTACCAAATCCTTGTATAAAACATATCAATCTGCAATCTCATTTAAGCAATTTAATTAACTCCTTGAATTAAAGCTAAAACCAGAATTGCACACACCACAACAGTGAGATGAACATAGTAACCCTTGATTACTTCATTCAAAATTTGAATACACTTGCGCATAGGAGAGACATGAGCTTGGATTTATCAATTAAACTCAAATTCCAGTACTGTTATGAAACACTAAATCTCCATAAACTTAAATCCTACAATAAAAGAGACACAAAACCCAACTTGCATTTTCTCTGTCACTACAGATTTTACAATTTGCTATGCAGCTCCACCCCAGACTTTTGACTTGCTAACCTATTACAGTGAGAGAAGAAAATAATATGTAGAGGAGAATAAATTCCAGAAGAAACCCTAAAACCGATCATGAAAAGCCATCTAGAAACATCTTCACCGTTGAACAGTAATCTGCAAAATCTCCCTCTTCTCCCTATAAAAAACTTTATTCTGTTTCCAAAACAACATTTGTCCAAGTTGTTCTCTAACAGAAAAAAAACCCATGTGAGAATATTCCCCACTCATTATTTGCAGCTGAAAAATATATATGTCCCCATGAGAATTCTATTTATCTCTGTTTTTACCCTTTGTTGTATTTTACTTACTCCACTTTATTTCCCGTCACATAAAATTGCTTATAAAGTGAAAGAATTCACTTTATCAATACCCATGCCCATATTTTAAAATTTTAATGCCCAACACAAAAGGAACTCAACCATAAAGTGAGTATTAAAATCATTTTAAGCATACCCCTCTTTACATTTTAACCTTGTAAGGTAAAAATATTTCACTCCCTGTGTCAAAATTTCTCAACTTTAAAATCAATAGCCTCAGCTCCAAAAGTTTCCCAGAAAAATAATATCTAGCCATCCGCATAAAGCCTCCACCCGAGTGAAAGCACGAAGTTGGGTCCACGAATTGTGGAAGTTTTTGCCTTAGTCAAAAAAATGAAATCGGCTAAGCAAAAACGGGATCCCGATTTTTAAGAACGGGATCCCGAGTTATAAAAATCGGGATCCCGTTATGGTTCGGGATCCCAAGCCTGAATCAAAAATGAGATCCCATTTTTTAAAAAGCGGGATCCCGTTTGCTAGAGGGTCTCGAACCGGCGGAGAGGAAACGAGATCCCGGTTTCTAAATAACGGGATCCCGATTCTAATCGGGATCTCGTTTCCTCTTTGTTGGTTCGGGACCCTTTAGCAAACACGATCCCGCTTTTTAAACAATGGGATCCCGTTTGCTAGAGGGTCCTGAACCGACAGAGAGGAAACAAGATGCCGATTTCTAAATAACGGGATCTCATTATTTAGAAACCGGGATCCCGTTTCCTCTCACTATATATTTTTTTTAAAATGAAGAAAACTTCATTTTCGCTTGCGCGCACAAGATCCTGATTTGTGAGCGACAGTGACTGCCAGAAGACCTCCAGGTACCCACATTCTTCCTCTCTTTTTTGCGTTTTTACATTTGAAATTGAAATGGTTGTTAAATTTATTGTTTCTAGCATGTTTATTTCAAATTTTATTTCCATTTTATGCATTTTATTTCATGTTATTTTTGGAATAAGAAATTTTAGAAATAGATTAAAAAATACGTCAAATTGTGAAAATTTTCAATAGAAACAAAAAAAAAAAACTTGAATTGTATTTTAGAAACAAAATTTAACTTTTGAAACTTGAATTATTTGATGAAACAAAAAATAAATAAATTTCAAAGCCCTAATTGAAACGAAACAAAAAAATTGCATTTGCATTTCAAAACCCTAATTGAAACAAAACAAAAAAAATTGCATTTCAAAACCCTAGAAATCGAAATGAAACAAAAAAATTGCATTTCAAAACCCTAGAAATTGAAATAAACTGAAAATTTGCAATCAACTATTTTAATTCTTTTGCATTGCTTAAATGTTTTAAATTTGATTTGCATTGTATGGATAAAATGATATGTTAAATTTTAGTTTCAATGTTAAATTATAATTAGATTAGAAAAACTTTCCATTTTTTGTGAAATGAGTTAATTATTGCTATATGAATTTTCATTTAGAACTATCTTTTATATGAATTTTGATAATTAATTTTAGGTCAAATAATCAGTCTATTCTAAATCTAACTTCATCTAGGGTCTATTCAAAACCTTAAGTGAGGATTAAATTGAAAATCTAGCTTCATCTAGGGATCTAGGGTTCTTGAATTGAAGTTGAACTACTTAAGAAGAAATGTGGTATTTCGATGAAACCTTTTGTGAATAATGATCAAGTGTAATTAAATGATAAAATAAAGACAATTGAATGCCTTCGAATACGAAGCAAGTTCAGTTGGCTTGTAATGTTTTAGTAAATGTGTAAGGGATGGAAATTTTTGAATTTAAATTTTAAAATTTTAATGATTAAATCCATGGTTTAGGATTTACCATATGTACTTAGAGTATTGGTCTAGGATTTAAATTTTTGCACTAGTTACCTAGATACTAAATAATCTAAATATTTTTGTTTTCTAAGTTCTTTTAGGTTCTTTCAATTACAAACAATCTAAAATAAAATACTTTCAATTCAACATTAAATAATTTTATATTATACATGTTTTATATCATAAAATTCATTTAAGTGAGTTCAATATTAATGAAAAAAATATTAAATAAAATAATCTTATATTCAATTAAAAAAACATCCAATTAAAATATACATCAAACTCAATCTTAATCACACATAATTATGTGTTTCTATTACGGAAATAGTCAATCTATTCATAAAATAAAAAAATATTCATAAACTAGGCACTAACTTGCAAGTCCATTATTCCAAGGGCCACCCAAACTTCACCCTAAGTTCGTTAAACCCTAAGCCCTGAGCTCTAAAATCTAAACCCTCAACACTAAAGCATCCATTTTGTCTTAGGACCTTATAATCAAATTTGGTTTCCTTAGGCAACTCCACCAAATTAGATTCCCTTAAGCCATGTCATTTTGTCGTAGAACCTTACTACAAAGATCCCCTTAAGCCAAATTTGATTCCCTTAAGCCATGCCATTTTGTAGTAGAACCTTACTACAAAGATCCCCTTAAGCCATTGTATTACCGTAAACCCTAAACTCAAAACTATAAACCCTAAACAGGCTAAAGACATCATTTTTTCACCAAATTTTATTCACTTGAGCCATGTCATTTTGTCCTAGGACCTCACTAGACATAGATCTCTTTAAGCCATCCTATCACCCTAAATCGTAAATCAATGTCTTAAGGGGTCCTAATATGACATTTCTTAATGGGATGAAAGAAGTTTTTAAAATTTGGTGAAGTTGCCCAAGGCAACCAAATTTAACAATAACAAGATTGTGCAAGATTATAATATGGATGATATTTGAAACAAGACCTATCTCAATCAATTGTTCCACAAGAAAATGTTCTTCACTAAAGCATTCATTTTGTATTAGGACCTTAAAATCAAATTTGGTTGCCTTAGGCAACTCCACCAAATTTGATTCCCTTAAGCCATGTTATTTTGTCCTAGGACCTCACTAGACATAGATCCCCTTAAGCCATCCTATCACCCTAGATCGTAAATTGATGTCTTAAGGGGTCCTAATATGACATTTCTTAATGGGATCAAAATAATTTCTTAAAATTTGGTGAAGTTTCCCAAGGCAACCAAATTTAGCAATAACAAGATTGTGCAAGATTATAATATGAATGATATTTCATGATCTAGGTTGGTGAGTTGAAACAAGACCTATCTCAATCAACTGTTCCACAAGAAAATTTTCTTCACTAAAGCATTCATTTTGTCTAGGTTCTTTTAGGTTCTTTCAATTACAAACAATCTAAAATAAAATACTTTCAATTCAACATTAACTAATTTTATATTATACATGTTTTATATCTTAATATTCATTTAAGTGAGTTCAATATTAATGAAAAAAATATTAATAAAATAATCTTATATTCAATTAAAAAAACATCCAGTTACAATATACATCAAACTCAATCTTAATCACACATAATTATGTGTTTCTATTATGGAAATAGTCAATCTATTCATAAAATAAAAAAATATTCATAAACTAGGCAACCAAATTTAACAATAACAAGATTGTGCAAGATTATAATATGAATGATATTTGAAACAAGACCTATCTCAATCAATTGTTCCACAAGAAAATGTTCTTCACTAAAGCATTCATTTTGTCTTAGGACCTTAAAATCAAATTTGGTTGCCTTAGGCAACTCCACCAAATTTGATTCCCTTAAGCCATGTTATTTTGTCATGATCTAGGTTGATTAATTTATAGTTTAGGGTGGTAGAATGGCTTAAGGGGATCTATGTTAAACTATAAACCGTAAACCCTACAACATTCATAAATTGTCTAATATTAATAGTTAATTGTATTTTCATTCAAGTAACTTGCCTTAGACATAAATGAGGCTTAAAAGTTTATTTTATCATATGTATTCAATTAGGCCATTTATATTGAATGGTTTAAGGGTATAAATCCTAAACATGTATCTTACATTTTGAAATTACAAATCTAATGCAGGTTCACTCATATCTTCTAGATATCATATGGATCGATTCAATAATATCCGCAATCAACCTCCACGCCCTCCATCTCCACCACCTTCACCTCCACCTCCACCCACTCCACCTCATAACCCCCCACCTCCACCACCCGAAATCGATGGTGCTTGTTTGCAAGAACAAATCAATTCCAATGTTAGAACCATCCAAGATCAAATTAACATTATTCAAAATGAAGAATTTGCCGCACCACCTGTGAGGATGATTGCATCTAGGATGCAAACCATTGTTGATGTTGTCAGGGCTATGGATGGGATCTTAGATGAGCATCGACGATGGCTAAAGGAGAGGAGAACTTCTGATTCTTAAAAGGAAAAACACAAATAAATGAAGAGATGCAATAGAAAGCCACAATAGTTTTTAAATTAAGACAATGATCTTAAATAGTTATGAATTTATGAATTTGGTGAATGATGGATATTTTATGTGACATGAATTTATGATTTTGGTTCTAAATGGATATTTTTAGATGGATGGTTCTAGATGGATATATATACATGTGTTAGACATAAAATGAGCTTTTTGTGAATGTTTCAATTTTATTGTTTACTATGTACACATGTATTAAAATTGCACATATAGTTGATAAATTTTGAAATTTGTATGTACATAGTTTACTTTAATGATGTATGCATGAAAATTATGCATGGTATTTTTTATTTTAAATGTATGTACATGTTAAATGTATGTATGTTAAATGCATGGTATTTTTTTATTTTAAATGTATGTACATAGTTTACTTGATCAAGTTCAATCAATGTATATGTGTGTTTCAATTTTATATGATCTTAATATATGTATGCATGCATCATATTTAAACAAATTTGCATGTGTGTTCCAAATTTAACTATTTCTTGTAATTTTTTAAGTTTGTATGTTAATTTAGTATAATTTAATGCAGGTGCACACTTATATCTCATATCATGGATGATTTTAATATTGATGATATCATCAATCCACCAGCTCAACCACCTTCACCTCCCCCTCCACCTCCACCTCCACAACCTATTGCATCTAATGAGGCTCGCTTACGAGCATGCATAAATGATCAGGTTGGATCAATACAAAATCAAATCAATGCTATGCAGAGTTAAGCATCGATTCCACCCCATGTTAGACATTTTGCATCTGCAATGCAAAACGTTGTGGATGCCATCAGGACCATTGATTCTGATCTAGATAGGCATAAACGAGACAGAGAACAAATGAGACAATTTTATGCTGATGGGCTCTCTTATAAAGAAATATTAGACCTTAAAATAATGAAAGCCCACTTAGCCCCCTACTTTCTCGATCCCGTTACTCGACAACCCATTCCTGCCAACAAATCTAGAATATCCATGAGGTGGTGCATACATCCACAGATGAGTGCACATTTTTGGGATCGATGGTATATGGTTTTTGATAGTCCCCCACATGCTAATTGGGAGTGCCCATTGTATTTTTTGAGGAAATTATATGTAGAGTTTGGTATGGGGAACAAGCCCAATTATTTTGATTTTAAATCATTTCAGGGTGTTGGTGGCGGCATGCCACAACAGAGGTTAGGGGCAAGGGTTGATCCCCAACACCCTGTGCATGCACAACCCCTTGTTGTTGCTCCTGGTCCTCCCGTTTCTGCACCTATGCATCATCGATCTATGCTCTTGACATCAGGTTCCCTTAGTACACTCATAGGAGACCTTGATCAGCATGCTTCTACAATAGTGGGTGGGGAGCATAGAGATGATGATGGAGGAGTGTTCTATGGAGCTGGTCTGAGTACCACTCCATGAGTGTCGAGGCCCGTCCCACATGTATGTACCAATTGCCATCAACTATGCTATGGACCTGATCAGGCCACACCTAGTTCGGGTGGACGTGGAGATTCTGGTGGTTCATTTGGTCACACCAGCTCATTTGTAGAGTTTCTTACAAGAGGCGAACATCCTGAGGACACTGGTACACAGGTATAAATATGCATCTACACGTTCATTTTATAAGAATTTTGATGAATGTATATATCAAAGTAAAGTTTGCAATACATTTTAACAATCAAACTGTTTGGTGTACATACTATAGTAATGATGGGGCAATCATTCATTCCATGAGTACATACATCGATACCAGTCCTAATCGGCAACCCTTATGGGGTATTTTGATTTCAATTTTTTAAATTATAAATGAAATGATTTTTAACTTGAGTTTTAAATTTATAATAGAATAACATATATGTTTGAAATATTAATGTTGGTTTAGGTGAGTCAATCGACTTCCATGTCGATTCCACCCGAGGGGTTGTCGAGCACTCCTCCACTATCAGTCGTCATAGACCAGGGGCAGGTACATTTATATTGTAAATTGTTTAACTTACATTAGTATAATTACAATTATGAATTTTTATTTCACTATATATATGAAATGTGCATGTACACTTGAAAATACTATAAGCTTGTGTTACATGTGTCTACATGTCTGTCTAGGTTGATACCACAATTAGAATAGGCATCAAGCAAACATTAGATTCTGCGGTTACTCGTGAGGCCTCTGATTTTCAGGTTGTTTAAATAAATTTCTACACAAAATGTGCAAACTTGAATATATATATTTACCTAATTCAAGTATGTACATGCTTTAAATTTGATCTTCTTGGACTTTGTTAGTGCAAATTTCAACCCTGACCTAGACATAGTTACACCTCCAGGAGGGCATGTGGAGCAAACTCCAGATCAAATGGTAATTTAATTTTTTTATTATATTTAAATTCAATTATAAATTATATATTGTGAATATATAACTAAATAATTTAAAATTTAAAATTGAATATTAATATAATTTGAGCTAATACATGTTTTAAATTCTTTTTCTTTTATAGCATGTGACACATCTAGTAGTTGAGAATGTACAAACATGTCCTACAGAAGAGGGTGCACAACCTATGGATATGGTACAATTAAAACATGATAAATTATAAATTAATTTCAATTAAATCATTTTTAATTGTAGACTTGTGCATCTAATCTCAATTTTTTTTGATTTGTTTGTGTAGATTGATTCAGAGAATGTAGAGGTTGCTTCAGGTGTAGTAGAGCATCCAAACCTAGATATGACGGTAATTTAATTTTAATATGATGAATTATAGCTTTAAATTGTCATTAAATTGTTGTCATTGTCTTACATATGATTTCATCTTTCTCTTGTACAGAGTGTTTCAGGTCATCTGCATAGTCCGCATGGCACAAAGAGGTCTCTTGATTATAAAGACAATACATGACCTAGAAACATGATTTTTTGGGTTATATTTGTTTGTTTTGTGGACTATATTTTTGGTTTGTCGCATACTCTATTGGACTTTATAATTCATGGTTCTTGAGTACTTAGTTGGACTTTAGTTCATGGGTTGTACTATGATGGACTTTTTTTCATGCACTTAATATATTTACATAAATTATGGACTTTATTATTGTTTGAAATTTTAATTTACACATATATATTTATGCATTTTATGTCCATAGTCAAGATATTAATATAGGAAATTAATGTGAAATTAAAGTTGAAATTAATAGGACATATTAATATTTATAGTTTACAAATTTAGCGATCTCATACATGATATGTACATTCAATAATTAGCTATAATTAGTCAATGAACTTATTCAATTCACGTCAATCAATAATTAGTCAATAAATCATAATTTACGACATCTTTAGGGGATGTCTTAAGGGTTAATAATAGAACGCCTTAAAAGGATGTCTTAAGGGTTCATAATAGAACGTCTTAAGGGGATGTCTTAAGGGTTCATAATAGAATGTATTAATGGTTCATAATACAATGTCTCAAGGGGATGCCTTAAGGGGTCATAATACAATGTCTTAAGGGGATGTCTTAAGGGGTCATAATACAATGTCTTAAGGGGTCACAATACAATGTCTTAAGGGAATGTCTTAAGGGGTCATAATAAAACATCTTAAAGATATAATTGATTTAACAATAATGTATGCATGAAATTTAGTGACTTGAAGACATACAAGGACATATATGTACATATATGTCATCTCAAAACAATGTTTACAAAATTTGGATATGCCATCTCAAGAACATCTCAAACTCATGCCCAGAATGTACTAGGTCTTCACACCACCTAATATCAAAAAGGTACAAGCAATATCAATGAAATCATCAAAACATACATAATTTAATTTATATAAAACTAACTATATGTACACAACTCAAGTACTTGCATTTAAAAGTATTCCACACGTGTGTAGGTTGAATCCATGCATCCTCTCCTTTTTGTTTCAAAGTATGAGATCAATGCAATGATGGCTTAAGGATACAAAAAAAGGATAATAAATCAATTTAAACTATTAATGTACAAGCAATATCAATATGTAATCAAAACATGTATTTAAATATATTTTTACTAATAATTACCTCTATTTACAAAGACAATATAAAAATTAAACTATATTTACCTGCATTTACTTATTCCATTGTACCATTTGCATCCTCTCTTTTTTGCAATGCATCTATGATTGTCTCATGCTCTTCCATAGAAATTGTCCATAAGACTTTATTTGTAGGTCTTTTGCGATACCGATCTAGTTTTTATATTTGTTGCCACCACTAAATGTGAATAATGTAGAATTTTTTTATGCGGTTCATAATCTTCGAATGCAGGTAGACCATTCTTCCTTGCTAGGTATTTTCGTAGCCAAGTGCCAACAACCACAACTGATCCTATTGGAAAATATGAAAACAATCATCATATAAGTTCTCAAATATTTCTTAATGAGATGAAAAACTTGTTCTAAAATATTGTTTAAGGGGATCAAAAAAATTGTTATCAAAATTTTCTTAAGGGGATGTCTTAAGGGGATCATGGTACCTGCTAGATAATGATAGCCATCATCATCTTCTCGGGGTGATATTAACTTATGTTTACTCTCCACACAACGAGCCAGCCAATATTCTGTTTGCTCTTCATTCCCCTCAGGTGCAACAACAACATACACATGTCCTACAAACAAAAATTGATTTAATAACTTGCACATATCAATATAAAAAAATTAGTATTACAAAATAACTTAATAAAGCGAAATTAAATGAAATAAATTGACTTAAATTACTTTCTTGTACA
>CM021103.1:521300834-521423513 GCA_007115665.2 Sequoiadendron giganteum
TTCGTAGAAGTTGGAATGTTCGCAATCCCACTGCTGCATATTCTTACGAATAACCATCAATCCAGTCTCTACAAAATTTGAAACAATCTTTATCCATCTCTATGTGATTCTTCTGTCATCTTAACAAATTCTTAAGCTTACCCATCAATCTAATCTTCAGTTGCTAGGAATAATCTATAGCTACGTCTATAACTCTTTTGGGCGAGTACTTTAACAACAAAGTCAAGCTTTGCATTTGATTAGATTTGTTTGTGATTAACATTGATAAATTATTTTTCAGATTTTAGACTTGTGACATTTAATCATTTAGAATAAAATATTTCTTAGCATATAATCTTAAGATAAATAATTATTTTAAAATTTTAGAGTTGGAATATATAGTTATTTGGAATCATTTATTAAAATGAATGTGTAAACTAAATTATAAATAAAAAATATTATATGAAATTGAATCAATGCAAATGTAATTTTGTATTTGATTTATTAATACATAGAAAGATTAAAAGTAAGATGAATGATTTAGAGTTAGGAATTTGATTGTATGTTATATTGAATCATTTCCACTATGGGAAAGTGATACAAGCTAAAGTAATATGTATAGAGATTTGATTCAAGCCTACAAATTTGAAGTTTGATGCATGGATCTTATATGTGTTAAAGGTTGATACCGACTTGTCTATTTGCCTCTTTTTTGTCACTTATTTTAGCTATTTGGTTGTGTTTGGTAACACCTTTGTGAAGTTTGCTAGATAAGGATCAATTCTCCTTTTTTTCAAACTCCTACAAAATTGAATTTAATTACTTTTGATAGAGAGTGAAAAATAAATTATGTAGAGAATGTCCTAGATGTTGGTGTAAGTAGGTGATGCAGTATCATGGTATAATGTTGATTCTAGTTGCTCATATGAGATGATTTGAAATGAATTAGAGTTGACACAAAATGATTAGAAGGAAGGGTTGGGTCAACCAAAATTTAAATTTAAACTTTAGAAGTTCTAAATTCATTTTCATAAAGCACAAATTGATCTCATTCACTCAAAAAAATTGGATATATGAACCTGGATGAGAAATGGATAAGTTGAGGATTGAAATCAATTAATAGGAATGAGTATAGATGGAATCAAGTAAGGTTTGGTTTATGTGTTATATTTGAACAAAAACCATGCTAATTATTAGCTTTTATTATATAATTTAATGAATGAAGTCAGAGTGCCCAAAATGAGGGTGAAGTGCAATATATGTAATTTTCACCATTACAATTTTAATAGAAGTAATCTATTACAATATGCAAATTTCTTCTCCATCCTTTCTATCTCTTTATACATTTGGTAAATTTTCTTTTGTCTGTTTGAGGTTATTTATAATGTAAAATCTCTAAGTTTCAAAATTTTCTACAAGGAAAGTGTAAGAAGGGTTTAAACAAAGGAATAATTTAGGATTTAAAAATATTCAAACATATTAATACCAACAACAACCTCTTTCATCTAAATATTTATATTACTCATTATAAAATTTGCATGGTCAAGACAAATAACTATAGCTAGTTGAGCATATAAATAGGTTCAGTTTGTCAAGAGTTTGAAGTCATTCTAGTTGACACATCCCTTTGTTCTCTCTTTTTTTTTAAGCTAATCTCCAAAGTAATCATAGAATGGATCCTCCAAGATAAATTAACATACACATAAATATATGATTACACAAGTGTAGAAACACACACACATGTATAAACACAATATTCCTTAATGGTCATTTGGCAATTTTTTATTGTCACAATGGCCAATAGTTAACATATATCTTGGTACTAAGTGATGATGGGATTTTATATATGTAAATCAAGGAGGCATAAAAGGAACATAAAGTATATGAGGAAAAGGTAGAGGAGAAATAAATTCCTAGAATTGATAAGAAGAGAAACCTCTCTTGGAATATTTGAAGCAAGAGTCAAATCACAAGTCAATAGTATTTAAAGAGAGTGGATATTTGTAATTGAGCCAAAGAGGAATTCACTAGTTATGTGAGCTACAAACTCAATAATAAAGAAATCAATAGGTTTGATATCCTTCTCATTGGTAATATATATGGAAGCATTAGGATCCATAGGCTATTAAGAATAAATCATGCCATATTAAGAAGAGGGAGATGTTAGTGGTGCTAGTGGAACAAAAGGAGGTGGCATGCAATTTTTCTTAGTTTGGTAGAAGGAAGGAACCAAGTAATGTTCAAGTTTTCACTAGGTTTTTTATGGGGCTACCATGTCTATGTGGATGAATTGAGAATTTTTGGGAAGGATAGGTGGCAAGGGCTAGGTGGAAGGATGGGTTTAGTTTAGGCTATCTAAGGAGAAGAGGAATCTTGGAAGATAAAAATACAAGGAAATATATTATAATCATAGTGAAAAGTGGAGGCTCAAGAGGTTTGTCAAAGGGTGCCACATCAAGAGTGTCTAAGAGAGAAGGTTAGGTATATGAGAGATGAAAAACATAATTTATTTTAATTTTAATATGTTTCTTACTATGAGGTTTTTCTTCAAGTGACAATTGAGAATTAGGTTGTTAGCTAACTAGAGGAGTTGTGGAAGATATTAGGATAATTTTAGACTAAGAAGTTTCTTTAGATGGGGGTTTTGGTTTAGGTTGGGATTAGTCTTGAACTTTGGATTTATATTTATCTTTAGGTTGTGGCTTAGGGATATGTTGGGTTAGGTTTGGGTTTTTATTTTTGGAGGGTTAGTGGAAAGGATAACATAAATGTTAAAAGGTTGGGAGATGGAAGTATGAGTGAAGGAGGTGGGATACCATGAGAAGAGTTATGAGAACAAATGGTAGCCCTTTAGGTAATATAGCTCTAGTATGGGGTGTTGATAACATACATTATTAGGATGGGAGGCCTAGAGAGAGTTTTAAGGAAGTGGTCCATGAATAACTATCCTACCTGTCAAAGATAGTATGGTAAGGAGAATGACAAATGGTGATAATCATATTTTTATGAAATGAATTAGGGAACTATTGAATGAAAAAGGAATAGCATGCATCATATCAATTTAAAGATAGCTAAATATAATATGATATCTATTGGAGGTTGGGATGATATGGAACATAGTATCTAGGATTTTTGGTTAGACCTAAATGGGCAAGATGATAAAATTTGAGAGTGTGAATTAATATTCCATTATAATTATATAATAACACCTTAGAGTGGATATAGGAATCCTATTACAAATGAGCACTATACAAATTTTCCTATGTGACAATATTGAAGATGTATGTTGGGTCCACTATAATGCTAAAGGAGGGCTTATAGAGAACATTGCCCGCATCATACAAGGGACCATGATAGCCATCATTACGAATCTAATTAGAAGAAAAGGTGATGATATTGGAAGGGGGATTTCAATTTGGATCTTAAATTAGAAGGACAAATCTCAATAGTATTGATTATATTTCAAATAGGGAATATATTAGAGTTAGAAAGCTGAATTGATAGATGGTATGAATTTTCCACAATCCATGAAGTTGTGCATACAAGATTTTGGATTAAACTATGTATTTTTTTAATCAACATTTTTTATCACACTCAGTGATCTAAAATTTTGACTTAAAAACATACACAATTTAATCCAAAAGCTTGCATACAACATAATTGATGCAACACACTCAGTGGTAGAGATAAAGGGATGAGTAAACTTGGTATATATAACATAAATTACACACATTTTTCTATGGAATGTTGCAAGAATACTAATAAGGTTCTAATAAAGTACCTTGAGTTTAGGTCATATATTTTTAGAAGATTAAAATTTGTATTGAGAGGTTAGATAGGAGGGAGTTGGACAATATTATTTGATGGAAGCTACTATAACACAATTTGAAGTGGATTTAAAAACTTATTGACGTGATGTAATTACACCAAGATCTCAAGGATATAGCCAACATCAAGGAGGAAGGTGACACTACCATATCAAATTGGTTTACTAAGGATTTAGGGTAAAAAAATTAGAGCAAAGAAATTATTGTTCTTCTTATTGGAACTATATTTAGAAAGGTACAAAGATGTGCTTGATGAGATAGAGTGAGTTCAACTAGGTTTGAAGAAAGAAGTGCCTCAAATTGACTCATTGTCTAATCATTGTCCCTTATAGTATTATAGTGGTGAGGGAATGCTGAGTATTTTATTAAAAAAAACATATCACAAATTTTCTTGAAAATATTTTAAAATTAATATTCATTAATTGCTGGAGTTTTTTTACAATAATTTCATTTATATTGTGTAATTTCAATTAGTTTAATTAGTTTTTAACTTTAATCAGGTATTATGGCTGCGAATGAAAATCCACAAATGCCAAACGCTCCACCACCTCCGCAGCCAAATGCTCCACCACCTCCGCAGCCACCAATTGAAGACTTAATTGGTGAAAAATTGGGGCAATTGAGGGGCATTTGTGAAATTTATCAGACAATGCCTCGATTGAGAGATATGACAAACACATTGAAGGAAATAATTAAAAATATAGAAACCCTCTCCACCCAACATAATTCCTTTTATTCGTGGCGAGAAGACATGAGGGAATATTATCGATGTGGATTGTCTTACGATGATGTGAAAGATCTCCAAATAACCAAAGCCCAAATAGCCTCTTTATTCATTGACCCCCGCACTGGTTTGCAGTGAATGTTAATAAAACAAAACTTTCCATAAAATGGTGCATGCATAGGGACATTGTAGCTAACTTTTGGGATCGTTGGTGTATGGTTTTTGATAAACCACCGAACAATAATTCCAACATACCATTTTACTTTATTAAAAAATTATATGCTGAGTTTGTGTTAGGGCATCATGTCAATTACTTTGACATTAAACCCTTCCAGGGCGTCGGTGGAGGTATGGCCCAGGATAGACCAGGGGCAGTTAGAGTAGTCCTACGCCCAAATGTTCCCCTTCCTCCCCTTCCTTCGCCACCTCCAATATATCATCCAAAGATTATCCAGGATGCATCCACACAGACTATTCAAGCTATTCACTTTTTGAGTGGTCATTTGGTTTCGCATGCTTCTACAGTAGCTCAACCACATTTTGGTGATGTTGGCGAAGGCTCGAGTGCTGTTGCATCATCCTCCTCAGGTCCACATATTTGTGTGCCACATACTTGCACTATGTGCTCCCAGATATGCTTGGGCCCTCTTGTACAGTCCGTTGAGCATCCCTTGGACACTTCTAATTATGACCTCCATGATGTGGACATTATAGATTAGTCGCAGGGGAGTGGAGTGCACCCTACAAAGTCCTCTCCTGCTAGAGAGGGAGATGCTGGAATAGTGACACAGGTAAGATTTAAGTTCTAATTTCATAACTTGCATTTTCTTTTAAATGAATATTAATAAGAGATAGTATCAAGTACTAATATTTATTTACATGGTCTATTTAACAGTTGTTGTCTGAGGAGGAGCTCACACTTACTATAGGATTAAAAAAAAATGAATTCCATTAAGTTTTGACCAAGTTAAGGTGGTCAGACATACGAGTTTTTATATTTTTAAAAAGTTGTAATAAAAAAATTCATAATTAATTATTTATTTGAAAAAAAATTACAAAAAAATATGCATCACATTTGGACATGAGTCCTCTACTTATATCTAAAATCTTATAAAAAAATATTATGATTTTATTATGGTTAGGGTGGTCAGACAGACAACTACTTCTTATTTTTCCCTTGAAATTTTAGTACTATTGCATTGAAATTTCAAATTTTCACCAAATAGATTTTTTTTTTACAAAAATTAACCTAGTAGTTTAGAAACTACATTCAATTTTCCACAGATTCTATTCTTACATATTTTAGAAATAATATAGATAACTTATTCAAATTTTTATGTCAAGTTGCCCAACTCTGATTTTCTGAATTTTCATTGCCACTTAAGGACCTGTTTTTCCATGATGATCCTGCACATACCCTAAATTAATGAATGTATGCATGGATTTCAGATGTGTATAATTTTAGTATTCTTTTTATTAATTATAGTGATTAACTATAAATGTGCCATTAGAAATAAAGATTAACCCTTGCAACACAAAGACCTGTCAACCTACAACATAAATATTTCCAACCTATAGCAAAGGGGTGACAATTCAACACATCAAAGGAGTCAATCAGACATGACATCAACATGTTTACTAGAATAGGATGAAGATGATGATTGGGAGTCATGAACAATGTTATCCATGTGGCATTCCATCTGGTGAATAAATTTGAAAGGAGAAGAAGTATGTTCTATATAGGAATAATAATCATTATTAGGATTCCCTATCCAACACGTTCCTATGATATAGAAAATATACTAAAATAAATGGAATCCTTTCTTGATTTTTGCATTCTTGATTCTAGTAGTTAGTTATTTCTGAAGGAAAATGTAATCGAATGGTTTATTCATCATCATGCAAGTGCATTTATACAACAAAGCGAGAGTGGTTGAATGGTCGGTTGCAGAACAGTTTAACTTCCTTCTCAAACACACGGCCATACAATGTAATATACCTAATTATGCTAATATTCCCCCCTTATTATATTGTTCTTGAAACCATAAAATCACTTTTCTAAAGGACCCCCCTTAAGGATTACATGACAAAACTTGTTGATACAAAATATATATACATCTTTGTGAAGATCTTCATTAGAGAAACAAATCTTTAATTAAGTGGAACTCCATCAAGTTGCCTCGTGACCCTCAGAAAGGTGTAGCTTTAAGATGAATTCTCAACTTCTTCCTCCCATGAACTCCCGAATCATAAATTCTTGAATTATTTGACAACAATCCATATCGATCTCTCCAAACACATGGTTCCATCAAGTTTTCTGATGACCCTTGAAAGCATATAATTCTTGATCATAGTCTCATAAGCTCATTGGACAACCATCCATATTGAGCTCTACACCAAATCTCTTACATGTCTTATGCTAGATCAATCAAATTTCATGAAGATATTTAGTTCCAGATGAAATACTTGCAAAATGTATAGAATAAAACTTGAAGATTCTACAAGTATAGAATTGGTGAACACACACACACACATATATAAATGCTTACCAGAATTAGCCTGAGACACTAGTGCAGTAGGAATCTTAAAGAAAATCAAAATAAATTTCCTCTTTGTAGGACCGAGTCTGCACTCCAAACGTGAAGAAATGTGTGCTAAATTTATCAACAGAGCGGTGTCACCTATTGCATAGTTTGGTATAGTTCTCCATATAAATGAATTTCTTGAATGATAGTCCAAACAACACTATGCTCAGTCAAGGATAGGCTTGGTTGCTACTCATACCTCTTTATGCCATCTTTCATCATTGCCTTCAAATGCCCTTCTTCCCTCTCATACTAGGTTCTTTATGCTAGCATCAACATTTAAAATACTACAAGATCATATATTAGCTTTGATACCATACGAAAGTGAATGGTTTAATCATCATCATGCAAGTGCATTTATACAAGAGATTGAGAGTGATTGAACGATCGGTTGTAGAACAGTTTAACTACCTACTCAAACACCCGGCTATACAATATAATATAACTAATAATTATGCTAATATTTTCTACAAGCTTTAATGAAATCGAGTCCTCAAATCTAGGATTTGTAATTTTTGTGTAAGAGGATTCAAGTTATTGGTATGATGATATGCACAATGTTATAGTTCTAGAAGGTCCATAAGAATGAAATTTAATAACTTTATTCATTAGAATAATCTTTTAAATCCATGAGCTCATAGGAGAGATGATGTATAAAAATTATTACCTCATTTATCTCATTAGTCATAACAAAATCAACGAGGATAGAGGATAATCACCTAAAAGAATGTATTTGATCATTTTGCATAGATTGAATAGGAGTATTTTTAAATGAAACAATGATATTACATATATAGGAGCCAATTTCCCACCTTCTATGATCTTTATTTCCAATTTGGTAGCCAAATGGTATGATTTGGAGAAAGGCTAATTGCAGTTTAGGAAAATGCATACCCCTACATTTTCACACCTATTTGGGCCTGTCTTGCTATATTTATCTTTATTTATGTCTTAATTGGTCCTATTTTGCATCCACAAGCCTAATAAACTACATCTTTTTATGGCTAATCCCAACAAACCTCAAAGGATAAATGATAATTTAATGATTTTGGTTGTGTGTTCCTGATTTTTGGGTCGAGACTAAGACTTTAACGAAGGCGTCTTTGTCCCCCAAAGGTCTTGGGACCGTGATTTCAAAGGCACCTTAAATGGGCCCCTTTTTGGAGTTTGTGCCCCAAGTTTCAAGCCTTGGGACTAAGATGCCGCCTAGGGCGTCTTAGTCCCCCTTAAGTTATTTTTGGGATTTAATTTCAAATCCTGGCAGGATTTAGCCTCCTTTAATTAGTGATTTCATGTGTCGACTTGTTGTGATGTAATTTCGGGATATTAAGCATGGATAAGTATAAATAAAAGGTTCATTCACTCATTTTCACCCCAAGCATTCAAGTATTCATTCCTAAGGCAAGTTTATGAGATCAAGAGCAATTCATCAAGCATTTGGGGCCATCATCAAGATTCAAGCATCATATCAAGGATATTCTTGCATCATGTGTATTTTTGGGCTAACATTTGTGATGTAGGGTTTTGATTCAAGCAAGCAATTCAAGTCAAGATATATCAAGCATTCATTGGATTCGAGATCTACATTCAAGCTAGCCACCTCACACAAGATTACAGACTTCATAACAAGGGTTTGTTTTAGGTTGAAGACTTGGAGATTATTTGAAGTGCAAAGTTGAAAATTTGCATTGCAAAGTTTTCATCTCCACGGAAACTCACCTACAAGCCAAGTCTATAAGTTTTAGGATCTAAGATTTTAGAAGGAAGTGCATACATTTGACCTTGGGATCACATTCAAAGATTTCAAAAATTCTAGATGGGACTAAGTCACCACCTAGGGCATCTTAGTCTTCCCAAGGGTATTTTTCAAAGATTCTTTCAGATCCGATTTCAACATCCGAAGATCCCGCATTTGCCTTGAAAAATATCAACGAGACTAAGACGACAGTAAGGGCGTCTTAGACGTCCCTAGCATATTTTGACTACTTATTTGAATTTTCAAAATCCTCATCACATTTCTAGACTTCCCAGGTACACATACCCTAAATTTTTGTTGCTTAATTTCATCATTTGCATTCATGATTTGACTTGCATTACTAGGTTTTGTGAGTTGAATGTTAAGTTGTCTTTTCCAAGATATTTCTTGGTGGTGAACCTCTCTAATTTTAAAGAACCCCCTCCTAGATCTTCCCTATTGAGAATTGACTCACCCTTTGGGTTGATAGTCAATCCAATTTGGGATCCTAGGAAATTCTTGAATGACCTAAGGAAAAATAGGGGCATCTCAACCCCCTATTTTCTTTACAGTTCACTAACCAACTCAAACTTGATGACAATTGAAATTTTAGAATCTAAAGGTTTTGGAAAGTATGGAAATATAAATCCTAAATGCTTAGCCTCTTGTAGTTGAGATGCCCAAGAGTTGGTTTATTAGAGGCAACACTAATTTTTCCATTGAAATTTTACTATTATTGATACATTTTACTATTACTCATGTCTATATTAATGTGTTGATTACATTTAATATTATGGATTATAAAGTTGAAATACACAAAATATAAACATGATATTCTTTGTTGAAAAGATATTTTATATTTATCTCCTATTTATCTATTAGTAAAGATTATCAATCAAATTATCTTACAAATAATTATAAAATTATTTTGAAGAATGAATTACTCTTCTAATTTCTTATAGTCTAAAGATAGAAACCGTGTACTTTATGTCAAAAAAATTATGGTGCTTTCTTTTAATTGACCAATAGGATTCGTTAAAAATTTATATATTATCAAATATAGCACTAGATATGTACAAAACATACATGCACCTAGTATTAAACTTGAAACGATAAGACTTGACACACTTAAGTTAAGAACATTGGTCATATACTATATTCTCTGACAACAATCATTCAACTAGCACACATATTTTTTTTAAATAAATTTCATGTATATTCCCTTACCTCTTACCCTTGTTCATAGTTATTTGTGAATAATACACCAATTTCATTCACTTGACTCTAATGTCTTGCATAAATGTTTTCCTCAAATATCTCACTATAATAGTCAATCTCAAAGTACTTTGATGCCTCTGTTACATGCAAATATAACATAATTCCACCATGGGAGGGAGGAATGACTATGTACAGTCACACATTATGTTTACTAATGCATGTATTCTATGAGGACACATGTCAAATATGGGCATTCTTCCTCACATTTCAATCATAATTTTCTACAAGGACATACTCTACTTTGCACAATCATTGTTTTCATCAATGAAAGAGACTCATTTTTTCATCAAAGTAATGTCTATCATTTGCAATCCTATATTTTAATTAATGAAAGAGACTTATATTTTCATCAAAGTAATGTCTATCATTTGCAATCCTATATTTTATGATGTATATAGGAGAAGCGTGGCTTGATCTAATTGAATTTGTTTCATGAGAAATTTAATGACAATCCAATGGATTTACATGACAAACATCACATCTTAAACACCTACTTTATCAAAGATATTATGTTTCTATAATCCATTGCAAATGAATTCTAATGCTTTAAAAAAAAGAATCATAAGTGATTTAGATATATTTAAATTCAACCTACTTTATTCTAATTAGCTACTATGGTGAAGGTATAATAGGTGAACATCCATGGTTTGTTTGTAATTGAACTCTTGAGCAATTAGTTTGAAATATACAAATAAATGTGTAAAATAATTCATATAAGAAAAGTAGTGAATCCATTTAAATATTATGACACTTTAAATATATAATTTTAAAATCTTATATGTAAATCTACATCAATGATTTCATTGAGATTTTAATCTACATTTTCTTTAATAACATAACCAATATTTTAAACAATATTTATCTAGTGTAGATCTAAAGGTGTTTGGAAATTATAGATTCTAAAATTAAAAAAATGTATTTGATTGTTAAATACTTTATCAACATTGATGAAGTGAATTTTTTAAAATAATATAGAATTAATATAACCTTGGTTAAGGGGAAATGGTATAGCTTTGTCTCAGACCATTATTTTATATTGAAGTATCCTTCCCTATTTAATCTATTTGGAAAGCTCGGTAGCATGTATGCCAATTGTTAGATGGAAAATAATCTTTTATGGGACATGGTCTTGCCTTTGCTTCTTCATCAATTTGATAGAATAACCATATTCAATTCTATGTGAAATCTATGACCACCAACTATTTTGGACCAACTTATCATTTTTAAAGAAAGGATTTCAATAGTTTAGTGGTACATATGTGCATTCTCTTCATTGCAATTGCCTCAATTACCAAGGCATTAAAGTCTATTTTGATCTAGATAATACTTTGAAGTAGCTTTTAGATACTATACAATCTTTGGTACTAACTTAACTCAACAATTAAATTATCCACTCCAACCCCATGCAATTTCTTTAGAGATTGGTAGCAACTCTCCTTTAGATATTTTCCATACTTCTCCTTACAACAAATCTTCCTCCTCCTTTTACCCAAGATAGATCTTTAGTTCCTTACATTAAAACAAATGCATGAAGTAAATTGATCCATAAAAGCTAGTAAGGAGGGTTAGGAATTAGGAGATTGATTCTAAAGCTTGAGATTGCTTCTAAAGCTTTGTATTGAGTGGCTAAAAAATAATTTTTGGTTTTAAAATATAAATCTTGGAAATTTCCTAGAGCCATGAAAATAAGTGTAAATATAGATGTGATAAATGATTTACATGTGATAAATATATAAATATGAATATCTTAAAGATAAAATAAATAAAAAATGGATAAATATATTTGAAATAAAATATTTATAAAAATTAAACTATAAACTTAAATTAACATAAAAATATATCACCCATAAATATAATTACTTTCTTAAAATAATTTAACTGTGACATTTGTTAGATAATGTGTCCTCTTAACATTTAGAATTCTTTTCTATATTAGATTATTACAAATATCTCTTAACAATTCATTACTTGCACAGGCTACCACTGTATGTTGATTGGAACTGTAATCGCTACATCATCGCATATTCATTGCCAATAAATCTACCATCTCAATGTTTACTATCTTATCGTTTTATTTCAAACATAGGAAAATTGAATGTTACATTTGAGCCACTTTATGCAAAATTCTAATCTGATTTTTCCTTTCAGATGCGCCCAAAAGGTCACATGTTGTTTTCGAGGGTACTCTAAAAATAATGCAGAACTAATGCATGGTGAGTTTGGTAAAGCACAGAGAAAAGAAATATCAGCCCAACGATCAGGAAGAAAAATCAATAGGCACATCATTATTTATTTTTCTTGTGATTCTTGTACCAACGGTGAAAACAAGAGGTATTTCGACTTGAGAGGAAGAACAAAATGAAGTGAACTTGATGGTGTGTGGTGGGGTTAAGTAGCACGCAAACCCGTTGTATGCCTTACAGCGTGGTAGCGGCCCTTAGGGATGAGGAGCGGGGGATCGTTTACCTGGTGCTGCTCTGTCCACCCGTAAGATGAAAATTCCTAGAAAATGCTGGTTGTTGCTGCGCTTGTTAGAAAATGGAGATCGTTCAGGGAGAAAACAAATGCAGAGTGAAGCGAACTCATTTTCTGATGAATGCATTAATTTCGATGAACAGCGGGAAATTCAGGTGGCCATTCGAGTTCAAATTACGTATTTGTTGAGAAATAAATTTCCCACGTCCTACATTAATCAATCCAACTTGCTGTTACCTAGTTTCTGACGCCGTGGGGTTTCATCTGAATGCTACGGTAGTCAAGATAGACCGTTACTAGCAGGTGTGACAGGCTACGGCTATCTGACACTGGCAAACGAAAATATGTATGAGGGATGCATAAGTCCATGGATGATAGATGGATTCGGCATCCATGCCCCGGTGCATGCATTCCTGGGGCTGGGTAGCCGTTGCCGCGTAGGTATGGTGTCTATTAAATATAGCTACCAACTGAAGTTCACTCGCGTTATCTGAGCCCTCATCGATTAGATGTTTTTAGTTACTACTGTGAGTTCCGTGGTGTTCAGCATGTCTTGCCATCAACAACTTAGCCTTGAGGTCGTCACGCAATTTTGCAATGTCAGTGCCTGCATTGTCCATCGATATTGACCCATCATTATGAGACGTAGACGGCCCACCTCCATTCGTGTACGTTGCAATGATAAAAGCTTGGTTTGAATGTATAAAAGAATAAGAGAGAATGGTAACTCGGGTAGGATGATCTGGTGCGACTGAAGATCGAATCCCATGACCTCATTAGACTTCTCTTGCGCTTTAAATTGTAAACTACTAATTGCATAATAGATGAATTAATAATAAATATAAGCAATATTAATAGTGAGTAGGCTGTGTATCAAGAAAGGTAATATGTGAGAGGAGCTATAGCATGAATAGGGTCAATGGTCTTGCAACCTGTTTAGTATTTTTCAAACCGTAGATTTTTACCGTAGCTGGTCTAGCATGCCCTTCTCAGATAAGAATGCTTAGCGGATTTTGACTATAAATGCATTTCTTAGGTAAGAGTGCCAGCATCATTTTTGATCTTGGACTTCTCTGCATTCTAATAGATAAAATCTTTAGCGGTCTTGTTTGAAGAGGAAAAGATAGATAAAACAGCAAATTACCTGATCAAAATTTACAGCAGAAGAAACAAAATCAGCAAAGAGTTGGAAAACAACTGGAAGTAGTTTGCTGGGGTCTGCTGTTGTCTTTTTTAGTTAAGTCCAGGAGGATGTTATTGCATGGCTCACCCCCAAAAAAATTTGTATCCACAATAATATTTTTTGCATTTTGAGATAAAAATTAGGCAGTTCTAATAACTACAACATGAACAGTACTCAACGATCATGATATTATTATTCACGCTAATCCAAATAAAATGAGAGTTAATAGCAATTTATTTGCTACAGCAAATATGGCTGCCAAGAATAATATTATCTTCAAGAAATCTTAAACGTTAAAATAAAAATCAATATGAAGATCTAACATTGTCAAGTAAAATAGTTTTATTTAATCCTGAAAAATTGTGAATAATGTTCTCCTAAAATATGAATATAATATCATCAATATTGAATTATTAATAAAAGAGTTTTAATTAGATATATAGTTGCTAAGAAAATACACTGATATTAAAACTTAATCAAGGGTAATTTATAGTAACATAATAGAACTTAATTGTTGATTGAGCAGCAATATTGTTGAAATTAAGTTAATATTTCATTATATTAATTAGTATCATTAAAGAAAAAGAAAGAAGAGAAAGAATAAATATTAAATAATAAAAGTAACTGTGATGGCAATAAGCAATGGATTAATTTAATACTAATAAAATATGAGAAAAGCATTGCAGCAAATATGGATTTTATAACTCTAAACGTAGAAAGTGGGATACATTAGTATTGATATTGTTATTATTATGGACATTGTTACCATTATTGCAGGTAACAGTGTAATAATAATAAGAATGGATTGTGTGAGCCAAATAATATTTTACTATACAAGCAAATAGGAACTACCTAAACAAACCTTTATATTTATCCATTGTTAAAGAATGATGTCATTTATATTCACAAAGTAACAATATTATTATTCCACATATTTAATTATATAAAGTAGAAATAGTAATATCAAATGAAAATGTTAATATTACACTTATTTAATTATGGGTAAGTAATCTTTACCTACAAACAATAATGTGGAGTAAAATATTAATACTTCACATATATAATTATGTAAAATAATAATATTAATATTATACATTTTATTTATTTATATAAAATGGTAATATTAATATTACACTCAATTAAGTAATTATTTTTATGTGTCAAGAAGTCAATTTTAGATTTAATAATATAGGAGTTTATAGTATGGTATAAAAATTTATATACATATATATATAGTACATTTAATCTTGTTAAAAAAAATATTAGAATTAATAAAGGTATCTATGTTAGAGCTAATACATCTTTTTTAAAAAAATTGTTGGGTTTTCTAACGAAATTTTTGGACATGACAGATCCCTAAAAAAATATGGAATGGCTATATGGAGCTCCTCTATTGTCTCTTGTGGTTGTTCTGTTTGATGTACATGTTCTTGGAGAATCTCTTCTCTGACAGTTGCATGAAAATTGTCCCCTACTTGTGTCTTTTTAATGGATGACATTCTAGATAGGTTTACTTGGGAGCCCAACAATGGCACTTGGAGCATTTGTGGAGATGGTGTTGGTTGAATTTGTTGTTGCTGGTATAAAAAGTCCTTGATGGCGAAGATAATATCTGACGGGGTGGATACTTCTCTAGAATCTTCCTTGCACTTTCCTGATTCTCCTCCAAAGCCTCTTATATTTTCTTCTTGTTCCTCCATCTGCTCTCTCGTGTTGGTTCTTGTTTCTTAGGGATTAGTGTCCTCCAAAGTCGGGCCAACTACTTTCTCTGGTTCCTTAGTTATTTCTTTGTAGAGCTACGTGATTGGAAGTCTAAAAATTGGTGGGTATGATACTTGATCTAAGTAGCTACAGTCTGGTTGAGTTGCCAAACCTTCCCCTTAAAGTTTTGTGGTTCATTGAGGAAATAAAACATTAAGTAGATAAGTAGTGTACTATACCAAAAATGGTGCTTGGAGTCCTCAATTTTGTTGAGAAATATGTCTCAACCTTGCAAGCCTTTTCCAGGAAAATTACAGAATTTGTTTGTGGCAGTTTTCCACATGTTTATGCATTGGAAAAAGGTGTATGAGTTGTTAAAAGGTGCCTTGTCCTTAGTAGAATATAGGAGGGCCATTTTTAGAGCATAGTTAATTTGTTTTATGTCTTTTATGGGGGTCTAAACTAGAGGACAAAATTATGGACGGGATTACTATTTTAACCTGGTTGTTTTTCCATCTTGGAAATGTAAATGTCAAAAATGGGCAACATGTGGCATGGTGGTTAAGCCCATGGTTTTGTAAAACCACAAATGGTTTCCAGGTTGTAAATCACTATATAAGGAGGGCTTGGGGAGGAGTTTGTATAATGGAGTTTTGTTTGCAAGGCTGGGTGCTAGAAGGATGCTAGTGATATCTCTCCAAGCTTGAGTTGAGGTGATGCTCTTGTAAGAACTTGCATTGCAAGTGTATTGTAATCTTCTTTGATTTGATAATACATTATGCAGGTTCCAGAGGGTGGGGTTTTTCTCCCGTAAGGGTTTTCCCCACGATAATCATTGTGTTATGTGTTCATTGTTTTATTCATGTTCTTGTATGTTTCTTGAGATTCCTGTAATCAGTTAAGTTGAAATTTGCATAATCGTTCTCTCAAGATTAGCGTAGGAAGCGATTCCGCACACCTTGCTTCCTTAGATTTTGCGCAAGTTATCCAACATTTGTTCCCTCATCACTTCATACAAGTCGAAGTTAGCAGTGTATACCTTGTACCACCATTTGGTATGTTGTGTGAATGGAAATGGTGGTTGTAGAGTATTCCCAGTTGGCATTGTATACCTTGTAGTCTATGACCGTTGTTGCATATCAGACTCTGGGATTTGTGATAGTCTTCAAGCTCAAGCTTCGATTGTCAAATGTTCGCTTTAACCAGCCTTTCTACCTTACTATTCTTAATTATCTTTTTTGTCAAGATTCCCCCTACCATTCTTAGCCATGTTACTGTGTGGATAGATTCTTTTGTGACTTTTTATAGTTTATCTAGGTACATGAATTTGTCGTGCACCTGTCTTAGCACGATTAAAACCTATTCCTCTTTGTCGCAGAAATCCGAGTAACTTTCCATATGTCCATATTCTTCTGGCCAATTTTTATGTATTCTGACTTACAAGTTTTGTCATCATTCTCCAACAGTTTGTAGCGAAGGTCTTCTGGCATGGTGTAGTTAATTTTTGCTATCGGTTCATGGATTTTTTTCAATCATCCTCCAAGTAGACGATATTGTGAGGTACAGTTGAGAATGCCCCATCCTTTTTGGTTTGCATTGCCTTGAACAGGTATCGTTTGAGTATTAGTCTAGGCTTCTCGATGTAGGGAGGATTTTTAGAGGGCTTCTTTTTGTAAAGCTTCTAAATTTCGATCTAGTGGTAGGTAATAATGCTTCAATCGTGATTCGTTAATGTGCCCTACTACGAGTGTGCCATTTGGTTGTCGCAATTTGATTACTCTGAATTCGTTAATGTGCCCTACTACGAGTGTGCCATTTGGTTGTCGCAATTTGATTACTCTGAATTTGATTATGTTAAGGATGGAAGAGGGTCCCAACCACCAGACCTTCAACTTCCCTTGTTTCTTAAACTTGTTTTCATATAGCATTACTAAGTCCCCTACTTGGAATGTTTTCAACCGCAAGTTCTGGTCGTGTCATACTTTTTGTCTTTTTTGCTCTAACTATTAGTTATTCATAGCAACTTGCCAGAAATGGTCTAGCTTTTCCAAGTCTTTTATTCTCATTCTCTTCTAGTCGTAAAGTTAGCGTGGTACGTATGTTAGGGATCATGACACTAATAGGTTTTGTTGCATCCAAGCCATATACTAATTGAGATGGTGTGAATTTAATAGTCCTTTCGTAGGAAGTGTGGTATACCCATACCAGTGTCACTATCTTAGCATCTTAATCCATCTAGTTTTCATCACATCTTGGTGAATGTTTTGCTAATTATTTTGTTTAAGGCTTTGTTGGCCTCATTCACTTGTGGATGGTATAGAGAGATTTGATTGTGGTATCATAAAGTTCTATAGTATTTCTTTTTTCATATTGTTTACAAAATACATGCCCTAATCACTAAATATGCTTAACGGGAATTCATATCTGGTAATAATGTTTTCATATAAGAACTTGGAGGTATTTCTTATGCTACAGTCTGATCAGTTCCGCTTTTTCCCATTTCATTAGATATTGTATGCCAATTATAATGAATCGATCTTTTGAGTGCTTTGTCAATAACTCAATTGGCCCTATGAAATCTATTAACCTTTTCTTGAAAGGATTTTGGGATAGTATCGATCTTAGTGGCATCTCATCATGGGAATTAGGTTTTACTACTCTAATAGATATCACACCCCTTTGCATATTCTTTGGAATCTTTGTGTAACATTGGCCCCCATGGGCCTACCATTTTTACTCTTCTTTTGATGGTTTCTCTGAAATTATGTCCTTTGACAATTCCTCCATGCGCCTCTTATAAAATGGAATTTATTTCATGTTTATAGATAACCATTCTTAGGCCCCTATGGTGTAGTTCTCCCTCTACTAATGTGTATGTTGTTTTCTCTACACTAAGGATTGTTTGTCTTATGGGGATATGTCTTTTGAGAATTCCCCAGTTAATAGCAAAATAGAAATGTCCTCTAATTCTTCTGGTACTATTGTAATGTGAAACAAGTGTGTATCGGGTAACTCTTCCCTGTGTGAATCTGGTTCTTCCCTAGTTTCAATCTGTGATAGGCAATCCGGTCCTTGTTGTTCTTTTTGGGTTTTACCATTATCTTAATGTCAAATTCTTGGAATAGTAACAACCATCTAGATATTTATGCATGGGTTACTGGTTTGTTGAGTAGATATTGAGGGGTTCATGATCTGTGAAGAAGGTGAATGGTGTAGATAGTAAATAATGCCTATACTTTTGTAAGTCGTATATCGATGCTAATGCTTCTTTCTTTCTGCTAGTATAATTTTGTTTTGTTGCTAATAATTTCCTACTATCAAATGCTATAGGATGATCTTTATTCCCCTTTTGTTGTGGGAGCACTGCTCCTATTACTATTCTAAAGGCATCAACGGGATTTTTCCAATCCGAAAAGATGAGGATTGATGCTTCTACAATTTTTTGCTCCAAAGAATCAAAGGCCTTTTGAGCTTCTTCATTCCATTTGATGCTTTGCTCGGTTTTCTTTTTCAGAAGTTCTTCTAGTGGAGTTGTGGTTCTAGCTTAACCCTTGATGAATTTCTTGTGATACCCCGTGTATCCTAAAAATGTCTTGTCTTCCACATCATTCTTTGATGGTGACAAATTTAGGACCAAGGCCACTTTCATTAGGTCTACCATTAGTCCTTCCTTACATATAATCTGGCCTAAAAGTGTCTCATATGGTATCACAAATGTACATTTCTTAAGGTTCAATGAGATATGCATGCTTCTACACTGGTTTAGCATCATCCAAAGAACCTAAACATGGTCTTTCACTAAGCCACGTAGACTGTCCAATCATCTAAGTAGACTTAAGAAAATGATGAATAAAATCCTTGAAAGTATTTGATCATTATTCAACTAAATACTATCGAAACATTCTTCAATCCAAATGGAATGACAACATACATATATAAGATCCCCATTCGATAAAAAAAATTGTTCTAGGTTGATCTTCTTCCTTGATCTTTACTTGGTGGTAACTAGAGAAACCATTTGTGAACGAGTAAATCTCCCTTCCAGCTACCAGCTCTAATATTTCCTTTGTGAACGATGTGGGAAATGGATCATGCATGCATTCTTTGTTTAATTCCAAGAAGTCAACACACACCCTTATTTCTCCAATATTTTTGTTTTGTATTACCATTGGACTAATACATTTTGCATCCTCTACCGGTTTGACCATCCTGACAACCAACATCTTCTATATCTTAGTCTTTACTTTCTTCTTCATATTAGGATTTAATCTATATGGTCTCTTTCAAATTGATCTACCACCTTCTTTGAGTTGAATTTTCATGGCTCCAACTTCCTCCTTGATTCCTTTCATTTTGATGAAGTTCTGAGGGAACAGATCTTGGAAGTCTGTCAACGCTTCAGTGGTTTGTGCGATTACTCTTTCATCCCAATAATCATCTATGCATGCTAGCTTAGGATCTCCCTCTATTGCAATGTTTATTTCTTTTAGTTTAATGGGTTCATTATAATAATTTTTTTTCGGGGTGGTAGATTATTCTAGTTTCCTCTCCCCCTAACTAATTTCTATATTTGGTATTTGTTCTTCCTTGTCATCGTGCATCAGACAACAATGTTTTGTTGATCCAATTACCTCTCATTCTGGTTGTAATCAGGGTTAAAATATTAGAGGTTAGGCAATAATGCATATAAATCAAACCCCAATAAACAATGAAGCACAAATAAACATAAAGACATAAAAACATAAAACGATATCACCAAATATTCATGCCACCATTTATTCACCTTCATTGAACTTCTCCATTTTTCTTGAATATTATGATTGCCCTCAAATATGACATGATATTTTATGGATAGTGTATGGCCAAAGGATAGATATGTCAAGGGTTTTCCGAAAGCATGATTTATGTTTGTACCTTAGTCCTTATCAAGATCAAAGTAGGTAGGAAAAATGGATGGGAATGATATGGCTTAGATGGATATATGGATTTTTCATAGGAAATGTCATGTGAAGGGTATGGGAGATGAGACAACTTGCCCTCAAGTATAATGGTTCACATAGATAATTTCTCTTACGCATGACACCTGTTTGCCAGGTTTTCATCATGGTACTTATCCAAAGCACCATAAGAATAGTTTTCACTATTGGACGAATTTTTTCTCTTTACTATTTTATTTTTCTTTCCCTTTTTATGTCACACAAGACGCCTGTTTCCCAGGTTTTCATCAAGGTGACGATATTTTTTATTTTTCATTTTTTCATAGTTTTCTTGATGATCACTTTGATGGTGTTGATGTAGATGTCGGTGTCATGATATGCCAATAGTAACCTTTACCTACTAGTTGTCTTATCGATATCATAGCACTTGTATACAACTAATCAATGTCATTGTGATCCTTTATGATATCCAGGTTATCCTTATCGAAATATGCCCATCGTGATAGAGTTCCACAAGAGTCCTTATGATAAAGAGTTGTTGTCAAGATGTGACGGGTTTGTGACGTGGGATTTTTCGACCTTGGGCGAGATGTAGGATTATGATTGATGGTGATAGGTATGGATGGACTATTTGCCATTTTGGATGTAAGAATTTTTATTTTCCAAACTTGGGGTAGTGAATGATGGAGTTTGGAATTTTGATTGGGATAGTGTTTGGAACCATGAATTTTATATGCTTTGTGTGATGGGCATTTTGAAGGAGGTGGACATTTATTATATGTGGGAGACCTCTTTTCTTGTGGCTCCACATTTTGATTGGATATTGGAATTGAACTCTTTTCTTGAATTGATCCATTTTTCTTTGGGATCCATTTTAGCTCTATTTGTCCACTTGGATATTTATATTCAATGGCCTTTGACATTTGACTTTGGACTTTATACTTGTAAGGCTTTTATCATTGTTGGTTCCAATTGAGGGGATGATGTTTTATGGTGTGGATGGAAGGAGTGTTGGAAACAATCTTATGACAGGGACCACTTATGGACCCCATTTTGATGTTCGTGTTGGATAAACTTCCCCCTAGTAGATCATGGAGGTATCACTAACATCATTTGAGTTGCTGATTGGAGAATAGCCAAGACCTTGATGTCTAGGATTTCCATAAAATTGTATTGGTTCTCGAATGCTTGCTCATGTAGGCCTAGTCATTTTCCTTGATACTGCATGATCTGACATATTCTCTTTGTGATGGGGTATTTTCCATTTTGGAAACAATATGTGAACCCATCATTGTGGAAACTGTTGCTCAGAATATTCTCCTCTGTGAGAAAGCCCGATTTAACAAAAGTGGTTGATCCTAGTTGATATTTTGGCATCATAATTTTTATGGCTTGTGTCTTCTTGGTCCCTTAAGACATCAATTTGATCAATGATATCTTTTGTGCCTTCATCTTTGACTTGATCAATGATAGCTTCCTTATGTTCTTGATCCTTAATAGCCTTTCTATGTTCTTCTTGAGTCTTGTCTATGTCATTTGTTTGATTATCTATGTGTCCCAAGGAGGCAAGTGTCTCATTCTGGGAAGTGTCGATATTTGGAGCTTGGATAGGGTCGTCTTCAAGTGTTTGATCATGAATGGCATAAGTTCAAGGATTTGATCATTTTGGACTTCTTGCTCAATAGTAGTGTCTTGATCAAAGATGGGTTTGTCTTGAATGACATGGTTGGGAATGGAATCTTGATCAAGGATAGGTATATTTTGGATGCCATGATTATGTAGAAGGACTTCTTGGATGGACTTAAAGATAGGGTCATGGGATGGACTGCTTTGATCTTGACATAAAAGTGAATCCATGATGTCATGCTTTGGACTTTCCTTTTGACATGTATCCTCAAGTTTAATAAATGATATGTGACTTTGGAGACCATGACTAGATGTGTTTTCATGACTAAATGTAGATTGGGATGGAGTGGCTTGGAATGGATTAGTGTATGAAGGACTAGGATAGGACGTGGAGGCTTGGAAGGGACTAGTGGATGAAGGACTAGGATAGGGCATGTAGGCTTGGAAGAGATTAGTGGATGAAGGACTAGGATAGGACATGGAGGCTTGGAAGGGATTAGTGGAAGATTGGTTTCCCTTGTCAAGGTTAGGATAGGTATGACTAATAGATGATTGTTGTGGATTAATGGAATAGATTGTGTCAAGTGACTCTTGATAGTGAGGGTAGATGGTTGAATGACTAGGACTTATGAATTGTTGGTAGGAAGGGTATGTGGGTAGTTGACCATGGCTTGAGGTTGATTGGTATTTGGATTGGATAAATTTTCTTTTAAAGTCTATGGCTTGTTGGTATTGACCATTGCAGAGTAACTAGTATTCAACTTGACTAGCAAGCATATCAAGGTAAATTTTAGACATGGTGGTGGATGGTATGAAGCCTAAGAGATGCCAATGCAATGGAAGGTATGCACATGTGTTGTGCTTTTTTTTAGAATTTTCAAAGTATAGGATATGCCTAAGGATGATACCAAGTTATGGATTCAAAGTGACAAGATGTCAAAATGTCAAGAGGATAAATGTCACAATGAGGTCCAAGCTATGGTAATGTCCATGCAAGATAATGTCTAAGGAATGATGTCAAGAAAATGAATGAAACTGACAATAGCCAAATGTAAAGAATACCACAATGAGGTCAAAGTCTTGAGCAATGTCTAAGTTATGCCAAATGGAATGCAAGTGTGAAAGGATGATGACTAAAGGTATGACTACTAAGCACCTTGTGGCAAGGCCAAAGTAAGGGTTGCTTAATCAAACTAAGGTAGCCAAGGTTAAATTTTTTTTATCAAGACTTCAATGATGGTAATGACTAAATGACAAGGTTTGACAAAGGTGGTCTCAAACTAGCCTTGTGAGTTGAGGGCCAACCTAAATGACAAAAGGACTAAGGTGATGGAAAAGATTGAAGTCAAGACAAATCTGATTTGGTCACTATGGACTAGTCTCAAGTCTGATAAGTTTCCAAGACTAAGGTCTACAACAAGGTATATGCAAACTAAAGGATGCACTAATGAATGCAAGGTATGCAATGATGAATAAATGGATGGATGGATGATGGATGAAACTTCTGGAAAAATATTGCAATTTATGATAAAAAAAACTAGGCAATGCTTGGGATTGATCAGAAATTGGTTTTGTTTCAATTTCTCCCAAAATTTATGGTGGTAGGCAATTGTTTCGTTTAAAGTCTCAGTTGCAGTTCAGGACAACCACGTGCATCATTCTGGAAATGGAAATTGTGTTTTTTTGTGTCATGATTGCAGTTAAGGACAACCAATTGCAGTTCACAGTGTATGTTGCTTGGTTTTGACTTGCTTTGACCAATTTTTAAGTTGATTTTGTAAAGTTTGATTTTGGAAAACATGAAAAATAGTTTGAAAACACTTGTCTTTGTCTAGTTTGAATGTGTAAAAATATTTAAATGTGCAAGAAGACACTTGTAGACAATTCAGAACCTAGGCTTCACAAGAGATACCACTCGCTAGATCCCCACTTCAATTTCTCTAGCCAACTAAACAAGGCGGACAACTAGAGACTTGGTGGTGTTGGATCCCCTCCATGGCACTCACTTCTCGGGCTCACCAAGTCTCAATTACCCAAAGAGGAATTTATGCCTCTACATATGAATGGTGAAAATGTGGGGCGACTTCAGAATGACTGTTCCTGCGCTATCAAGTGAAAATGATTTTGGCCACTAAAATAATGGTTCTCAGTAAGGGCATTCGTTCAAGGTGGCATACATGCAGCAAGATTAGCTCAAGATTATTTCAATCAAGAGGCCTCCAAGTCCCTTCCTAAGAAAGGATTTTGACATGTCACATGAGCACTAGGGGTGGCACTTGTGTAAGTGCAAGAAGTTGAGTCCACGAAACGTGGAAGTGTTTGCCTTAGCCAAAAAAAGGAAATTGACATTTCAAAAACGGGATTTCGTTTTTAATAAACGGGATCCCTAATAAATGAGATCCCATTTAGGTTCGGGATCCCGAGCCTAAAATCAAAAAACAGGATCCCGTATTATAAAAAACGAGATCCCGTTTTAAAAAAAATGGGATCTCGTTTAAAACGGGATCCCATTTTGGAATTTTTCCAAAAATGGAAATTTCCATTTTGGCAACTTTTCAAAAGCAGTTTGGTTTTTGGAACTGTCCATTTTGAAAACTTTCCAAAATAGATTTTTCCATTTTTGGCAATTTTCAAAACGGGATCCTGTTTTGTAAAAGCATAAAAAATGATTTTTTAATCAATTTTTAAAATTTCAAGTTGGTTTTGCTTTGTAGTCGAGTTTTTGCCTCAGATTTTGGTTTGAGAAAATCATTGAGAGTCTGAACCTAAGCCTTCAACCTAGTTTGACCTACAAGTTGAAGGTTCTAACAATGTCAGAGAAAAATACCGAGTTTGGACATATGGCTAACGACTTTTTTTGTAAATTTTTTTGACGAAATTAAAACCCATTTTAGATGAGACAATGTAGATTCCAAATATTGGATTATTTTTTCTATTTTTCAATTAATTTATGATGAAATTGGTCCATAAACTTTAAATATCAAAGTTTTTTACTATTTTAATAGCTTTTGATCAACATAACATTTTGACGAATGGATTGCACAAGGGAAAACTTTAGACAATTCTTTTCAATTTAAAAAAAAAAATGCAAAAAATGATAACTTTAGGTCATCTTATGCGTGTCGTACACGACGATTTTTCTAAACGACAAATATGCTTGATAAAAAATTAACAAAAAAAAAATTCAATAAAAAATTACAAAAATATATCCAGGGCAAGCTTCAGTGAGTCACAAATCTTTTCCCAAAAGGATTTAGAAAAACATGATAATTTAAGTCAAAATATGGATGTCGTACACGTGCATGGTATGGTAAAAAAAAAGACTTTTAAACAGTGGTTTTTACAAATCCCTATTGAAACTCAATTTGTACAATCTGGGCATTGAAATAAATTACATATTTGGAAACTAGAGTACTACATTTTATGATTAGTGACTTTTTTGAAGATTCCATCTCTAAGTGCTTCAAATTTTAAGGTCAAAGTGTCAAATTCTGAAAATCAGGGAAAACATTTCCACTTTTTGGCCAAAAAGTGGACTCAACTTCTTGCCAGCACCCACTTATCAGTATGACGCATCCGCACAGGTGTTTTTTATGACTTTCATCACAAACACATTTTTTATATAGTGGTTCGAAAGAGCTTGGCTTTAGCTTGTTACCGCTTGGGTCATTACCTTTTTCAGGAAAGGCCCTCTAAAGGTATATAAAAGCAAGAAAGTACATTGTTTTTTATCTCTCAGATCGCAAAAAGTGCAAGGAGAGAGCATACACAACGCCTTTGACTCACACTCGCATGATGTTCATTTTAATTCCAAAACCAAATGTGTGGGTGATTATACAAAATGCTAAAATATGTTTTTGATTCTCAAGATCACCAAGTGGTGCGAGAGAATAGTATAAACACTTTGAAGCAAAATGTAAACCACAAGACAATGCGAACACTTGTTCTTTTTAATCCTCAAAGCAATATGTGAAAAAGACACTTGATGCAAGGTTAATTTTAGACCAATGAGTGAATATACATGTTTTTTTTAACCAATGAGTGAAATACAAATTAAGGTAAATTTAAGCCCAATGATGTGTGAATGCAAAGTTAATTTTAATCCCAAGGAGTGAATGAAAAGAAGACAAGATGGATATATTTGCAATATGAAGTGAGGTGCCTCCTTTCCACCCGTGTCACACTGGAAATGCAATGCCAGTAACAAAAAGCCCCTAAGCTATGATATGCAAAAGATCTAAACTAATTTTTTTGAATGAAACCCTAAACTATAAATTAACAAGCAATTGTGTCACAAAAAATAGCAGTTGCAAATCACAACTAGAAAGCAATTGTGTCACATAAAATGTCGATTGTGACTCTCGGGATGGTGATTGCGACACAAACATGTGGTGAAGCTCCAAGCAGTTGTGTTGCTTGTAGTTGTGTCACTTTAGCTTTTAGTTGCATCACTCTGGTTGTAGATGTGTAACTCTGGCTTGCAGTTATGTCATTCTAGCTTGCAATTGTGTCACTAAATAGCTTGCAGTTGCATCACTTCAACTCGCAACCGTAAAAATTCATGTTTTTTATTGTAAAAAATGCTACTTTAAACCAAAATATAGGGTATAATATATGAAAATTCATCTCTCGACCCTTCCAGATGCAACCATGCTATTTATTTGACCTCAAAAGGCTCTCAAAAGTGTGATTTGCAAGATTTATAAAAAGTACCTACACCCTTCAAGACAAAAAACACCAAAAACTTCCAAACAAAGAATGCCAATCAAGAGGGTTAGTAGTTCACATTAGGTTCACCAATGTAATCAGGGTTAAAATATTAAGGTTAGGCAATAAAGCATATAAATCAAACCCTAATAAACAATGAAGCACAAATGAGCATAAAGACATAAAACATAAAACAATATGACCAAATCTTCATGCCACCATTGATTCACCTCCATTGCACTTCTCCATTTTGCTTGAATATAATAATTGCCCTCAAATTTTTGAGTATGTGAATAATAAGCCTTTGACAATGCCTAGCAGAATATTGAAGATTGTTCTCACACTAGCATAATGTACTTGCATTAGCTCAAGATGATAAGATGTGTAGATGGTGAAAATGACAAGGGTAAGTTCTTTTATAGAAAAGAGAAATTTGAATGAATGGTTGAGATTCAATGTCAATAAGATGTCTTAATCAATGGCCAAGAATGAAAGTTGTAGTGTGAAATAGGGTTAGGGAAAATGATAAGGATGAATGGCTAAGATTGAATTATAAGATAATTCAATCAAGGGCTAGAATTAAATGAGATGTCAAGAGATAAGATTTGATGTGGAAGATAAGACTGGCATGGATAAATAGGTTGTTGGAGAAATTCAAATGGGTATTTTTTTAATTTTTTTTAGACTGCAGGAATCGGTCGAGTATCTATCCCCCTATAAACTGTAGTGCGTCTAGTAAAAAAATTTCATGTCTTTGATGGCGCTGGCGCGACACGCCCTTCGATACCACGAGTTTGGGGGGAGATTAGACCTTGTGACCTCTTGCATGCAACAAGATGCTTTAGCCAATCAAGCTAGGCCCCTCGCCCCAATTCAAATGGATAATTAAATAATAAAAGTATTATTTAATTATAGAAGACATGTGACATGTTTGAATTTTGGATTAAATAATGATTTAATTCAAAGGTGGGACATGGAAAATTAAATAATAGAGATATTATTTAATTAAACAAGACATGTGGCAAGGTGATTTTTGAATTAAATAATAATTTAATCCAAAAATAGGAAGAAGATGACAAATTAGTAGGCAATTAAAAAAAATGTATTTAATTTAATGATAGAAAAGGCTAATGAATAATTAAATAATTAAAATAATTATTTAATTCTAGTAGAAAGATGGATAAATGGTTAAATAAACAAAATTTATTTAATTGTAGTGGCAAGGGACATTAGTGACATAATTAAATAAATAAATTTTATTTAATTAATCAAAAGAGGAAATATAAAGTTAGGAATGAATTAATTAAATGACTAAAATTATTTAATTAATAGAAGACTTATGACATTAGACAAGGGAATTGATAAGGAAAAATGGTATTAGCAAGTCTAGGAAATTTTTTAGTGTCTACACCGTCCAATCATATTCATATGCTTCGGCTTCCTCCAATGGTGTGGAATGGAGTTGTGGTACCAGTGTTTCACATTCCTCTACTGGGCTTAAAATAATTTCCTTAGTTCTAGCTAATGTGGTTTGAATTTGAGGGTTTTTACTATAAAATGAAAAGGTTTGGATGAAGTTTGTAGTTAGTTTTGTCCATCTTTTGGTCGTAAATCTTCTTTCCTAATCAATATACTAGGTTATTGCTACAAGGCATAATGTCTAGTAAAATAGTTGAATATACAATTGGTCATCATACTCATAGTTTTCTTCCCAATACTATATGCATATGTCTAGGTGGCTTTGCGGTGGAATGTCACCTTCGTAGGGAGGTATATCATTGTAATCTCCTACCTCTAGTAGAAATATTTCTTTTACCAGTGTCTTAAATATTTCCCACTTTTTAATGGGTTTTTTAATGGTCTTTATATGTGTTATACCAACATGTAGCAGTGCACGTACTTTGGGGATGGCTCTCTCAATTTGGGTTAAATAGGATATCAATTCACCTACTTCAAGTACTTGGGCAGCTTTGTCTGAGATATTTCTTGATTAATATGACAAATCATATGAGAGTCCTCCTCATTGTTCTCCTCCTCTTCATTGGTGGTACCGTACATGTCCTGCACTACACTGCCTTGTTATGGTTGGGTTTTTCTTATCATGAACACTCTCCGGGAGCTAAAGATTCTTTGAGAATATACTTCTTGGTTATCTTGTACTCATGCTTCTAGCATTGTCTTTCTATCAATATTGCCTTCAATGTCTTCTACTTCAAGTTCTCTCTTTGAATTTGGTTCTTCCTAAGTTTCATTAGCTGATATTGTTATGGTGTTTATTGTTTGGTCGTTGTCCTCAAATTCTTTTGTATTGACCTCTTCTATATAGGATCTTGTTTGATTTCTCCCTAGGGGCTTGTGGACTACTCTTTTAGCATCCGTAAAGGGTATTTCCTCCTTCTAGACATCTATGATTCCTCAGGAATCTACGAACCATCTCAACCCTAATAGTGCATCAAATGAGTCAAAAATTTCCTTCATTGTGACCACCTTGAAGTCTATAAACTATTTTTCCCCTTTTACATTAACTTCTATTTCTCTCCATGTATCGAGTGTCTTCATTCTGGTACCGTCTGCTAAGCTGATGTTGTAGGGAGTTGGTTCATGTGTCAATTTACCTAGGTATTCCCATATTCTTTTAAGAATTAGATTGACATTTGATCCCAGATAGACCATTACCTTGGGAATATTCTTACGGTGGATCCAAAGTTTGATCATTATTAGTCTCATTTTCCAATGTTTGCTCACTGTTCTAACTTGTAGTATGTCTCTTTTGTTCCAATACTTGCTAAACTTCTTTAATCTAGTGAGCAGGTCATGTTACCCTATCAACTTTGTGAATTTCTTAGGAGCCTTTACTTCTTCTTTTTAAAGTAGTTGTTCACCTCTTTCTCCTTCTCTTGTTCTTACTCAAATTATTTTTTAGTTTGTTTTACTATTTGATTATGTTGTTCTTTTGTAGGGTGGAATTCCCCTACCTCCCCATAGCTTTCCTCTTCTTTTGAGGTCACTGCATTAGCTCTTTCAATATATGTCCCTTGTTTGGTTACTACCGCGGCCTTACCATTTTTCTTAGGTCTAGCCTCCAGGAAGTATTCTACTCTGGTGCTATCCTCTTCTATTACATACCCTTCATCTTTTCTTGTCTTCTGACACTGTTTGGTCCCTTTGTTTGGGTCTTTGGGCTTTTTATTAAGTCGAGCTCCTCTCACAGTGTTTGCATCTTGTTGTTTATCCTTTTGACCCTGTGATTGTGCATTTTTATAATGTTGGCATACTTTTTCAAAATTAAAAATTTCATGATCTTCTTCATTGTAAAATCTTCATTGCTTTCTCTTTCCCCCCAGCATTCCATAGTGAAGTGTCCTAGCTTACTGCAGTTAAATTAGGTATCATTAGCTCTTCTTCCTTGTTTGCGTCTGTGGCCCCTTCCTCCCACTATGGGTCATTATCACTATAGGCTTCTAGACCTTGGATGACATTAGTAGTTTTCTAGTTCTACCATGGCAAGACCCTGTATCCATGATCTTGGGCGTATAATGGTCCTTCTGCCAACCCCTTCATGTATGCCATCTCTTAATCACATTTGGGTTCCTCTTTCACCCTGAACTTGTGTGATGGAAATTTTGTTGTTTCGTGGCTATCCCACTCTCTGTAAACACCACAATGTAGAGAATTTGGTTTTCTAACAATGTGGAGGTCTACCCTTAGCGCATTTTCCTTGTTCTCCCCTATCTCCATCATACATTTTTTTTGCATGTGGCCTTCTCTACTGCAATAGGAACACCATATGTTAGGCCTTTGTAGATTAGTTTCTTGTTTCATAAGCTCCTATCTTAACCACATCTAGTTCATTTCTAACTATAATATTTATATTTTCTTATTCTCCTTTTCCTTTGCCATCCTTCTCCAAGACTAACCTTCTATCCAACAATGCCAATGTGACTAATTTTGAGTATGAGTTAAGGTTTCTACCATCTAGGGTCAGTTTGAGCTCCAAAGTTATGGAAGAAAGGAACCATTCTCTTTTTTGTTTGTCATTTAGTTGTTCATCTATTCACTTAACCACTTCCTTGAACCTCTTGTCAAACTCTAAGATGGATTCATCATCATGTTGCGATAATTATCTTAGCTTGCTCACTCCTTTTATTGGGAGTTCTGAGCTATCAAAGTTTTATAAAAAGGATTGTTTCACTTCGTCCCAGGGCTTGTTGTTTTGGGGGTTTGCTTTGCAATACCATTTTATAAATTCTTCTCTCAAGAACCGATGAAATCAAATAGCTTTGTGCCTTCTCTTTGTTCATTCCAACTTTTCCATATGGTTTCCAATAAGAATACATGTTATGCGACAAATTATTAGTGTCCTTTTCAAATATTGGCATCTTTCTCATTGTGGCCATGTATTCCTCTAATGATATTTCCTCTAGACTTGTGGTACCACTTCTCTAATTGCTAAAGATGAAGTTGGATTCAGTGACACTTTTTTTCCTTTCGTAGTTATTTTTCCCCTCTGCAGTTCTCCACTCAATAGATTGATCATTACCTTTTGTGAAGTCCCAATTTACTATATGTGTTGTTCATAATTCAAGTTTTTACCTTCCTCTCTTTCTTCTTTTGTCTTTATGTGTGTTATATTCAGCCTAAGGGGTGGCTCATGGTCTGAGGGTGATGTTTGGTCTTCGTACCTTTTCATTTTTAATTATCTTTTCATTAGTGATTGATCTAATTTTATGTTTGGTTAACAAATCCTTAGGATTAAATTAGGTTCTGTTGCTTTTTCCTTTTTCTCCTTTGTGGTATTCTTGGCTTTTGGTTCTTTTCCTCTTCCTTTCCTATTGTCGGTTGCACCCACATTGGAACGCTCAGCAACACCCTTCTTAGCATTCTCCACTTGTTTCTTTAGGATTTCTTCTGCCATTTTACTCACTTGCTCTTTTTCTCTCCTCTCTATTTCTCTCATACAATACCTTTCTTCTCTTTCTTGGGGTTTTTTAGTTTCCTTCCTTCCGCATTCATTTCCATCCCTAATCTGATGATTTTGGATATCTCTCTTCCTTTTGTTTTTTCCTATTCCCCTATGTATCATTGGTCCAAACTTCTATCCTTTTTCCCTATATCATGATTTTAAAAGAATATTTTGAACAATCACCTCTTTTCAAGGATCTTTGGGATCCTTCCCCACTTTCCATTCATCATCCCCTAATTTCCTACCCCCTTTCTCATAAAGGTGGCCTTTAGGATTTGATGAAAATATAATTTTTCACCAATCTTTCTTACTCTTCTCTCCAAGGTCCAATCAATAAAACCAATGTTGGCAAGAGAAATGAGGGAAGTATAGTTTGGAGATCTATAGCCCAATACTCCTTGGGTAGTCTACTTATACCCCAGAGGATACAGTAAGAGAAAAAATCATGTGTGGTATTAATATAGAAGGCATACATCACATACAATATCATAACATCAAAAGAAAATGCTCATGTATATACTCCTTGTAACTCCTTTATATTATAGTATAGCAGATACAAAAGGGAAAAAGGGAAAGTCTAGTTTTTGCTCCAATAGGTATTTATATCTTATCTTACATCCACATACATCTATCTCACCTTATTCTACCATTCTATTACATGACATATATACATATACTCCCTTGAAGGGACATTACTTCTAATAGTAACTAGTGTCTTCTCCCGGTACTGTAGACTTCTTTCGGTATCCTACAGTACGCTCTTTTCCCGTCCTTGCCCTGCTAACAATTTTCTTAATCCCAAGTGGTATGCACCTAGAGTTGGTTAAATTCTTTCTTTTGAAGATGATTAGGTAATGGAGGGGTTTATAAAAAAACCTTCATAAGATGTATAGCAATGAGGAGGAAACCATACTTCAAGAGAAATGACTTCAATTTTTTGATATTTAGGGTCCTATATTCAACAAACCAAAGTTTAGGATGGATAGAGCCACCATTGCACAAAAAAACCCCTTTGGATGGTGGAAATTTCATGGGAAGGACACACTAGAGTTGACGAAACTTGCTATTCATCTACTCTCACAAATTATTAGTTCCTCTGCTAAAGAGAAGAATTGGTCCACCTATGGTTTCATCTACTCAATCAAGAGAAATAGACTTCTATTTAAACAAGCAGAAAAGCTACTTGAAGTTCATAACACCTTGAGACTTCAGGATCGAAAAACTATTGAGTATCAACAAACTCTAGCATCATGTTGGGATGTTGATCCTCAGATGTTAGGTAGGTCGATGGGGAGGAAGCGCAACCAAGATTGGTCAAGATTCCATTGGACAAACCACAACTTCCAAACAAAGAGTGACACAAAATCTTCATCTTTTGATAGTGCTAGCCCAAATGAGACATAGTTTTGTTTTGAAGTTTGACTAATTGAGACTTTAATTTAGGCTTTAAATTTTAATTTTTGAACTTAAAAATTTAAACTATTGTTATGTTATTGTCATCATTGAATTGTTGTTATACTGCTAGTTTATTGTTGTTTGGTATTAATGTATTTTGAAATATTCATATATATATATATATAAAAATTCATATAAATTATCGTCCCTCATTGTCAAAAAATTACCCTAAGACTTTCATCCCTAAAACACATCCCTTGTTGTCCGCCTCTCGCAATCCCCAAAACACCAAACATAGCCTATTAATACAAAAACACTAAGATGTGTGTGTATATATATAATAGTGGGTTGTTGAGGAGTAATTTTGGATACATGTCTCCTTGATGTATGTACCTTGTATTAAGTTTAGCTCAAAGGAGATATTTTAGAGAGTATGAAGGTATTCTAGAATAAATGTAATGGCACATATTGGGACAAAATGTTGTGACGCTTGCTATATTTTGAAAATATGTCCAGTTTAATGAATGATTAGATATAAGTATTGTTCTGTAACTGTGATTCATGTTGGCATTCATGAAGTCACTTTCCCAAGTTTTGCTCTTCTTTCTTGTGCAGGTTCACTAGATGTGTTGCCAATTTACTTCCTAGATTGTGGTTCAGTACCATTTCCAACAGGTTTGTTAAGTTTAACATCTAATTCCTATCATTGATTTTGTTGAGTAGACTGCTACATAAGTAGAGACAACCCTGTTTGCAGGTTTTGTGTAGACATTTTCCCTCTTTTCTGCATCACGTATCCTGCCCCAAAGAATACTAGAAGACCATGTGGACTTCAAATAAGCTAAGTATATTTATAGCATGTGTCACGAACTGACCTTGTACAAGCTAGTATAGACAAGCTAAGTTATCACTTTCATTCCCCAACAAGAAACGGTTTGGTAATGATTCTCAAAAGATTATTAAGAATCTTGTAGAATCACTCCTCAAATGTTGCTACATAAAATGTTTGTTAATCAAGAAGTAGACATGTACAAGGCTTTAGTAATAGAGAAAACTTCATATCCACATTTAAGTGCCATTCCAACTCAGCTTGTTCAGAAGATATATCTTCTCAAATCAATGGTTTAATTAAGTTTCATTTTCCATCCCATGAAAGGTCCAGTTATCCATATAGCAAAGAAAAAAATGTATATCTTCCAAATGAGCACGCTGTAAACCTTGAACCAAGGAGAAGGAATTGAACAAAACTACAGGTACATGAATCCAAGTTGCTTATACAATTGTGAAGTGTCTCTTAAAAAATAATCAATTTAGAAATGGTTGGCTTCCAGAATCCCATAAAATTATATATTAATATGTTGAGATCTATTAATACAATCAAGTCACGAAAGTAACTTCATCCTTAGAGACTTCTTTTCTTTGTTGCCCAGCGTATAGTTATACGTTCCTTCAGATGCAAAATAGCTAAGTTGAATGCTATCTTTGTATTCTAAATATTGTAATTCATTGGTAATCAAATTGCTGAAATGAATGTCATGTTCCACCAGAAAATGCACAGCTTGTTCACAAAAGACCTATAACAAATAATTGGAGTCATTCAGCTACTTTGCAAAGTGAGGCATCCACAAGTACTGGATGGCATATGAGCATTGATGTGATGGTTTTCAATTCTAGTACAAGTTCATAATACATGAGCGATATTTCTAAACTCATTCAAGCAGGATTGCAAATTCTTGTAACACTTTTGTGTAGTCTGTAGTTCATTCTAAAGCTGATCCACAGTACCAGGTGCCACAAATATATCCATAAATGTTTCATCTGTTACAGCAAACAACTCCAGTTCTAGTGTCACTACTAATTTGTCTCGGTTATATCAAAACTAGCATACATATATTAAATATTAATATATATAAAATACGGCGAGAGTTATCTTTTTTGATGTGCCTATTTTCATATGTTTTCTCTATGCTATAGGTGCCTCGATAATAATAACTCTCGGCATATTATATATATATTAATATTTAATATATGTATGCTAGTTTACTATACCAAAAATAATATTTTGAGAGGATATATGATAGATTTTTAAAACCACATATATGCTACAAAACATAATTACACGTATACATAAGCATTTAGTTAACAATAACCATAAAGACAACATAGATTATACAATAACCATAAAGACTCATTTACACATATACGTAAGCATTTAGTTAACAATAACCATAAAGAAAACATGGATTATGTGATTAAAAATTATTAAAATATTATTTTGAGAAGATATATGACACATTTTTCAAAACCACATATATGCTACAAAATATAACTACACATATACATAAGCATTTAGTTAACAATAACCATAAAGACAACATAGATTGTGTGGTTGAAAAATTATTAAAATCATATTAATTTGAGAAGATATATGACACATTTTTCAAAACCACATATATGCTACAAAGACTCGTTTACACATATATGCATAAGCATTTAGTGAAGAATAACCATAAAGACAACATAGATTATACAATACCCATAAAGACTCATTTACACATATACATAAGCATTTAGTTAACAATAACCATACAGACAATATAGATTATGTGATTGAAAATTATTAAAATCATATTTTGAGAAGATATATGACAAATTTTTTAAAACCACACATATGCTACAAAGACTCGTTTACACCTATGTACATAAGCATTTAATTAACACTATCATATCCATAAGCAATATTAGAACAACATTTAATAATTGTATTTGAAATATAACTAGTTTGGTTTTTACTTGAACTACTTCCATATATATTATTAATAAATCGAAGTTCCAAAAATTTAATAGTTTTTACATATGAAAGCATTGAACCAAAAATAAGTACAATTGTAGAAAGTTTATACATTATCCAAGTAAACTTGAAATTCTTCAACAATATGATTGGCATCACCTTGATTGTATTGTTTGTCGTAGAATAATTCAGTCAAGAAACCACAAAATACAACTAGTTTCTTAAACGTGGCATGGAATTTTTTAACAACTTCAATTGCATGTGCTTGGCTTGTTGTCACTTCAAGTTGAGCAATAATTTTATCGTAGTTCTTTGAAATGGATCTTCCAAATTTTTCAATTTCAGTTTCAATAAATCCATTTGATTTTATTAAAACATTCAATGGACTTGTTATAGATTTTTCTAATACAATATCTGGAACATCATTAATTTCATTTTGTTGTACATGATTTTCCATGACCTAGAAGGAAAGACACCCAAATTAAATTGAGTTTCAAGTATTAAAACCTATTGAATATGTGAGAAGCATATGAAACATACCAAAAAAATGTAATTATGATGTGAAATATGAAAATCCACACGGATATGAAATGATTTTTTAATTTATTACAAATCAATTAGAAATACTTCAAAAATATTATAATTATGCTACATAAGAGAAATTTATTTACCTAATTTTAAATACATTAAACAGAGAAGAATTGAAGTACCATAACCCTAAAAATCATAAAAATATATTGCATTTGAAAATTTGATATTCATTGAAACAAAATTGAAGAAAACATGTTACATCAATTATTTTCTAAAATTTTCAATCTATTCTCTTCAGCCTTTCTCTTCGCAAGTTGTCTTCCCTTTTTCATTTTCTCATAACGATCATATGTGAATGGTGGCATAATTCTTAGGCCATCTAGAGACTTTACACGGGAGATGGCAACAATGTCAATCATGTTCTTTCTCTTGGTCCAATATCAACAGTGGCTTTTGAAAGAGTCAAACCCTGTTTTTAAGGAATTGTCAATACCCAAGCCAATCTTAATGGCATTTGGATCATCCTTCCCCTTTGTATTGATTTAATTGGAATTGTATTTGGATTATGATCATCAAATGGTATTCCTGAATAGCTGCCAAACTCAACCATTACATATGTTGGTGGTTCTAGTGGACCACTTTCATGTTTGTATACAATATTTTGAATATATCCTAAAGCTCCATTTACAAGACCTGCTTGTATCCAAATATTTGAGGTCAACATTACCCTAGCATCCTTACAGATCAATAATTCCAGATCAAGCTCATCATTTGAGTATCCTACTACAACATTAATACTTCCTTATTTTGTTGCAACACTATGTGCAACAAGATGCTTCAATGAGTATAGCATTTTTTGTTATGGTTATTTACATTATCATTTCTGGAGAACAAATGATCACCATTTTCAAACTGCTCATTGCTTGCTACATCTATGGTAACAGTGGTTCTTGTCATAAGCAATTTTGAATCATCAATTGTGGGGTTTGCATCTTTGAGATTTGTCAAAAGTTGATGAAATCTTTGTTGGTGGATGTTTTGTCCATCTTGTCTAAATATTTTATCTAAAGTTACCATGATTTTGAATTCTTCCCATAGTAACTTAGCTCGTTTGTTTCTATCATATGTTGGTCTATCATTGACAGGAGGCAATTGACTCAAATCTCCAACAAAAATGATAGAAATGCTTGAAAGAAAATTGGTAACAATTATTTTCAATACTATATAACTTTATAGTTATAAAATTTCCATGTATATGAATTTTATGTATTACAATATAAAGTAAATATTTTTGTTAAGCACAAAGATATATACCTGTAAAGTTAACATTTGCATTTTGTGGGAATGTTTGTCGGAGTCAAGAATCTACGTTCTCTAGCAAGTTTTGACCAATGAATCTCATTTCATCAATCAAAATGTACTTGATGTGTGCAACTTCTTCTTGAAAACTTGTTAGTCTTGCTCCTTCTAATTGATAAAAATCTCTTATCGAGATTCACAGTTTTGAATGAATTGTGGATGCTCCTATACATTGAATGTTGCAACTCTAGTTGGTGCAAGTAATAAAAGAGGAAAATGACCTGGGTGCACTGCATTTTCAAGAGCTTGACTCATAGCACCAATCATATATGACTTCCATGTCCCTGTTGTTCCTTGAATTATCATCAACAAGGGCGATGCATTTTGATTATTACATGCTAGTGTGTCATGATTATGTTGAGCGCCTTTTTTTGTTTATCACTGAGGGTTGTGTAGTTCATACACTGTGGTATCTCATCATGTATGAGACACCCATGTTCTCTCATGCTACTTATGAAATTCATTGCTTGACTTGTGTACATTTCACCTTCATATTCATTACACCAATCTATTTGTCTACCAACATCTCTCCTTCCCAACATATCTATTTTGAAAACTTGAATATTTTGACCATGATGTAGTCCAGATATTATTTCCCATTCATGAGAGTTGTAGTATTTCTTTGAATAGCTTCATTGTCTTCAATTTTAGAATCACTGATGTTTTCATCATTTTCTATAGTTGTTATTCGTTCTACATGCTAAGGGTTATAATGGAGTGACTCCCATTTTTCTATTATGGAATCATTATTATGATCAATATCTCTTTCCACATCACGCAAAGGTTTGTACAACAATAATTCTAAAAAACAAAAGTCAATCCACTTATCCGACTCACGTGGAGGAACGGATAAAAACCTAGGAAATACTCAGACAATAGCTGCTTTTTGCCTTGGCTCCCATTTATTATCTCTTCTTTTAGGATTATATATGCATGATTTGGTTGCATAAATTGGTGTAACACCTTCCATACAAAAAGGCCTTATTTTAATTCCTTCAATGAAATATTTTATTTGTTCTTCATTGTTCTCATCATCATTTACACTTACAGGTTTGAACACCTCATGTGACACATTTAGATTGACAAACCTTTTACTGCTCTCTACCAATGGAAGTTCAAGTAGCATGTGTGACATGTCTCTTGAGCTCCAATGTCTCTTTCTATAACAATCTCAATCAAAAGCCTTCTATAGGCTCTTACAGCCAAATCATCAACATTTTCTATGTTTGCAAGACGCATCATCTGTTGGTATGTTTCTGATTTTTTTTCTGCTTTTCTTGCATACTTTGCAATATATTTGATTACAACATGTTTAGAAAGAATTGGTTGCCAATCCATATTGGCTCTCCACAATTGTAATATGTAACGATTGTGTGAGTTTACTCTATCATCATTCCTAGCTGGCTCAAAAAAAAATTCACCTATTTCTATGTCTTCATATAATTTGGATCCTTCCAAATTCAATGGCCAAGGAGCATTATACCTGTAACTAATATGAATAAGTAATGTAGTTTTGTACAAATTTGAATTGTATTAATTTTCATTTTAGTTTAAATATTTGAACTTATTAAAATAGTTACATGCAAACCATTGTTCCTCTTTTTTTTTGTAGGCATGCACCCTCCCTACACACTATGTGTCGCTCTACACAGTTTAGTATCTCTTCATAGTCATGATTAACATCTATCTCTACAAGTTGTCTTGTATTTTTAAGACATGGATGTTGAGCAAAAAAATTGAATGCCTACAATGGAAACACAAATAAATTTATTAGTTATATGATAACCTACAAATAGTTTATGTCATATATTGTATGTATATGTTTAACTTTTTCTCAACATGCTTGTATGTGTCGTTGATGTGTATCATGGCTAGGATTCCATGCTTGAACAATAGAATGGAAATATCTTTTTGCACTTTTTTGTTTCTCTTCATTTTACCAATCCAAGCTGTCCATATTCAATGCTCCATATATCCTTATGAATCCATGCACATGTGGCGAGCCCCTATGTTGCCACTCATATCTAGACCAAAAATCTTTAATATCCATTCCTTTTTTCCAAAATTTCTATTCTAAACATAAAATGTCTCAAGTGCATGTAGTGTGTGACTATATGAGGATAGTTAATTACATTTTTCTTTCGCTAGATTTGAGCCTCCCGTGGAGTAGTTGGCAGTGTTCATAGCATCAATGCATGCAAATCGGGCCAATACAAATTTGTTGCACTCAAGGTGAAGAATATTGTAGGAGAGCCTATTTGATGAAGCATATTAGTCAATTTTGCACAACATTTTGCCCAATATGATCTTGTACCCCTCAATGATGTTCCAAACCACATCAGCCTATCAACTAGATGGGACTGTGGCATGTTTTCCATATGCTCACGCAACTCATTGATGGTGATTGGCATGTCTTGAAAAATTCTTTTTACAAATACAGCTGATGAATTTTGTGTGTGGCGTCTCATTATCATGTTCATCATGAAATATCTAAATCTTGGATGTTGACCAATATGATGATCCCTATACCGCAATAAATGCTTAAAAAATTAATGTAGATGCACTCGCCTCATTCGTGGTTCTAACCAATCACATCTACCATCAGGGAAGAATGTTGGGAATGCCATATCAAGTAATCCTGAAGTAAAATATTCATTGATAGGAGATGCACCAATTCTTGGCCAATCAATCAATGTTGTTGAATTTGCATCGGGATTATTAACCCATACTTGAATCAATTCCATTTCTCTTTGAGCATTAGGTGGCCTAACAACCATTGATGTAGTATGTTCAATTATATTTTCTTCATCCATCTCCATGATTGGACCCACAAATATAATTTCATTTGAATTAGAATCAAATTCCATATGCACTGTTTTTAATTTGTTGAAAATATTTTCATTGAAAAATTTCCTATTAGATCATTCAGAGCATTTTAATCAATTCTAACATCTGAATAAAACTTGTCATGGTCTTTTGTATTTTAATGCCCTATACACATGATCCCTATTGACTATGAAGTTATAATGTGTGCCTCATTGATCCCTTATTCAAACAATGATGATTGGAAAATCTCTTATTGAATGTGTAAATCTCTTATTCCACATTTTATGAAAAACTTATCATGTGCCCTTTGTATTTATATTGACCACCTATTGTATGGGTAACTTGTAATATTGGGCTAACATGTGCAATCAACATTTCTTCCACTTGAGTCAATTTTGCAAGCTCTTCTGGTTGTGGCCCAAGATCGATATTATTTAAAGCTAAAAATCTATTATTCCCTCTCTCTTGTCGACATCTATTACACACAAGACCTTTAGAGGTGCAAGATACTTTCATTCCTAGGTAGTATTCTTGAAAAATATAACACATGTTTGGTGTTTTGAAGCTATCTAATTGATGTCAAAATTGTATTTGAAATATTTTGAAATCATTTGAAGCATTCCATTTGGGTTTTGTATGTTTCCTTGGCCACCTACATTTATCTCATCTTTTCTTCCATGATGAGGTGTTTTAGGTACACGTTCTATTGAAATTGAATTTTCATTTTGAAGATTCCATTGAATATTTACACCAGATAGAAGGTTGTGCCTCACTTGATTGGGGATCAAGTTGTTGTCTTGCTTCTCTTTGAGAAAATGATAGAGTTGTTCAGGTGTTTGTTGATGACTATTTCTAGTTAAATTTGTTTCATGTCTATTTTGTAATTTTAATTCTTGTACTATTATTTCTGCCCTTCGTCTAATATATCTTTGTCTTTCAACTTCATTGTGTCTTCTTCTTTGCTCTTCCCTTTGAACATTTGTCATTTGTTCCTATCGTCATCTTCTATCTTCTATTATATATTCTCTTTGATATTGCCTTCTCTTCTCCTCTGATTCAAAATTCATTCTCGACCACACCATATCTAGAAAATAGTCTAAATATAAAGAAATTAATTAATATATTATTTTATGATTGTAGTAGTTCAGAGGCTTGGATTTCTAAAATTAAAGTTGTTAAATGGTAAATCTACTTTTATATTATATGGTTTTCATTTTGCATCGAAGAATACAACAAAAGAAAGATTCTAAATAGAATTCAAGTTTACATGACTATTGAATAAGAAGTCTCTAGATGAGAGCATACGATGGTAGTTTAAAGGTTAAGAATTATCATGTTGGCAGCAAGCCGCACAACAAACAAAAGAAACTATAATATGGTCTAAGTTTTGGATGACTATTGTTACATGACTATCAAGTAAGAAATGTAGTTCAAATATAATTAGTCAGGTATACAAAGGGTCTAAGGTTATCAAACTATTTAAATTATATTCCTTTTTTATCTAACACTTTTTGATCATCAGGATCCCTCGAAGGGCAAGATGAGAGCATACGATTGTAGATTTTAAAGGTTAAGAATTATCATGTTGGTGGCAAGCTGCACAATGAACATAAAAATTGTAATATGGTCTAAGTTTTGGATGACTATTGTTACATGAATATCAAGTAAGAGATGTAGCTCAAATATAATTAGTCGAGTATAAAAAGAATTTAAAGTTATCAAACCAACTAAAATCTATTCCTTTTATATCTAACACTTTCTAATCATCAAGATCCCTTGAAGGGCAAGATGAGACCATACAATGGTAGATTAAAAGTTAAGAATTATCATGTTGGCAGCAAGCCACACAACGAACAAAAGAAACTGTAATATGGTCTAAGTTTTGGATGACTATTATTTTTTATTAAGGTAAAAATAGGTTTTGAGGGGACCCGAAACCCCTTACAGTAGGTTTTGAAGGGACTTGTAACCCTACACACAAGAGGAAAACTGCCAAAAGATGAAACTTAGACTAACAGTAGCCCATTACCAGCAAAGATTAAGGAGGCCAAAGCCACCTCACAACTCACCAAACCGACGCAAGTGGGAACCGCCAGGATCCACACGCCAAAGACAATAGGCTGCTCAAAGATTTAACATGAAAAGAAACAACCAAACAAGGGCAAACAAGGCACCCTTAACCTGAAACATGGGTTTTATCATGGCTCCCATAACCAAAAGACCCAGTGAAAAAGAAACATAGCAGTGAACCATCTGGGAAAATGAGTTTTGAAAAGGCTCCCATAACCTACTCCAAGGGTTTTTATGGCTCCCATAACCAAAAAATTGGGTTTTAGTAAGGCTCCCAAAACCTTTAGAATGGGCTTTACCAAGGCTCCCAAAAATAGTGGGTTGAGACCAGCAGAGAATCACCCAACAATGAAGCAGGTCCCCTCCCACGAGACTCCTCTCCACCACAATAGAAAAGGATCCCACCTTCATAGGAGCAAAAGAGAAACGAACCAACAATTGGCAAATCCAAACCTGCAACAACCCCACATCCAAGTAGCCACAAGAAAAAGTGAGCAACATCGAGCTACAAACTACCTCTCCCACTAGGAAAAACACCACCTCCATAGGTATTTCCGCCACCTCAATAGGAACAGTGAAAGAAGAAGAAAGGAACAAAATGGGACCAACCCTTACCATGGCCACAAGAGAAAACCCCACCTCAATAGGGGGAGGCACAACCTCCATAGGAGTCTTGTAGGGAAGCACAAGCCTGCAAGAAACAACCACGACCTCACACAAACCAAAGTTGTCATCATCTGAACCCCACAAGCCACAACGAATGCCCAAAATTCCAGCGTAAAATAAAGCCAAAAACACCTCCCCATCACGAGAGCAAGTTGGAAGAACAGGCCCAATAGACACAAATGGTAACAGATATGCATGCCAAAACCAGGCACCATCCACAACAGCAACAACATAATCTTCCTTAGAGAGGATAGATCCCCCACAAGGCCATTCCCGCCACATAGAACAGGGACGGTAACAGAAAAGGGTCATTCATCAACCATAACATCATCCACAACATAGCCCACATCTTCTGCAGAAAACAAACTACAGACACCAACATAAACCCCACCCTTCGCAGCTCTCAAGCGCTCCAACTAGGGAGGAAACACAGAAGAATAGGGATGAGGAACTGCAAAAGAAATATTTGCATCGTCAGCAAAGGGCTGCTCAAAACCCAACCAACCGCCATCCAGGTCCCCCTCATCATCGCTGCATGCATCTGCATCGTCTGCAGATTTGAAACCTCCATCTCCCACCCACGTCGTCGCAACCATCGTCGCTACCTCTTTTGGATGACTATTGTTACATGACTATCAGGTAAGAAATACAATTCAAATATAATTAGTCAAGTATACAAAGGGTCCAAGGTTATCAAACTATTTAAATTATATTCCCTTTTTATCTAAGACTTTCTAATCATTAGGATCCCTTGAAGGGCAAGATGAGACCATACGATGGTAGATTAAAGGTTAAGAATTATCATGTTGGTAGCAAGCCAAACAATGAACAAAAGAAACTGTAATATGGTCTAAGTTTTGGATGACTATTGTTACATGACTATTAGGTAAGAAATACAATTCGAATATAATTAGTCAAGTATACAAAGGGTCCAAGGTTATCAAACTGTTTAAATTATATCCCCTTTTTATCTAAGACTTTTTGATCATCAAGATCCCTCTAAGGGAAAGAAGAGAGCATACAATGGTAGATTAAAGGTTAAGAATTATCATGTTGGTGGCAAGGCACACAACAAACAAAAAAACTGTAATATGGTATATTTTTTAGAAGACTATTGTTACATGACTATCAAACAAGAAATGTAGTTCAAATATAATTAGCAGGTATAAAAAGAATTTAAACTTTAACAAACTAATTAAATTATATACATTTATAGAAAGAGAAAAAACATTCATATATTAAAAATTGTAATTGTATTGTTTTATTTCAAAATGATTTCTAATAAATGCATCCTAAATGTGTTATATAAAAAACTTTAATTATTTTAAGTAATCTATGAAGATGTTGAAGGAAAAATGACATGAAATTAGAAATTAACTCAGCTTAAAGCATGAGAGAGTCCTATGTGGGGTGCAAAAAATGATGAGTCGATGAAGAAAGGCTACAATCCTTGCATAATGGAGTATAAATGAGTCAAATATTTTTGAACAAAAAAATATGATTTGAATTAAAATGAAACAATCTAATAAATTATTTGATCACTAATAAAATAATTAACCATGTTATTAATTAAATTTGATATTATTTTAATTAGTTAAGTTAATTTTTAAAACATTTAACACCAATATTATGATTTTTGGAAATCATATTATTAATGACAATAGTGTAATAAATGAGCCAAATAATATGATTTAACCTAATTGCAAAGTGATTATCTTAGAATTTAAAAGTATTTATGTAAAATAAGTAAATTGTTTTGAAATTTATATTTTAAACAATTTAAACATCAATAACAATGTAATAAATGATTTTTTATTAATAAATAAAATAATCATATTATTAATTTAAATGATTTTTTATCAATCAAATGACAACATTCTAATAAATGATTTTATTATTAAGTTAATTAATCATGTTATTAATTAAATTTCATGTTATTTCAACTAATAAAGTTAATTTTAAAAAAATTAAACATCAATAACAATGTAATAAATGATTTTATTTTTAATAAGTTAAAATTAAACATCAATAACAATGTAATGATGATTTTATTTTTAATAAGTTAATTAATCAAATTATTAATTTAAACGTCAAATTTTCTTCCATTAATTAAACCTTGGAAATCATATTATTTATGACAATATTGAAATAAACGATTTCATTATTAATTCAATTTCATGTTATTTTAATTAATTAATTGATATACTCTTACTAACTAAGTTGTGGAAACCATATTATTATATAATTTGATCTAAAATAATTCTGTAAAATTGATTGTATTTTAATAAATTAAAAATCACTAATATGATAAAAAGATACAATTAAAATAAAATATAAATCATAATATATTATAACTTAATTTCATTTATTATACCAATAGATTTTTGAGCAAATATAATTTCATTCTGATTAGCAATTCTAATAGGAAGTATTTGGATTAGTTAATTTTTAACTTTAAACTCAAAATATTTCCTAAAAATATTTCTCATTGATTGTTTCTATTATTAAGTTTTACTCTTTCTTAACTTTAACTATCAAAATTAAACTTCTCTAATAGCAATTATGGAATAATGGAATTTGTTTACTAAAAAATAGTGAAAAAGAAAATATGTTATTATTAAAATTTCTTCACTAAAAATAGTAAAAAAAAAAATAGATTATTATTAAAAAAATTTCACTAAAAATAGTAAACTAGCAATTGCATCTTCATGTGCAATGGGTACACCGAAGAGGTATGGAAGGTCAATCTCGAAAAAAAATGTAAAACTTCTCTAATAGCAAAAATGGAATAATGAAATTTGTTTACTAAAAACAGTGAAAAAGAAAATATGTTACTATTAAAATTTCTTCACTAAAAATAGTAAAAAAACAAAATAGATTATTATTAAAATTTCTTCACTAAAAACAATAAACTAGCAATTGCATCTTCATGTGCAATGGGTACACCGAAGAGGTATGGAAGGTCAATCTTGAAAAAAAAAATGTCTATATTTTCGGTACATTTGTGCAATACATGAGGTCAATTGATGTCCCACTTAGCAAATGATGTAGTTTGTGCAATAAAGGTCTCAATGGAGAAGTGATAGTTTCAAATCAATTATGCCTCCATTTACAAAGATCAAAACATGATTGAAAAAAAACCTTTGAATCAGGAGAATAATCAAGCTCTTTACCAATAGGCTCACGTTATACTTACAATAGGGAGGCAGGTAGACAAAGGGAGAGGTAGGAATAGAAAGAGAGAGAGATAGAGTGGGGAAGAGTGAGAGAGAGGGGTAATGAGATAGAGACAGGGGATAGATAGATATAGAGATGGATATGGAGAGAAGGAGAAGAATGGAGATGAAGAAGGAGAGGGATATTAAAAGAAAGAGAGGAAGAGATAAATGTAGAGAGGAGAGAGGGATAGATAAAGATGGAAGAGATAGATATATAGAGAGGAAGGCCAAGGGAGAGATAGAAAGATAAAGATAGAGATAGGAAGTGATAAATAGAGGGAGAGGCAATATATTTTTTTTCAATTGTACTAGTGACGAAAATGCATGTATAATGTTCCAATTCAATATTTACTATGAAACTTCTTTTGTTTGTGATTTTTGAGCAATTATGAAGTTATTATTTGTATAGGCACAAAGGAGAAGGTCCCCTTTATTACATCTTCAACACATTGCTAATATGTTTATTTGTACTTCACAATGATTGGTGGGTTTTGATCTCCTGAATACTTGAACGGAAAATGAAGACAAGGGGCAATATTAGTGATGATGTCAGTTCAGGTCTATCTATCTCTTCACTATTTTTAATCCACTAACAATCAATTTTCCTCTTGATAATATGTGGTAGAAATCACATGTAACTTTCAAATTAATTTTTGATATTTTTTATCATGGATTTATTTAAGATAGGTATAATAGCAATATATAAAAAAAAATTGATTAGAGGTAAAAAAACAGGTTTGATGGGGCCCGTAACCCAGTACAAAGGAAATCAAGCTACACTTATGATATACCATAAACCAACAGTAGCACCACAACAGCCTCTACAAGATTAACATGACTACACGTTGCAAATAACAAACAAGCAAGGGTCTGAAACCCTTACACAACCTGATTTTAACCAAGACCAGAAACCCTTTTATCCTGAACTAGAAACTCATAAAAGTACAAAAACCCCGCTTGCATTTGTTAGGCATCAACACACCAGCCGCTCATGGAATTCACCCAGAGCCAAAGGAAATAACCACTTTAATGGTGTAAAACACCATCAAACCCATAATCAAAAACACCAACACCTCCAACAAACCTTCTACAAAAGTGGGGTAAGAGAGCACAATGAACCACAGGAACCCAAAAAAGAAATCAACAACTCTACAGCACAAAAACTTCTAGTATCAGGAAATCGACTCAGCCTCCACCTCTAAAGGAGGGAACTCACCTCTACTAGAAAGGAAACCCTGCTAAGCTAATCCACCACAGTCTGTAAACTCCAACCCCCTCACCCTCCACCTCCATGGGAACCGCAACTGAGGGACCCATAAACCATCTCCTTCCAATTCCACCTCAAAAGGAAAAGAACCCACCTCCATAGGGTCTGAGGAGATAGCCAGCATAGAAATATATAAAATGTTAATTCAATATCCAATATCATTTTAGTAAATCGATCATTTTTATTTTGCTAATAATAGAGCAATAACTTTGCATAAGATAAAATAAAATAAACAAAGAGCTATTTAATATTCATCAAAATGTGTCATACCTATAAAATTGGTGGTATATCCTAATAAAAAATTTAGACCTAGACATATTCCTTGGAGCCTCATTTGAAATGGTCTTACCTATACATCTCTTTGAGAGAATTACAAACTCCATAATTCACATAAATTTTATAACACATAGATCTATAGTTAAAATGTTATAATTATATAACATAGACAAATTGTGGCACCAATGATTCGTATATTTAATTATTTTATTTTATTTATAAGTTCTAGCCTAGGAGCTTACCAATCCTCGCAATGGAAACAACTCTCTATCACTTAGATGTGCGTAGACACCTAAAATTGGCCATTCTTATTTATCATGGTTCTTATTTTTGACTTACATATTAATTAAATAATATTTCAATTATTTAATCGATATGATGTAGGAGCATTCGGGCTCACAAGCAATCCTGCATCACCAAAAATATATTTTCCTCTCATGCTCTGTCTTTTGCATATTTGGTGCGGGCTTGAGCTTCAAGAGCATATTCTAAATTTTTTATTTGTGAGGAATTTATTTCCATTTCATACACCAAGGTCAAGCAAGGTGTTTAATGTGATTTGTAAAATTATGCAATTTCAAGGTTCTAGGGGTTGAAATGGTCAATTTACCATGGTCGCAGAATATTTTGAAGGAATATTAATTAAAATTAATTAATTTTTTCAGCTTGGATGCCTAAGGTAGTGTGTATAAGACAAGTGACTCTTGGCATTCCATTTTGGTCTTGTTCTTTCAATTTTGGTTCTTAAATTGGAGAAAAACTAGTAATTTCTGGAAAACAAATAAATGACTTCAATTTCTAATTTGGGGTGAATGAGCAGGGCTTGGTTATTGATTTTATTCATTTTCTAAAGGAATATACAACAAAAATACATTGGATGTGGTTCAACAACTCTTAATGGCACTTTTGGGAGCAACAAACTATGTTTTATTTCATTTTTTGCAGCAATTTTAAGGGTCAATCAAAGAGTAGATTTAGAAACCACTTTTTGGGGTTTTCACATAGTTCAAACCCTCTTTAAATACATCATTTGATTTTGTTAAGAGGTAATAATCAACAACAACAAGGTTGGATAAAGAACCTGCAAGTTTCTCATGAGATCAAAATGGAGTTATTCTTGAAATGTTTGTCAAATGGGTTTTTTGTGCTGATCTCAAATGTACCCACCATTGCACATTATTACCATGTAACAATTATGAAGTTGTGTTCGTGGGTTATTGCATCAAAGATATCAAGAAAACTATGCTCTTAGATGCAAGTGTTCAGAAGATGTAATTATTTCTAATCATTTTAGGGGTATTAAAACTTGTTGGCTAAATTAATTTGAAAGACAATTCTTTTGGCTCCCTTCTTCAAGCCACAAGCTTCATCGATATAGCAACAACAGGACTAGGTCTTGGCATGGCAAAAGTAGTTGGTTTTCTTTTTATCCTGTTGTCTGTCTATTTTATTAAAAAAAAAAAAAGGTTCTAATGGATAATCTTATTCTGGTCCAACCTATAAGACCAGGTTAGATTTAATAAATTTAGACAGATACTCAACATTGGCAAGGATAGCTATCAAAGTTCTTGAATACTAGTTCAAGAAAAGAAAATAAACATGGCCTATACATCCTCCATCAAATACCACATTTCCTTAAGAACTATAGCTGCTAAAAATTACAAAAAAAATGATTATCTTATTCAAAAGAATCAAAATAGATTACAGATTGCTAATATTGAATAAAGCTTCTAGTCTCGTAATAAACTGCCTTCAAGCCACTCATCTCAAAATAATGCTTTTCCTCAAATCTATATGCTACAAGTTATCAAGAATTAGAGTACATACATTTTAAAAATAGCAATTATTGTATGTAAAAATAATCCTGATTGATAATGTTGAATATGGTTTGTACATGTCCCAATATAGTCTTCAGTTGTTTTCAAGCATCTCAAACTAATAATGTTCCCAATAGATAGTGTTGTCGTGAATTCTGTCCCAGGGGTAATTACATTTAAGTCACTGGCTTCCAACTTCTTTTTTGAGGCCAGAACTTAACCTACGGCCTCAAACTCTTTTCTCAAACTTTTTTTTTTGCAGTCTGGAAATCCCACTACATCAATTACGAAACATTGACTTTGTGATCAAAAGCTGGCTAGAGTTTCTCTTCAAAAGAGCTTCTATCCTACAAAGAAAGCCAATTCTCCAAAGCCTAGACAAACCTACTGCTTGAGCTGCTTAGCCCTTGGCGCAACACCATATGGAGGTTGCTTAATATTGATCAGATTTCAATATTCAAATGAAGAGAGACATGGGGAGGAAAGGAGGGGGTTTATAAAGAGATTTTGGAACATTGTAAAGTTATAATATGAAGCTGAATAAAATCATAGAAAGATGAGACTTAAATCAGCATATCAATTGATGTTAAAAGATGCACAACATTAAGCAACAAAACAGAAGTTGTTTGAAATTCATATCTGGACAATTATAAAACAAACCAAAATATAAACAATGATTCTCTCTACTCAAATAGTCAATGCACAATGCTTAAGTAATTAAGTAACTCACCAATTTCCATACACAAAATCTTCCTTGGCCTCACTATAAAAAAGATACGATCTATGTAATCAAATATGCTCTTGAAGATCTCATTATATGAGGATGGTGCAGGTTGCCAGAAACACAGAAGAAACATAAAAGTGTTCATTATGTTTTGAAAGTCAGAGAAATCTGGAAAATTGGAAATGCTAATGACCATTGGAATACATTTCCTTAAACAATAGGCCGAAAATCTGAACTCTCCTCCTTCCATGATGCTTTGATGGATGTCCATACCCTGTCCGAAGCTCCTGGCGAAGGTTGTGGAATTTGGCTATACATGCCAATTGCATTTGCTTGCAAGTCTAAAGCCTTTTCAACAAATCCATTTTGTACATATTCTGCAATCATTGCAGTCCATGAGATGGGATTTTTTTCAGGTATTTTGTCAAACAGTTAACGTGCCTTGGTAATACTTCCACTTTTTCCATGCATGTCTACCAGGGCAGTCGCGACTATAATATCTAACAAAGTTCCTCTGCTCTTTAAACCTGGCATGGGCAGAGAGGATGCTAGCAAAGGTTGCGGAATTTGGCTTTAAACCTGACAATTGCATTTGCTTGGAAATTTCTAAAGCCTTTTCAACAAATCTATTTTGTGCATATCCTGCAATCGTAGCAGTCCACAACCCATCTCTCTGAGGCACCTCGTCAAACAGTTTGTGTGCCTTGTCTATGCTTCCACACTTTGCATCGATGTCCATACATTGTTCCAAAGCGCCCATTTTTGCACAGGTAGGGAGAATGGTAGAAAAGGTTGTGGAGTATGGATTTACATTGCAAAATCATTTATGAAAATTTTCATGTCACAATTGATTTTGTGAGGTCGCAGGGTCTCCTGTCACAATTTGCAGGGTCACGATTTTGTTGCAATCTACAGATTTTTGCAGTTCACTAAGATTTCATTTCCCATTAATCTAGTTGTAGATCTTGTGCGACACTTTGCAATGTGCAGTTTTCTGCTGCAGACGACTTTGCTTTGTGGACTTAAGAGAAAAATAATACAAGAATACCAAAATTCAACGCAGAATTGAGATCCTTGGAGAATCGAAAGTTGGAAAACAGTGTGGAGTTGAGGTTGCGACGGTGGGAAACGCCCAAATGCGTACAAATGATAGTCTCAGCGTAAATTGTCGTGGCCTCAATCTTGCTATGAATCTCCACCAATAATAGGCTTTTAGCAAGACAAACTCATAATACACGAGCGAGATTTCTGAACTTATTCAAGCTGGATTACAAAGTCTCGTGACACTTTTGTGTAGTCTGTAGTTCATTCTGAAACCGATCCACAACACCAGGTGCCACAAACATATCCATAAATGTTTCATCTGTTACAACAAACAGCTCCAGTCCTAGTGTCGCTGCTAATGTGTCTCGGCTGTATCAAAATAATGCAACAAAACAACTTTCAGAGATGCACAAAATTGAAAAGGTATAAAAGAGAGAATTACAAAAATGAGTTAGAAATGTGGTTCTTTTCTTTGAAAAAAGGGTTGACAAATACACAACAGACAGCAAATGAAGAGAAAGATGTATTTAAAATTAAGTACAGTGTACTTGAAAAATAGTAATGAAAGTCTGAAGTACCAGGGAGTCAAAAAACCAGCATTCATAGCGGATGGCACGCTACGGTCTAGCGCTTCACGTATCCTTCCAAAATGCTGGGCAGCCAAAGAACAAACTTCTGTATATGCTGATTGAGAGCTTTTCTCTCCAAACAATCCATGCTTAGGCTTCTTGTTCTGACCTGCACAGTCATTAGCTGTTGACGCCATTGCCCTTTTTGGCCCTGCTACTTCAGCCCCTACTCCAATTGCAACACCAATACGTCCACTAGCAATTGCATAATCCTTTTTCTTTGCTGCGCGTATTTCACTGCTTGGCAATTCTGGAGATGGTGTCTCTGGAACTGTCATTTGACTTTCTTTGAGTGGATCTCTTGGGACACCAGACCCTTTATTTGGTGTTTCTTGCAATTTCTCTTCCGAGGCAATATTATCATTTTCCTCATTGAAGCCCTCTTCTTCCGAACATCTCAAGCCTTCAAAAAAATCCAAGAACATAGGACAGTTCAATTTATAACCTGTAGTTGAAACCCCAATGCTAACAAACCCAAAACTATCTGTTCCACAAATCTGAGAGCATGGACTTGTAACAGAATCCAAATGGTACCTCACAAGCTCCTTGCATTTATTTGTCAGACTGTGGATGAAACGATCATATGCACGCCTCAGAGCAGCATTAAAATCAATATAGCCACCAACATCGGCAGTGCTTCCTTCAACTATATATCCAAGAGCAGCAACCTTAGCATAGTGCCATTTTCCCAGAAAAAAAACAGTGTCCAAGTATAGGACCAAAGATATGGAAAAGGTAAAGCACATTGATGGACTCAAACAAATAAAAAATGGTTAAATATAGTCAACTTTAATCAAATCTACTACAGTAGGAACTGAACACTCTATGTTCCATAGGTGCCAAAATGGGTTATAGATTGGCTATTCTATACATGTTTATTGGTTAGGTGTAAGAATATATGAGAATGAGAGTAATCTACACCAATAAAACAATTGCAAATTACTTGCCACATAAGATAGGGAAAAAAACTAATGAAAACCATGGCTCTACACAGATTAAAGTTTTTGTATCAGTGCAATGCATAAAAGCATGAAAACATATGCCAAGTTTAATCTCTATTCACGTACAGTATGAACCTTGCAAATATTTCAGACTATGAAAATAACTAATTGCAGAGATATGCAGGGCCTACTAGAGATATAAATAATTTGGTAACTTCAAAATTACATTCACAATCTAAAACAAATAATGGCAATTTATAAACAACGATGCCACACCACCTGAAGAGTCTTCAAAAAAATTTCGCTCAACAGCTAGATCAAATAGGCTTCTGAGAACAAAAGCAAGCCAAACACAAGTTGCATCTAACATGGGAGCTAACCAAGAACGAGCAGCTAAACGAGCTATTCTTGCCACTGCAGCAGACCCAACTCCCCCTCCTCCTCTACCAGAATTTGCAAGCAAAATATTAGCAACCTGTTCAACAGTGACAAAAAAGAACTGTGTGATCATTCCAATAAAACCATATATTAAAACTGAATGTAAAAAACTTTAGAAATGCAGTTAATTACCATATCTCTTAAGACTGGTGGGAATTCTATGGAACAAATAGCACATCGAAATTCATGCACCACCCTCTCAAAGGCAAGGCAGCTCCTCCATGCAGCTTCAAGCTAGCATATGTAGGTTTAACATCCCTAGTCAGACCAGGCCACTTACCAACACCACTCTCTGACCTTTCTTCATCAGTTGTTCTTCCCCATTCCTCTGGGTCTGGATCTAATACTCCATCTATAAGCTCACCCTTCATAGTCACCACATAACTTATATCAGCTATATAGTTTATCAAAGAAATTATTGTCAGTTTCCACATATTGTTCTCAGAGAAATACAAATCTAATGGTGGGAAAAAGGTTATAGCATACCACATGTCTAGCAATGGCAGCTGCATGTATCGTAGAAGATCTCCTCAGTGAAGCCACATCAGAAACTGATTTCAGTTTTGTGTTAATTCTATCTACTTCAGCTGCCACTTCACTGCAACGTTGTTCAAGAAGTGCAAGTGTTGCAGGAGCAGCTTCTCTATACCTGTTACAAGAAAACAGACGTGAAAGTTGTATTAGATATAATCTCTTCTTCTCTACCAATAAGGCTAATACATCTCAATTCCTTCTCAAGTTCGAAAACTTTTACGTTTTATTGATATTGCATAGTTCTATGAACCTATCCGACACATTTAACATATACTTGGACTATTTCCCTGTAAACCATCCATTTCATATCATGTTATTTACCCAATGTGTTAATATGTAAATTGCTTAAATAATAACTCAGTTCCATTACATCTAATTTTTTGTTGATTGCTACTTAATTTTCTTCTATATATTTGAAAAATACCTGCACTGAAGTTCATTTTCCAAGTAAAATTTCAAATTTCCAAAACCAATGTAAGACCCAAACTTTTCTTCATCATATCCCCCAACGACACTTTGTTTTAGATGTTGAATGACTTCAGCATCGACGTGAGAAATTTGTGTACGAAACTCCTCATTTTTAATAAACCCTTTATCTTTGGGTAAAGCCACAAAGAATGGTTTGGTCCTCTCACCGAGATAGCCATTGCCACTGAGATACTGATCCACCTTCCATCTTTGTCCAAAATCCTATGTCAGAAAACAACAGAGTTATTCTTTTAACTGTACTCTTTCCAGGATGAGACTGTAAAAAACTGGTAAAACTTTTTTTACCTTGAAACGATAATCAAATTTTGAGATGACCACAATGGTACGTCTCAATGTGGGATCAACGGCACGAATTGTGTCCAACCAAAGTGTAGAGCACCATTCCACACCACTCTGTTGAAGAAACAAAATTAAACGGTGTGGAGGTGCTGCCAAAGCCTTTACCATAGATAAAATATCCTCTGGTGTGCTATCTGGTTCGCCCTTCTTTGCCTATCAAAAACCGAAAAAAGATTAAAAAATGGCATAATTTTGTCTGACAAAACCCAATAAAACAGTGTAAAAACAATATCATTCACTAAGCAAAAAGTTTAGTACAGGTATGCCTGTAGTGTCAAAAAGATAACTGCTTAACAAGGGACATGCAGAAATGTTTTCCCATAACGATTGGTCGGCTTACGCTATTTAAGTATTGATTATATTAATAATGATGACAAAGAGAAAAAGGACCTAGAATACTGATTTATATGTGTTAGATACTTGAAATCTAAGCAAAACAGAAATATAAATCCTTGCCTTTAAAAGAAAAGCATGGCCAGAAAGTAGAAGTCCTATGTTTCATTCGGGTATGAAGATGTATCCTGACCATCATTAGAAAATATATACTTCACTAAGCACTTTTCAACAGTACAGATCCTTTCAAATGGATAGAAAATACAATGACAGAAGACCTAATATTCTTGGCTATTGCTTAAATGATTTACAATGTGAAGACTGCTGACAGCATAGCACAGAATGTGGTCAATAAATACTTCTAGAGCATTGTTAGCAAACAGAAATTAATCATTTGACGTTATCAAAGAAAACAACAATGTAAAATACATGCTTTTCAAAATTTACGGCAAAAGAACTTTCAAATCTGATTATACAGTGATTTCCACTATTAACTGTGCAAAAACTTCTTAGGCTTATCCCTTAGACATAAATCTTCGGTTTAGAAATGTCTACGCATTCTCTGTCAGTCTCCATCTATGGCAAATACTACAACTTATTACCTTGATTGTTGCAACGAAGGACGATGGTGCAAAAGGCCTGCTGCCCTTTTCGTCAAATTTACAAATTTATGTAAGGAGACAAAACCCTCCTTTTCAACTGTTCCTAATTCCCACAGCACTAAATTGCAATCAATGCACCAGAGTCCAGTCAATTAAACCTATGGGATATTAACTGATCTGTACAGCACAAGATTCACATATACAGAGTTGCATATTGCATTCTAATACCCTGCATAGTCATTGTCCTTGATTTTTGGGTGGGCATGGGTCACTTTTGTTGGACAAGATCGACAAGTTTCACAATGGAAAAGATAATATTCTTTCCTATGTTGGCATAAATCTGCACTCTTTGAGATTTAAACGTAAACTATGAAAATTAAAATGTAAAAGGATGTAGTGCTCAATGACATATATCACAGTTGTGAAACGAGCAATTTGTCTAAAGATGAATATCAAAAGGAACATGGAACTTAAATAAGTTAAAGCCCCTGAGAGGTTTGGTGTCAAATCACTAACTCACACTTATTAGGTTGCAAATTGGATACACACAGATGTCTAGAGGAATTACCCCAGCTCAGCAAAGAAGCGTAGCCCAATTGTCTGACATGCCAACCTAGCAAGAGAATGTGCCTTACTTGATTGGGTTTCATAGCCAAATGCAAGAACAGGGAAAGGGGATGTGAGAAAAACAGGTTATTTGAACACAATAAACAGTTAGAGGATGTAAATAGAATTACAAAAATAAAGTTACCTTGAGAACAAATCCAGGAGTGCCGATGATGGTTAAAATGGGGCAATGTGCATATTCTGCTCAAATAACAATAGGCTTTGTAGAAACTGCAGCTCGGATTTTCTTCAAGTGCTCCTCTGTTCTACCTTTGATGGTGTCTGCAGCAGCAGAAGCCATCATAACAGGCGCTCCGTAGTCATCGGAATCTTCATCCTGAAACAAATACAAACCCCAAAACTCACCATCAATCCTAGACACATATAATATATCAAACTTTACTAACGATCAACCGAAAGCATTCTACTACAGATTGTGCTATTGCATGTCTAATATTGAATAAAAAAACTGAAATAAAGCTAATAGCAAGTGAATGAAATACTTAAATATTAGGAAAATGATTAAGCCAAGTTATAAAAACAGTAGGGCTTGCATAATAGAGACCCAAGTTCAACTGCCCAGTAAATGTGATAAGAGTGCATAAAATAGTGCATTCAACTGCATTGTTATAAGAAATTAACAGATTGAAGTCCCAAAATTTGAAGTTAATAGAAAAAATATTTCTTGGTTGTGGCATCTAAGCTTAAGGGAAGAAATCCATAAAGAGATTAAAGAAGACCTGAAAGCAACAGCAGGGCTCAAGCGTAGAAGGATCGTACACCATTTGGAGTATAAGAGGCCTCTGGGTGCCCATTTCGACTTGTCGGACATTGAACCTGAACCCCAGAAGTGCTTCCAGGAGGGAGCTCTTGCCATCCGATTTACCACCAACCACCACGATCTCAGGAATTGGGAGCTTCTCTCCAAGGACCACAGCGCTCGCCTGCAACTGATTGTATGCTTCCAACCATGATCTTGATTCTGCCGACGCATACAAGCCATCATGAAGGATAGAGCAAAAACAAAACATAAAACATAAACAAATTGCTACAGCAGAAAAAACATAATTTTATTCATTAACTTGATTCATTGTCAAAAGACTACCGCTGCTCTTAAATAGATGCATTGCAACAGTTTACAAAAACTGATATGGGAAACTTTTAATCGAACAACAAACTATAAAGGAAACAAACTAAATTAACACAACTAGTGATTTGGCAGATTTTAAAATGAAATATAGAAACTATGTGAGTAGTGTGGGAGAAATTAGAAAGTTTCTTCCAACACTCGCTCTTAATTTCGATCACATGTTTCAGCATTTTTCATTCTTCAAATTCTTTTTTTTCCAAATCTTCACTCACTCAATTTTCGATCTTCAATATTTACAGATCTCTTTTGAACCCTTCACCAGCTATTGCAACAGTCCTTCAAACTTTGAGTTATCTTGCTATCTGTAGCTTTCAACTCTGCATGACATCTTACAAGACCAACAAATCTATCTTGATTGTTATTTTCTTTTCCATACGAACATTTGTATTTGAACAAATTTTTAAACATATCTATAGCTTTTTTCCAATCTGACCCATAATTCCATCCACAATTTATTTTTATGCAATCTCTCAAAGATTCACTTTGACACTCCCTTTGCCAACACATTTTTTCTGAATGATTTTTCAAACCACAAATCCTTTGACACTCCCTTTGCCAACACATTTTTTTTGAATGATTTTAATTCTCTTTTCTATGACCTTCCCTATTACACTAGGAACATTAAATACAATGCATTTCTGGAACAAATTTGCTTGATCCTGTAAAATTTCCTTTACCTATAATATATTCGAGACCTTCATATTTTGGCCTCATAACCGCTTCAATTGGCTCTTTACTTCTTTGTGCATTCTTTCCTAATCCTTGTCCTTTGTAACCCATTTTTTTCATAATTTTAAAACCAACATTTTTCTCATTATAATTAACATGATTTCTAGATTCAAACACATCACCTTTACATTCTTCTTCTATACATTCCTCATCAGAAACAATATTTGCTATATTACACAAACTACTTGATTTATCAACTGAACAATACAAATCCTCTGTACCACAAGCAACATCACTTACCAATGGCTTTCTCCTTGAACATTTATTTTCTTCTTTCAACTTTGATAATTCTTATTTTTGTAAACAATTTTCTTCTTCTAACAATTTCAGCTTTTCTTCAAAATCTTCATTATTTTTCTTCATCTCATCAAACAACTCTAGTTTTTCTTCTAGCTCTTCATTCTTTCTTTTAACATTACCCAATTCTTTTTCAAGATTCTCAATTTCACATATAGATTCATATTTCTCTTTTATTAACTCTTTTATTTTTCTTACAAATTCAGAATTATCATTTTTAACTTTGGTCAGTTCTTCCTCCAAAACTTCATTTTCTTTCTTAACACGTTTACCAGCTTTACCCATTGAAATGATTAAAATTCACCTTCTTTAAAAAAACTGCAAATAATAAAAATTATGTTACAAGTTTTTTTATCACTTTTCTTTGACAACTTTTATGTCTTCAAGCCTTCAATCTCTTTTTTTTTTTTTTGAATCTGATGGCTCGCCAATTTCCCTTTTTAAAAAAAAAATCTTGATCTTCTACTCCTTGTCAACAATCAAATGATATTGTGTTGCCTCAAATCTTCTTCTTCTTGATCTGCACTTATCTTATTTTTAGCAAAAACCTTTCAATTCATTTATTTATATCAAATCCATAAAAGAGTTTCAAGACATTACAAAAAGACAAATAAATAACTCCAATACTTAGCAGCTTCAACACACTCAACAGCTAAAGCAGTGATCACACATTTGTCTTATCTTCGTTAGTAGCTTTCAACCTTCTGAAATCTCCATCCCTGATCATCTAGCTCTGATACCAATTTGAAGGATAGAGCAAAGACAAAACATAAAACATGAACAAATTGCTACAGCAGAAAAAACATAATTTTATTCATTAACTTGATTCATTGTCAAAAGACTACAGCTGCTCTTTAAATAGATGCATTGCAACAGTTTACAAAAACTGATCTGGGAAACTTCTAATCGAACAACAAATTATAACGGAAACAAACTAAATTAACACAACTAGTGATTTGGCAGATTCTAAAATGAAATATAGAAACTACGTGAGTACTATGGGAGAAATTAGAAAGTTTCTTCCAACAATCCATGTGTTGTGTCTTTGATTTCTGCTTGCCCAAACCTTGCTCTGATTTCGCCCTTGGTGTAATTTGCCTACTTTTCCTTATTCAATTTGATTCAAGCTATAACGAAGCCCACAACTTGTTTTACTCGTCTTGAGATTTTAATTTTGAATTTTGAATGCGATGAGCCGTTGGAAGCAACGATACAACCTGTGTGAAACGGCAACGTCTATCCAGCCCCAGGAATGCACTGGGGCATGGATTGCCTGGATGCCATGCCATGTTTCCATCCATGTTACGGATACCTGCTACCAGTGTCGTGCTTGCCTACGAATACTCTGTGCCTCTCCAATGCCTGTCAAATCAATCAACGCCGCCATCCTCCAAATCTGTTGTTTGATGGGATTTGTAATTAATAACGACTACTGGGCATTGACATAAAAATGAATATTAATTTGCAATTGGATGGGATTTGCAAGTATTTGGTACTGCTGGTAATTTTTTCTATTATATTTTGTTTGATATTTATAAGGAATGCATTCGATAATTTTTTTTTAAAATCTTTTTTAAATAAGAGAATGTGGAATATATTCTTAATAATCTTTTCTTTTTATATCTTTCTTAAATAAGAGAATGTGGAATATATTTTTTTAAAGTATATATATACATTTAATATAATTTATTTATTTTAATTATTTTAAAAGTGATAATTTATGTATATGAATTTTTTTTAAAAATTGTTAAATAATAGTTTAATTATTTTTAGATTAAGATATATATGATAGTAAGCATATTTATATCTTCTTTTTTTTGTCTTTTTGTATAAATAATATGTATATGTATGATTCATATAATTAAATATTATGTACATATATCATTTATTATTTTGAAAGTAAATATGAAATCTAACTAATCTTATTAAGAAAAGAAATTAAAAGAGCAAAAATAATGCATTCTTTACATGTGACACACATTCCCACAAATTTGGAGTTACTAAAAAGTTGGAACGATTACCAACTCAACCACAAGTTTATTATTTTAGTAAAAATTAATTATAATTAATATATTATTTATTTTATCAAAGCAATCATCATTATTAAAATAAACAATCATTTTGTGAATAATTAATTTTTAAAAAAATTATTAATGTAAAGTGTTATTTTATTTTAATATTTTTTAAAAGTTAATTATATTATTATTATATAAAAAAATATTTATCTAAAAAAATAAAAAATAAGCTCACAACTTTTTATTATTTATATTTATATTTATTTTATTTGCATTTTTCAAAAATCACAACAATATTTTTTTATATGATTTAGACAAATTAGAGTTCATAGCCATTTTAGATGCCCCTTAATCTTAAATATCTTTAAAATTTATTTTTAAAAATTATCAACTATGAATTACAAAATATAAAACAGATAATTAATTGAGTAGTTACTTTCTATGTTTTGAAGTGTAATGCCTTTGACACGTGTGCCTTGTCCTTCATTTAATTTTCTTTGGTTCTATGATTATTATTAGTGTTGATGCTTCATTGTGTTATCAAAGTATTTTTAAATAAATTTTGTATTATTATACAATGGTCTATAAATGTTATGTTGTGACTTTTATATGTTTGATTTATAAAATAGTATCTATTATCATCTTTTTTATCAAAAGTATTTATTCTTGTCTTTATCCTTTTTCTTCTTCATAATCTTTTTATTGTAAGTGGCCATTGTCCATTGTCAAATCAAAATTACTTTCCCTACATATTATAATAAATAATTATTGAATTATAAACTGATGAATGGTATAACAAGAAACACAAACTCTTCTCAAACCTAAACATTACAAGAAACACATGTAGCATCTAACCTTAATTTACATAATATCACATCAATTACTTTATACTCTTCTCAAATATAAATGATTAAATCTAGGTGGCTAACAACTATATAGAAGTAGCTGTATGAATAAATGTGATAAATAAGAAAATTACGTGAATGCACGATTACCAAATCAACCACAAGTTTATTATTTTAGTAAAAATTAATTATAATTAATATATTATTATTATATAAAAAAATTATTTATCTAAAAAAATAAAAAATAAGCTCACAACTTTTTATTATTTATATTTATATTTATTTTATTTCCATTTTTCACAAATCACAACAATATGTAAAAAAGAACAAGCTATGGTGGGGGTTATGGATGAGAGGCTAGTCAAGAACGTTTGTGGTCCCCAAGCCTCCACAGTTGAGGAAAAAAACATTTTTATCTAAGACAGTGAACAAAAATGAGATTGGTGTGAAAGCGAGGAAGTGGTCAGTCCAACCTAAAAAGAAGTAAGAGATCGACTAGACTTTGATGAAGTGTTTTCTAGAGGAGAAGAGGACAACCTTATGAGCCTAGGGAATCTAAAAATGAAAACTCTAAGGATAAGGATAGTGTTAATTCTAAGTCTAATGATAGTTATTTCCAAGACGAACAAAACATGGATAACATGAGCCCAAGATCTTCAAGCAATACTACTAGTACCAAAAAACCAAAAATGACACCTATTAGTATTGAGACCTAGATTGAGGAAATCGTGACCAATGGGGGAAACAACTAGTCAAGAGAAAGGGCATTAATTATAAAAGAGGATAAACCCCAAGAAAAGGATACCAAAGATAAAAAACTAAAAATGAAACCCCTACCAAAATGAATCAACCTATTAAGAGAAGTGAAGTTCAATGAAGGGGAAATCTACAAGGGTTGATACAAGTGATGAGTTTGATTCACTAAAAGTCAAGTTTCACATTATATCCAAAGAAGGGGAGGCTATTTCATGAATTGGTTGGGTCACTAGGTAGCTAGTTGGTGGCTTATTATTATTATTGTGTTTCTTATGTTGTTAGTTATTATTTATTGTCAATCTAGTAGTGCTCTTAAACTCTTGGTATTTTGATCATACTGTTTATGAACTATTGGTTGTTTCAAGCTTTGTAAGGGAAGGGACCCTAGTTTTCCCCTTTTATCTAATAAAAAGCTACTATTTTAAATTATTGTTAATATTTTCATTAAATTTACATTTAGAGAAAAAAAAAATTCACTACGTAAAATAAAAATTACAAATATTTATTTCTATTAATATATAATTAGTACTCAAAGGTGTTATGATTATGTCTATATGTAAACTCAAATGAGCTTATATTGTGTAGAATATTTTTCAATACCTTTCATTTGTTAAAAAAATGTTTAAAAATTTATTGTGCATACTACATTTGTTAAATAATTGTTTAAGAAGATTCAAATTTCTTATTAAAAGGAATGGAATTTTGTACTATAAAAAAATAAGATCCATTAACCTATAAGAGTTAATAATGATTTTTTTTTAAATACTTCCATTCAAAATTATAAGATAGTTGTAATTGGACGTATGTTTCTAATCCTCCATCTAATATGTGATATTTGAACTTTCTATGACTATTTTTAAACTTGAGTTTGTTGAATAATAAAAAGTAAAATTTGACTAATAAAAATACAATAACTATTTAGTTTTTTCAGTATATTAATCAAGAGCATAAGTAACAACTCCCAAATTAATATTTGCAATAATAAAAAAAAGCTTGGAAAATACATAAACTCATTTTTAGATGTTGACAATTTGAAAAAAAATTAAGAAGATAAATATACAACTATTAAATTATTTCAGAAAAAAATTAACATAAAATGTTTATTTCATTGTCCATTAACTTCAACTCTTATCTAGTTTTTTAAAATTATATCCAATTTTACATAATATATAATACAATTTAATTAATTATTTATTTTTTAAATTCTGATAATAAATTAATAGTAAAATAAGTCTGATATTTTCTTGCATTTAAAATAAGTATGTAAATGTTTTGAGCCACTTCCATGCATACCTTGCCAAAAAATTTTGTGTTGAGGAGAGCTATGTCTTGGTGCGCTTACTCCTCTATAAAATGTTGTAAGTGAAACAACAAATATCAGTTAGTAGACATATTTTAAATGATGGAAATTGCTTTAACAAATGGAAGTTGTCATTGTTACTAAATAGTTTCAAAAATTAAAAACCCAATAATACCTTATAAAAACTATGCAGAGGGACCTATGAATCTTCCAATACAGCTTCTATACGAATGCTGGAATACAGTTGCTCCAACAGAAAACAAATCGGAGTGGACAAGCGACTGATTTTGGTGGAAAATTTAGGTGCCAATTTTAGATAGTTGGCAAAATTACTGCATTAAATCCACGGCTGGCAAAATCGAAGTTTGATGGATGGAAACATGGCATGGCATCCAGGCAATCCATGCCCCGATGCATTCCTGGGGCTGGATGGCTAGTGCCCTCCTACGCGGCCCACTGACAAGAAAAGCACTGGCAAACAAGAGCAACTTGCAACGTACCAATGCTTCCAACAACTGGTCATTTCCGTTTAAGCAGTAAAGTTTGTAGCTGTTACAATGCCAAATCAACTTATTGCTTGAGGCAGACGTGTTTTACACTCACCTGGATTTATTATTTCCTATCAAATCTATGATGTATTGCATGTTTTTTTTTTCTTTGTAAATTTCTCCATTTAATTAAACGTATGTTATTACCTATTCTTTCCATTAACCATCACATTATATTTTAATTACTATCTTCCTTTGTTAACCTATAGCACAACTTTGGAAACACGGGAGGGAGGTAGAATATCTGCATTTAGAGAAATTTGAACAACCAGATCATGCTAAGTGGTAGCAAGTTGTCAACACTTAAAATGTCTCACATGACCCCAGTTCACATATTCATCCAAGCGATTCTACTGGGAAGATAATTTCTAAAGTCAAGTCGATGAGCTTGAGGAAAGGGGGATTCAATCATTCATACAAAAATTTTATTGCATATTTCTATAATAACTTCAGAAGAAATCTTTCAGAGGACGTATTGCTGCAGGCCTATGTAGGGAGCGACGTGGAAATCAGAGTGCTATATTAAAATCTTCCACTCAGCTTCCTTCTGAAAGCGCGACGTGGCCCACATTGGTGCAGAATTCATGATACTTGGAAGGGAATAAGCTTGTATAATGCTAGCTGAGATTTCTATTTGTTATATGTGAGCTCGCATATACACAGGTCCTCCTATAAAGGAAGTAAAATCCTTTAAATCCTTTGCATACATAATATTGCATGGACTCACGATAAAATGATAGAACACTACCAATAAAGAAGTCATAGGAAAATTCGTTTCGCTACACTTTTCTTTTTACTCATTGTTGCAACATTACCATACTATTTAAGATTTTTTTTTCTTCTCAAGAGCTATGTATTTAAGAAGGTTCCTATGCTAGAACCAATAACAGATCCCTAGGTGCGCCAAAACGATCATTTTCATTGTAAATGATGGATCTACTCAGAATTTGACTGCTAAACATATGTTTCTTTAAGCCTTAAATCGCTAGGTTTAAATTCATAGAAGCCTCTAGGAGAATAGAGATTCAATCTATAAAGAGCGGAAATCTTTTTAAAACAACATCGACAAATACTTCAAATAAGATCTATTATATTCAAAATAAAGTCATCATTCCGTTCATTTAGACATCAAAGAACTAGTCGATTACACAACGACATAAAAGTCGATAAGATAATTTCATTACAACTTAATCTAAATCATACAAGTGCCGAATTACACAATTTTAGTTATAAATACAATGAATGATATAAAATCATCTACAATTCGAGACTTAGGCATTCAGTCGCCATAAGCTCATCATTACATACATCAAGAATACTAAAGCATAAAAGAAGATGCAGTCTGTCGATCTTCCATCCAAAAGCAAATCTTCAACAAGAAGATGAGAACAAGGATCAAGTGTTTTTTCCGCCCAACCTCGAAGCTTACGCTTCCCCAAAATTTCTTAGTCAATCAAGAAATACCCGACCCTGCATGAATTGCTTAGCAAAAAACAATCTATGAGCAAGATGGAATTTGGTGCATGCCTAGTACTACTAGTAAACCACAAGCATTTTCATTTTTCTAAATCATTTAAGAAATAAGCAAGTTCGGTACTAGGATATGGTAGAGAGTTCAATAATTCATCTGTTTCAATGGTACAAAAATTACTTGGCCAAGTAAAATGTCATGCACGACAATAAAAGCAGTTTTGGAAAAACAAAACTACACTCTCTATTTACCCATATTCGGCACCTGTCTCGGAAGGTAACTTTCCCAAAAAACATAACATACATAATTATCTATCATTCATGCATGGTCTAAACAATCAAATACAGTCTTATGCAATCTTTCCAAAACCTCAAACTGAAAACATCGTTTAAAATGAAATAGTATAAAAATGAGCTTCTTTCCATTGTTCATATTCACAAAAAGTCATAAAATCAATGTTTTAATATAGTAATTTAATAATCCATAAAGTTTTCAAATGAAGGTGTAACTCCAGTATGTTAAATAATACATATAAAAACATAAATTAAAAGAGTACACATTCATTCAATTAAAAATAACTTCTCTATTTGTTTCAGTTTTGACAGTTTCGTTGAAAGGTGAAATTTCAAGTTTAAATAACCTTCGTTTCATAATATTGTTTAAAATTTGAAGTTTAATTTTGTCTTTTATTTTCAATTTTCAAGCATTATTTGATGTGAGCAAAATATATCTATTTTTTTTTCATAATCGTTTAATTTTCTAAAATGATAAATATCATTTCTAGATTTAATAGATTCTCCTAAATTTTATTTCTCTATTTAATATGTTTATGATTCTAAATTTAAAACTTGTTTTTTGTTTTGAGTTTACTCCTAAATTTGATCAATATTAATATTTCAAGAATTCAATCGAAGATTTCTCCTATAATCTTTGTCTCTCAATTTGTCTTAACATTCTAGAAAAATAATTACAATCTATTTGTTTTTCTGTTTACATAAAATTTGAATGAATAATTTCTGCAATCCTTATTTAAATCTCTCTTTCCTAATTTTTAACAAGCAAGATCTTCTTTAATATTTAATATCCACTTCCAGAATTCTTTTGAAATGGAATTGAAAGATTTATTGAAGAATTGAATAAACGAATTCCTACCTAGTTATTTATAAATTCTGAAAATGTTGTTGTTTCCTCAGTATTTTTGTTACTCCTAGAATCTTCTGACAGTTACTCTTGACTCCTATATCATTTGTTGAGTGTTCTTGTTTTCTGTGTAAGGTGTGGGGAAATCTTTAGCTATGACAGAAGGGAAGAATTCCCTTTAGAGGCCGCACCTCCCTATTATTTTGGCGCGTGAGGTGTGAGAAAGTATTGGGTGGAGGGTTGTGCGTGCCTCTCTCAAGCTGCATCCTCTCCCAAATCCCTGCGCATGCAGTGAAGGTTTTGCCTTCGCAGACTTTAAGGAAGGCTTTTGCTGAATGAAAAGTGGAGGGTGCGTGGAGTGTGGAAGACCGCACCTTCCTCTACGCTTCCTGCATGGGGTGTAAGAGACTATGACAGGTTGCTCCTCCTGCCTTCCTCCCTACGCATGGCAGTTTGGAGCTTTTGGCTGCGTAGAAAATAAAATGAACACTTTCCTTAACTGGCTCCTACGTAGGATATGGTGAAGGATGAGTGTGCCTTCGAGATAAAATATCTATCTTCCTTGCTGCGTCCGGTCAGATCCAAAATAAAGAAAATTCAAGTTTTCCCTGTGTTTTTCCCCAAATTCGAATTTTCTAAGTGTCCAAATTCTTTGTCCGTATCTAATTTCGAATTTTTCATCTGTATATATCCTTTTTTATGCATTGATCTCCACAAGAAATGAGATCCACCATTTACTCATTGATCTTCAATTTAAAATTCAAACACCAAGTCTTGATAATTTAAGATATTTTCCTTCTCATGTTTAACTGAAGATCAAATTTTGAATGCAAATCCAATTTTAAATTTGAACGGGTGTTTGTTTTCTAATTCTTTTCAATTTAGCCATTTTAAGATTTTAGTTCAATTTATGAATTTAAAAATACATTCATTTCATAATTTAAAAATTAAAAGGCATTTAATTTCAAAAACACTTTAAATAATTATATTTTAATCAATTTCGAAATAAAAATCTATTCCATTTAAATTTCTAAATTTCAAATTTAATATTTCCAAATAATGATTAAATAATCAAACAAGCAATTCATTAATTAATTCAAGTTAATTTCGTCAAATTTAACAAAATAATCATTTAAATCACATGAATTTTTGCAATTTTTGAGAAATCATATAAAAACTAAATTTTTAATTCACAAACATGATATACACATAATACATTAAAATATTCATCTACGTGAGTGTGTGAGATCCCATCTATTCGTAAACGTCAATCGGCTAAACAACTCTACCTGATCGTTGTTCTCGCCTTTAATCACGTTCACCTGTTCATGTGTTCACTTGCACTCGATTATCATAAGTAATGACAAACCCCGAAATAAACATAAATATAATTCAAATCATAATACTTGCATTTAGATTTTAATTTCATTTCAATTTCAATTTAGCTATCATTAAATAATCATTTAATTTCTATTTAAATCTCGACATAGTAATTAATATCTGCATTTAAATAAGTCAAAGAAAATCTATAGGTGACACAATCTTTGCAGCTATATTAATTTTGTAGAACAAAATCTTGATACCATACATATAGAATTTTTATTCAAATAAGTATGTTTAAACAGTTCATCTTACATATTATATTACTGATATTATATTAATGAGGAAGCTAAGCATAAAAAAATTGGCGACTGAATCATTGACTTGCTCACATTTTTTTAAATTCATTAACCCCACCACTATGTTTTTTCACCTACAGTAGAAGTGGCCTTGCTCTTCCCTTTATCACAACTCTCTCCAACTAATACATTTGAATAGTCATATTGATCAATAGATTACAATGTTTTGGATGACCATTTCTTATTGTAAGTAGTACCAATAATTTTTTCTTCACTCAATCCAACCAACCTTGCTATTTTAACTTGCCATTCCAATGTTATATTTGTACAAACTGTAACCCCATGTCCACTCTCACTCAAGAGATGGTTTCTAACCCTACTCTAGCTCCTAGGGTAATTAATTTTGAAAATATGACATAACTAATGTTTTTCGCACCTTGTAGTTTTACCCTTATTGATGGTTAAATTGGTGGCACATTGAAGCTCTAACATGTCCATTGTTCTAATCAAAATTTTCCTATATTTTTACCCACAAGTGAATAATCCATGATGCCATTACATAACAATAATCTTTTTATTTTCTAATACAAAGATAACATGCACAATTAAAATAAAAACCATTCAAAACTTTCATTGCATTTCATTGTAATATCACAAACTTTCCAAAATATTGAATTCATATCGAATAATCTCATGTTTATCATTCATTTTTATAATCCTCCATATAAATGGATACAAGAATACATACATAGCTCTTTTGAGCTTTTGACAATAGAAATACATATGGTCTACATAACCCCCCTTCAAATCTTGGCTGCCAACTAATGAGGAGAAGCATCACTCAAGTGATTTTCTGCCAACCATAAATTTATTATGATCCCCCGCACATCTACCTCATGGTAAGATGGCCCTACCCTTTGATGAAGAGATTGGTTTGGTAACCCCATAATACTAGCCTTTCTTGAGTTTGGTTTTGTGTCCTACAAACTAGAAATTTCCCATACAATGGCTACAACCTACGCATATGACAATCCTAGACTAGCATGCATAACTAGATCACAATTAGCTGACAGTGTAAGCAATGGCAACTTACACTACTTTGGCCAAAGAATTCAACAGTCACTTATTTATTGTGAGATTCATCCCATTCACACAACTTCCTAGCTCAATTTATAATGACCACACATTTTCTATGTATAGGCCATCTCCTTTATAGGATTATCCTAACCCTAAGAATAACTTATATTTTTTTACTAAAACATTTCACCTATATCAATTCCAATTGATTCATAACTCAGACTTTCACATACATTTTCACAAATCAAATTATAACTATATAAGCTTGACTTAACATTGTTTATAGAAAAGAACTCAAACACTCATTCCTGCATATATAATATGCTACTATTATCCCCATATATGGGTTTAACAATCAACTCAACATCTTAAGTAATTTTTATGAAGTAAATAAACACAACCATATAAAGCATCTAAATTTATCTTTCCAATCAATTCAAACAAAACACATAAAATCATGCAATCTTTCTAACTTAAAATATAAAATAGAATAGAAAACTAGCATGCTTGTAATTTAGATAGCTCTAATTGATTAATTTGATTTTTGTTCGCTGAAAATTTTGTAATCCCTTTTAATAGATTATAAACCATAGTTATGTGAGATAGAATCTCTCCTCTCAGAAAGGGGACACAACCTTCTTACTGCTTGTTGAAACTAAGGAAAACTAATCAAATATTTACAATAATGTACATTACACTAATGATATAGGGGTGTGTTACATTCATGATTCTATTTTTTTTCAGAGAACATGTTTCACAATTCTAACTTCTTGATGCAATACAACTTCAAACTAAAATTAAGCAGTAATTCCAATATTCCTATCTTGTCAAAGAAAAGCTTAGGAATACCAGTATGATAATGATAAGTAACATATAAGAAAAGATCACAAAGGAACAAAGTCATTCGGTAGCTTCTGATAATGAATCCTTCAAGATAATAACCAACGTTGTATAAAAAGCACAAAGTCTTATATATACTTCACAATAGATCCATGAACAACATGAATAAATATAAGCACAAGGCATTGACCATGACAATACGATGTCCTTTGAAATCTTCTTGCAGTTTTTGTATGTGCTCGATGAGAGACTTTATAACTTGTATGTGGTGCTTAAGAGATTATCTTATTTCCACATACTTTTCTTTGTCAGGAATTATCCCAACTTCCACTAATTTTCTCAATTTTGTCTCTTTCATTTGTCACCAAAATGAGAGACTTTGTTCCATTTCCTTCTACTCCATGGAGAGTGTGCTTTCTTCTTTTTCTAGCTCCAATTTCATCTTTGCTATTTGAGCAGTCTTTTCATCGACAACTGTTATGAGCTGCGAGCCATGTTCAATTATTTCATCAATAAATTTGTACAACATTTTACCCTTGGAGTAAAAATTCTTCATTTTTTGCACTACTGGTTCCTTGAAATTTACCATGGCCATAGGCTACACATTTTCCAGAAGAACCTACGATCCTTCTTATGACCGATGCATACTGGTCAGCCTTCTCCTTGTACATATTTCTAGCTTGCTCCATTTTATTGAGTCTATCTAACAAGGCATTCAAAGTTACTTGTGCATATTCTTTTGCACTAGCATTAGTTACCTTACCAAGCTGCACCCTTGTTACAGTATAATCTTCCATATTAAAATCACATTGATCATGAGGAGGTATTCCAATTTCCACATACTTATGACTTGAATTTTCCACATGAAGTCTTAAATGAACCTTTGCCTTCTTTTTTCCCTTGGATTTTGGAAGAAGTATTTCCTCAAGATCTATCTCATCTAGGGAAATCATTTGTTTTTTGCACTTAGATACTTGAGAAACCAACCAAGGGTGAATAAATGAAGTATCAAATTCTTGACTTACTCCTAATTCTTGTGTAACAACCACCTTTGTATTAATGGGTGTTATAGTAACAATTGGTGTAGTATCGATCATGATTGCTCCAATATATTGCAAACCAAGATAATTTTTCAATGACTCCTTCATGAATCTATCAAACTCAGCCTAGGAAGAGATTTCTATGACAGGGAAGATAGGCTCATAATAGATGATGGAGAGCTAGAGGAAACATCAACAGTTTGCAAGATGAATGTACGAGAGGAGTGGAAATAACTGATGATGTTTATGGATGAATGACAACCTTTAATGCATGTGGAGTGGTTGTAGGAGGAGGTGAAGTAGGAAGAGGAGGTGAAGGAGTAGTAGGATTGGGAGGGGTATGAGGAATATTGGTAGTAATAGGCGATGACGTGTGAGGGGAATTACCAAAAATGTTCTCATGGGGAGATAATTGCTTGTCATCATTATGATCTTCTTGTTCCTCATTACTTTTTTCCTCTCCTTCATCTTCCTAAGACTAGATTTTGATTCTCCACTTTCATTCTCTTCTTCTTCCTCTAATGTTTGTTCCTAAGATGCAGGCTCTTTTCCTTCTGCGGATGGTTGTTCTGATTCAATAACTTCCTCTTCTTCAGTTGTTTGTGTAGTATTATTACCAAAAGTGAATTTTATCTTTGGAACCCTCTGTGAAGAAGGACCAACCACATATTTATGTTTAGTAAGGATTTCTTGTTGCTTACTGGTTTCACTTCTTGATGTTTCTCCCTCAAATTTTGTTCTAAAGGATTTCATTTGAAAGCCATGCCTTTGTAACCATTCACTTTTTTTATGTATAATAGGAGCAAGTATTTCGTTGATAGAAACACTCTCCTTTGTAGACCATTATATAGGAGGTAAAGGCTTTCTAGCAATTTCCTCATCTTCATATGCAGAATTAATTATATCATTGGGATCTTCAAAAGCCTCTGAAATATCAACCACACCAAGGTCCCTGATTTCTTAACCTGAAAAAATACTTTCTCTAAATGTCTTCCTCATCTCTACAGTCCGCCTATAGATCCTCAAAATGACAGACATGGTGATGGTCCTTCTTAAGTTTTCTATTCACATCTCTATATTCAAAGTCAAATTTGTATCTATATGTTCTATAGAATAGCAACCTACTATCAAATATGTGAAAGTTGGAAACTGTAGGAAGATACATCCAAACTTACTAGCAACCCTGTAGGCTTCATCTGATACTCTCTTCTTCTCAAGAGTCAAATCAAAAGTGAAAATTAGAGGTGCAAAGAAGGCATCTGTGACTCTCTTGAAATGTTTAAGACTATTCCTCAAAGTGATTTTGGAGTAGAATTTATAAACTAGTACAATATTTCTATTACCTTTTGTTGACAATCCTGGAAACTGTCTCATAACAACAACATACACTAGGTAGGATGTCATATAAAAATTTAAGGTAGTTTGTACATTGATGAGCTGCTCATAAATCTCATCGCTTACTTGAGTTCCCCAGTCTATATGTGCTTTCCCTATTCTGATGATTCGTATATATTCATATATCCATTCTTGAAAATGAAATGAACCAGGCAATCCTTTTACCCTGCTCAGAAGAGTAATCATATCTTGAACATCCTCCTTGAAATCACTTCTTGGAATACCTTTGGGCCATCTAGAGATAGTCGGCCTTGGATTTTTCAACCATTGAGAGTTAATCAATTGTTTAACCTTATTTGGATCTTTGTCATATACCTATTGGGCTTGGTGAATAGAAATATCAATATATCTTTCCATGTGTGGAACCCGAAAAACAATATCAAAGAACTCCAAATCCAACCTCATCATGACTTGTCCAGAAGAATCTCTCACACTTTTGTCCTCGCTGATGTAATGTGAAGCAACCTAATTATGTATAATGAGAAGCAATTGGAAATTAAGACACTAAGTGCAGGTTACTATGAACGATTGCTCACAAAATTTCTTCTAATGGTTGCTTCTTAGTCCTTTTCAAAAAATATTATATATCCTGGTGACCAATCTCTGTGTCTTTGATTTCATCAACCTTTGAGAGAACAATAATAGGTGGATAAATTCCTTGGTACTTGTACTTCATCTTTCCCTCCTTTTTAGAAGATGATGGAGGTTCTTCTGTTGACATCTAGGAGTACCAAAAACTAATGAAAATCACCTTAAGAGATCACCTGATGAGGGATTGGAAGAAACTATAAGAAAAAATGGATTATGATATGTTAGAAGCATATGTGTTGTGAGAGCAATTGGAATGCGTGAAGCAAGCAAGAAATTTGGAGTGAGTGCAAATGAGCTATGGAGCATGGAAAATGGAGACTTAGCGATGAAACAAGGTTCAAAGAGAAAATGAAATGATTTTTTGAGCATTAAGTGGAAAACTGCCATTTGTGTAAGGGCGTTGAAAATCAACGTTCTTACACTTGGAAATTCATTGTTTGATGTCAAAGCATTGAAAAATAGCACTTTTATATGTTTAGAACATTTGGAAGGAATTTATGTTCAAGCACCAACACTAAAAACCCCTAGCCTTACATTTTGGAACAATCTCTAAGTCATGTGTAATAGTGGGATTTTTAAGCGCCTAAGCATAAGGGGGAAAATATCATTTTTGTAAGAGTGGTGATTTTCACCACTCTTACATCTTTCAAAGATGGGAGGAAAAAATGGATGCAAGAGTGGTAAAAATCTCCGCTCTGGCATATGGATTTCGAGAGAAAATTTTGATAAAGCGGTGAATTTTCCCACTTTGACATGTATTTTGAGCTTCATCAAAAATTCATGATAAAACATTAAAAACCTCACAAAATCAAAGGTTAAATAACAAATGGGGAAAACTGCAAATATAACCACAGAAATCAACACTCAAACAAACTAGAATTTACAAAGAGTAACCCCAAAAGAAAACTAGGGCATGCCTAAAATTAGGGACAAACAATTGATAAGAAATGTGAAATTCACAAGAAGAAATAGAATCCAAGAAGTAGAGATAAACACATCAAGTAAATATGTAAAGAACATGCGTAAAAATAGAAACAACAATAAAAGAACAAGGAAGTACATAACATCTGAAGAAAGGAATGATGAAACCCTATAATAGAATTCGTGTGAAATCCGTCACTTCATAAATGTAGAAGACGCGAGGAAGAGATGGAGGAACATGCAAGGGTGGTGAAAATCACCACTCTTGCAAGTTCAAAAACTAGCAAAGATGTAAGAGCGGTGAAAAAGACTACCCTTGCATGACAAATGAGTGACCCAAATTCAACATGCAAGAGCGCTAAAAATCAATGCTTGAACATGTGAAGGGTGGAGGAAGAGTGTAGGAGCACTGAAAATCAGCGCTCCAACACTTAGGATATTTTCTACAAGTTAACACATGTAGGTGTGCTAAAAATCAATGCTCTTACATGATTCAACAATTTTCTAACTCCCAAAAGTGGAAAATTGACAAAAAAATCGTTCGGAAGATTTTTGAGAAACAACCAAGGACAAACAATCAAAAGGACAATTTGAGGACTAGGACTACAAATTAAGGCCAATTGAAAAATTTCCTCATTTTTCATGCTTGAAGTACACAGACCTACGAAACAAACAAGTTTCATAGGGGGTTATCCCGTGAATTGAGCATAGTTAGATTCAAGGATAACAACTGGCTCTAGTTGGGGAGCTTCCTTCGATCGTTCTTATAAACGAATGAAGGGAGAATAAATCTAGACTCCAAGTGCCTTTATCCATCCATCCGGCATAGAGTTAGGTGACAAAAATAAAAAGACTCAAAACAAAAAGATGCAAAAATTGTAGAAATATTTACATTGAACACTTGTCACCCGACTATGTAAAGTGCTTCAAATGTTGCTCACTGCGAGGAAGAGCAAATGGTTTTTCATCCTCATATGCCAAGATAAAAAAAAATCACCATGTAATTGATGAATCTTGAATGGTCCTGTCCATAATGAATCAAACTTTCCATGCATACCCTTTGGCTCTCTTTGCTTGTCCCACAAGAGAATGAGATCACCAACTTGAAAGTCACAAGATTTTTCCCTGTCAAAAAGATTTTTAATTTTTTCTTGATGCTATGTGATATGGTTGGCCACCTAAACTCATTTCTCCTCCAATTCAAAGAGATACATTATTTTCTTATCAACTGAATTGTCAAAAGTCTCATCCTCAATAGCCTTAGCCAATCTGAGGGTGGGGAGTTCTAATGTAATTTGAATTTCAACATTCAACCCATACAGGAGTTGAAAAGGATACATTCCAATCACATGCTTTGGAGTTATCCTATCTTCCCACAAAGAATCATATAATGCCTTGTGCCACAAACGTTGATTTTCATCCACAAGCTTACGGATTATTGTAACCAACTTTTTGTTACTAGATTTGGCCTAGCCATTACCTTGCGGGTAATAATTAGATGAATGATACAATGTTATGCCCTGCTCAAAATAGAACTCAATTATCTTGCTTGATGAGAAAGTAAAAGCATTGTCAACAACAATTTTGTTCGGCACACCAAACCTGGAAATGATATTTTCCTTCAAAAAACTACACACAACTTTAGAAGTAGCATGCTTAACCGAAATTGCCTCCACCCATTTGGTGAAATAATCGGTTGCAGTAAGAGAATAAACATGTCTTATGATTGAAGGTGGATTAACTACGCCAATGAATTCAATTCCCTACTAATGGAAGGGCTCTTCAATGACCACTGATTTCAAGGATAGAGCTGACAACTTTGGTTTATCAACAAATTGTTGACATAATTTGCATTTACGCACCCATGAGTACACATCCTGAATTTTTTTAGGCTAGTAGTACTTTTATCTCAAGATTTTATGAGCTATAATTGGCGCTGAGAAATGTCCTCCACATGCTAAGTCTTGATATGACTTCAACAACTTCTCTTGTTGTGATTTGTTGACACAACGAAAGAAGGTTCCATCCAATGCACGCTTGTACAAACCATTGTCCCACAAGACAAAATTTTCTCATTTCAATTTGATGGTTCTTTTCTCTTTTGGTGACAAATGATTAGGACATTCTCCATAAGTGAGAAAATGAGCAATATTGGAATACCATTCGTCAGTAGTACTAACAAACAACACCATTGGAAATTCATTTGTACTTACTACATTAGATTCCAAAATTTCTTCATTATGATTATTATTAACAATAAGCTGACATAACCCTTGACCATGCACCAACTTAGTAGGTTTGATGTCCATGTCATATTCTTGAATTTTGGCAATCTAATTGCCCCTCTTTGTACCAAATTACTATTGTGTCAAGATAGACTTGACAGTTGAGTCTAGAACCAAGACTTTAACATGGTTGTTAAGGGTGTAGAACCTAAATTGCTTTACTACCTTAACCAAAAAAAAAGTATGTTTCTCCATTTGGGAATATTTTAGTTGGTCTTTTTTTAGAGGATAGCTCATGAGCGTGATCAAGGATTCAAACCCTTCACTATTCTCTTGCACCAATATTGTTGAAAGTGTATGCTTAAAAGCATAACTATACATGATAAACTCCTTTGTGTAGTCTGGATAGACTAACACCAACACATGAGCGATATATTCTTTAATATCATCAAACATAACTTTACCTTTTGTTGTCCAATGAAATGTGGTAGTTCCTTTCATCATATTAACAATATGACAAGTCTTCTCTACAAAATCCGGTACAAATCCTCGTATAAAAATCACCTTTCCAAAGAAAGAATGAAATTTATTGCTTGACAAAAAAGTAAGAGATTGGACACTTTTAACTCTTTCTGAGTCAATCTTGATACCTTCCTTGGACACAACGTGACCAAAATGTTTACCTTCTATAACCCCAAAAATTGACTTCTTGGGATTTAAATAAATGCCATGCTAGTGACACCTCTCCAAGATTTTCCTTAAATGGTAAAAGTGTTCATGACATTTTTTAAAAAAATTTGTAAGATCATCAAGATAAACTACAATGAACTTACCAAGTACATCACAAAAAGCCAAATCCATAGCATGCTAGAACGTGGAGCCAACATTAGTAAGACCAAAAGGAATTCTACGATATGTAAAGGTACCCCATGGAGTTGTAAAGTTCATCTTATGTCGATTGCTTGGGCATACTTCTATTTGATTATAATTGATGAAACCATCGAGCATAGAAAGCATTTCGGATCTAGTCATAGTTTAAAGAACTCGATCCATCATCGGAAGAGGATAGTTATCCTTGAGTAATAGCTGATTTAGATTTCAAAAATCTACACAAATATGGATATCACCATTCTTTTTACGAATGGGAACAATATTAGCTATCCATGTTGAATGATGGATAGGAAAAATAATTTGGGCGTTCAACATCTTTTGAATCTCGAAAATAATTGTTCTTGAAATATTTGGATTGTATTGCCTTTACTTTTTTTTATAAGGCAATTCTCCAAGCTTGAGTAGAATTTCATGCTACACTTCCTTTGGTCATAAAGATTTTAGATCCTCATATGAATATGCCAAGACATCCATATATTCTCGTAACAATTTAGAAAATTGCTTTCTTTCTTCAATTGTGAAACACTTTTCAATATTTACCATCTTAGGATTTGCATTAGTTCTTAAGTTAAACAACTCAATCTCTTTTGATGAGTTAGAATCTGAGAGTTTATTCTTAACATAGCAATCATGCCTATCAAAAAGCCTCTCAATGGATACCAACCCTTTAGGAATTTTATTCCCTTTGATCTGTAAGAATTCTTCGCCTGTAACTGGATCAACCTCAGAAATTGATTCTCTGGGTGGAGAATCACTTCCTTCAAAGTATAACTCATCAAATTTTTCTACCTTTTCCAAAAAAGAAACAATTTGATGATCATCATTAAAAATCTGCCAGTTATCTAAGTTGTCTGGAACACTTGGTTCAAAGACCAACTCAATAGTATAGGTAGAACCATGGAAATCTTTATGTGGTATTAGGAGAGTATCTGAAACTGCTAAAGAATCAGCTCTGTCATTGTATTCCCTTGGAACAAAAAAAATGTTGAAAGCATCAAATTCCTCAATGCAATCCCAAAAAAGATTATGGTAATGTCAAAGTCTGTCATTTTTTGTTTGATACAAATTCCTTATCTAACAAAATAACAAATTTGCATCACCTTGGGCATGAAGATTCTTTATTCCTTTCTTACGTGCAACTTGCATACCTAATAGCAAAGCTTCATATTCAGTTGTGTTATTAGTATTGTCGAACTGCAATTTGAAAGAGAAAGGAAATTTTTTTCCTTCAAGTGATACAATTACAATTCTTGCTCTGAAACCAGTGGAAGAAAAAATTCTATCAAACTCAATTACCCAAACATCATTTGGATTACCAAGACTGGAAATATCAAAATCTATAGCTTCATCATCTGACGAAGCTTCATAATTTGAAATAGATAAACCATCTGATGATGAATCATTTTGTGGTGAAGAAGAGCCAACACTCTCTAATTCATAACTTGATGTAGACTTTGCATCCTCATCAGTCTGAAGATAATATGTTCCAACACCTAAAGACTCAAACAAAAATTGAGATCTCGGATCATCAGACTTTGTCACTGAGAATTTTGACTCTCTTTCAAGAACCAACTTCTGCATTACACCCTTTACTATTATTCTAGCTTCTGACATTTCCATGTTAAGCTCACCGTCAATATTCTTACAAAAAAAAATTCAAGATATGCAACAAATGTAAACTGTGCATCTTTAATTTTTCCAATCAAAGGTACTTGCTTGTTCTCCACATAGAAACAATGGCTAAAAGTTTTTGTTAGATTCAAACCTAAGGCAATAGCTACCTTGGTTGGCATCACATTATTTGATGCACCAGAATCTATGACACAATTGCTTAACTTAAATCCATTAACAAGTAGGGGAATACAAAAAGGATCAATGCGTCCAAAAGTAGTTGGAGGAATATAAACTAGGTTATTCTATGGAGTCTTAGGCTTTGGGGCAGCAAGAATATCTAAAGAGATTTATTTATATGGATTGGTTCCTTTATCCTTCACAAAATTGACAAGCCTATCAAATTGGTCAGGATTGGATTTAAGGTATTATGCTTCAAACATCTATATTTTTGTCTTCTTTGCATGAATAATGATGTTGAAATCTTGAAAATAATTTTGCAAAGAAGACGTAGTAACTTCATTTATGGGTTTAACAAAAGGTACACTAGTCTTAGGAACCTGGACATTGAATTTTGGAATAGTACGAACTACAGGAGGATGATAGGGAGTACTTGTTTATTCGTTATGTCTTTCGATTTACAAGGCAAAGGAGACCCTCTTTTTGCAATAGTAGTCGATGTCTTATCCTTTGCTGGTGGAGAAACAAATTGAGCTTGATCAAGTTGATTCCGTTGTGATCACATAAAGATAACATATGTATTTGTCACTAAGTCCTCATCATCAAATTCATTTTCCATTTGCAAATATCCAATATTGGAGTTGCCATTTTGTTCAATTTCTTCATCTTTAATAAGATCAACATTTTCTTTTGTGTGATAATCCGGTTGTGCATATTCATCTTGTTCATCTTCCTAATATCCCACTACAGTATTGGTGGGCGGGGATTCCAAAACAAGTCTTCCTTGTGGTGCTAGAAGATGATTATGATTTCTATTCCCAAAATAGTTAGGGGAATTCCTTTGTGGAACACCCTTGTAAGTATTATTGTTAAAAATTTTCTTTTTCAAAGCCAAGATTTCATTTGCTAACGTTTGAACCATAGGATCGACAAAGTAAGAATTAGCATTGGAGGCTGAAAATCCTGATGCTTGCACCTTTTTTTTTGTATTCATTCTTATTTCACCAGCAAGGATCATATCATCCTCAATACTTTTTGCTAACTACCAAGCTTCTTCAACATTGGCAAGAGCTGCCCTATGCAAAATAAAACTCACTTTGGGGAGTTGCGTATTGATGAAGAAACACTTCAGATTACGATCTATTGGTTTTGCTACCGTAGGAATTATCTTCACCAACTTATTAAATTTAGCCATGAACTCACGCATGGGTTCATGGGCTTCTTTTCGCATGGTTGTGAGCTACGCCAACAAGGTGTGTGCATCTTCAGTGGGTTTGAACCTTTCTTCAAAATTAGTGCAAAGAGTATTCTAGTTAGTAACTATATCAACTGGAAGAGTATAGAACCATTTTGAAGCAACTCCTTGTAGATTCTCAATGAACAATCTCACATCAACATCTTCATGTTCTACGCCAAGAACACCACAAATAATGTAAAAGAAAACAATGTGCTTATCAAGGTGTTTCTTTCCATATCCTTGGAACTTTGAAATATGCTTTCTTGAGACATGTGGAAGTTCATGTAAAGGGATTTCCAATCTAAGAGGACCAAAATCATTTCCCTAGGGTCCTAGTTGAGCCATAACAAATTGAATAATAGGTACTTGAGCTAGAAATCTATGAAAAATAGTAGATTCACTCTGAAGAGGAGATCCTAGTCTTCATGGAGGATAAATTGCAGTTCACTGCAATAATGACCTTGCTCGTGGAGGAGAAGGAAGGATGTTATGTCTCTACAATAACTCAAAAAATGGGTCCACCACTCCTTGTGCCCTTAAACCTTGTGTATAGCTTCTACTAGCTAGGATGTAAAATTTAAAACAAGAGAGGTATTAAAAATAACAAAACACAAGATCGCAATAAGAAATTGGAGTGCTTATTCACATCAATGAAAAGAATGAGGCTATGATTTTGTGCTTCATTCCCCAACGGAGTTGCCAAAAAACTATTGGGTGAAAATTCTGTAATTATTTTTAATAGATTATAAAACCTTGATTTCAACCACAGTTATGTGAGATAGAATCTCTCCTCTTCGAAAGGGGAGGCACCCTTCTTACTTATTGAAACTAAGGAAAACTAATCAAATATTTACAATAATGTAAAATACACTAATGATATAGGGGTGTGTCACATTCATGATTCTCTCTTTTTTCAGAGAACATGTTTTACAATGTTTCACTATTCTAACTTCTTGGTGCAATACAAATTCAAACTAAAATTAAGCAGTAATTCCAATTTTCCTATCTTGTCAAAGAAAATCCTTGGAATACTAGCATGATAATGATAAGTAACAGATAAGAAAAGCTCAATAAGGAAGAAATTCATTCCATAGCTTCTGATAATGAATCCTTCAAGATAATAACCAACGTTGTATAAAATCACAAAGTCCTCTATATACTTCACAATAGATCCCATTAACAACATGGATAAATATAAGCACAAAGTCTTATAGAGAATTCACCAATAGTATCAATAATATCGCAATTTTAAGTAATGAGTGTAACTCAAAGTTTACATAAATTTACTCAAAATCCCTTTCAATCTCAATTACTTAATACTGTCAAATTCAATCAATTCACAAGATAATTGTTCCCAACACAAAGTTTGGTGTGTAACTTCACTTCTTTATTGATCAAAATAGATTCACAAAAATGAACTCAAAGTTTTAATATTTGCTTCACAATTGGGTAGCACTTCATTGCAAAAGACAAAAGGTCCTTAATACAATAGAATCCTCTCTTATTTATAGATGGGAGAGGAGAGCTAATCTAGGATAAACCCTAACTAACTAGTTGAATTATTCAAAAATGTCATCCATGAATATAGGAAAACATCTTTGTTTTTACATTTAATCACATTTTTCAAAATGACATGTAAAATGTCAAGACCTATTTACATAAAGCATAAAAGAAAGTGTATAAACTATCTAACTCTAGAGATACAAGACATTTTTCATGGTTCGTTGCTCTTGGCTTGGAATTCTTCATATTTCTTCTTTATCTCCTTCATGATTGCATCATCTAGTCCAACTGTATAGTCAATAATAGTATGAACGCTTATGATTGACTTTCTTGTAGATGAGAAAACTTTCTTGCATCTACCTAGATGAGTCTTGAGGTTGTCGATAGAAAGCCATACATCACACAAATCATGCATCGAAATCTTTGAAAATCCTTCATTTTACACTTGCTTCATGATTGCTTCTTTGTAGATCTGAGCAATCTCACTTACTAGGACAAAGGTATGATCATTATTAAGGAGCTTTACCCGACAAATCCTCAATTGCATTCACCATGACAATGCGATGTCCTTTGACATAGTATTGTACTTGATGTATGTCCTTGATGAGAGATTTGATAACTTGTATGTGGTGCTTAAGAGATTCTCTTATTTCCACATACTTTTCTTTGTCAGGAATTATCGCAAATTCACTAATTTTATCAATTTTGTCTCTTTCATTTGTGACCAAAATGAGAGACTTTGATCCATTTCCTTCTACTCCATGGAGAGTGTGCTTTCTTCTTTTTCTAGCTCCAATTTCATCCTATATATTTGAGCAATATTTTCATCATCAACAATTATGAGTTGTGAGCCTTGTTAAATTATTTCATCAATACATTTGTACATCTCACCCTTGGAGTAAAAATTCTCCACTTTTTGTACTACTAGTTCCTTGATATTTACCATGGCCATAGGCTGCACATTTTTTGAAGAACTTGTGATCCTTCTTATGATTGATGCATACTAGTCAACCTTCTCCTTGTACATATTTCTAGCTCACTCTATTTTATCCAGTCTATCTGACAAGGTCTTCAAAGTTACTTATGCATATTATTTTGCACTGGAATTAGTTATGTTACCAAGATGCACCCTTGTTATAGTATAATATTCCGTATTCACATCACCTTGATCATGAGGAGTTATTCCAAATTCCACATACTTATGACCTGACTTCTCTATATGAAGTCTTGAGTGAACCTTCGCCTTCTTTTTTCCCTTGGCTTTTGGAAGAAATATTCCTCAAGATCTAGCTCATCTGGGGAAATCATTTGTTTCTTGCACTTAGATACTTGAGAAACCAACCAAGGGGGAGGAAATTAAGTATCAACTTCTTTACTTATTACCAATTCTTGTGTAACAACCACCTCTGTAGGAATGAGTGTTATAGTAACAATTGGTATAGTATCGGTCATGATTGCTGAAATAGATTCAAAACCAATAGGATATTGCAATTAATCCTTCATGAATCTATCAAACTCAACTTGGGAAGAGATGTCATATGACAAGGAAGATAGGCTTGGAATAGATGATGGAGAACTAGAGGAAACATTGATAGTTTGCAAGATAGAACCTATGAGAGGAGTGGAAAGAACTAACGATGTTGATGGAGGAACGACAACCTTTACTGCATGTTGAGTGGTTGTAGGAGGAGATGAAGTAGGAAGAGGAGGCAAAGGAGTAGTAGGATTGGGAGGAGTATGAGAAATATATAGGTAGTAATAGGTGATGACGTGCGAAGGGAATTAGCAAAACAAATTCTCATGGGGAGATAATTACATGTCATCATTATTCTCTTCTTCTTCCTCATTACTTTCTTCCTCTCCTTCATCTTCCTCAAACTCTTTTGATTCCCTTCTTTCATTCTCTTCTTCTTCCTATGATGCTTGTTCCTCAGATGTAGGCTCTTTTCCTTTTGCAAATGGTTGTTTTGATTCAATAGCTTCCTCTTCTGCAACTGTTTGTACAATACTCTTACCAAAAGTGAATTTGATCTTTGGACACCTTTGTGAAGAAGGAGCAACCACATATTTATGTTTAGTACGAAGTTCTTGTTGCCGATTGGTTTCACTTCTTGGTGTTTTTCCCTCAGATTTTGTTCTGAAACTTTTCATTTGAAAGCCACACCTTTGCAACCATTCACCTATGTTATGCAGAATAGGAGAAAGTATTTCTTTGATATAAACACATTCCTTCTTGGACCATTGTATAGGAGGTAAAGGCTTTCTACCAATTTCTTCTTCTTCATATGTAGAATTAATGATATCACCGAGATCTTCAAAATCCTTAGGAATATCAGCTACACCAAGGTCCCTAATTTTTTCCACAGTTAACTTGCAAAAATTTATTCTCCCAATGTCTTCCTCATCTCTACAGTCTGCCCATATATCCTCAAAATGATAGACATGGTGATGGCCCTTCTTAATTTTTCTATTCACATCTCTATAGTGAAAGTCAAATCTATATCTATATGTTCTTATTGTAATAATTTACATTTCTGTAGCTACTGACTTTTTTTTTTGCACACTATGAACACTATATTTTCCAATAGTAAGTGGAAACTTGAAACTTGGCTTGTGAATTCTCTGGCGTTCCTTATGGACTGAGATCAACTATCTACATTACTCTATTAATACCCATTTGTTTTAAGTATATCTGGGTAACATATATGGACACCCAGTATAGCAACCCACTCTCAATTATGTGAAAGTTGAAAACTGTAGGAAGATACATCCAAACTTATTAGCAACCCTATAGGCTTCATCTGAAACTGTCTTCTTCTCAAGAGTCAGATCAAAAGTGAAAAGTAGAGGTGGAAAGAAGGCATCTATGAATCTCCTGAAATATTTAAGACTATTCCTCAAGGTGATTTGGGAGTAGAACTTATAAACTGGTATAATATTTCTATTATGTTTTATTGATAATCCTAGAAACTATCTCGTAACAGTAGCAACATACACTAGGTAGGATGTCATATAAAACTTTAAGGTAGTTTGTACATTGATGAGTTGCTCATGAATCTCATCGCTTATTTGAGTTCCCTAGTATATATGTGATTTCATCCTTCTGATGATTTGTATATATTCATACATCCATTCTTAAAAATTAAATGAAACAAGCAAGCCTTTTACCCTGCTCAAAAGAGTAATCATATCCCAAACATCCTTGAAATCACTTCTTGGAATACCTTTGGGCCATCTAAAGATAGTAGGCCTTGGATTTTTCAACCATTGAGTGTTAATCAATTATTTACCCTTGTTTGAATCTTTGTCATATACCTCTTGGGCATCTCGAATAGAAATATCAATATATCTTTCCATGTGTGGAATCTAGAAAACAATATCAAAGAACTTCAGATCCAACCTCATCATGAATTTTTCAAAAGAATCTCTCACACTTATGTCCTCCTTGATGTAATGTGAAGCAACCTGAAGAACAAATTATGTGCAGTGAGCAGAGGTTGGAAATGAATACACTAAGTGCAAGTTACTATGAACGATTGCTCACAAAATTTATTCTAATGGTTTCTTCTTAGTCCTTTTCACAAAATATTCAATATCTTGGTGACCAGTCTTTGTCTTTGATTTCAACAACCTTAGAGAGCACAAAAAATAGGTAGATAAACTCCTTGGTACTTGTACTTCATCTTTCCCTCCTTTTTAGAAGATGATGGAGGTTCTTCTGTTGACATCTAGGAGTATCAAAACTAATGAAAAACACCTTCTGAGATCACCTGATGAGGGCTTGGAAGAAACTATAAGAAACAACAAATTATGAGATGTTAGAAGCATGTGTTGTGAGAACAATTAGAATGCACGAAGAAAGAAGGAAATTTTGAGTGAGTGCAAATGAGTTATGGAGCACGAAAAAAAAAAGAATTAGCAGTGAAACAAGGTTCAGAGAGAAAATAAAATGATTTTCTGAGCATTAAGTGGAAAACTACCATTTGTGTAAGGGCGTTGAAAATCATTGCTCTTACACTTGGAAATTCAGTGTTTGACATCAAAGCGCTGAAAAAAAATGCTCCAACATGTTTAGAAAATTTGGAAGGAATTCATAGTAAAGCACCAGTGCTAAAAATCCCTGCTCTTACATTTTGGAATAGTCTCTAATTCATGTGTAATAGCAGGCTTTTTAAGTGCTTAAGCATAAGGGGGAAAAGATCATTTTTGTAGGAGAAATGATTTTCACTGCTTCTACATCTTTGAAAGATGGGAGGAAAAAATGGATGCGAGAGAAGTGAAAGTCACAACTCTAGCATATGGAGTTCGAGAAAATTTTGATAAAGTGGTGAATTTTCCCGCTTTGACATGTATTTTGAGCTTAAAAAAAAAATCGATGATAAAACATTAAAAACCTCACAAAATGAAAGGTTAAATAAAAAATGAGGAAAACTACAAATATAACCACATAAATCAACACTCAAACAAACCAGAATTCACAAAGAGTAACCTCAAAAGAAAAATAGGGCACGCCTAATTTTTGGGACGAACACTTGATAAGAAATGTGAAATTCACAAGAAGAAATAGAATCTAAGGAGAGATAAACACATCGACTAAATATGTAAAGAACATGCATAAATATGGAAACAACAATAAAAGAACAAGGCATAGCATAACTTACCTAAATAAAGGAATGATGAAATCCTATAATAGAATATGTGTGAAATTCCTCACTCCATAAACATAGAAGATGCGAGGAAGAGATGGAGGAAATGAGTTAATTGATCATAAAATGAGGTAAAAATGACTTTAATAAGTCATTTAAAAGATCTAAAAATGAGTCATAAATAAATTCAAAGTGACATAAACTCCCACACATGTGAAGGTGGGAAAATGCAAGGGTGGTTAAAATCACCGCTCTTACAAGTTCAAAAATTGGAAAAATGTAAGAGTGGCGAAAAAGATCACCCTTGCATGACAAATGAGTGACCCAAATTCAACATGCAAGAGTGCTAAAAATCAATGTTTGAACATGTGAAGGGTGGAGGAAGAGTGTAGGAGTTCTGAAAATTAGTGCTCCAACACTTAGGATATTTTCTACAACTTAACACATGTAGGAGCACTAAAAGTCAACACTCTTACATGAGTCAAAAAATTTCTAACTCCCAAAATTTTAAAATCAACAAAACATTCGTTCGGAAGATTTTAGAGAAACGACCAAGGACAAACACTCAAAAGGATAATTCAAGGACTAGGACTACATGTTAAGGCCAAATGAAAAATTACCTCATTTTGCATGTTTTTTGTACACATACCTATGGAATGGATAAGTTTTGTAGGGGGTTACCTTGTGAATCGAGCGCATCTAGATTTGAGGATAACAGTTTCCTGATAGAACCTTCACCAAAACAGTTTGTAATTCCTTCTATTGACCAATTCCCACAATGAAACTCTATCAATCCTCACTAAACTCACTCATAAAAACCTCACAAACTCACAACTCAGAAATGCAATAGAGTAACTCTTAGAAAATTCAGAAAATAAGAATGCAAGAATGTGTCCCAATGAAGAAGAATGCTCCCCTATTTATACAAAAACTTGAGTACTCTAGGGCTATAAACAATCTCCAAATATTACCACTTCTCACACTCAAAGGTTTGACTCAACAATGAAGACTCAAGGTGGAAAAATAAAAATGATGACTATTTGCTCATGCTCAGCCAGTTGTTGTAATCTCATGACAATAGAGTGATTTAATTAGAAATGCAAGGATAATGTTTTTACAGGTTGACCATTCCCATCCAACTTCATACTTGACTAATTCTCACATTCCACTTGCCTCATATAGAAGAATTGATATGAAAAATAGACTTCTAAAAGAAGTGAACAATTCATACTTTGGCACCACATATTTCCTCATGTGCCCTATTATTTGGTTGTTGTTTGGTGTAGACTAAGTCAAAGCTCTTTTATGTGTTGATATTCATTCTTCCTTCACAATATTTGACTAAGTCTTCCATGTTATACTCATACCATAGTTTTCTTTATTTCCACATGCCATATGTTAGCACTACCTTTGGTTTATATTTCCCAACACTTTAAACATTTCATGCAATGTTTGGTTTATGTGTTGTCTTTATACACTACACAATCCCCTTTCTTTCAACACTTTATACTATATGTATAAGTCATTCTTTATTCATAGTATATGCTATGTTTTATATTATATGCATGCTATAAACATTTCAGCGCTATTTTAAAATCATTTAACATATATTTTAACACACAAACAAACACATATATATATGCATACCATAATATGTATATGTATGCATATGTATATATATATATCTCGACTTAAAAAAAAAAATTATTTAATATTCAAATACACATATACATTTTCACATATTTCACATAATAACACATGTATATATATATATATCATTATACTCATATGGATTTTTCTTTATCGTCAATACATATGCATATGTTAATATATATATATATATATATATATGTATACTATATATTCGTATACTATATATATATATATATATATATATATATCATGCTTTGATAATTAAACACATATATTCACAATTCCTATTGATCGACATATATATAAAAAGTGTATAGAAATATGTCCCATTTATTTGATCGATATTCCCATGCATATGGCTAATTTGTTCATGAGAATGCGTAAATATGTCTATCTACATATACTTATGCATGTATTTCTCATGTATATGAGTTTATTATAGATACATATATATATATTTTTTTTTCATACATTTTATTGACTTAATATAAACACATAAGGAAAAAATCACACAAGACAAAAGACAATCACATAATCTGAATCCAAAAAGTTTTCAAACAAGATCTACATCATCTAAACCATACTCAAAACAAGGCTAAGGTCAACTTACCACTTCCCAGACTATTTACTTGACATCACTAAATAAGACATGAGTGTGAAAGTTGAGTTAGGCTCATTAAGGGTTACTAGACCAAGTTCTTCTCTTGAGTGATACTTCCCCTCTCTTCCAGAGGATTGAATTTGTCCTAACATCTGACTTAGTGCATTGCAATAGTAGTTAGTTGAATCAATTACAACCATTTGCATCATATATTTCATATAAAAAATCATTATATAACATCAATTTGAACCAAACATTCATTTATTATATTTCTAAGATTCATAAAACATAAACACATACATTTAAAGTATTTTCACTCAACCAGGTAAAACTAAATAAGTAGTAGCACAACAGGGTGTAACATATCCCCCCGCTTGTGAATCATCATCCTCGATGATCTTGAGTATTAGACATAGACATAATCAATAAAACATAAACAAAATAATATTGTTTTTTTCAAGAACTCTCAAAAGCATGCAAAACATGAGGAAACTTTTGTTTGATCTTTGGATAGTCTTTCTAGGTGGTTGAATCTTCCGCATACTAATCCCATTAGACTTTACATTGTAGAACCTCTTTGTTACACAAGTGAATCTGACGTGTTTTGAGTACTTTGAGAGGCTCAATTGTTACCACCCCTCAGTCATGTACCTATAAAGCATTCCAATCAATGACATGGTCATCACCTGGTATATAATTCTTAAGGTAAGAGACATGAAATATATTCTGCATCTAGGTAAGAGTTGGTGGCAATTCAATTCCAGTACACAATAGGGTTGAACACTTCAAGAACCTCAAAAGGACCTATGTAGTGTGGAGCTAGTTTGGATGAATTTCAAAACTTAATAGAACTCTTATGAGGCTTGACCCTTAAAATATCCTTTTCTCCTACTGGGAAATTTTTGGGTACCCACTTGGAATCTACATAAATTTTCTTCCTATCATTAGGTTCTGCCAAATTTTTCTTAATAATTCCAAGTTTCTCCTCCATTTTTTATAGCATCTCTAGCCCTAGGCTTATCCTATCCTCTAGCTTATCCTAGCTTATAGGAGTTCAATATTTTTGACCATACAGTGCTTCAAATGGAGCCATCATGATTGCATAATGATAAGAATTGTTATATGCAAACTCAACCAATGGTAGGTAATCTTTCCACTTGTATTTTTGATCCATGCAATACATCCCCAGTAGATCTTCAAGTACCTAGTTGACTCATTCAATTTGACCATCTATTTCCGGATAATACACTGAACTTATATTCAACTCAATACCGAGTGAAGAAAAAAAAGTTTGCTAAACCCTAGATGTCACACGAGCATCCCTATCTGAGATAATCTTCTTAGGAATCCCATGTAATCTAAACACTTCTAAATAAATTTCCACGCTATGATAGGAGCTCCATTGGTTAGATTCCTAGGAATAAAATGTGCTACCTTGGTAAGTGTTGTGTGGTCTCACAACACACCCCAAGATTGTGCGGTTTAGGGACCCCCAAATTATTATTTTTAACTCTTATGGTATGAGCTAACTATTTGGAAGATCACCAAGAAGATAAAATAAATATAAAAGAAATCTTTGATGTAAAGAATGCTTCGTAGTAAAGCATTTTGAGCATTATATACTGGGAACTGAGATTGTTTGAAAATTAGAAAAGGTAAGGAAGGATGAAAATTCAAGCATTCTGGTTTGACATTTGAAGCCTGAGATAGAAGGAAGTCCAGTAAAACTGAAGTCCAGGGAAAGTTGTGGGTGAAGTTGAATACCGAGTACCTAGTTGTGAAGTTTTGAAGTTTGTGATTATCTAATGAGCCTGATGGTCCGGTAGTCCGGTATATATATGTTGAAGATAATCATACAAGAATTTGCGATGTGATTTTTTGGAAAGCATGTTATTTATGGAAATTTGTAGTATAACATTTGAATAATAGTTTTATTTACATGAGATTTTTATAAATGTTTTTTTAAGGGATTTAATGTGTGGAATTTGTGATTGCAAGAAATACATATTGTTATACAAAGTTCAGGTATGGACGGTCAGGAAAATCTGAATTATGGATATATTCATTTCTAGATCAGATTGCTTACTCTAGGAGGTTATAATGTAGAAGGCTTTGAGTCCACCGAAATGTTGGAGATCCTGGTACTATATATGCGGTGGAAACAAATTTCAATCTTTGGGGAAGCCCATTCTCGAGAGTAGCACATTTAAAAAAAAACCGAGTGTTGGAATGGAGAAATAATAATATCATTATGTATGTATGGGAAGTTCCAACATGCTATCCTAATTCAAGTTATTATCCTTGCGATATTAACAGATTAAAACCTGAAGAGCTTCAATGATAAATTGAAGTCAATCTTCAACGAATTCAATTGTAATTTCCTGGCCAATTATTATCTTCCACATGCCTTGATGTGATTCATCCCTTGAATTTCCTCTCATGTATTTTTCTTATCCTATATGGGTCTTGTGTTCTATAAAATTCTAGAGGATTTCTTTTTTTTAAGTTAAGTTCAAAATTTGTGGATGTCGGAAGAGCCAAAACTTATTTAAGTTTTGTTTTTTTTTCCTATTTTCTGAATCATTTCAGTCTAAAAACTTGTATGCACGTAGACATTGATTAATATCAAAGCCAATTTGATAGCTACCTATCTCATGAATCTTTTGTAGCTAGTTTCATTAGTTCAGCTGAACAAGCCTGTATGCTGCACCATTTAAGGGTGCATACATAAACTACTCGGTGTCCAAACTAAACCCCTCTCTTTAAAAGCTCACACCGTTTTGTATGTAGCTGTGAACCAATCTGGTGAAGTATAAAGAGGTTTTATTTGATTTAATTAATTCTTGGGGGTGTACATGGAGAATAATTGAGAGAAATTTTAATTTTAGTATTTTTATGCTTTATTTTAGAATAGATGTTTAAGTTCTTTGAAAATGATCATGATCCAAAAAATAGATAAATTGATGTAATTCATTTAAAATATTTCAATTACAGAGAATTGATGAATGCTTAAAGCTAAATATACTTAAGTGATAGCAAACAAAATTGTTGATGTTCATGAAATACTATTTCAAATCTTTTGGTTTCATGATAATTGTTCTTAAGATCCAGAAAAAAACTCAGTGCTTAGTATAAATTTGATTTTTGATGGACATATTCCCTTTGAGATTAACAAAAAAATCACATCACACCCTGAAGTGAACCTAGTATGATCATGACCTGATTTACTAGAGACTTGGGATTGAACTGAGTTGATCTTATTGTTTTGTTTAGGCAGAGTTCCCCTTTGAGATTGTCTTGTTCCATATCATTCAAGGAGAATAGGCTTCTTCGAGGTTTTCCTGTGGATTTTCTTATTCAACATTGTTGATGCAAGTGAAATTGTTGTCAACAGTAAGCTTATCCACTACCATAAGAATATAATTATGCTTGTTCCTAGACATAGGTAGACCTTGCACAAATTTCATGCTTATGACTTTCCACTTACTCTCAGGAACATCATGAGGATACAAAAGTCTTGTAGGGTGACAATATCCTGCCTTCACCCTTTGACACTCTAAGAATCTCACTAGAAACCTAGTAGCATCTCCCTTCATTCCCTTCCAAAAATATAATGGCTTTAAATCTGCCAACATCTTGGTTACACTAGGATGTCTAGAGTATGGTGCATCGTGAACTTCTTTCCACACCAGGTTCCTTAACTCTTCTGAATCAAGCGCATAGATCCCTCCTTTAAAACTTAATAATGCACTAGGTTCAAAATCAAAACCTTCATACCTTAAATCTTGTGGATTATCTAAGAGTGATTTTTTTACTTGCTCATAATATTCATTACCCTTGGATTTCTGCATGACTTGGTCCTTGAAGCCAATTTGAATTGATACTATTGAAGTGATATGCCTCCTACGACTTAGAGCCTCAGCTACTCAATTTTCTTTTCCCTGGATGTAGTTAATGTTGAAGTCGTAATCATTTATCAACTCCAACCTTCTTCTTTGTCGTGCATTGAGGTTGGGTTGAGTGAACAAATAATATAGACCATGATGATTTGTCTTTAGTTCAAAAGATTTATCTATCAAATAGTGTCTCCACATCTACAGTTCATGGACTACTAGTTCCAATTCTAAATCATGTGATGCATAATTTTTCTCATAGGGCTTTAGGTTTCTTGATTCATATGCTATGACTCACCCTTCTTGCATTAAGACTCCACCTAAACCTTCACCCGATGCATCCATGATGACAATAAAGTCACCATCTAGATTAGGTACCTTCAAGATCAGTGTCAGTCAACTTCTCCTCGAGTAGGTCAAATGTTGCTTGATATTTCTCAAACCACTCAAAATTTTTCCCTTTCCTCTGCAATGAAGTAATAGGAAAAGCTATATTGGAAAACTTTGCAACAAACTTCCAATAGTAACCCACTAATCCCATAAAACTTCTAACCTTAGGTACACATTATTTGGCACTAGCCACTCAAGTACCACTTTTATTTTAGCTAAATCTATGATTAGGAAGATTAGATATTAAGATTATTAAGCAGAGTAAATAAACCTGAAATTCCTAATCTAATGATGGAGAACAAAGAAGTGCGTGAAAGGAAAAAAAAAAGAAAAATTTCACCATAATCTTCCCACCTCCATTGACTGACCTCCATCATCCTTCTCCATTAGGCTATAAATATTGTTGCCCTCAGTCGAGTGTGCAAATATTAGCCTTAGTAAATGATAGCAAAATTTCGAAGATGATAGCTTTAGTATCATTATGGATTTTCTAAGATTTTTAAAATGAAAATGATATGTGTCTTTTATAGAAAAGACAAGTTTAAATGGGTGATCAAGATTAAAAAGACATTAATTTGATAATGGCTGAAATTAGATGAGACAAGATGGGATAAGATTGAAAGTGAAGGAGGATGAGGAAATCGAATGATTTTTTGACAAAATCAATTAGTTCAAAGAGGAAAGTGCATAATTAAATAATGGAAACATTATTTAATTACAAATGGAAAATTCAAGTTATCTTTTTGATTAAATGGCAATTTAATTCAAAATGGTGAGCGAAAAGGCTAGTCATTAATTAAATAAGATTTAATTAATTTGTGTAAAAAAGGCTAAAATGAATAATTGACATAATTGACATAATTGTTTAATTATAGTAGAAAGTGAAAATAATTAAATAAATAAAGTTAATTTAATTATAGAGGAAAGAGGACATTGGTGACGTAATTAAATAAATATAATTTATTTAATTAATCAAGAGTAATAGAGAAATGAATTAAATAATTAAGAATTATAAAATTAATAGCAGAAATATGACCCTAGACAAAGGAAAAATGGTGTTAGCAAGCCTAGGACATTTTTCAATGTCTACATTTGCCCCTCTTTGATACAATGTAATTTATCGTATTGTGTTTAATAAAGATATGCCCCAGTGTAAGGAAGAAAGACAAGGAGGTAGAGGTATGATCCAGGTGGATTTTCACCAAAAATTTAAATGTTCCATATGCTCTAGAAATTGACACCATATCAAAGTACTCAGCGAAATGAACCCAACACAACTTGAATGAAGCCAAAAGGAGCTTGTATGCTTGATATATGCTTAGTCAAAGTTCGGGTCAAATCAAGTACAAAGGCCAATCAGAAAGGCAAAAAAATAATTCATCATCTCAAAATTGGTCAAATTTAGTGTCATGACAAATAGCTCATCACCGCGAATCTAATGCCATTCGTTTCGTTGAAAACAAAGCTCATAGGACAAAGTTATGCCAAGTCAAAGTTTCAGTCAAAATGGGTTGACCATGCTGATGTTAGCATGGTGACATGGAAGCATATGATGACATGGAAAAATCAAGGGTTGACATGTGGCAAGCTGAGCATATGCAAATGTTGACTGTACAGAGAAGAGGTGGACCAACAACAACTTGACACGTGTCACAATCAATGAACGAAATTACGTGGCATCGGTTGACAAAAATATGAGGGATGGGATTCGAACCCATATACTCTTACTTTTAAAGCAAGCCTTTCACCAATACACCACACCTAACTCATTTTATATTGGGTGCACCTTTGTTTTATCATAATTAATAGCCATTAAAGCTAATAAAGGGAGAGTCTAGCAGCTCTGACCTACCGACCTCCTCATTGGGAGTGGCCCCCCCAATCGCTAGCCCAGCAACTTCATACCTGGCTATAATGGGAGCGAAATTTGCTTAAAAAACCTTTAAAAAGCTGACTACCCATAATTTTATTTTTTTAAGCTGAAACTCCCCAAAATAAAATATTTGGAAAAAAACCAATACCCTTTTAAAGGAAAATTTAAGTCGATAAGATAAAATTTCAAAAGGCTTAAAATTTAATGTTGAAGATAATTAAAGGGGTTTTTTGAGATTTTAAAGGGGATATTAGTGATTCTTGATGTAAATAGGAGATATGGGTTTATCATGTAAATCAATTGGTTTTAGACCAAACTGAGTAAATTTTATGTATAAAAGGGGGTATGGGCTTGTGAAAATTAGTGAGGAATGTGGAGAAAATATCCTCTATGATAGAGAGTTGTTCTACTCTATGCAATGATTGTACTTGAAGGAGGAGAACTATTTGTAATTTCATTATCGAGGAGACGTGAGGAGACTTTGTCGAAGTTGAAGCCTTGTAATCTTTTTTGGAGCATAATCAAGGATCGGTCACTCTGTTGGAGAGGGGCCTAGAGACATAGCCATCCTGGCGAACTCTGTTATCAACTTGTATTTCATATTCTCTCTCTTTTCTTTGTTCTATTAATTTCTTCACTTTAATATGGTTGTGTTAATTTAATAATTTAAATTATGCTTTTAAGACCTTTAATTAAATCGTTGCAATAATTTATTATTCATGTGCAACAGTCCTAGATCCTAATGTTGGATCAAATAGTATCAGAGCTTTGTTGTGACTAGTGTTTGTAGAGGTGAATGATAACGAGATCAAAGAGCCAACGAGGTGAAGGAACACTTGCAGAGTATAATCCTAAGATTAGGAAACAAAATATCTTTCCACCAAAAATGTTAGAGATTGCAACTGAACATGAAATCCTAGAGTTCGATGAAAGAGGCTTTCAAAAAGAATTTTTTGACATGAATTCCATGGTGGCGGTGCTCTATAGAGAAAGGCAAGATCAAAATAAATTGGAAGAATGCAATACATCAAAGTGGGAAGATTATGAAGATCACAAAGACAAGAAGAAACAATCAAGAGATGGTGACGAACCTTCAAAATTCCCTCCATCTTCTCCTTCTTCTTCTCCCCCTTCTTCTCCTTCTTCTCCTTTTGTTAATCCTTTTAAGAGCACATCTAAACCTATTATTAAATTGGATGTAAAATTTTAGCTACCTAAGTACTGTGGGGAGTTAAATGTTGAAAATTTAGATGAGTGGATCTAGTAGGTAGAAGTGTATTGTAGGATTCAAGGCCTAGTAAAAGATGCTTCTAGGATCTAGTTAGCTACTCTCTAATTGGGAGGTACAACTCTCACCTGGTGGGAGAGTAGGACTCGAGCAAAAATTGCTCGCCATGGTAATGTAGGTATGATTTGGATGGAATTTTTTGTTGTCCTTAAAAATAAATTTTACCCTTTAGGTTATATGCAACAATTGACAATGAATTGGGAAACCTTTAGGCAAGCTAAGGGCCAGTCTATCCAAGATTACACCCATGAGTTTAGGAAACAAGCTATAGCTTTGAATATCCCATTATATACTTAGGATACCCTACTTAAGCACATAGGTGGTTTTCATTCTTACCTAAGACATACTATTCTAATGTTGAGTCCTAATAATATAGACAAATTATTTGTCCAAGCCACTCACTTAGAGTCAAGGGGTAAGAACAATTTTAATGATAATTTCTCAAAGAAATCATCTAAGCTTGAGGGTAAGCCTAAGGGTAAAGAAAAAGACAAAGGCAAAGGGAAGAAGACAACTACAGTGAAGGAGGGTGCTAAGCCCACATGATCACATTGCAATAAAGAGGGGAATGGTGATTCAAAATGATGGAAGATGCATCATGATTTGAGGTCGGAAAGATATGGAGGCAACAAAGATAAACAAAAGATTGATGCGGTGGTAAAACATGATCTTGGATCTGACTTCAAAGATGAAATGCAAATTGTTTCTGCCGGGATCCAAGGTAAAGGGAAAGGTATTATTTTCTCTTTTGATGCAAATATTCTTAATGCAAGTACAAGTAAAGTATCATCTCCTCCTAGAGATGATAAACATTGGAATGAACTATTTCACATTCGAGTTGTAACTAAGCACACTAAGATTGACAGACTGTTTGATATGGGTTCTCAAGTCAACTTAATATTTGAAGAGGTTGTGAAGAAACTTAATCTAGCTACAATGCCTCATCCAAAGCCTTATCTGCTTGGATGGGTTTGCAATGATGCTCAGCTTCAAGTAACAAAAAAATGTAAACTGTGATTTGCTATCACTGCAAATTATGTTGATAAAGTGGAGGTAGACGTACTCTCTTTGGACATTTGTGGTCTTGTGTTAGGGATTCCTTATTTGTATGATAGAAAATAAATCTTTTATAGTGGGAAGAATAAGTATCATTTGTTTAAGGATGGTAAAGAGTACATTGTAACGACACATAAGTTTAACACTAATCTTGCACTAGTCAATACTGGTCAAATGAAAAGGTTGGTCAATTCTAGTAAGAACTTTGTATTCATGCTTGTAAAAGACAAAGATAATGATGTATTCGAGGCATTTAAGGGTTGTGATCAAAAACATAAAACTAAGTTGGCCAAATTTGTGTCTACCTATGATGACCTTTTTTAGGAGCCAAAGGGATTGCCACCAAAGAGAGATCCAACATGAAATCTAGTTATAGCATGATGCACCTTTTTCTGAACATCGGCATGCACCATTTATCAGTTATGCAAAATGAAGAAATTAAGAAGCAGGTTCAGGAGTTGGTCAAGAAAGGAGTAATTCATCCAAGTACCTCTCCTTGTGGCTCGCTGATTGTGTTGGTGTCAAAGAAAGATGGGTCATGGAGAATGTGCATCGAATACCGAGCTCTAAACAAGATAATGGTAAAGAACATGTATCCTCTTCCCCACATTGATGACTTACTTGATCAATTGAAACATATTGTTTATTTCACTAAGTTAGACTTGCGTAGTGGTTATCATCAAATAAGGATTACAAAAGATGAATTTTGGAAGACAACATTTAAAACCAAACAAGGGTTTTGCGAGTGGTTGGTCATGCCCTTTGGGATTTACAACAAACCAGCTACTTTCATGTGTGTCATGAATGATGTTTTTCATCCTTTTATTGATGGTTTTGTAATACTCTATCTAAACAACATACTTGTATTCAATCAAACTTGGGAAGAGCATGTAATTCATGTAAAGAAATTTTTTGATGTTTTGAGAAAAGAAAAAATTTATGTAAAGATGTCGAAATGTGAATTCGCTAAGACATCCTTAGTGTACTTAGGCTATGTTGTAGGAAGTGGTCAATTGAAAGTAGACCTTGTGAAGGTCGAAGTTATTGTAAAATGGCCTAAGCCAAGTACTATCATAGAAGTCAAAATTCTCCTAGGTGCAATTCAGTACTGGAGAAAGTTCATCGCCAACTTCTCTTACATCACATTGCCATTGCACGCGTCAACCAATATGAAGAAAAGTTTCCAATGGGAAGGACCTTAGCAAAAGGCTTTCGACACTTTAAAGGAAAAGTTGAGCACAACACCAATTCTGGCTTTACCAGATTTACAAAAACCATTTGAGATCGAGATAGATGAAAGTGGGTTTTCCATGGGAGTAGTACTTATACAAGGAGATAAACCAATCTTCTATCACTTTGAAACCCTTACAACTATAGTAAGTAACTATCCTACTTATGATAAGGAACTTTATGCATTAGTTCAGAGTATTAAAAAGTGGAAACATTACTTAATGGGTAAAGAAATTGTAATCCACACTGATCACCAGCCACTTCAATACTTTCACTCACAATCCAAGCTGCAATAAAGAAGGCACATTAGGTGGATGGGTTTTCTTCAATAGTTTCATTTGGTAATTAAGTATAAAAAAGGTTCCCACAATAAGGTAGCAGATATGTTGTTTAGGCCTCCTATCATGAATTCTATGGTTATCCTTAAAGGTAGTTCTATGGTACATGAAATTTTCCAAGAAAAATATGTTGGATGTTGTGGTTGAGTTGTTGATATGTGGTTGTCATTGATGTCAATACTATTAGCATAAATGTCTTTAAGGTTGTATATGTCGATGATATTGAGAAAATTGAAATAAATATGTTATAGGTTGTCTATGAAGCAGTGAAGATTGGTATAGAGGAAAATTCAGTATGTTGTAAAGTAGATGTTGTAGATTAAAGGGTTTGTTTTCAAGCCTATCTAGTTTCTACTCCATAAGTTTCAGAGGTGCACATGAATATTTGAGGAAGTTATAAGTTTTTGTGTTTTGACATCTATTTTGTTACTGCAAATGGTGTTCATGGAAGAAGACAATGTGATTTTGGTCATTTGAGTTGCTGCGTATGTTCCAGTGACGTTCGCGGATCATTCTAGATCATGTTCTATATGTGTTGCACACCCACATTGATCATTGTGCTCACGATCCAAGATTTTTCTTTGCGTGTTCATGGCCGACAAGGTGTTTGAAACGTGTTGTGGATCTTCGAGGAAGAATATTTGGAGGTGTTTCATGTTCGAGGATATTGTTTTAGGTCCCTACTATGTTGTGACCAACTTTGGTTGATGCACATTGATAATATTTATTGTTTTGGGATGAAATTTTGCATTCATTCTATTATTTTTTTGAAGCTGGCATAATGCAATGTAATTTCATGTTGTAGATATATATAACTGATTGTTTCTTCATTTGAGATGTATGTGGTTTATGTGTGATACAAAGTATGTGAGTGCCATGTGTGAATAAGGTTCAGATCATTCAAAGGCAGAGCAAAGTGTGAAGAAGAGTGAAAGATAGTGAAGAAGTGTTCATGTGCTTAACCGAAGTTATACTCAGGCATTTGTAGATGCTACTCTCTCAGTTCAATTTCTTCATATGGTTTTAATATGAATATTTTGTGTAAGACAATGAGTATTCCTTTGAGTAGTGAGCTCTAGGAAGTGCACCCGAATGCATGTGCATTCCCCATATATTTTTATTTTAATTTTAAGGGTATAACTTGTCTATTAACCTCCACCATGGTTTTTCCCCTAACAGGGTTTCCATGAAAAAAAATATTGGTGTTATGTGTATTTATGATATGTTGTTGATTCATGATTTCACTGTTAATAATCATATTTGAGAATTAAGGTTAATAAGATTAATAAGTCTGAAATTTTGGGACAACTGATTCACCCCCCTCTCAGTTGTCTACCCTTGTGTTACAAACAATTGGTATCAGATCAAGTTCCTTGGAAGAAGTTTAATAGCTTGAGGTGATCTAGGAGGGTGACATACAAGAAGGATAGTCCAAGATTTGATGGAATAAACTATTCTCTGTGGAAGACTTGAATGGAGTGTCATTTGAGATGCATTGGTGAATCCTATTGGCACATTACATGCAATAGGTATGTTATCCCTCCAATTGGTCCTACTACTACTGTTGAGATTAGGGATGTTGAATATAACATCAGGGCTATGGAAGAATTGTTGAGTGCTTTGAATGATACTGAGATGATAAATGTTATGGATCTAAAAATTGCTTATGAGATCTGGAAAAAGTTGGAAACTTTATATGAAGGTGATGCTAATGAGAAGATGACTAAGCTACAGCGTTTGAAAGGAAAATGTGAACTATTGAAGATGGGAAATGATAAGAATATTGTTACTTACATGTAGAGAGTGAATGAACTTGTGTGTGGTCTCAAATGTGTTGGTGGACAGGTAGATGGATAAGAGATTGTTGCTAAAGTGCTTAGAACTTTTCCTGATGCATACAAAATTGAAGTTGTTGCCATTGATGAGCTATGAAATATGACAAATATAACCAGAGATATGTTGGTTTGTAAACTTACTGCTTTTGATTTGAGTGAATTCGGTGATGCCCTTCTTAAGATAGAATCTACATTCAAAGCTACTACTTCTGGGAGAGACAAGCATAGATATGATCCAGGTGAAATTTCTTCTAGAAAGGTATTCAGATATGAGGAAGAAATGAGACAGATTGAAGAAGAAGAAAGAGAACTAAATGAGCTTGAAGCACTTATTTTCAAAAGGGAATCCAAAGGAGAAGGTAAGTATAAAGGAAAGTTGCCTATTAAATGTTTTTCTTGCAACAAGATAGGTCATTTTGCATCAAGGTGTCCAGAAAGAGTTCCTAAGCCAACACCTTACAAGACTAAATTTCAAAAGAAGTATTACTATGTTGTTGATGAAGGTGTAACATATGATGAATCTGACAAAGGGAATGCAAGTGAAGATGAGTTTGTGTTTATTGATTTCAAAGAAAATAATTTTGTGTCTATTGAATTTGCTAATTATACAAATGTGGAGAAAGCCTTAGCTGCCTGAGTTGAAGAAAAATATGAAAGGGTAATTGATAGTGGATGTTCACATCACATGATAGGTGATAAGAGAAAATTAGTGATTGTGGAGAAGTATGATTGTGGTGTTGTAAGATTTGGTGATAATAATGGTGGTATAATCTGTGGTAGAGGATGTATTTTTTTTTATGGTAAGCATAATACTGATGATGTTCTTTATGTTGAAGGTTTGAAGCATAGTATTCTGAGTGTTGGATAGATGGTTGATAAGGGTTACAATATTCAATCTAAAGATGGAAAGTGTGGCGTACTAGGAAGTTCCAGAAATGTGATTGCTTCAGGTACAACAAAAAAGGTAACATCTTTCATCTGAATGTTGTTAGTAAAAGTTGTTTGATTGCTCAAGTTGATGAAAGTTGGTTATGGCATAGAAGAATGTAAAATGTAAACTTTGACAGTATTATCAAGATAAGTTCATCATAGACAATAAGAGATCTTCCTAAGTTTGTGAAGCCTACTAATACCATATGCAAGGAATGTTAGTTGGGAAAACAAACTAGAATTTCATTTCACAACAAACACCTTTGTTCAAATGAATTGTTGGAGCTTGTGCATACTGACTTGTGTGGTCCTGCTAGAATCAGAAGTCTACAAGGTTATAGGTACTTCATGCTACTCATTGATGATTACTCTAGGATGATGTGGGTTACTATTTTAAGGGAGAAATCTAAAGCTCTAGAAAAGTTCAAGATCTTTAAGGCTATGGTTGAGATATAGACAGGTCTGAAGATTAAGTGTTTGAGATCAGATAGAGGAGGTGAACTCATTTCTAGTGAGTTCAATCTTTTTGTGAAGAGCATGGGATAAAGAGAAAATTATCTACACTGTGGACCCCTCAACAAAATGGAGTTATAGAAAGAATAAATAGGACAGTTCAAGATGCTTCTAGAACTATGATGTTGGAAGGAAATGTCTGTCATATCCATTGGAGAGAAGTTGTGAGTAATGTTGTCTATATTCTTAACCAGGTACAAATCAAAGGTAATACTAGTAAGACTCATTTTGATCTATGGTTTGGTCATAAGCCTACTATTAGATATTTCAAAATCTTTGGGATAAAATGCTATATCAGGAGAGATGAAGATCTAGGAAAGTTTGATGCTAGAAGTGGTGAAGGAATCTTTCTTGGTTATTCTACTAAGAGCAAGGCCTACTGGTGCTACAACAGGAGATTGAAGAAAATGGTTGAAAGTGAAAATGTTAAGGTTGATGAAGACATTTCCAGACCCTCCAGAACCTGTGGATATGATTCTAATGATCAGAATGGCAGTACAAACAAGAGTCAGACTTCAAATCAAGTTCAGGTCATTCTAATGAATCAAGAAGAACAAGAAGAAGCGGAGAGTGGTGAAAGTATAGAAGAGAGACCTCAAGAGCCTGAAATTCAAGAACACTTTAAGAATCCAAGGTATTTGAGATTGAATCATTCAAAAAATTAGATTATAGGAGATAAGAACAAATGCGTTCAAACTAGGAGAAGAATTGCAGTAGAATATGGTTTAATTTCAAAATTTGAGCCAAGTAATGTCAATGAAGCATGCAAAGATGAACATTGGATTGAAGCTATGAAAGAAGAACTACAAAAAATTGAGAAGAATGATACATGGATTCTTGTTCCTAGACCTAAAGACAAAAATGTAATTGGAACTAAATGGGTCTTTAGAAAAAAACTGAATGAACAAGGTGAAGTTATAAAAAATAAGGCAAGACTGGTATGCAAAGGATACTCTCAGATGGAAGGTATTGGCTTTGAAGAAACCTTTGCTCCTGTTGCTAGAATTGAAGCTATGAGATTGTTTCTTGCTTATGCTACTTATAAAAACTACAAATTTTATCAGATGGATGTCAAGTCAGCATTTCTAAATGGTGAATTAGAGGAAGAGGTGTATATTGAGTAACATGATGGATTTCAATTGATTGATCAGGGAGATATGGTTTTTTGATTGAAGAAAGCTTTGTATGGACTCAAACAAGCCCCTAGAGCTTGGTATGCCATATTAGATAAGTACTTGATGAAGCTTGGATTTAACAAAGGTACTTTTGATAGTAATCTGTATTTCAAGATTGATGATGATAAAGATTTTTTTGTGGAAGTCTTTGTTGATGCTATCATTTTTGGAGGAGATGATGGTTTGTGCATGAAGTTTGCTAATGAAATGTAGAATGAGTTTGAGATGTCAATGATTGGAGAGTTAAAATTCTTCTTAGGATTGTAAATTACTCAGATAGATAAAGGGATCTTTATATCTCATTCCAAGTATGTGAGAGAACCGCTAAAGAAGTTTGGTATGGAAGATTCAAAACCAGTCGTTACATCCATGGTGACTGGATGCAAGTTGACACAAGATGATGATTCTCTTAAAGAAAATCAGACTAGATACAGATCAATGATTGCTAGATTGATGTATTTGACTCAAACTAGACTTGATGTCATGAATGTTGTGTGCATTATTGCTATATTTCAAGCCGATCCTAAGGAATATCATGTGACTGTTGTAAAGAGAATTTTTAGATACTTGAAAGGAACACTTGATTTTGGCCTATGGTATCCTAAAGATGATGATCTTACTTTAAGTGCCTTTACTGATGATGATTGGGCAAGAGATGTGAATTAAAAGAAAAGTACTAGTGGTGGCACATATTTCATGGGAAATAAATTGGTTTCATGGTTAAGAAAAATGTAGAATGTTGTTTCCTTGTCTACTGCAAAGGCAAAATATATTGTTGTTGCTAACAATTGTACTCAAGTATTATGGATGAAGCAGATGTTGAAATATATCAAAGTTGTGTATGATGTACCTAGTGCCATATTTTGTGATAACTCAAGTGCTATAAACATTTCTATGAAACCAATGTTGCATTTAAGGACAAAACATATATCTATGAAGTATCACTTTTTGAGAGATAAAGTGAGTGATAAGAAATTCAGACTGGAGTATGTGCCTACTAAGGAACAGATTGCAGACATCTTTATTAAGACTATTCCTAAAGACACTTTTGAGTATCTCAGAGAGAAGTTAGGGGTGATTACCTCTCCTAATCAAAACTAAGATGCATAGTATTTGCATCAGTCTATGCATTCATAGTCATATCTTGATCTAGATTGATGTTGGGGTGGCTGCTACTCAGGGGGAGTAGTTAGTTGTTTCAGATATGTGGTTCAAAGCGTGTGTACCTTTTGCATTAATGTCAAAGGGGGAGAATAGTAACGTGAAATACTATGGAAGAGCGAAAATTAAGGGGGAGAAGAACAGTATGAGAAGAGCAATGTGGAAAGGGGAGATTGTTGGAAGAAGAGTTAGTTGCATTGATGGTGTATTTTTCACATCATGTGTTGCCATCAATGCCAAAGGGGGATATTGTTGGATGTTGTGGTTGAGTTGTTCATATTTGGTTGTCATTGACGTCAATACTATTAGCATAAATGTCTTTAAGGCTGTATATGTCGAGGATATTGAGAAAATTGAAATAAATATGTTACAAGTTTTCTATGAAGCAGTGAAGATCAGTATGGAGGAAAATTCACTATATTGTAAAATAAATGTTATAGATTAAAGGGTTTGTTTTCAATCCTATCTAGTTTCTACTCCGTAAGTTTCAGAGGTGTGCATGAAGATGTGAGGAAGTTATAAGTTTATGTGTTCTAACGACTATTTTGTTACTGCAAATTATGTTCATGGAAGAAGAAAATGTGATTCTAGTAATCTGAGTTGTTGCGTAAGTTCCTGTGACATTCGTGGATGTTTCTAGATCATGTTCTATCTATGTTGCACATCCGCATTGATCATTGTGCTCGTGATCCAATATTTTCTCTTGTGTGTTCATGTTTTTCATGTTTATGGTGGACAAGGTGTTTCAAACGTGTTGTGGATCTTCGAGGAAGAATATTTGAAGGTGTTTCATGTTCGAGGATATTTTTTTAGGTCCCTACTATGCTGTGAAGGACTTTGGTTGATGTGCATTGATAATCTTTATTGTTTTGGGCCAACAATTTATATTCATTCTATTATTTTGTTGAAGCTAACATAAAGCAATGTAATTTTGTGTTGTGGATATATATAAGTGATTGTTTCTTCATTTGATATGTATGTTGTGTATGTGTAATATGAATTATGTGAGTGTTATGTGTGAATAAGGTTCAGATCATTCAAAGGCATAACAGAGTGTGAAGAAGAGTGAAAGATAGTGAAGAAGTGTTCATGTGCTTAACCAGAATTGTACTCAAGCATTTGCAGATACTACTCTCTTAGTTCAATTTCTTCAGATAGTTTTAATCTGAATATTTATGTAAGACAGTGAGTCTTCCTTTGAGCAGCGAGCTCTAGGAAATGCACTTGAATGCATGTGCATTCCCCATATATTTTTCTTATACTTTTAATAGGGTATAACTTGTGGATTAACCTCCATCGTGGTTTTCCCCCTAATAGATTTTCCAAGCAAAAAATCTTGCTGTTATGTGTGTTTCTGATGTGTTGTTGATTCATTCTTTCACTGTTAATAATCAAATCTGAGAATTAAGGTTAATAAGATCAATAAGTCTGAAATTTTGGGACAACTGATTCACCCCCCCTCTCAATTTTCTGCCTTTGTGTTTCCAACACAATACACCAAGGATGAAGACTTTAAGGATATTTATTCATCTCTAATTGCAAGCAAACATGTAGAAGAGAAAGACTACTATGTGTAAGATAAATTATTGTATGATTTATGAAATATTTATATTCCAAAAGGTGAACATGCACAAGTATTTAGAGAATCACTCATGTCATTGATTGCTGGAAACTTTGGAGTAAGCAAGACAATGACTTAATTACAAAAATATTTTTATTGGCCTCGTATGCAGGAAACTATAACGAAATATGTAAAGGGTTGTATAATGTGTACAACAAATAAACCTAGAAATATGAAGTTGGGATTGTACACACTATTGGCATATGGCTTGTAAGTGTTGTCATTGATGGAAACCCAAGTCATGCAGCCTAAGTCTTGCATCTGGTTGTACAGTATAGTTTTGGCAGAACAAAATGAAGAACAAGGCATCCGATTAAAGGTAAAAATGTCAATTAATGTGCATCACTTGTTTACCAATTCGTGTTGCATATCTCAGGGATGATTGCTAGGTATCTATAATACCTTAATCTAGAATCTTGTGGCTACAAATTCACTGGTATGTGATCTAGGGGATCTTGTGTGCAAATCTTGTTGTGATCTATTCCTAAAGGTCGACCCAGTGAATATAGTAACCGTGGATGTATAAGGAGTAATTAATTAAGTTTCTTCATGCTTGATGATGTTTATTTTGGTCCTCTCTATGTCTTAACCGACTTTGGAGGGTGCACATAAAGAATTAGTGATGGATCTAGCCAAGTTGAGAAGAACTTAATGCTTTATGAAGTCGACACATGAATGATCAAATCCTTGATTGCGGATATATTTGAGATTGGTTTTTATCATTTTAAGGATATATGTGTGTGTAAGAATTGTCAATGTGTAGTATGTGAAAAATATCATTGTGTGGTACGAAATTTAGTAGAGTAATGGTTCAAATTGATGCGAAGAGCAGATAAGGGCAAAGAAGAGTAGAGCATAGCAGAGAAGAGAGAAGTACAAAGTCTCATAATCTAATTGATGAGCATCATTGGAACTGTAATTTGGCATGAATAGATGCTACTATCTCAGTTCAACTTTCAGGTGGTTTTAATCTGAACTTTTGTAAGGCAGTGAGCCTTCCCTTTTGAGCAGTGATCTCTAGGCAGTGTGCCTGAATGCAAGTGCATTCCCTTTTGTAAAAATATATTTGAGTACTCAAATTATGGATTAATCTCCACTGTGGTTTTTCCATTAATAGGGTTTTCATGCAAAAATCCTTGTGTCATGGTGTTATGGATGATTACTTTCTATATTTGCATTTTCCTTTGTCTAATGCTGAAATGGTTTGAATATCAAGTTGTTAAAATTTATGATTTTTTGAACACTAATTCAGTCCCCTCTCAGTGTTCCCTTGAGTCCAACAAAAGCCACTTCCGTGTTGGAAAATTTCAGCCATATAATGAAAATTTCCACATAACCCAAAAAAGCTCTATGCAAATAAGTACTCAGAATATAATTGCAAGAGAATAGACAACATACCCATGAAAATATGACACAAGATATACCCTGGGAAAACCCTCAAAAGTGAAAATCCTAGCCTCCAAAAGCATCCATCTCTCATGCATTATTCAACAATAAATATTACAATACATCTTCTGAGCCTCCATGAACACCATTGAAGCAACAAGCCCTCTCCATGCAATCCATGTGAACAAGCATGCAACCACACATCCATGCCATGCTTCAAACCTCCACAAATTCTAACAAGAGCTAACCTACAACCTAACCAACCTAAAAAAACTACCCTTGTGGTTGCTTTTATAGACACAAGATCCCACAAAACTACCAAGTGGTATTACATAAAACCATGAGATTACAAAATGATGTCCCCACATTTGATATTGGGTACTTTATTTAATTATTTTCCCCAAAATTAAATAATTATATTTTTACAACTTTATCTTATGTCTCACTGTTACATACAATATAAAGTGGCCATAGGAATAATTACATTAAATAAATAATTCAAGGTGTACAACACACCTTTTCCTAACATTCTTCCACTTTTTGTATACATTGCATAAGGGAACAAGTAACTTCAATACATGAATCAAGTGAATAATCCATATAGCCACATATACCATCAAGGAATCAAAGTGCTCCATGTGCTCCATCAAGATACCTACAAAAAGAATCAAAGTGACCACTATCCCAAGCACGAATGCTCTCATCCTCCATCATTCCAATGCACAAAGATAAGAATCCATCCAATAGAGAAGCTACATAATATGTCACAATGAAGCAAAAGTCCTGCTCAACTGATATTCCAAACACATACACTCAATCCAAAGGTATCAATACGCACCAGTAGCTATCAAGATACACAAACCCATAGCTGAAATAGCACCCACAACAAGAGCCAACACATCCAACTATCCATACCTCCAAGGTATACAATACATAGTAAACTCATTCCATTAACATATACACCCATAAACTGTAATCATAAACTCCATGTGCGAACCTATCAAACAATGACATACACATCCAAGAGCTCCCACTGCATGGGTAATGCAAATCTGAAAATGATCAAGGCATACCAAGTCTACCAATAGAATTATATAGAAAGTGTAAACAACATCATGGAGTACCAAGGAATCATCCACAATGATATGCAAAAACTATAAATCAATAACTTGTACTAACAAATCTCGCCACAAGTCTCCATAGCTCTCCCAAGTTCTCCACACCCAACAAATGAAAAAGATAAAGGAACCTCCATGTCATCAACCAAGAACATAAGAGAAAACACATGTCCACAAGCTAGTGATCATAATAGCTCCAACCAAACCTCAAACCCATGTAATGTGAAACCAAACATACTGGAAGATAACCAAGACCAAAGAGAGAAAATCTGCACATCATATACCTGTAAAAAATCCTCCTACATACACCTCTAAATGCCAACTATGTCAAGTATGATCTCCTCCAAAAAACCCCAAAATAAAAATCCATAACAACACCCAAATGTTCAATCACCAAGATCAAACATAACATATGTATCATGTAATCAACATGGATGTAAGCCTCTCAAGCCAACGAAGATCAAACTAAATCCATTCCCAATGAAGGAAATAATCCCAAAACCTCTCCTAAACTCAACATCAATGAATGTAATCACAATTCATAAGGAGATAAACATGCCAACACTCCTCAAATGAACCCTCCAAAACCATATGTCCATAGCTTAAGATCCATATGCATGAGAAGATAAAGCATAAACATAAAGCACCTAGAAGAAGCAATGGGCAATACCTCTCAAGTGAAACCACTGAGTAGACCAAGAGTGGGGAATGAGAATGCTCCTCCAAGACATCCAAGTCATCATGACTCATCCAATAACACTCTCCTCATAGGTACATGTTGAACTCACGTCCAACCAAGGTGCAGCTCCTCAGAATTCTTGTTGAAATCTCATCAAGAGTAACCATCTCAACATATGTCTCTAACCATAAGATAAATCAAGCCTCACTTATATCTCCAAGTATCCATGAGTACCTGTAACCAATCAATCCATGCCAAACTCCAAATATAATATAGCACCATCATAAAGTAATCAAGAAGATGATCGATGTAATCTATACAAAGAGAACCACCAAGATCAATAGTCAAAGTTCTAACAACTGAATCAAGAACATAACCATGAAATCATGATCTAACCATCTCCTCCCAGGAGATCACATGCACCATAACATACATGTATACATCCTGGTCTCAAGAGAACTTGTACCATGCCACAACTCTAAGCATGCATCAAGAGTAAACCATGACATAATTGCAACCACTCTAAACCAAGAAAACATATCCCCAATCACATGAAGATAATCATACCAATGATGCATCCACATCACTGCCAACAACTCCCACTGAACCGTGGTATGAGCTACACAAGGCATCATGACTACCATCCTCTCCATGAAGATCTAGGTCTACACACACAACTAAACTGTCAGTAACATAACAAGTAGAACCAAAATCTCCAAGCCAAGAAGATACCTACAACTACCAAACCATCATAAATAAATCCAACTTTGTCAATCCATCAATTTCAAAAGCTCCCACTGAAAAGTGTAATCAAGCTATCCATGATATTATGATTAAAATATCCTCATGAAGATAAACCAAAGGCCCTCACACAATCAAATAAGTCAAATGTAATAAGATCTCCCAAAAGGCAAAGTAAAACCATGATCCTCATACCAAGAAGATACATTGCCACAACCATAATCAAGAACCAATCCAATACCACCAATAATTCACCTACATAAACCATCATGACATGAAAAAGTATCTAAAGAAAAAGAAACATCCATGACACTATGATCACCACCAAATGTACCAATAAGTCAACCCAATTGTGTCCACATATCTACATATCATAGTCAACTACATAGGTCTCACATCATGAATGTGCTTAGTAATACCATCTCCCCTCCTCAACATGACATCAAAACCAACAAGACAAGTGACTAAACCAAGCCACCAAAATAAATATGCATCAACACTGAAATATCTATGGGCATAGACAACCCATGTCCAAGTCATAAATGCAACATGTAAGTATAAACTGCCTACAACTTGTAGATACACCAATGCAACATACAAATCCAATGAAACTAGTAACCGTATCAAAAAAGAGAATAATCTGAGATGTACAATTGAGCATACAATGAATCCAACATCAAATCTCCAAGATTTGATCATCCATAAACTCATAGTATCACCACAGTCAAAGTAACCCATAAACAACTCAAGTAAGGAAAACATAAAATAAAACATGCTAAAATAACTCCAAACCTGATCCACTATGTAGTGCTCTGAATAAGCTTTCAGTCAAGTATTTGAAATCCAAAAACCGACTCTGTATGCACCTGATATCACCTCTCAAGGCTCAAACTGAACACCTGACTTCCAACTAGCAAAATATTGTCAAAACTACAAAATCTCATAAAATCACTGGAACCACAACATAGAGCACTAAGTCAACTTTCCAACAAGTCCAAGAAGAGAAGAAAAGGATCACCTGGACAAAAGTTATTCCCCTTAGAAGAAAGTTGTCTAATTTGGCTATAGAAGACAAAAATCACCCCTTGGATGGTGGGATGGTGGCTCACCGGTGGTGGTGGAGCCACCCAACGATGTCACCCAACAAATACACTGAGCCCAAAATATTTATGAAATATAATTAAATTTTTAATGTTTCAAATATTGGTGGCCTTTTATTAAATATCAACAGATTTAAAAATGAAAGTTTTAATAAAAAAATTCAAAAAACTTTAAAAGCTTTCAATGGCATTTACATGCAAGACATGATAGTACCCCTGACCAAGCGGGAGGACGTCGTACGTCGTACCTCTACTGACAGGGGGGAGCTGACGAGTACTATTGTCTCTATTGATCGTACACTGTCTATTGGCATTGCCATTATGCAGAGCGACACGAGTACGGGGAGTCTGATGCCCCCGCCCCCCCAATATATATATGTGTGTATGTATTTAAAAAAAAATCAATGAAATTTTTCAATCGACCCCCCTTTAATTTTAATTATTATTTTTTAAATTTTTGCAGGGACGAATTTTATGAGATGAGGATAATTTTTTTCTCATTTTTAAAAAAATTTTGTAATTGAGATGGAGGGTCGTACAATCATATTTGATAAAAAAAAATTGCATTTTATTTCAACTGTAAGCAACATAGGTCATGTTATATATCAAGATTCGTCTCTCAACCAACCCAAATCCAACCATGAGGTCCATTTTTATCCAGGAGGTCTTCTATAAATTTCCCCCCATAAAACCCCCACTTAAATGCAAAACCAAGAAACCTATTTCACCCAAAATTTCTTACACTTCAAATCTGTAAACAACCTATCAAAACAAAAACCCCAAAACCCTCATATGTTTCCATGCCTTTCATTCTCTCACAGAATGCATAGATTCAAGACTCAAACAAGATTTTCTCAACCGAGGGTTATATAACCACAACCATGGCTCTGATACCAAATCTTGGAACTTACATCCATCTAATGACAATTTCCACATAACCCAAAAATATCTATGCAACTAAGTACTCAAAATATACATGCAAGAGAATAGACAACATACCCATGAAAATATGACACAAAATATACCCTGGGAAAACCCTCAAAAGGGAAAAATCTAGCCTCCAAAACTATTCATTTGCCATGTATTACTCAACAATAAAGATTATAATACATCTTTAGATTCTCCATGAACACCATTGAAGAAACAAGCACTCTTTATGCAATCTATGTGAACAAGCATGCAACCACACATCCCATGCCATGCTTCAAACCTCCACAAATGCTAACAAGAGCTAACATGCAAACTGACCAACCTAAAACAACTACCCTTGTGGTTTCTTTTATAGACACAAGCTCCCACAAAACCACCAAGTGATATTACATAGAAACATGTGACTAAAACCATGAGATTATAGAACCATTTCCCTACATTTAATATTGGATACTTTATTTAATTATTTTCCCCAATATTAAATAATTATATTTTTACATACAATATAAAGTGGCCCCAAGAATAATTACATTAAATACATTATGCAAGGTGTACAACACACCTTTTCCTAACATTCAATGTTGAAAACGAAGGTAAAATTGTAGCTTAAAACTTGTAAAACTATGTGACTGTAGATCTAATTAAGTATTTATTTGCATACATATTTTTTGGGTTATGTGGAAATTTTCATTAGATGGCTGCAAGTTTCCAACATTTGGTATCAGAGTTAATGTTTGGTTAGGGTTTGGGATGCCTTTCTCTTAAAAGTTTGGAGGATTTTTGGCTATAGTGGGAGCTTTCACTACTGTGTTATTGTGTCATATTTTCATGGGTATGTTGTCTATTCTCTTGCATGTAGATTTTGAGTACTTATTTGCATAGATCTCTTTTGGATATGTGGAAATTGTCATTATATGGCTACAAGTTTCCAACATTCCTATTCCATCCCATCCTTGGGAAAGTGTTTCAATAGACTTTGTAGGGGGACTACCCATGTCTAGGAAGGGACATGATTATCTGTTTGTGGTATTTGATAGGTTCAACAAAATATGTATCTTAATGCCTTGTAAAAAACAAGTCACAACTGAGTTGACAACACATTTATACTTTCAATTTGTATGGGTTCATTTTGGGATTCTTACTTCTATTGTATCAGATCGAGATTCTCGATTCTTAGGGGAATTTTGGTCTACATTATGGTAACTCATGGACACCAAGCTGAAGAAGAGTACAACCTTCCATTCACAAATTGATGGACAAACAAAGGTAGTGAACATGACAGTTGTGCACTTACTCAAAGGTTATTGTAGTAAGAATCCCAAGATATGGGATGAAATTCTACACTATGTGCAACATGCTTACAACCATGCAACACACTCTTCTACAAAAAAAATCTTTATTTGAGACATGTTTCGGGTATTTTCCAAAAACATCGATGGACTTTGTTTTTGGGAAGGACAATATTGAAGATGGATGCCATGATGTAGAGAAGGATTTGAAGTTCATCCAAAAATTCCAAGCAATAAATCAAGTAGTGGAAGCATAGTTGGAAAAGAGTGATGTAGAGCAGGGGATATTTAAAGATTTCAACATCTCACAACAAGATTTGGTGTTTTTTGCTCATAGCCTTGAATGAATGAAAACTAGGTTTCAACCCTAAATGGGTCATTCATGCTTCAAATAGATAAATAAACACCCGGAGGAATCTCAATGGAATAAATATTACAAACAAAAAGTGTTAGAAATGCACAAGAACTTAGGACTAGCAAACTTCAATTGTTCTCTTGCCAAATTTACCCTAGGCCAAGTAGGACAACAAATTTGATTTTTTTGACATAACTTGCACAAAAAACCTCAAACCCACAATATAAAAATTATTTTGAGTATCCTTTTGGGATTTCTTGATCATATCCAAAAATTAAGGATGGTTTTTTTTGTAACACAACACTCAAACTTTGACTATTCTTCCTTAATGCCTAAAAACATGGGGGAAGCAAATTGCATTTTTTGGCCATAATTTTCAGTGAAGACTTGATTTAAAAAATGTAAACATAGTTATAAATACCCATTAGGTATTTATACAACATATCTCAGAATCAAGGTAGGTTACTTTGTATGGAACCCTTCAAAAAATTACTTTTCTTTTGTCAATTAGATCTAAAACATAAGGAAATCCAACCTAGGGAATCACCAAAACATGTTCCAAAAAAAACCATGGAACCTACAATATTGGAATAAGTAAATACACACAAAATAATTCCATCTCACAAAATTTTAGATTTTTCCACCATGGGAATGGTGAGAAATTACATTTTGAAGCCCACTAGAAACCCTTACTAGGGTTTTGGACAATTTTCAGTAAATCTCTTATAACTTTCTCAAAACTCAATGAAAAACCACCAAACCAGTTGAAAATGAAAGGTGATTCATTACTCTAAAAAATAAAATCATTTTTTAGGTCATAAAAATTATATACATACCATACAAAATCAAGAGAATAGGAAAAAACATGGTAAAACTTAGAAAATTGTGTTTATTTCTTCATCAAAATTTTCATTACATATTCTCCAACCCTTTGTTCGACCATACAAAACATTTTTAAACCTTTCCCAACTTTTTCCAATGATTCAAAACTAATTTTTCAAGTTCCAACTATTTAAATTCCTCATTAACAACTGATGACTCTTCATATTCCCTATTTTTGCACTTTACAACAATGACAACATTTTTGCAAAATTGACAACTTATGCAACTTGACACTCCAACCCACATAGAAAATTAAACTAAACTCCAACACATTTAAAATGGTCTTCTTAGACCTTATTACATATTAAGAACTTAAGAAAAACAAAACATTAACTTTTTACCCCTCTTAGGCATGAGAACCTAGGTGCCCCTGCACTAAAGAGCCAAGCCAAGTACACGGCTGAACATGATAAGAATCACATCGATCATAATTTTCAGGTTAGTGACTATGTTTGGTTACATATCAGCAAATAAATAATACAAGGTGAAGGTAAAAATCTTAAGCCAATCAGATGTGGTCCTTTTGATATTTTGGAAAAGATCAAAACTATTGCCTCCCGCCTTAATCTTCCTCCATACATGCACATCTACTCAGTTGTAAATATCAAGAACTTGAAGCTATATGAACCTTCGATGATACTGGACGAGGAGGAAGACATTCAAGTTCCATCTGTTGATGATCTTTCACCCGAGTATATGGCAGAGTTGCAAGAGGATGTCATCCTTGTCAGGAATGTCAGGACTTCATGGAGAGGTGTTTTTGAATACCTCAGAGTGAGATTGAAGAGGATGAATCCAAGCAAGGAAAAATGGATGGATATTGGTAAAGTGAGGGAATTCTTCCCTCACTTACTTTTGAGTAATCAAGCTTTTGGAGGTCCAAAAGCTCTCTAGTGGGGAGGACTGATCCAAGTGGATTTTCAACAAAAATTTAAATATTTTATATGCTCTAGAAATTGTCACCATATCAAATTACTCAGTGAAACGAACTCAACACAACTTGAGTGGAGCCAAAAGGAGCTCGTATGCTCGAAATATGCTTAGTCAAAGTTCGGGTCAAACTGGGTACAAAGGCTAGTCAGAAAGGAAAAAAGATTCAACATCTCAAAATTGGTCAAATTCAGCATCATGATGAAGAGTTCATCGCCATGAATCTAATGCCCTTCGTTTAGTTGAAAACGGAGCTTGTAGGACAAAGTTATGTCAAGTCAAAGTTTTATTCAAAATGGGTTGACCATGCTGACGTCAGCATGGTGAAATAGCAGCATATGATGACGTGGAAAAATTAGGGGTTGACATGTGGCAAGTCGTGCATATATGTATGTTGATTGTATAAAGAAGAGGTGGACCAATAGCAACTTGACATGTGTCACTGCCGACGAATGAAATTACATGGCATCGGTTGAGAAAAATATGAGGGATGGTATTCAAACCCATACTCTCTCACAAAGCAAGCCTTTCACCAATACACCACATGCCTAACTTCATTCTATATTGGGTGCACCTTTATTTTATCATTATTAACAACCATTAAAGCTAATAAAGGGAGAGTCCAATGACTTTGACCTACTGACCTCCTCATTGGGAGCGGCCCCCCCTAACTGCTAGTCCAACGACTTCATAGCCACTTATAATGGGAGTGGATTTTACTAAAAAAAACATAAAAAATATGACTACCCATAATTTTTTTTTTAAAAACTATTAACTCCCCAAAATAAAATATTTGAAAAAAAAAACCAATACCCTTTTAAAGGAAAATTAAGTTGATAAGATAAAATTTCAAAAGGCTTAAAATACAATGTTGAAGATAATTAAAGGGGTTTTTGGAGATTTTTAAGGGGATGTTAGTGATTCTTGTTGTAAATAGGAGATATGGGTTTATCATGTAAATCAATTGGTTTTAGGCCAAATTGAGTAAATTTTATGTATAAAAGGGGGGTATGGGCTTGTGAAAATTAGTGAGGAATGTGGAGAAAATTTCCTTTGTGATAGTGAGTCATTCTACTTTGTGTAGTGATTGTACTTGAAGGAGTAGAACTATTTGTAATTTCATTATTGAAGAGACATGAGGAGACTCTGTTGAAGTTGAAGCCTTGTAATCTTTTTTGGAGCATAATCAAGGATTGGTCACTATGTTGGAGAGGGACCCAGAGATGTAGCCATATTGGTAAACTTTGTTATCAACTTGTGTTTTATCTCCTCTCTCTTTTCTCTATTATGTTAATTTCTTCACTTTAATATGGTTGTGTTAATTTAATCATTTCAATTATGTTTTTAAGAATTTCAATTAAATTGTTGTAATAAGTTATTATTCGCGTGCAACAATCCTAGATCCTAATGTCGGATCAAGGTATGCCCTCTCGAGAGTTCATGTGGGTTCAAATAGTATGAGTGTGCTCTCGAAATGGATGAGAGGACTAGAAGATGAAGGACAAAAGGATAGAGGAAAATAGATAAGGATGGTGAAGATGCATAATAGAAGAGATATTAGAGCGGGAAAGATGAATGTTAGCATAGAAAATATGGATGTTAGCATGGTGTTAATGAAATGTTAGGATTCCATTAATTGAGACAATTTAAAGATGTTTTTTTCTATACAAGGTTTTGCATTTTATCATCATTGGTTGGTAAAATGTGGAAAATGGAAAACAAACACCATGGTATGATATAGACCAAGCTGTGCAAGGTCATCCATCTGTAAAATAGAAAGTCATAAACAAGGAATGTCCTGACTCATACTAAGGGTCATGTTGCCCCAGTCTTTTTGTCAATACAAACAACAAACATCAACCAAATAAAAGATGAATTATGAGACATCATTGCTCCTCTAAATCCTTTATGGGACATCCTTGAGGTGGCTAGTAACATGACCAAAGCAAATACAAAAGATAAGACAAAATAGACCAACAAGGTCAACAATCATTCATATTGTTTACCAATAATTATTTTCCAGTGTGTTGAGGTTGAAGCGAGTGATGGGTGCATTGTTTTGACAAGGCCTAGTTTCAGGAGAAGAAACATGTCGTATAAGACATCAAGTAACTACTTGTATAAGGCAAATGAAAAAGTGTGATAGTGACAAGGTCTAGTTTCAGGAAGGAAACATCTTGTATAAGACCATTGGTTTTGATTGATTTGATTGGTTCGATTGATTTGAAAAAAGACTAATTTGACTTGGAGACTTGTTGCCTTTCTTGTCTTGATTCAAGATTTGTGTTTGAAGTTCAAATGATTATTTTGTGTCTGATTTGACACTTTTCAATTTATTTTGACTGACCCAATGAACCCTTAAAGACTGATCTAGGGGGCCTTGGGGGCTCATCGATAGATGGCCTTGCCTACGTAGCAATGCATAGAGACCTAATAGTTCGACATGACCCTTGAATTTGTTTCAATGAAAAAGGACCGAATCATGATTTTATTTGACAACACCTAAAGGACTGACCTAATGCCTTGGGGGCACATCGACAGATGGCCTTGCCTACATCCAGTGGCAGAGGCAACACAGTTCAACGATGATAAAGACTGACATAAATAACTTTGACTTTGTTTTTGGGATTTTTTGAAAGTTATTTGAATGTTTTTTGGGTTTTTCAACATGTTTTGATTTTTTTGGTCTTTTTGTGGATATTTGATTTTTTTGTCTTTTTCAAATGTTTTCAATTTTTTTTCAATTTTTTTGAACTCCAATGACAAGTGTAGAATCGAATGAAGACAGGTGTCAAGGATATTCCCCTAGTTAAGTATAAGACTAGTTATCAGGAATGGTATTGACTACGAGAATGATGCAAAAGATTTATTATGGATTATATGGGGAAGTGTGGATATGAATTTATTATGGATGGTACACTATAAGGACCATGAAAAATCAATACGAATGATGCCTACAAGAAAGGGAGCCATCATGCACAAGAATCCAAGGAAAAGCATGATCTTGCCCCTAGTCAACTTGAAAACCAATTGACAGGTGATGATGATGATTATTTCGTTGACATGGGAAGGACACAACTCGAATCAACATGAGGATTACGATAATGTGACTAAAGGATCAAGGTTTACAACAAGGCTAGAAACAAAGAAAAAAAATATTTTGGATGATGCACTAGGTTGCATAGAAATATTGTATGGATTAGGTTTGTTGCATTTAGAATTAATTATTTTTAGGATTGAATGGGATGATGGAGGGATGTTGGATAAGCGGATTAGAATCCTTAAACCAATGACAAGGGAAAACCAAATCCAACAATAGGTATGGAAGGATAATGAATTGATTTTGGTAAAAGATAGGAGACATGAGGATTATTGGCTAGAAGAATTATCATATGATCTCCAAGGACTATGTCGCATAAGAATAATTTTTTTCTCCAAGGTATGGGTTTGGATAATGCTACAAAGGAAATGACATGATATTTCATAGACAATGCATGACCAAAGGATATACATGTCAAGAGTTTTCCCAAAGCATGATTTATGTGTGTCCCTAGTCCTTATCAAGATCAAAGTAGGTGGGAAAATGGATGGGAATGATAGGGCTTAGATGGATAGATGAAAATGTCATAAGAAATGTCATGTGAAGGGTATGGGAGATGAGACAACTTGCCCCCAAGTGTAATGGTCCACATAGATAATTTCTCTTACGCATGACACCTGTTTGCTAGGTTTTCATCATGGTACTTATCCAAAGCACCATAAAAATGGTTTTCACTATTGGACAATTTTTTTCTCTTTACTATTTTCTTGACTTTTTTTTATTTTTTTTGTTATCACCAAGATGACTGTTTGCCAGGTTTTCATCAAGGTAACAATTTTTTTAATTTTGATTTATTTATTATTTATTGTTATTATTTTTTATTTTTGATATTTTTGGATGGCCTTTCTATTTTAGTTGATCACTAAATGTTCTAAATGCATGGATAGTGCTGATGTAGAGACTAGGGCCATGATATGCCAATAATGAACTTTATGAACTAGTTGCCTTGTTAGGATCATAACGCTTGCATACAATTGATTTATTTCATTGTGATCCTTGTTGATACTAGAGTGCCATGAGAGTTCTTACAATAAAGAGTTGTTTTGGAGATGTGACAGATTCATGAGGTACAATTTTTGGAATGATGGATGATGGTAGATGTGGAAGGATCATTTGGGCGTTTGGATGAATCACTTTTTATTTTTCCAAACTTGGGATGTTGGATGACGAAGTTTGGAATTTTGATTGGGATAGCATTTGGAACCAAAAAAATTATATGCTTTTTGTGATGACCATTTTGAGGGAGGTAGAATTTTTTTATATGTGGGAGTCCTCTTTTCTTACGGCTCCACATTTTTATTGACTTTTGGATTTGGAATATTTTCTTTTCTTGATCCATTTTTATTTGGGATCCATTTTAACTTCATTTGTCCACTTGGATTTTTATTTGTTTCAATGGCATTTGACATTTGGTTTTGAACTTTGGGTTTGTAAGACTTTAATTTTTGTTGGTTTCAATTCATGGGTTTAAATGATTAGGAATGATGGTTTGTGGTGTGGATGGAAGGAGCGTTGGAAGCAACCTCATGGTAATAACTACTCATGGCCCCCATTTTGATGTTTGTATTGGATAAATTTTCCCCTAATATCAAGGAGGTACCACTAACATCATTATATTTGATGATTGAAGAATAGCCAAGACCTTGATGTCTAGAATTTTTCTGAAACTATACTAGTTCTAGAATTGCTTGCTTGTGTAGGCCTAGTCCTTTTCCTTGATACTGCATTCTCTAGCATATTTTATCTGTGATGGAGTATTTTTTGTTTTGAAATCAAGATGCTAACCTATCATTGTGTATGTGGAAACTGTTACTTGGAATATTCTCTTCTGTAAGAAAGCCTACTTTGATAAAAGTGGATGATCCTAGTTGATAGGATGTCTTAGCTTCATTGACATGTGGGATAGATTTTTGATTAAAATATTTGGTCTTTTTTTTGACATATTAGATTCAGATGATTATACTGGTGCTTCCAAGTCGATGTCAAAACCGTCTTTATTGTCATTGTCATAGAATGGAAGGTTGGTTTCCTTTGTCAAGGTTAGGATAAAGATGACTAATGGATGTGCCAAATGAATCTTGATAGTGAGAGTATATGGATGAATGACTAGGGCTTATGAATTTTTGGTAAGAAGGGTATGTGGGTAGTTGAATATGGGTTGAGGTTGATTGGTATTTGGATTTGATGAATTGTATTTTGAAGTCTATGGCTTGTTGGGCTTGACCATTGGATTAATTGGTATTCAACTTGACTAGCAAGCATATCAAGGTGAATGGAAGATATGGTGGTGGATGGCATGAATCCTAGGAGATGCCAATGTGATGGAAGGTATGCACCTATGCTATATGTTTTTTGGATTTTTCAAGGTTTAATGATGCTTAATAATGACACCAATATTAAGAGTCAAGGTGACAATAGTCAAGTTGTGAATAAGGTAATGCCACAATGATCAAAATAAAAAATATGTCTATAACTAGGGTATGCAAGATGTGAGACGAAGGGATGGAGTACTATGATCTAGTATGAAGACTAAAACCTTTGGAAAACCTAAGATAGAGTTGCTAATCAAACTAAGATAGGTGTAAAAACTAATCAGATTATCAATGACCTTGGGTATAATAAAGACTAATAGGATATATTGATAAGGTGGTTTCAAACTGGATTGATGAGTTGAGGAACCAACCTAAATGATAAAGGACTAGGATGATTGTTTTCTAAAAGATAAGGTCAAGAGAATACAAATTTGGAGCTATGGTCTAGTCTAAGTTTGATGGACTTCATAATCAAGAGGTTTATGCAAGCTAAAAAGATGACCTAAAAATTTGACCTATGGGGAATATCTTAATGCAAAAAGATGAGGTGATGGATGAATGGATAATGATAAAAAAATGAGGTGAGCAAGTCCTTGGTCTAAACAGATTTAAAGGTTAAGATTTTTTTGGATATGTAGGCCTAGTTTATTTCAAGGTTAAAATGTTGTAAGTTTCGGGTGTGGTGTTTGATTTGTATTGGCAATGTTTTTTTGAACACACACACAAAAAACAATAGATATAAATTTTTGAGTGGCTCTGATACAAAATTAGAGAACGTTTGAGTAGGGGCTTATGTTAGTCCCAAAATTGTTGCATTGGTACTGAAAATTTTTAAGAACACTTGTAAGCAAGCACAACCTAGGATAGAAAGTGGATACTACCTATTGAGTCCCTACTTGGATTTATCCAAACACTTAGACAAAATGGACAACTAGAGATCTTGGTGGTTTTAGCTCCCCCTTACATGACATGGGCTCACCAAAAACTGTTACCCCTTAAGATTCAAAGAACTTGAGGGATTTATTATCACTACAATGAATAGTGGAATGTAGGGTGGCTTCAAAATGACTGTTCCTACACCAACAAGTGAAAGGGTTTTTTCATTGCTACAACAATGGTTCTTATTCAGTGTTTCAGAAAAATACTAGTGCCTATGCATGAGGCAAGATTAGCTCAATTAAGAGGCCTCCCAGTCCCTTCCTAAGAAAGGATTCTCATGTATCATGCAGATACTAGGGGTGGCACTTGTTTGCATAGGACATCCTCACCAAGTATCAGAGACTTTCCCAATGATCACAACAATTTATGCAGCGAATCAAAATAGTGTCACTTGGGTCATTCCCTCTCACAAGTTGGGAGGTAGGACCTCTAAGGGATTACCACAACAAAAATGATGGGTCTTGTTATTCCTTGCATAACCACTCCATCTTTTTCCTTCGTCAAAATGGGTCCCCCTTGTTTTCCTTTATCTTTCTTTTTATTTTTTTTGAGTCTGTCGGAGTCGGAACCGGAATGAAATCGGGTTCCAAAAGTAATTTGAGGCTTGTTTTTGGTTCCATCCTGACAGTCTTTTCTTTTGTCTTTGTTTTGGTCTTTAGCGAAAGCGGAGATGGAGTGGGAATTGGGATAGTTGTTATGAAAATTTGCAAAAATCATAA